>OZ007596.1:179677189-180288578 GCA_963931845.1 Maratus michaelseni | reverse complement strand
TTAAATTGTTGACGTAATGCTGTGTTTCGCGGTATCTGATTTGTCATAGCAGTTTAAAAACAGAAATGCCAAACTCTGTAGTTCTACCAGTAGCTCTTTCATTAATAAGATGATAGTTCTCGGTAAGTGACAGTAATCATTCACAGAAATTTACGTAATGCCGTAATTTATCTTTAAAAACGGTAATGATTTTTGGGACTTCGTAAAAAAATGCATTATTTCTAATTTTGGTCAGCCACTTGTTAACATAGGATTTTCGTACTTTTAGAAAATTTGTTTTAAATTACATTTTGACAGTATTTCATGAAAAATAATTCATTTTTTATAAAAGTTAAAAAGAAATATTCTATTTAGAGTCGGAAATTTTTATGTTAGTATACGTAAAATGTATTTCACGAAGCAAAGTGGAATAAGGTAACGGAGACTGCAAAAGAAAATAAGCAAAAATAGGTCAGAAAAAATAATGATTTATTGAAAAGAGATTAAAGTAATCTTATTAAGAAATATGTTTAATTATACTAATAGTGGAAAATACTGTTTATGCATTTTTCTTTAAAGGGGGGGGGGGCGGGCGGTATAAAGCTCGTTAAATTAGGATAAATGTTGATGATTTTTCTTTGAGGGGGGGGGGGTATTGTCAACCTACATTCAGACGGAAATCAAGGTTAGATTAGAATATCGTTAAATGACAAACTCCAAAAAATATTATTATTAAATTCATCAGGAAGCTCCAAACAAGAAAATTAAACGGCTACCACAGGACCCTCTGAATGGTGGCACTGCTGCTTTTTAACGTGGATCTAAAGGAAATAAATAAGAATTTAACACTTTTAAATTGAAATAAATGTCTGTCAAACTATTAATGTTCAAATAAGTATTAATATTATTATTATTTAAATTTAAATGTGAAATTTTGGAAAAAGGGGCAAAAGATTTTGTTAGAACTTACGTTATTTAAAGAATACCATAGCTTTTTAAAATAGACATTTATTGGTTAACATTGTAAATACATGTTTAATTTAGTTTCACTTCATTAATGAAGTCGATATCTTTACTATTAACTTTCCGACATTAATAACATTTCAAAAACCCCATTTTGAGATAAACTTATTTATTGTTTTTAAAACTGTAAATAAAACTTTGGCAGACGATACAAAGGAAAATAAACTCTACGGATAGAGTTTTTCTTTCTATTTACGGAGCTCTGAGCAAGGAGATGTGAGAAACTGGTAGAATTATGTATTTTTTTAGATTAAAAGAATTGCTTCTATGAATGGTTTTACACCGGCATCCTCGCTTAAAACCAATTTCATACTTCCCAAAGCACTGAATACACGCTTGTTCAAGACATTTTCCTGCATAAACTTCTTAACATGAAGTTTGCTTAATAATTTAAAGGTAAAAGAGAACTAAATTTTAGATTTTTGAAAAGAAAGCCCTATAAATATAACTTATATTTTAAAAAATCTTTATTTAAAGACGTAATTTTTTTTTTGTTTTTTTAATATATTCCTTTAGATTTTTATTATTAAACTCTTAATTCAGAAAAATACTTCAAAAACCATAATTTTATGTAAACAAATTTAAAAAAAACAATTTTAAGAATTTCTTATTTTATTTAATATGAAAAAAAAACGAATTTTCTGTGTAATTTTTTTTTATTTCAGTTTATGTGTAATTTGAAATTATTCCGTAAATATAATGTTTCAAATATACAAACACATCCAAAACGTTGCTTCCCATCAAATTGTCCTCTAAACTTTTATTCAACAATTAATCATACTGACAATAAAAATTGCCTGAAGCACTTCCTTTTAGATATTCTCTAGTTTATACATTTCCTAATTAATTTTAATTGAAAATTTACAAAAGAATTTTAACGAAATGATAACTAATAACACACTTGTAGAAAATGCAGACATTTGAAATACTATATTGTTTTTACTCTGATCTCAAAGTGTTTTGTATATTTTCTCAGAAGTCCACCACATTTAATAAAATAATTAATTTATCTTCAATAGTTTTAAATAAAAATGTATAACTTTCTTTGAATATTGTTAAAAAATATCTCATTCATGTACTGTTTATTTTAAAAAAGAATAAAATGAAGTAAACACATATAACTTTTCTTTTTTTAGTATAAGATTTTGTTGAAACTCTTATATATATATATATATAATTAAAGTCACGTACGATGATTTTTTTATACTGAATAAAAAGGAAACAACGATAGCTGAGCGATAATATATTAAACACTGAAGTTCCATTGAATTGGAAATAAACAGTGTTATGTTGAAAAAAAAAATCCTTGTATTAAAAAAAAAAAAAAAAACCCTTGGATTTCTCGCCATATTCTTACGCATGTGTGGATGTTGCCCTATGATATGTGTAATCAGTTGTATAGGCATCGCTGATTAACTATTAAATTTTACAGAATTAAGAAAAGGCACAATTTAGTCACGTTCGATTGATTATAAATTATAGGTGCGCACCGCATGTGTTTTTCAATTTTAAAAAAGCTCGAAACTGTGGTTTTCTTGTTCCACAGTTTCAAGAGTAGACTGAGAATAAACAGATGGCGGAAAAGAAAATAGGAATTAGTTAAACAGTAATGGATAGTTGAGTTTGAATGAACCTGTACATGTAAGGTTATTTATATTTTATACAGGCAGTGGTACAAAGCCTTAGCTCAAGTAAAACTCGAATTGAATTATGATATCATACAGATATTTATTATACATGTTGTTCTGAGTCCGTTCTCTGAAATGGAATTCAGAAGATGAAGATGCAGGATAATATCACTTGACAATGAAAGTTGCCAACATTCTACATCTCCATGAGGCAGAAAATTCTCGGAATTTTCCATTCACAGTCAGATCCGAGTAACATGCAGTGATGAGTCTCGATTACGACTGCGCCATTGTGTTAGAAGTCAAATAATATGCCGTTAAGTCAACTATACATCAAGCATGCACGTTTGAAAGTATACAATGTCACAGCGGATAATCGATTTTCGCAAGGGTTTGGCAATGTTTGAGACCTTTAGTACTTGTACAAAACAACCTCTCTGCTTTTAAAGATGTTGATTGTAATATTGGCGACCTCTTTTTATGCTTTTATGCTACCCAGGTACAAATAGAATTTCAAGCACTAATTCTTTCAAAAGTCCCATTGGCAATCACCTGGTTCAAAGATAATTCATTTGAAATCTCCTTAGTGAAACAATCATCAAAAATCTAAGATTTAATTTTCTTTAAGGATCATTGCGATACTCCAGAAAAGGGTCTTCAAACATGTCATCTCACAACAGTGCCTTTAACCGAGATATGAGTATATTTAATATGTGCTTGGCAGGCCATGTCTTATAATGCTTTCGCAGACTTTTTGAAACCACATCTCGTAATGTGGCAATCATAATCTAGACCAAAGACCAGCATAAACTTGTTATTTTCAAGGTGTCTTTAATTCAGTGGCACTTCAGTGTATAACTTCTCAAACACCTAAATGATAATTTGAATAATTTGTCACTAAAGTGCATATAACGTACTATAAAGAACGGAGCATATTTAAATTCCGTATTTATCTAACTTTGTTTCAGAGATTTTATCTGCCTACAAATTTTTCTTAGATGCAAATATTACATACATTTCACAAATTAAGATTTTATGAATATTAACCAAACAGATTCGATTTAAGATTTAATAAAAGCCTCTTTTATAAAAGATTTTATGAAAGATTTAAGACATTAAGAGTTTATACAAGAATGTGTATGAAATTCGTTTATTTGAAATTTGTTGAAGATTAGTTCAAGGAATTTAAGAATTTAATAATAAAAGCATCTTGTACAATAGTGGCATCACTTACTAGAGAATTATTGATTATATGTAAATATACGTAAAATTTAATATTAGTTTAAGTAGTTGCTGATTTATTTTTATTTCTGTTTTAAGAAGTATTAATCCACACTCTTCGATTTTTCATGACCCTGTATTTTATCTAAATTTCAATTCAAAGATATGGCTTAATTGGAAATGAGACGCTTAATCCGACGCAATAAACCGTTGGGTAATATGATTTTTATTTTTGGAGTTATACGGATGTTTCTTTTACGCAATTCAGAATAGAGTATTTAAAGTTTATGACGTCATCAAGACTTATTTTATTTGAGTTTCAATGCATTCTATAAGTAGTTTACACATGTTTTATTTTCATATTTAATATTATGCATGTCCATGATGGGTAACTATTACGGTGGCCCCCAACGACTAGTTTTTAAAAATAAAATAGCACTATCTAAAGCTTAAAAATAAATTGTAAACTATAGTATAAATAGTACTTTGTAATGTTTTGTTTTTACATTTCAAACCCATTTTAACCATACAATTTCTTTAAAATGATCAAATTTTAGATAAACAAGCGTTTTATACAAAAATCTTTTAATCTTAATGAAGCTGTCATTGAATAATGGAATAGGAATCTATTTTTATTTAATTTTCTGAATTTATCGCTGCCACTTACAAATTGTGGATAAATCGATGGTCATTAAGCATCAGCTTTTGATAGAAAGAGAAATATGAGAATAAAATGCCAGTATATATCACTATATTTCTTCGAGCAGTAAAATGCTATTAACAGTCGTAGGGGGGAATTATACGATAAAAGTTTGTGTTGTTTTAATTTTTTTATTTGTTCTGTAATAAAATAAAATATGTATTTAAGTATTACATTTATATTATAGCTTTTAGTAATTAATTAAAAATTTTAATTAAATCTGCAATTTCCAGTTATTTATAGTTTATACAATAAAGTAATACATGCTTTTGTATAAATATGTCTGTTTATGAATTCGGTTTATCTGTTTGTCAGCCTGCCTTCCGTCTGCTTACCCGTCTGTCTGTCCTTACTCTAAATTCGGTAAATATTCTTAGATTTCTGTGCATTTGACAAATGTGTTTGAGCTTTACTATGGGATGTTCGGTATTAGAAATAAAGCGCGTAGCGTTTATACTTCGTTTAGAGGGGCACTCAAAAGAATTGCGCTACATTACGATTTATGGGGAAAATCATTTGCAGTGATTTTAATGATGTTTAACTATTTCAAAAACATTAAAATTGATATATATATATATCTGAGGTGCACGACAAGATGCTTACTATACAATATGCTGTGCATAACATTCATCCTTTATTTACAGGAGCACACAGAAAAATCGGTTACAGTACTGGTAAGGTAAACCTAGAAGAGTCTGCGCACAATTCAAAAGAATAACAATAAAAAATCTAAATATTATTTTTTTGCTAAACTATCCATGAATAATTTGTACTTCATTTGTTTTTTATGCATATCCATTGTTATTTTGTTGTTATGTTGTAATTTAATAGAACAGTTGTAATAAAACCAAGAAAGTTATTTTGCGCAATCTGTTCTTACAGGGTTGGTGTGATTGCGCACATTGATAGGAGAGATTGTTACTAATAATAACTACAATTAAATTGTTAACAATAATAATTACACTTAAATGACATTGTTGTAAGATTTTTGTGAACAAATATTATTGTATTAGGAGTGAATATTTCAACCTAATGATTAAATAATCAGAAAAAGGAAATAATTTTAGAAACGATTAAAAATTTTTAATTAAAGGGAAAAAAATAAAGAATCAGCAAAAGCAAGTCCAGATAAGATTACAAAATAACATTAAGTTACTTGATAACACGTTTAACTTAAAATTAGTCCCTTTTCATTTTTACTTTCCTTTTCTGCAAATTTACCAATAAGCTGCGTAATCTCTCCTAGCATGGAAACTAATGGGAACAATGCGAAAAATATGAAAATTCAAGCACTTACTTTGGGAAAACAAAATAAAATAGCAACGAATTATCTTAAACGCTCAAAACAATCAACGTGCACTTTCAAGTAGACACTCCACTACTACTGTTGTACAACTACCTTAAGTCGCGGCGCGCTCACTCTATTCCTTACCCCCGAACCTCTATGTGCGCAATCTCTCCGACCGTGCCAACTCTCCTGGCTTTAACTTACATGAACAATAATTGCTGAAAGTGCGTTTTCAGTTATTGGAGGCGTCTTTAAATGCAATTATTTTTTTACATATTACTTAGTGCGTATAAATTCTATAAATCGTATACAGGGTGACACAAAAGTTCTCGCGTAATTTCCGTTTATTGATGTAAATTGCTGAAGTGGAATTTTTAACTGTACTATAAGGTAAAGCCAGGAGAGATGGCGCGGTCGGAGAGATAGCACACATAGAGGTTCGGAAGGAAGGAATAGAGTGAGTGTGCAGCGACTTCAGGTAGTTGTACAACAGTAGTAGTGGAGTGTCTACTTGAAAGTGCAGGTTGATTGTTTGGAGCGTCTAAGATAAAGCGTTGCTATTTTATTTTGTTTTCTCAAAGTAAGTGCTTGAATTTTCATAGCTATTCACCAGAATTTCTATACAATGTCAGTAGTACAAAATATTTTTAACTTAAACGATTTCTCATAAGCTACTGATCTAGACTAACAATGTGAACATCAAAGATTCGTTTTAGTAGCGGCCATGTTTAAATTAAAGGCCGCGCAATCTATCCTACCGAAATTGGAGTGTTTGCGCTTCTGTTACTTAGGAGAGATGGCGCATTGTTCCCATTAGTTTCCATGCTAGGAGAGATTATGCAGCTTATTGGTAAATTTGCATAAAAAAATGAAAAATGAATATAGACTAATTTTAAGTTAAACGTGTTTTCAAGTAACTTAATGTCATTTTGTAATCTTATCTTGACTTGCTTTTTATGATTCTTTAATTTTTTTCCCCTTTAATTAAAATTTTTTAATCGTTTTTAAAATTATTTCCTTTTTCTAATTCTTTAATCATTAGGTTGAAATATTCACACCTAATACAATAATATTTGTTCACAACAATGTCATTTAAGTATAATTATTATTGTTAACAATTTCATTTTAGTTATTATTAGTAACAATCTCTCCTACCCATTTGCGAAATCTAACTAACCCTGTAAGGACAGTTTGCGCAAAATAACTTTCTTGGTTTTATTACAATTGTTCTATTAAATTACAACATAACAACAAAATAGCAATAGAAATGCATAAAAAACAAATGAAGTAAAAATTATTAATGGATAGTTTAGCAAAAAATTAGTATTTAGATTTTTTATTGTTATTCTTTTGAATTGTGCGCAGACTCTCCTAGCTTTACCTTACATTTTCTTACTGATTTCAATTTTAGCATACAATGTAGTATATATACAAATCTACAGATCATCTACAGGGCAGCACAAGATAATTCGGATATTTTTTCGACTATTGACTATAATTGCTGAAATTATGTTTTCAAATGTGTTACTCGTTATTCATCTCTTTAAACTCTGTTTTATGCTTTTATATTCTGAAACTAGTTATCCTTGTATTTCTTATAATGAAAATTAAACTTCTTCACGACCTGCTTCTATAAATCAACCCTCCGTTGTCCGTATAATACAGTAAAAAATCCATAACGGACACTCTCGAATAGCGGACACCTCTATTTAACGGTCAGTTTTCCAATCCCCACTCCCAAAACCTAAATTTTTGTATGTGTAACCTTTGAATAACGGACATTCCGAATAGCGGACAGTAATCTTCGCAATAAAGGATGAAAAATGATTTTTTTAACGAGAATGAAAATGTGATAAAAAGGTAAAAAGCCTCTAAATTTATCAGGGAAATTTGACACAAGTTCTGTGACCACAGATAAATGTATGGATTGGCCTAGGGAAAATCCTCTCCCTGTCGTCGGTGAATTAAAGCTTCCCTAATTGGGAGATTTTGGATTTTCTTCTGATTAATGTCCAAAAATACTAATTTTTCCCTCTCCAGTATTCCATATTACGCCATACATAATTTTCTCATTCTTTTTTAATGCGCCGAAGACCCTACGATAACATCGTTACAATTGTTCTGAAATTTTAGGATAGATAATACGCTGACTATTTTTGTTCCTTTGTACAGAAGCTAAAACAATTTTTTGGATAATCTTATAAAATGTAAAAAAAAAAAAAAAAAAAAAAAAAAAAAAAAAAAAAAAAAAACAAGTGGGTAAATATGATCGAAGATCGTCAAACGATTTCGTTTAATATCAAAACACGTTTAATATCCTTTCTTTAATAAATCCAAATAAATTTCATTTAGGAAAAAAAAAAAAAAAAAAAAAAAAAAAACTCCTGTTTTTTTGTTTTTTATAAAGTAAAAATTTACCGGTATATTTTTTCGTTTTTTCGAGTATCCAAGCCAGTCTGATAGCGGGCGAAGCCGGCTATTATATTCTGTCATAATAATATCTGTCACGCGGACTAAATGCGATGTAAAAAACTAATTTCAAAATTAAACACTCCTTGTATTATTGAGAAATCTTTGAAAATTTCCGCTTTATTACCACTATGACGTCAATATTTTTATTTCATATTAATCTTTTTTTCAATTAGTGAAACTTTTTATTTCATTTTCATTTTTGACGTGGAAATCGCCTGATAGAAAATTAATTATTGTAGAAAGAATTTCATCGTGGATTTTTAATTTTTGGCATCTGCTATAACGGAAAATGTTTAAATTTAATAGGAAAAGGCTGTTAGAATTTTGGTTTTTTATCTCTTTTTATTAAAATAATACGAATTTTTCAAATTTTATTATTTTGAGCTTTTTATAGCTGGTACTCAGCTATATACACAAAGTTTCATCTCTGTAAGTTACATAGTTCCTGAGAATAGCTCTGTGACAGACAGACAACGGCGCGGGAGTAATAGGGTTTCGTGAGATGAACGAAACCCTAACAAAGAAGAAAAAAATTTCTCTTTTCATTTTAATAAGGTTCGTTCGTAAAATGAAAAAAGTATTTAACAGGATTACATCATTGCATAACATAGAAGAGAGAAAGTCACATGGTGTCATATCTGAGCAAAAGAAAAATAGTCTCTGAAAACCTAACATACGATGTTATTTATTTATTTATTTATTTATTTATTTTTAATAAAACAAAGAAAATAATTATTTTATTTTTTATTTTTTATTGGGAAATTGCATACTGATTTTTTTGGGAGTGAGAATTAAAGGCGCCAAAAAGAGCGACGAGTCGGGGGAGGGGACTATTTCGCAATGTCGATTACTGTTTGATTCTTGAGATTTAATTGACACACAAAACACACTATTCAAAGCGTCAAAATATGTTAACACCATTTTTATCGTTTTCTGAAAATATTGAGTACTCTGAATTTAAAGTCTTGTTTGTGATTAAAGTTTCGAGAATGGCCTCATAACGAAAACGATTAACTTTCAAAGAAAAATCTGAAAAATTATAAGTGTGTCTGCGGAAATGACATTGAGTTTACGGATGTTTGCCAAACGTTTCAAAATAGGTACAACACAGGTGGAAAAGATTTTACGAAATAAAGAAGTAATAAGGAATTTGTGACTTACTGACTCTAACGCAGGCCTCGGAGCGGTATCTATTAAAAGAGACTAAATAAAAAAAAAAAATCCCACCTATGTTTCCGTACGAAATGTTTTGTTTTAGATTAATCTTGCATTTGTCGTAGAAACTTACGTTTTTTTCTTGCAACTGTTGTAGAAATGTACGGTCAAAATAATTTTAAAAAATTACCGGTGGACCGCTCCGAGGCCTGCTAACGAGAACACAAAAAAATTAAAATTGAAGAAGATTGATTTCATTGAAATTGATTCTGAATGCAATTCTGAATTGGTTTACTTCCCTTCGTTCCAAAGACATTCTTATCGTAGACCTTTGATTCAGGAAAAGGCTTTAGAAGTCGTTAAAGAACTCGGATTACATGATTTTAAGGCTCTCAGTGTATGGCTGGGAAAGTTCCGGTCTCTGCACAACATCTGTTTAAAAACAACATGTGGAGAAGCAAAATCTGTAGATCTTAAATAAGTGGCGGATTGGCATAAACGACTGGAATCAATTTGTGCCGGTTGCGAGGAGAGAAACATTTTTAAAGCCGATGAAACCAGACTCTTTTACAGAATTTTTTTCCGAATAAAACTTTGTGTTTTGAAAAGGATGACTGTATCGAAAAAAAAACTGTCAACTCACTATTTTATAATGTTGCAATGTATTATAAGCATTTTAAATCCCTCTTATAATTGGAAAATCTCTTAAACCCAGGTGTTTTCCAAATAACATCCAATTTAATAAATTTCGTGTTATGTGGAGAGCGAATAAAAAGGCGTGGTTGATCACTCCTTTTACGATCGATTGGTTAACTAACTTCCTTTGATAATAGGATGAAAAACAACAGAGTAAAGTTCTTTTGATTTTGGACAATACAACTTCTCATATAAAACATTTGAAATTAGACAATGTTGAAATTGTGTTTTTCCCCGAAACACAATTTCCGTATGCCAGCCGCTTGATCAAGGCGTAAAACGCAATTTTAAAGTCTGGTACAGTGAGCTTTTACTACTCCACATTCTTTCAAAGTGAGTTTCTATTAATACACTTGAGAACTGCAATGCTCTGTATGCTATAATTTTGATTTCCTCAGCTGTAAAAAACATAAAACTGAAAAGCGTACGATAATGTTTCAGAAAAACAAGCTTTACATTAAAAGGAAATGAACCACTTATTTCCGACACAAATGAAGAATAAGTGAATGAATGAAATGTATCAAAAGTGAAAAAACTGCCAAAATTTTCTTTAACATTGATGATGAGTTACCTACTGAAGAAGAATCAGTTTATGTATGCAATTATATTCCTCCAGAATCTTCGATTAAAGCTGTCTCTATTAGAGATGAAGAAACAAATACTGAACCTGGAGATGTGTCCTGCAACTTCGAAAATTTCCAAGAAGCGGCAAAAAACAATAATTAGTTACAGTTTTTTTTTTTTTTTTTTTTTTTTTTTTTTGTAAAAAAGTTGATTTAGAAGGATTAAAATTACTGGCAGAGTTAAAACTTCACATAGAATAATAAATTACATGTAGTCGCAAGCAAAAGCAAATTTTGTAAAAGATTTTTTTTCGTAAGAATGTAATAAACAGTGGATAAAGGTATGCGTAATTACATTTCAGTTTTATTGCTTAAAAAATAATTTTCATTTCTGATTAATCATATAATAGAGGTTTTCGGACATATAAAAGTCAATTAATGAAACATTAAGCATTTCTTAGCAATTTTGTGAATATCTGAGATTTTCCCAATAGCGGACAATTTCCGCGCTCCCGAGGTGTCCGTTATTTAGAGGTTTTACTGTATTATGTTCGCAATTTACCTTAAGAAATAAAATTCAGGTTTCGACTATTTGTACGAATTTGTTTTAAACTTTCATTTTATTAGCATAAGATTCATGAGATTTTATACTATTCTTAATATAATATTTACATACCTTTCAATCCCGAGGCATCTGCATCTGTTGCAGAAATTTTATAAAATCTCGTGTAACAAAGATATTTCAAATGCAAACTCCTCTTTCGAGATATTGTTAATTTAAATTTCTTTTGTATTTACATTTTGTTTTGTGGAATATAGTTTTGGTGATCATGCTGTCGTATTTAAAAGAAGAATTCTTATCCAAATAAATCTTCATCTACTTCAATAGCGTACTAAAATCAACCGAAAATAAGTTATTTTTCTAATAAAATATTGCGTCAAAATAGAACGATTTTCATGAATTTTCTTTTCTTTTTTTTCTTGGAATGCTATGAAATACAGTTGCTAGGCAATGGTTAAATCAAAGAGAAAAAAAATATACATTGAAATTTTTGAAAGCATTGCGAAACTAAAATGTATTATATTTTTGGTCTATATACATAAAATGTTACAAAAAGTTATAATTTTTTTTTTCTGACAAATATACTGATAAATGTCCAAGCCTCCATATCGAAATTTTTGCATCCATAATTTACGTTTAAATTAATTATTCAAATGAGCAATTTTCATTTTCAATGTATGATAAAATTTTAAAATTATCTGAAATGCTAACAAAATGAATTATGACAGGAAAGAAAGCGCTCTATATATTTCGAGCGAATGACTCAATTTAAGCTAAAAACTATGTAGCTAATTCTGAGTAAGTTATTAACTTACCAATCAAATATGACGCAAATTGGATGCTTTCCACAACGTTTATCCCGCGACTAACATACACACACATAGTGACAGACACTAAAAACTTCCCGACTTCTATATAATAAGCCTTAACTTGACATTTTGTCAAATATGCCATTTAAGTATGTTTCAGTGCTATTAAAAATCATTACAATTTGTGTAAAAAAAAATATAATCTTTTCTCTAAATGTATTGAAGTCAACTTATATTACATTTCAAAATTTACTTAACGTGGCACTTTTAAAAATAAAAAAAACAAAAGTGACCAGTTAAACTGATGGCATTGAGCTCACAGGCTATTCACACTAACTGTATATTATACTCTTATTTCAAATAATAATGCCCTTGAAAAATAAAAAAAATCGATAATAAATTAAGGGGGGATTAACCCCCCTGTTCCCCTCTTTATACTTAACCAGTGAACCCCCAAGACTAACCACGGAAGCGCCTTATCACAATGAACCTATATAGAAAATTTGAAGCAAATCAGATATTTCTGCATGAAAAACCAATTTATATAACTTAAGGGGGGGAATCAGCCCCCCGTTCGCCCTGTATATTTAACCAATGAACCCCCAAACTAATCAGGAAAGCGCCTTATCACAATGAACTTATATACAAAATTGGAAGCAAATAGGATGATTCTGCATGAAAAACCCATTTATCTAAGTTAAGGGGGGGGGGTTAGCCCCCCCCCCCGTTCCCCCCTTTATACTTAACTAATGAAACCCCAAAACTAATCAGGGAAGCGCCTTATCACAATGAACCTATAAACAAAATTTGAAACAAATCGGATGTTTCTATCAAGAGTTATCGCGTTACGTACATACATATGTACATACATACAGAACGGGCGGGCACATTAGCTCTCAGGCTTTGATAGCCTGTGAGCTAAAAACGATAATTTTATTGCTCCACTTCAATGCAATTTTCGAAAAAAAAATGAACTTCTTGGCACTTGTGCTAAAACTTTTTATCTTAACGAAACTACCATTGGATAATGGAATGTTTTATCACTTATAAAATTATTCTTATTATTTATTATTTAGTATTCTTATTTGACTTTCGGAATTTATTGATGCCGCTTAGAGATTTGTGACAAATCGATGGTCATTAAGCCGTAGTTTGCAAAGGAAAAATAAAACTGAGAATAAAATTCTAATATCTATCGCTTTACTTCTGAGTACAATTAAAATGTTGTTAACATTTTTAAAGAAATATTATACAATATATATTTGTACTAGTTTATTTTTTCCCTTTATCAATTCGCAATTAGTGACACATATATCTGCCCTTTACGATTCACACAATCCTTCGATTTCAACGCAAGTATTTAAAAACAGAAATATTCGCCTTATCTAATCTCGTATTTTAAGTGATTAAATATGGAAAAAATTATAATTCGGTGTATCTGGAAATAAAATGTGTAAAATATGCTCACCGAAAATATCCCATATATTTTTTTCTGCCTTGCAACATTTTAATGCTTTTCGTAAGTTATTAATATTTATTTAAACATATATTTTAAGACTTATTAAAAATCGTTATAATTTATGTGAAATAAGTAAGATAACCTTTTGTATAAATATTTAGAAATCATTTTATATTACACTTAGAAATTTAATTAATCTAGCAATTCCAGTAAAACGACCAGTTTATTGCTCAACATTTTTAACTCAACGCGACGCCAGAAAATTCAACGTATCTCATAGCACTTTATCCTAAAACGTTTTATCTTAATGAATCTGTCATAGAATACGGAAAAATATTTTATTTTATTTTTATTTTATTTATCGATGTCATCCACAAATTGTGGATAAATCGAGAGTCATTAAGCAGCTGTTTTTGATAGAAAGAAAATGATGAGAATAAAATGCAATTACCTATTACCGTATTTACGGATGCAATTTATATGCTATTTAACATACATAGAAATATATATATTCTTGCTTGCTGTGTTGATTCTTCTTGTTTATACTTATTAATATAAGATAAATATTCTTGTTTTGCATCTGGATATGCCATTATTATCTTCTTTTTTAAATGTGTAAAATGTGTAAAATACTTAATATTCAATTAAAAAATATTAAAAAATACTTTATTTCTTTATTTATATAAATAAAAAGAGAGTTAAACTTCAAGAAAAATAAAACTAGTATCTTGTGGTCATCACAAAATTTTCTTTTGGCATGATATGACACTAGCTGACTCACCAGGCGCTATCCACACCTGGGATAAAAAGTTTAAATATACCTAAAATCCGTGTTGAATTCATACATTTTTGTCCGGAGGGATTTGGAGTTGGGAGACCATTGCCTTCGGCAACGTACACTCTGGAATTTGGGTTAGGTTAGATTGGAAAAGGTTGGACGATTTTGTTATGGTCAAATAAATAATTTTGTTTAAATTATTGGTACAGTGAAGTTAATACAGGCATGTGGGAGATGAGAGAGGACTACAGAAACTGTAAAGAGATAGTAAATTTTCTGACTTATACAAACACGACTGTGCTGTTGCACGCATTCAGTAATTCAGTGAATTGATAACTCATGCTGAAATGCAGCTAAAATTCATAGTACAAGTTCTTTAATCTACCCTATACATATAAAATCCTAATGAAACGAATTTGCGAAACGATTTTATGAAACGAATTTATGAAACGATTTTATGAAACGACTGATTATGTTTCAGGGCTTTTTTTAGTCAAATATTAAACGCTTGATGGTGAAATTAGTACCAATAGTCCATAAAAATACGCGGATGTCAAAACTGGTAATAGAATTTTGAAATTGGATTTAGTTTTCGAGATATTATTTTTTTTCTATTTTCTTTTATATTTCTGTAATGATGGCAACTAATTACTCAATTTTTTTGTGACAAAAAAAGGAAAAAAATTGAAAAGGATCCCGATAGGGATTATTGATTTCTTTTTGTTCGTCATTTTCAAATTGAAATTGAATTTATCTTTTACTTCAATCGATAATGAAGACAAGATTGTGATTAAATTATTTTTTTCAGGAAAATTTGAAAAAAAAAAAATCACATTTCTATCGTCAGGATTCAATCGTCTGTCAGCATTTAATGTAATTTATAAACTGAAAATATTTAGAATAAATTCGTCCAAATGACGTCAATTATGTAAATACGTCATTTATGTTTACACAATTTATTTAATATAAAGAAGCCATTTATCTATTTTTATGCACAAAAAGAGGTAAATTGAAAGACAATTACAAATAAAATGTAACATATAAATACATGTATAAACAAGCATAAAAGTTCGGTGCTTTTCCAGTATATGGGGCCTTGACGAAACAGAGAAAATAGCCTTGGCGGAAAAGGAAATTTGGCAACATACTTTATGTCAACCTATTCACTTTGTCATTTTGTATACAGAAGCATTTTTTCAATATTTATACAATTTGTTTAGCGTAAAATGTAATTTATCCTATTTCATATATAATCAGAAGTAATTTGTATAGAAAAAACAATAATAATATACGTATAATTAAAATACGCATATAAGCAAAAAAAATCGTCGAATTAGTTTCCATGGCTGTTTATGTCATTTGGCTCACTTTCTGCTGCCCGAATTGCGCCAAGTTTTTAAAAAAGCGTCAAGACACCTATAATAGAAAAGCACCAAAACTTCATTGGGTTTGTTTTCATAACTTTTGGCAACAAATATATGTATATTAACGAATCTATCCGTTTTTGAAACTCGAATTACGCCAAACCTAAAAGCAAAGGATCCTATACTGGAAAAGTACCCGATTTTCTTATGGACAATATTCAAGTGACATAACATGGTGTAAAATTAAAGCGGATAGCAAATTTGTTTAAATATCTCATCAATTGATGCCGAATAAATGCAGGCATGTATGCACAAAATATTTAATTAATTTTGTATGATAAATAATTATTAGAAAATTCGTATATACATATTAATTAAAATAAGTAATTTACATATTTAAAATAACATGAAATTATGCATGATGGAGCACTAAAATAGAGAGAAAATTAAAACCTGTTACTGAAAATGTTTATAACATAGTACTTTTCAATACCGTGGTTATTAATGTTATTCACAAGCAGAAGGAATTTTTCTCATCCTTAAACGCAAAGGAAGAATAGAATACAGATCGTTGTTATAAAAGTCCGAGAGGTAGCCACAATTTAAACCTAACCATTTTATACAAGCTGATTTTCAAGGTGTAATTGATTTTACTTATCAATCCCGAAAACAGTCGTCAGTTGTCGCAACAGCTGTGTATGAGGCCACGATAATAAAAAAAAAAATCCCCATTAAAACGTTAAAAGCATGGCAACCCAATTACAGATTTACCAATATTTTTAAAACAAAGCACGCTGTCATGTTTTTAGAGGCCTCGAAGTCTAAGCGGGGGTTGGAGAGCGTAGCTCGCAGGGGGTAGGCCCCCTAGTATCTACATAAAATGTATCCTGATAGTAGGAAAAACATTCTAGTTCAGTCTTTGGAAGATTAATTCAATTTTAATTTTAAATAAAAACTGATAATATATACAATAAATTAAATACTTGTTTAAAATTGCTTTCATACGTTGTAACTGCATACTTTAACGTACAGTTAATACTCTTATTTTGATTCTAATTTTTCTACTTTTTGACTCTATTAAGCTACATTAAAACATTAATGAAGACTGCTTAAACTTTTAACGTAATGTTTGTACATAAAAGATAATGAAGTAAGAGCATGAGACTTCCAAAAATACAAATCAATTCATTGCTATTAAGCTTCATTTTACTGTTTAGTGATATACACCAAAATCTAATCAGCACCAATATGTGCCAAGGTCTAAATGAATACTGATGAAATTTCATTGCATAGATAGGTGCTAAAATACCTATCCCTGAAATCGTGAAAAACATGGCCTAACAGCAACAGCTATTCAGCGATATACGCCCAAACCTAGTTTAAACCATCTAACAGAATAGGAAGTGCGATGAATTTCAATGCATTATTTTTGGAGGTAGAGTGTCCACAAAATTTGTGTGACATAAATTCATACACTCAGACAAATATTTAATAGTAATACTCATATCAGGACATTACAAAACGTGTAATTCATCAAAATACAGAATTCAAAAATTTTCACTATTCCAATTTTTCTTTTTATGCATACAGAAAAAATATATAAAAACAAGAGGGGAAAATTCTGCTATAAGGCCAAATATAGATTGCCACACACGGCTTTTATTTAAAAAATAAATAAACTAGCTGTAACTCAGAATAAAAACGCAATGACAAGAAACAATTTTAAAATATCTAAATAACAAATAAAAATTCCCCTGTTAAAGTGTTGAATTGTTCAATAACCATTCGATTTAGAAAAATATTTTTCTACCCCTGAGCAATTTTTTTTAATGAAATTTAATTCATGTTGCTATGGCAGCAGACGATAAAACGATATCTTTGGAATAAGGGAATAAATAGAAGAAAAAATTTTGTTGATGTTTGTGTTAAAATGTTTTTCTTTATTTTTTAAAAATGTATATACATAATTCACTTTTATATTTTAACAGAATAATAAGTTTACTATAATTCGTTACTCATGCTATGGCCAGTATACACGATACACGTCGAGCCACAATGCCTGTATCATTATATTTTTACGCGTAAGTTTCTCTACGGTACTCCATTGTGAAGTTTTCTAATTTTTGAAATCTAATATTTGAAAAACGACATAATCATTAGATTTGAAATTTATATCAAGAAAAATAAATTTTTTTACCATTCTAACGCAGTTTGTAAAACAATTTTGTGACATATACTTTTCGAGTTATTAATTTTTCCAGTAACTTCAAATGTTTCATTTTCCGAGATTAATCTGTGGCAACGATAGATTGCTGTGACTTTTCATAAACATGAAAAATGATAGAGATTGAAAGAATAAGCAACCCTGTGTGTGGCTAATAAAATTTTACAATAAATATTTTTCTGCTTCGATATCTGTACATTAAAAAGTTTAATCAACCTGACAATTTATTAAAAATGATTATATTATAGCTCAACAAATTTAACCCTTTTCAGTACCAGAAAGATTAAGGAACCGCTTGAAACATTGTGTAAAAACATTTATCTGAATGCTGCTATTAATGAATAAGGAAGTAAGAATCTATTTTATTACATTTTGTTCAAATTATTTTTGTCCGATTGTGAATAGATAGATGGACAATGAGCAGTGGTTTTTGATAGAAAGATAAAGGGGAAAATAAAGTGCTGATATATAGCAATATATTTTCTTTTGCGTTTAAAGTGGTATTAATAGCCTTAACAAATATTTTATAGTATAAATTTGCGCCGATTTATATTTTCTCATTTGTCTTTTATTGAGATTAAATGTTTATTTCTATCTTGCTTCTGATTTTTTTTAGAACGTTAAGGTATCTGCCTACATCAAATTGGCTGTTTTGGTGAAAATTTTCGATTTTTTTTTTAATTGTTTTATATGAAAGAGCAATCTTTTACGATTCTAAATCTGGTTTAATTTTATTCCTACGATTATTAGAAGAGGAGTTATGTTAATTTTAACAATGAAATATTGTAGTTTTTTGCCTAAAAAGAAATCTTTAAATGCGATTTCTGAAAAATCAGTTTTTTCGTTATTTCCATGTGCGATAAAATTCATTACACAAAAAGTTTTAAAGATATTTCAGTGGAATTTTGTAAGAATGCTTTCAATATCACTCACTATGCTCTGAACTAGGATCTAAGCTATATGTGATAATTTAATTATTTTATAGGTACTCGAATATGAAAAAATGGTAATTTTTACTAAAAAAAATGTACTTTTTTACATATTTTGAAAATTTTCGGTTATTTTTGAAGATATTGTAAAACTCCTAGTTCAGTGCACAGATAAGTGTCATAGAAGTATGCAGCATAAAATAAATTGAAATATATTTATTTGAATTGAGTGTACGCTGTCTGGCGTAAACATGAAATTTTGCTAAAAAAATGGCAAAAAACCACATTTTTTTTAAATATTAAAAAGATATTGCTAGGATTTAGTTTTCTTATCATTCTGCATTACAATTGAACTAAAAATAATTATATTTATTCAAAACTGTCCTTTTTTTTAAAAAAAGTGCTCCGTACGTAAGCAGATACCTTAATAGAAAGCAAAGTAAAATATGCCATTTTTTGTGTTTTTAAAAACCCATGATAATTTATATAAAATAAATAATATGTACTTTTCTACAAATATTTTGAAGTCATGTTACACTACATTTCAAAATTTAATTAACCTGGCAATTTCAGGAAAGCAAGAAATTTATTTCTCAACATATTTAACCCAATGTATTATCGGTAAAATAAATTAATCGCTTTGCATATTATACTTAACTTTTCTACCTTAATCAATCTGTTATTGAATGAAAAAGTAGAAATTTTTTATTACTCATTTATTTATATATTGAATTATCGATTTCACCTACATCTGGCAGATAAACCAATGGTAATTAAACTGCAATTTTTGATAGAATGAGAATGATGAAAATATCGTGCATATTCATATCACCGTATGGAACAGTGCGATTCAGATATTTGGACATTTATATAGGAATATTATTTATTTCTGTCGGTTTCCAACCATTGAGAAAATGGTTGTTGTTTTCGGTCGAGAATGGACCTCTTGACGTCGTCACTTTATTTGACGTCGTCACTATATTTAACGTCGTCATTTTATTTTTTTAAGCGTTTGTAATGAAATTCTGTAACTTTAGAAGATATTTTAAGTCAATTCTGTAACTTTAGAAGAATTTTTAACGAAATTCTGTAACTTTAGAAGAATTTTTCTTTGAATAAGCAATAGAATTGCATAAAATCGTTACAAAAATGTTAAAGTTACAAAAAGGATAGATGCAAATTATCAGATATGAAAAAAAAGCCGAATTCAAAAATTGATTTCGGATGAGAAATCGTCTTTTAAAACAAACAAGAACGAAAAATCATGCGTCAAGCATAGATTATGTAACACTTTCCAACGTTTCCAAAATAATTGTACAAATCATTATCGTTTAATAAGCTGAAAGATAACATCTAAGTAAACAATTTGGAAAACGCATAACATATTTAAAAACGTAATTTCAGGTTTTTCCAACATACATTTCCAGCATATACAATATTCGGAAAAATATCCGAATACTTTTATTCAGCCCTGTA
Source organism: Maratus michaelseni (assembly GCA_963931845.1). Classification (NCBI taxonomy): domain Eukaryota; kingdom Metazoa; phylum Arthropoda; class Arachnida; order Araneae; family Salticidae; genus Maratus; species Maratus michaelseni. The sequence continues at coordinate 180,268,252 of OZ007596.1, read as the reverse complement.
TATGATCTATAGATTTGTATATATACTACATAGGATGCTAAATTTTAGTTTAGTTAGGAAACGCGTAGCACAGTTTAAAATATTCCTTCTGGAGTTTCTGTCAATAAACGGTAATGTGTTCGCGAACTTTTGTGCTGCCCTGTATAGGACCTACAGAATTTATGCATACCAAGTAATAGACAAAAAGTGAGTTAAATTTAAAATCGCGTTCAGCAACTTAAAACGTACTTCCAGGAATTATTGTTAACAGACAGTAGAGAATTCTTTTGTGTGTCCCTGTAAATGAACGATGACTGCTATTCAAACAATATTCTGCAGTAACCCAACAAACACAAGATCTGTGGCCTCCTTCTGTCAACATTAAGGCCAAAGAGACTTGGGGCCATATGTACCCAGCCACTGTTGTATTTTAAATGACTCGCCACTACGTCCGCTGACCGCCGTTTTTATTGATAACGGGCGAGCGAGAGTAAAAGAAATTGATTATCAGTGTCCAGTAGCCATTGAAGATTAGTTTCCGGCGAAGCTTTAAAAGCCTGGCATCAAGTAAAGAGAAAAGGGCTAATGCATTGTATTTGATACATTGGTTATAAGATATAAAAAAAAAAAAAAATTCTTCCCTCTTTTCAACATAATTTTCGATAGTTAAAATATGTCAGATGGAAGTTTTAAATGGGGTGTAAAATTTATATTATATGCGCAAAAAGAAATATATATATTTTTTTTTTACTTTTACGTTTTTTTTTTTTTTTTTTTTTTTTTTTTTTAATTACAAGCAAAGGCGTTTTGAGTCTAAAATATGTACGTATACATAAGTACTTTTTATGAGCACGTTACAGTGAAATTTAATAGATGTTAATTTTAATTCATGCATTTTTTAACTGCAAAGATAAATAGATACAAAAAGTAATAGCAAACATATCCACCCTTTTAAACGAAACGAAATTAATTGGAATAAATTGCACAGTTTAAGCATACTTACTATATAGATATCTAATAAAAGTTTTAATGCTAAATGCCAATTTATTTATATATTTATTTTCAGTTTCAACAGAAAAATATTCACCCAAAAAGAACAAATGAAAAATTACATAAACGCATTAAAATGTAATAATCAGTGTGAATTTATTTATGCTTTTTACAATTTACAAGAAAATGAATACTTTATTAGAACCATAGAGAATCGCCTTAGAGTGAGCCTAACCCCATCCCCCCCCCCCTATTACCCGGCCTCAGCAATGAAAAACTTTCAGATACATAAAATATTTGTAGACATAAACATGTAATTAAAAAAAATATTACTGAAAAAGCAAATAACCGAATAGCATTTTTCACTTTATGTTAAAAGTATCACTACGTGTCTCAGAAATTGGCTTTAAAAGTATAAATATAATTTGATTTTTTTTTCAGTGAAAGATCGCTGTATAGGTCACCTTATACCAGAAAATAAGAAATGCTATTCGATTTATTTGCATCTGAATAACAATAACGCGTGCTTAAAAATGAAAATAACTGTGTCAGTACAAGCCGAAAAGAAGCTAATTGGAATCTGTTATAATCAGTGTTGAGGGGGGGGGGCGTGCTGCTGCAAAGTTCGGGGAATTGCATGCCATTACTATCTATTAAGCTTATCTATAAAGCTTATCTATTAAGCTTAACTATATACTTATTAATTATTTTTTATGCATCTTAAAATCATTTTTTTAAAGCTTACATTATTACTTTTTTAATTACAGTTTCATATGTTACAAGGAAAATTTAAAATCCCTGAATTTGTACAGCATTACTAATTTATATATTTCACCCCCCCCCCCCCTTCAAATTTTTAGGTCATATTTTTGCATCCATCTCGGAAACAAGCGAAAAAAACTTATTCAAAAAACCTTTAGATGGGTCAGATAGAGAGAGGGGGAGGGGGATTCAAATCACTCCAAGGTCAAATACTAATCCGTCCGTAAGCCCGCGGGAAAGGGAGAGAATACTAAGAATTTTTGCTGGCAGTCGCAGCCGCAGCGTTGAATGAATTCTGCTTTGTCACGATTCACGAATGATCACTGATCAGTTAGTATGGAGCGATCCAGTAAACAAAACACAGTTGTTTAGAGATCTCACGAACAACACGTAAGTTTGATTATATTTTATGCTGATTCTTTAAAGATTTAATTATTTCATTATAATTTTTGTTGTTTTGCATCATTTTATTTATTAATGTACATTAGAATATTTATATATTAATTATTTTGAATCCTTAGAAATTTTTATACATATTTTCATTTTAGCAAACGTAAGATAATATTTACTTTATAATATAACCGATAGCACATATGATAAAAAATATCGCAAAAGTTAGATCAGTTTAAATTAAAATACAGTTTATTCTTTTTGTTATTGTTAAAGTGTACTTAACACGTAATTTTCATCAAATCTCTTTCTTATCACTAGTGTAAAATTTCCCCCAGTGTAAAATTCCGTCCAATAGATGATTGTTTATTTATTAATTTATTTTTGTAGAGATTGTTTAAACTAATTTTTAACATTACGAAATATCGGTATCACGTTAGATTCCTTAAAATGGTTTGTTTTAACGTTGAAAAAAAAAAAAAAAAAAAAAAAAAAAAAAAAAAAAACTACGGCTTTGAAAGTATTTTTTTTTCTTCTTCAAAGTGAAGAAAGTTAAGTTTATCCCAGAGCAAATTTCACTTACAAAAATCAAAATTAATTTAATTTAATAAAATTTAGAAAATTCATTAGAATATTGTTAACATTTCAAATTACTACAAATAATTTTCAAGGATAATTTAAAAATATTTGTGAAAAATCATACTAAAACTGTTATTTGTTAACTAGATAAACATTAAACTCAAACGATCATAAAATTTAAATGATGCGTAACATGTTATAATGATTTAATAATGTTTTTTTAATGAATAAGCATAATATATTGCTGACAGACTTACAAAATAAATGTGTAAAAACCAGTGAAAAAAAGAAAAAGAAATGCATATATTTTAATCTAACATAACATATTTTATATATTAGCTCATGTTAAGATCATATGAATTATTTGTACATAATTTAAATGATTATTCTAAAAATGAAAATACTTTTTAGAAGGTTAATTAAATGATAAAAATGTTTTGCATGAAAAAATACTAATAATCAGTTTGATACAATTTTTAAAAAAATTATAAGTTCACTTACCTTGAACTTGAAAAAAATTCAAAATACAATGATTGGTATAGTTAATTAATTAGTTTATTTTTCAATTAATACTTTTTAAAATTTATATGATATGCAGCTATTTAAAAATGACATTAGATATAAATTTTAAAAATATGTAATTTAATAAATGAACAATTTAATTCACTATGTCATCTCTTCTATTTTGGAATTTTTTGAAAAAGTTCAAGGTATGTGAACTTATAACTTTCTTGAAAATTGTACCTAAATGATTATTAGTATTTTTTTTCAAGCAAAAGCATTTTATATTTAATTAACCGTCTAAAAATTATTTTCTTTTGTAGAATAAATTTTGATTTATGCCTAAATAATCTTTATGGCATGGCAGTGGCTGGCTTTAGGCTATAGTTTACATTTAAAATAACCATAAAACGCTCTTTTCTGGGCAGCTTTGGGCTACATTTATTTTTTGACAACCACAAGTGGCATAGCTACGGCAAGTTTGTAGCTAGGCATTTATTCATTATGTTCCTTAGTGGACTAGCTGTGGCAAGTTTCCATTAATAATAGCCATTTAAAGTATAATTATGGCTTGTTTTAGGCAATATATCATTTATGATTAACCTTTAGTGGCCTAATTATGGGCATTCTAATGTACTTATGGCCAATGGAGTTGCGTCCACAAGGCGGACGGCGTGACACTTTTTTTAAGTTGCCGTTACGGCAAACGATAGCGGCCCCTCATCTCCTAGTTTGGGCCAAAGCTAACGTAGCCATCAGCGGCCCGCAAGTTCTGTGTTCGTTGGGAAGCTTCTTGTAATGCACCTTAGTGATATATATAAATTTCAATGCATTTAAAATAGTGAAACATTATTTAATTAAACCGCAAACGATTTTACTCCATATACCGTAATGTAACGGAATTCTTTTGAGTGTCGCTGTAAGAAAACTACAAGTGCTACACATTTCAGTTGAAATACGGAACATGCTATAGATAACGACAATAACATATAAAAATTGCAGGGCAATCCGAGCATATTTACGGGAGTTGGAGCACTGACAGACGGACATACGGCAGACGGCCAGACAAACCGAAGTCATAAATACTTTTCAACTAGGTTGGAATGTGTTAAAAACGTGGTCTTCAACTTTAATTTCCTCAAAATACCTTTAACTCAGACATCAATTTAAACAAGAGTTAAAGTTATTGTAGGAAGGACCCGGTAAAATATTTTGGTTTCTGTTTTTATTAATATGTTGTAAATTTGGTACTTTCGTGTTATAGCGGCCTCCAAGGATGAATCGCAAAGCGACCAAGATTTATCGCCAAATTATAAAGCATGTATGACATTATAATAATATATGATGTATATATAACATTTCTTGGCGTATGTGGCCAAGTTATAGCCATATATGATGCATATATGATGCATATATGATGTATATATATGACATGTGTATATGATGTATATACGACATATAAGACGTAGATAATATGTGTATAATGACGTATATGGCACATATAGGAGTGTTTGGAATATATATATATGCGTATATAGGATGCATATATAAGCTTTGCGATGATCTTAGCGAAATCATTACTGCGACCTTTGCATAATCATAATTGTGGGGGCCGCTATAATACGAAAGTATGATTTTTTTAAGCTTTCGGAACATTTTCCCAATGGTTATTGCAGTTTGTTAAATTATATATATATTTATCTTTTTTTTTTTTTTTTTTTTTTTTTTTTTTCTTTAGTATTACTTTTAAATCATTACTTCTAGTATACTAGCTATGTTATTGCATTATATTTTGATATTGCTTTAATTGTATGACATTTAACTATAGCATGCAAATTAATCTTTATTTTAACAAAAAATATATATTAAACTTAATGTAAATTTGAAATAAATTTATACTTTATTTCAAGTATTTTGTAGTTAACGATATTTTTGTCCCTTTCAAAATTTAATAAACCAGACAATTTCATAAAAACGATCCAATTATATCTCAACAAATTAAATCCCATACGATTTCAGAAAAAATAAAAGGAATATCTCGCGGCATTATGCAAAAACTTTTATCTTAATGAATGTGTCAATGATTAATGGAATGGGAATATATTATTATTTTTTAAATTTCTGAATTAATTTCTCCCACATGCAAGCTGTGTATAAATCGATGGTAATTAACCAGACAGCAGTTGCTGTTGGAAAAAGAAAGCTAATAAATAGGATGTTCCAAAAGTTGAGAGACACTTTATTTTTTTTTCTTCTTGGGGATAAGTAAGTAATGTAAATTGCAAAAGTTTTATTAAAAAATTAAAAACCAACATTATGTTAATGAAATAATCTTCCCACCTTTGTTCAAAAAACAACTTCTTAAATTTTTATACAAACACCTAGACAAAGTCGGTCAGTTAGATATTTTTTTCTATTCCCTGCAACAACATAAAAAAAAAACTTTCTTATCTCTATCTTCAAAATTAAATAAATTATGAAAGAAAAAAGAGACCTGTACCACTTTTCGTAACATTTAAAAGGCTATTTCATTAGATAAAACAAGGACCGTTTGAAAATAAATGGTGTATAGATAAAAATAAGTTAAAAAGTCGTAAAGAGTTGAATCCCAAATATACCTAACTAAAGCCTTACACAGGCAAATATCCTCTAGAAGGAGAAATTTAGTTCTAAATCCAAGAAACATATAATATTAATAAATAATTCCACAAAGCATCTCATCGACAATATATGAGAGCTATTCTAATAATGCTTCTGTAAATATTTCGGGGTATTTTGTGTCTATTATTATTGCGAAAAACGATTATATATTTCTGAACATCCTCTGCATATGTATTATATTCCGTGTTTCCTTTTTCTTGAAATATCTAATATATTTATATTTTTAAGTTGATTTACTGCTATCATTCATAAGTGTAAATTTTTATTTTAAAGATACATGTATTCCTGAATGTAATTGAAGTGTTATTAATATTCTAAAAATCTTACCGCTTTTTGATTTTCTTTCCTATTACGATTAATTACTTATTACGAATAAGAACACTTCATTTCATAAAACTTTCAAAAAAAAAAAAAAAAAAAAAAAAGGTGTGCAGGTACAGCCAAAAAATGTCTCACTTTTTTTCGAAATATCTTTCTGATATGATATTATGTAGTCTCATCGATCGGTCTACTGTTAAAAAAAGTGGTAAAGTTATCTGGTCATTATCTGGAAGTTACTTCCTTTATCCCTACACCGATAAATTTAAATAATCACGTATTTAAAATTAACATAATCACGTATTTTCTGTTAGGGGCATTTTGGTATTCATTTCAGTTAATCAGTTTAATAAACAATTATTTGAGACGAAAATAAAGGTGTGTCAAAAACATTTGCGCGCACTTTATAGTTACAAACCAATAAAACTAAAAATAGATTTTTATAAACTTTGAAAATAATTTAGAATCCTGAATATTTTTATTTAATTACTATCTGACCAGCCCGGCGTTGCCCGAGCCCGTGTAATAAACTCAAATCTTTTAAAAAGCGAAACTCTGACCAAGGTCTCCGATGGCTTCGACACCGTATACCGGGCACACTCGCACACTCCGGAAAACCTTTTATTTCCCCCCTTCCACCGCCAGGAGAGCAACCTCTTTCGGAAAGAACCTCTGAGACAGGTCAACGTTGCCTACGGTACTGTATAGTAGGCGTGCGACAAAATTGATCTGGTTTCGAGAAGATGGGAACATTATAAGCCGAGTTATTGAAATAAGGCTCAGTTAGAGAAAATAACCAGGAGAGAGGTGCCGGGTGAATGTGATGTTCAAGTGTCCTCCAGCAAATGACTAATTAGGAGGACCACTATGCATCTTTAAAAATTCGTTAGTTGGGTTAATCTAGGAACTTAATTAGAAATTTGTTTTAAACTATTATTCAGAAATAAGTGTAACCGCTACTCATAAATTTAGCTTAATGTTATAAAGGGTGATTATTAAGTTAATTTTAATGTTTGGAATCACTTGCATTGAAATCGGAAAGATAGTTGCTGAGATATGGGAACGGGGAATAGTTAGAGAAAACTTTGAAAGAGGGCCACGGAGAGGTGGGGGGATGTTCAAGTGACCTTCAGCAAATAACTAATTAGGAGGATCACTATAAATCTTTAAAGATTGATTCATTTGGTTAAGCTAGAAACTTAATTTGAAATTTGGCTTAGGCTATTATTCGGAAATACTGGTAATTGCTTTTTAGAAATACACCTTGAAGCAATGAATGCTGATTTTTACGATAATTTAGTAAAAATGGAACTAAATGGAGGTTTGGAACATTATTACTGAGATATTAGTGAGAAACTGAGATTTAAAATAGCGGTATTATGTATATAAAACAACAATTACGCTACGGGCGAAGCTAAAAAAGTTAAAATTGTTAAATGTAATTAGACCCTTACACCTCGCCATTTCCGCAAACACATAACAAATAATCTGTTAAATAAAGTTCTCTGCATTGATAGTCTCTATCATAATAATATATGTCCTGTTTTAAAAAAACCTTAAACCCAGATAATTATAATGAAGAAAAACGTGCCTGAAAATGTCTTAAACAGGTGGCCTTTGTGTAATTTGCCGTGAGTCAATGGCGTTACATTAGCTTGGCTGTACGCAGGTAACTCCAATCCATGTTGGCACTATTTCGTTATAAGTCCTTATCTATGCACTCTGATTTATTTAATGTCTTCTGAGAAGATATTCTATACAACCAACCAACCGAAGAAAAAACATATTTTTAATGAGAATTCTTTGTGCATTTTAATTAATATTTCAGAAAGTTATTAAAATATTAAAATTCTAGCGTTCAGGTGCACCAGGAGAGGGTTTGGACTACCTAAATCAATTTCCAGCCTTCTAGGTGAGCTAGATTTTGCTAGCCATCGCAGACAGACAAACACACACACACACACACACACACACACACAGAGAGAGAGAGAAACTTTCTTTTATTAGTATAGATTTATTTATTTATTTTGCATATTGGTACCATCATTGAAAAGGCCGTTCCCGAATTTAAATATAATGAACCGAAAGACACTCCGCAAGTGTTTTACAAACATTTTTTAGAGTCTAGAATTTTTAAATATTGATAAATACCTTAACTAACAACTTATGATGCAATTTATCTTTTAATCGATTTAACTTGACTTGTTGAACATAAAATTAACATATCTCTTTTCAATGACAGGTTTTAGTTTATCGTTGGATTACTAAATCTTATGGTTAATCTGTCCTTATTATGTTTGTCTTTTTTTCTTTTAAAATCGCTCTTTTTTTTTCTTCTTAATTTGAAATACTTCTAAATTCTGGTTACACTTGCTGGCCTTAAATGCGCCTCCTTTCGTTCACGAAATAATTATTTATTCAAGTTTAATTAAAAGTTGCAAAAAGCCGTAAATAACATCAATTACCTCATGTCGTTACCTTTACACAGTTATAAATGAAGTGTATTATTTATTCAAGTTTAATTAAAAGTTGCAAAAAGCCGTAAATAACATCAATTACCTCATGTCGTTACCTTTACACAGTTATGAATGAAGTGTATTATTTATTCAAGTTTAATTAAAAGTTGCAAAAAGCCGTAAATAACATCAATTACCTCATGTCGTTACCTTTACACAGTTATGAATGAAGTGTATTATTATTATACATCATTTTTTGGTATATAATATATTAATTTTATACATTTTAATAAAATAAAAATTGTGCAAGTCATGAAACTGTCATAAACAGTTAAGGGCTGACCCCTTCGCTTTTCATATGCCAGGCGGCTATTTTTACTCATTTTTTTATAATGAAAAGGCTTAAATTTTAAATTTTTAGAGAGATATTTAAATAAAATATTGTTTAATAGATGAGTTACATTCAAATATATATATATATATATATTCTAAGATAACTTCAGTTAAAATTAGGTTGATAGCCCAATATTTCATTCCATCAACGTAAACAAACACAAGAGGTTCGCTCATCGTGACCGTTCAAAGTATTAAACCATGACGGTATAATAATTCTCAAAGTTCTCGAGCAATGAATTTTGCTTTCTATTGTCAAAATAAAGTTTTTCATGATCTATGCCTAAAGCATGATTTTTCGTTATTGTCAAAAATAGCAACTTGTATTTGACAGCTGTCCAGAAGTGGATTACAAATATCTGACCATGACAGGGATGTCCGTAATTAAAGAAGTATGATTTTGTTTCTACCACTCTGACTTTATTATTATTATTTACTCAATCAATCAGTATTTCCGAGTCCAAAGAATTTGGACTTATATCATGGCTTCATTTTTTCATCTAATTTAATGACTGCACCTTTTTTAACTGGTGAGTAGTGTCTTCTATTTCTTAGTTTTTTAACTATTACAGATGAATCATAATTTATCTTTTGGATTTCTTATTACTTCTTGCATTTTTTATATGTTATAAGAAACTTAATATTGTCATTTTTAGGCTTAATGCTGACAATATTTGACGAAACGACATATCTTTACTATGCAATAATTCTTATGAAGCTCCTCTTATGAATCCATAAGATATTCATAGTCTTTCATATTTGTCTATTCATTTTACTGTGTTAATTCTTGTAATAATTCCCCCTTTAATTTTTCGCTATATATTCGTTTGATTTTCACACATGTGACTTCATTTTAACTATATATATATGTCACGATTGAACTTGTATCACCATAATTTTTGTAGAATCATTATCCAGGCAAGGTCTTCCTCCGAGGAATTTGCAGACGGGCGCCGAGAAGTCACTTCATAGTGTGAATACAGAATGCAAATAAGAGACAGTCCGTTCCAGTTAGTTCACTTTTTATTCGAAGTAAAAGAAAATGGCCATGCTTTACTAATTACGTTGCTAAATTTATACATGATGATTTAATACCGTGAAGAAACTTGGTGACTTAATTTAATAATTAAGAAGACATTTTTTGTTCTTAAAGCAGTTGTTTTTTCCATCTATCGGCAGCCAAGGCGATTATTCCATGATCGTGAAGTACGCGCCGGGGTTACATATACAACCGGATCCAAGAGCAATCTGAATCTCACGCGGGAAACTCTCCTATATCTATTATTGAACGCCCCAGAATACATTTTCATTAAACAGTCTTTCGACCAATCAGCGCTATAGGACTAATTTTTCCGGCGCTCTGATTTCGAAGCTATATGACCGTAATCTGAAAAAAAAAAAAAACGCGGGAACACAATACTTCTAGAACATTACCGCAAAATCTAATTCCTTCGAATAAATAAGAAGATAAGAAAGAAAAAAATACGTAGGTTTTATCGAGCATGGGTAAGATGCCAAGATATTTTACATTGAGACTGAAGTAGCTTTCATACTTTTGAGAAAGAATATTGTTTTGTCAGAAAACATAGGGAAATAAAAATAAGAAAATAAAAAGATATAAGTTGTTATTTCAAGAGAGTTAAAATATTTTTAGCTGGGGGATTGGTGTTTTTTAAAAGAATTAAATTCTAGTATGCATTTATTTAATGAAACAAAACTGCGTAATTTTAATAGAATAGCGCGATCAGAGCCATTTTTTTAAGAGAATGAATTTAGAATAAAGTATTTTAGCACGGTGCAATTTTGACAATCGAAATACTGGAACTAGAAAATAATTTAGAATAATGGGATTTACACAGAATTATAGTTTTGATGATTCCAACGGCGAAAAATTTGTAATTTGTTTCATATATATATATATATATATATATATATATATATATATATATATATATATATATATATATATATATATATAACCGACTTCAACGATTTTTTTTCTTTCTTTATTACACTGATGTTTATTTATTGCACGCCGATATTGTATCTCTGTGACAGTGGTCTTGCACAAAAGAGTGAATTGTGTCAACTATTTCTTAGGTGCGTTCGTAATTATATAAATACGTAGCACCTATTGCCGTCGTCTGGTCCGTCCGTCTGTCTGTCCGTCCGTCCGCATATAACAACGCAAAAACTACTCAACCAAATGGCTTAAAATTTGAGATATATTATCAAAGCAGAATTTTGTCGAGACATTTCAAATTTTATGAAAATTGAATCAAAACTTTAGAAAATGTTAATAAAAACATTTATTAAGAAATTTGAATTTTTTTTAAAAAATCGGTTCTTTCTTGTTATAGGAGCTTCCGAGGTTGAATCGTCAAGCGACCGAGAAACTTATTTTATGCCAGAAATTAATCTGCAGACGATATAATTCATTCCACAGAATTAAAAATCATCAAGATCTGAATTTTTATATAACTAGCTATAGTACGAACGCACCTCATTTGTCACGTTTGACGTACAATTTCCAACTTGTTTTTTTTTTAATCTCCATTCACCTTAAATATCATTCTTATCAAAGTCATCCATTTTACCTTGCAGTAGACATTTATACCTTAAAAAGTTCGACGTGTGCCCGTTAAAGGACGACTGTGCACGATACAACGAGTATTTTAAGAACATGAAATTAAAAAAAAAAATGTATCTTAAGAATATATTGAAATTTCATAATTACTTACCCATTTTTATGAATATTAGAGAATATAAATTTGACAAAAGATAATAAAATAAGCATAAGTTGAAAAGTGACTACTACCAGAACGAATCTTCAACAAAAACAAGAACAAATATAAATGTATGTTTATAAATATACACTTTATTTTTTCTTTATATTTTCTACATTTTGTGTTTAAAATGTTTTATTGTTTTAAATTGACAGCGTGTTGGCTTATTTTGGACTTATGTGGCTTGCAGCAGTTTTTGTAGCAGTTTAAACAGTGGTACCCATAAAGATTATTTGGAGATTTGTCGCCTGTTGCGCTAATGGAAAAAATGACTTAAAGTTAATGTTGTAATTTTTAATTAAACTCTAAAAAAGTAAAAATGTTATATTGTCATCGGAAACCCACCTCTGTACATAAATTAAAAATCCTAGCATATCAGGAAGTGAAGAAAAGTTTATTAAAAATTGCATTTTTACATACAAAAGATAAGTTTAATAAAATAGTGTAAAAAAGTATCATGAAAATAAACGCGCGCATACAAAAGTTATGCGTGGATGTACATAAACGAAAATGCAGTGGGGACTTGTGACTGTCTTTTTATGGGGCACTAAATGCCTTCCTGAAACACATATTATTTTCATATATTTTTTACTAGAAATCTTTTCTGTATTTAATAGCAGCACTTTCTGACAATAAGTAAAATAAATTATTCCTTTTTAGGTGCGTTCGTAATTATATAAATACGTAGCACCTATTGTCGTCGCTTGGTCCGTCAGTCTGTCCGTCCGTCCGCATATAACAACGTAAAAACTACCCAACCGAATGGTTTGAAATTTAAGATATATTATCTTTGCAAAATTTTGTCGAGACATTAAAAATTTTATAAAAATAGAATTAAAACTTTAGGAGATATTAATAAAAATATTTATTAAGAAATTTGAATTTTTTTTTTAATCGGTGCTTTCTTATTATAGAAGATCCCGAATTTTAATCGTCAAGCGACCGAGATACTTATTTTATTACAGAAATTAATCTGCAGACGATATAATTCATTTCACAGAATTAAAAATCATCAAGATCTGAATATTTATATAACTAACTATAGTACGAACGCACCTCATTTGTCACGTTTGACGTACAATTTCCAACTTGTTAATAATAGGGGTAAGAAAAGAATAAATTTAGCAGTCATGCATTTAGTGCCCCAAATAAACCCATTCACGAGTCGCCACTGAAAAAGTGTATATGCTCTACTTTGTTGGCAGTCGATTAAATAATACAGGGTTTTCAGTAATGTTTTATTTGTTGGATTATATCTTATATTACAGCATTTTTAAGGTAAAATATTTATTTAGATATTTGCATTTCGCCATTGTTTATCCTTCATTACAATTTGATATTTTCTATTTGTCCTAAAAATATATAAATGCAAATATTACAAAAAATTATTCTTTACTTCAGATATCAATATATTTCTACATTCTTTGGAATGAACAATACCCAGACAATCACATGTAAATATATTAATATTTAACTATCACGCTGACTATATTGCTTATTGACTCATAAATATTCATATGTGATAACTACGACAAAAATACACAACATACTCTTTATATCTGGTAACGTTTCATATCGCTGCATTCATAATACATCCGTGAGTGATATCTGTAAATGCATAATGCCAAATAGAGTTATTAACAATCCGCACTTCTCATAAATCTTGCATTAGAATGAAAGCTTTTGTGTGTAAATGCTTTCTGTATTCATTTATTTCTGTTTTCGTCTCTGATCAAGAGGAAAACTGCGGTTTACTAATATTGTTTTACATATTATATTGTTATGTTACACATACCTATTTTTTTCATCTAAGGAAATTTACATTAAACAGTTAATTTTTATATGGAAATTGCCTTATATTATAAGCATTATGTGTCAAAATGCCTAAAAGTGAACAATTTACATGCAATCTTTTACACAAATATATATTTTTTTCTTCTGAGGAAATGTACATTGAGTAATTAATTTTGTATGAAGATTGCATGCATTTTATACTTTTAAGGATGATATATCAGAATGTGTAAAACTGAAATAAGTAAAAAAGTAAAAATATATTTTAAATGCACTTTTTCATAAGCATTCAATGTTCATATTGCAGCCTAGTTTCACGACTGCAATTCATGTTTTTGCAACGAACATTTCCGTCCAAATACATTAATGTGTCTTTGGAACCGAATTAGATTGTGGAAAATTCACTGCTTTTCATTGTTACACATATCTATTTTTTTTCATCTAAAGAAATTTACATTAAACAGTTAATTTTTATATGGAAATTGTCTTATATTATAAGCATTATGTATCAAAATGCCTAAAAGGGAGCAATTTACATGCAATCATTTACACAAATATATATTTTTTTCTTCTGAGGAACTGTACATTGAGTAATTAATTTTGTATGAAGATTGCATGAATTTTATACTTTTAGGGATGATATATCAAAATGTGTAAAACTGAAATAAGTAAAAAAGTAAAAATATTTTTTTTAATGCACTTTTTCATAAGCATTCAATGTTCATATTGCAGCCTAGTTTCACGACTGGAATTCATGTTTTTGCAACGTACATTTCCGTCCAAATACATTAATGTGTCTTTGGAACCGAATTAGATTGTGGAAAATTCACTGCTTTTCATTGTTACACATATCTATTTTTTTTTTCATCTAAATAAATTTACATTAAACAGTTAATTTTTATATGGAAATTGTCTTATATTATAAGCATTATGTATCAAAATGCCTAAAAGGGAAAAATTTACATGCAATCATTTACACAAATATATATTTTTTTCTTCTGAGGAAATGTAAATTGAGTAATTAATTTTGTATGAAGATTGCATGCATTTTATACTTTTATAGATGATATATCAGAATGTGTAAAACTGAAATAAGTATAAAAGTAAAAATATTTTTTAAATGCACTTTTTCATAAGCATTCAATGTTCATATTGCAGCCTAGTTTCACGACTGCAATTAATGTTTTTGCAACGTACATTTCCGTCCAAATACATTAATGTGTCTTTGGAACCGAATTAGATTGTGGAAAATTCACTGCTTTTCATTGTTACACATATCTATTTTTTTTCATCTAAGGAAATTTACATTAAACAGTTAATTTTTTAATGGAAATTGCCTTATATTAATATAATATATAAGCATTATATGATATAATGTACCTTATATATACCTTATATAATATATAAGCATTATATGTCAAAATGCCTAAAAATGAACAATTTACATGCAATCTTTTACACAAATATATATTTTTTTCTTCTGAGGAAATGTACATTGAGTAATTAATTTTGTATGAAGATTGCATGAATTTTATACTTTTAAGGATGATATATCAAAATGTGTAAAACTGAAATAAGTAAAAAAGTAAAAATATTTTTTTAAATGCATTTTTTCATAAGCATTCAATGTTCATATTGCAGCCTAGTTTCACGACTGGAATTCATGTTTTTGCAACGAACATTTCTGTCCAAATACATAAATGAGTTTTGTGCACCGAACTCGATTATGGAAAATTCACTGCTTTTCATTGTTACACTTGATAGAAAGCGCCAGCCAATACATTTATTAAAAATATATGATCATTGCTATGTTTTTTTTGTTTAAGATATGGCAAGAAGAAAGAAAAAAATGAAACATTATTTAAAGTACCGTTTTGGATTCCCAAATTCATTTCTCAACTTATAATCATCATCATCATCATCATCATCATCAACCGTTTTCAATCCACTGCTGGATGTAGGTCTCCCCCAGATTTTTCCATTGTTGCCTGTCTAGTGCTTTAGTCATCCAATTAACACCGGCCACTTTTCTGATTTCGTCACTCCATCTTACTTGAGGTCGTCTTCTTGGTCGTTTTATTTAACAACTGTTTTATTACATGTCTGTGGATGCAAATACACACGAACATGCGCGATGCTCGATCAATGTTCTCTTCCGATATCGGACTTTTCAAAGAACTCGTCCAATATACTGTGTATCTGTGTAAAAGTTTGCATGTATTTTTATACATGCGATTTATTTTCTTATATTTAACTCATTATTTTTTATTTTATTTTATTATGTAACTCAACTTAGTTTTTGTAAGTAAATATTGAACTTTGTAATCGATTTTAGCTCATTTTCTGATATGCTAGATATATAAAATATATGTGCAAAACTGTGTCTCCGATGACAATACAACATTTTAATAAGTTATTTATAAATTAATGATTTTTTTTTTTTTTTTTTTTTTTTTTTTTCAAATTTTCCTTTAATCCGTCACTGGTGATAAATCGTCAAGTATTCTTTAATGCTATAATTGCATACGAGTTACAGCAACAATGGATTTATGATGCACCAAACCATGCTCGCCAAAATGGGCCATCTGACTGTGACACTGCAAAAATAAAATATTTTTATCACTAAGAACTAGAACATATAAATAAAAAAATAAAGAGTTTAATATATTTTTTAAATACACTTTAATCAATTAATATTTTCATATTAATTAAATTGTGATTATAAGTTAAAAACTTATAATCACAATTTAATTAATATGAAAATATTAATTGATTAAAGTGTATTTAAAAAATATATTAAACTCTTTATTTTTTTATTTATATGTTCTAGTTCTTAGTGATAAAAATATTTTATTTTTGCAGTGTCACAGTCAGATGGCCCATTTTGGCGAGCATGGTTTGGTGCATCATAAATCCATTGTTGCTGTAACTCGTATGCAATTATAGCATTAAAGAATACTTGACGATTTATCACCAGTGACGGATTAAAGGAAAATTTGAAAAAAAAAAAAAAAAATCATTAATTTATAAATAACTTATTAAAATGTTGTATTGTCATCGGAGACACAGTTTTGCACATATATTTTATATATCTAGCATATCAGAAAATGAGCTAAAATCGATTACAAAGTTCAATATTTACTTACAAAAACTAAGTTGAGTTACATAATAAAATAAAATAAAAAATAATGAGTTAAATATAAGAAAATAAATCGCATGTATAAAAATACATGCAAACTTTTACACAGATACACAGTATATTGGACGAGTTCTTTGAAAAGTCCGATATCGGAAGAGAACATTGATCGAGCATCGCGCATGTTCGTGTGTATTTGCATCCACAGACATGTAATAAAACAGTTGTTAAATAGGAAAACACATTGATTTTAAAGTTTACCAGCTACATCCAGAGAAACCTAGTCAGTGTGAGATTTTATGTAAAAATTCAACACAGCAATGTGGTCGCATTAATTTCTGCAACAAATTGGAAAAATAGGGAAGGGCGGGAGGGGAGGAGAGAAATGAAGTGTGTCTGTCATAGAATCAACTTTCCGGAACTGTCAGATATGTGCGTAAAATTGAGTTGTACGCTTTTGTGAAATGGAGAAAATAATGGAGGATGGAAAAAGTCCTGCTCGTCCAATAGGTAATGATCGGGCTATCCACCGTACTCGCTTGATCTTTCTCCATCTGAATTATTAAACTTTTCTATTGTGAACACGGAAGTAATGAAAGCAAAATGTTTGTTGACGATTTAGTGACCCAATAAGACGTCACTACAGCTTTTCGATAACTTTCGAAATAGGTTTTTTTTGCCAGTATCTAGGATCCGTATAAGCGATGCCATGAATGTATTCGAGCAAATGCCGATCATTTTGAAAATGAATGAAAACATTTTTCAAGACAATTTGGAAAAGTTTTTGTTGTTATTTTTAAGCAATGTTTAATGCATATATAAATTAATGCCATTAAATGTTTTTTCTTTCTTTACAAAAAAATATAAAAATACAAAGTAAAATTTTCAGTTTTTGTCAAATCTCGTCTTTTTTTATATTAATATGAGCAGATGTTTATTTATCCAAAGTTTAAAAATTTTATTAAAATATTTAATTAGAACAAAGATCCGAAATCTTGAACATTGCGCATTTAAAGGTAATAAATACACAATTAAAGCATTTAGCCTTGAAGCGGATTGAATATGGGTTACATTTGAATCTTTGACTGCTGTTTCAAAATTAATTACAAATTCTTGCGCAGTTTGTTCATACTCTCATTGGAATAGTTTCTTAAAAATTTCATGTGATTTAATATCTTCTTTACTAAGGCAAAACAGAACATTATTTAATAATTCTCCAACTATGTTTAACAGAATTTCCAATTTTAGTTCATCTGAAATATTTTTCAATGCAAAAAGAATGTCAAATTTTTGAAAAAAAAAATTAAATAAAAAAAATCGGATTTATCTGGTATAGAAATCGTAAGAGTTGTAACTATTTTTACTAATTTCCTTAACTCGTTTGAAATAATTACATTGATTCACAAATTTAACAAATCACCAGATTATATACTTTTATTTTTAGCACTTTCTCTTTAGATCTGTTCTTCTAGTTTTACTAGCTTAATTTTTTCCATCTCTGGTTTTTGAGCATATATTTTAGATTTACGGTTTTCAACCAACTTTTAGCCGAGCATACTCAGGTTGAATTTAATTTGAAATTTCAACATACCAAAGTGGTCGCATTAATTTCTGCAACAAATTTGAAAAATAGTGTGTGTGTGTGGGGGGGGGGTAGAAGTGAAATGTGCCTGTCATACAATAAACTTTCCAAAATTGCCAAATATGTGCATAAAATTGACATGGACGCTTTCGTGAAATGAGGGAAACGATGGAGAATTAACAAAGTTCGGCTAGATGGAAGACCAATAGATATGATCGAGCTGTCCACCGTACTCCTTTGATCTTACGTCAGCTGAATTATTTCACTTTTCAAACATGAACACTGAAGTAATCAAGACGAAATATTCGTTGGCGATTTTAATATCCTGTAAAACCGTGAATGCTGTTTTGCGATAACTTTCGAAAAGACTTTTTGGCAGTATCTAGGATCTATATAAACGAGGCCATTAATGTATTCGAGAAAATACCAATAATTTTGAAAATGAATGAAAACAACTTTTAGAGATCTTGAAAAAGTTTTTTTTTTCTGTTATTTTCAAGATTTTGTTTTTTTATGTGTATATGAATGAATTTCGCTACGCGCGTTTCCTTTGTTTACAAAGAAAATATCACATTCATGATCTAAAATTTTCAGTTACGCCCAAATTTTACCTTTTCGATACTAATATGAGCAGCTGTTTCTCTATACAAATTTTGTAAAATTTATTACAAATAGTTAATTCACACAAAGACACGAAATCTTGAACATTGTGCAACTCAGGG
This sequence comes from Maratus michaelseni, assembly GCA_963931845.1. NCBI lineage: Eukaryota > Metazoa > Arthropoda > Arachnida > Araneae > Salticidae > Maratus > Maratus michaelseni. Next base: position 180,249,206 of record OZ007596.1, on the reverse strand, counting down.
TAATAAATTCACAATTCAAGCATTTAGCCTCGAAGCGGATTGAATATGTGTTACATTGGGATCTTTGACTGTTGATTCAATATTAATCAAAAATTCTTGTGCAGTTAATTCATACTCTATTCGAAATAGATTCTTAACAATTTCACCTGATTTAATATCTTCCTTGCTAATACATTACAGAACATTTTTTTATTTTTCTCCAAGTATGTTTATCAGAATTTCAGAGTTTAATTCATCCGAAATATTTAAATAAATATATATATATATATATACTGTTAGATTTATCTGGTACAGAAATTGTAAGTTCAAAAAATCGACTCTTTATCAGTTTTTTTAAGTCGTTTGAAATATTAACATCGAATCACAAAATTTGCAAATCACCAGATTTTATATTTTGATTTCTCGCTTTATAGCTGTTTTTCTAATTTTGCTTGTTTATTTCTATCACTTGATTTTCAGCAAGTATTTTACACTGTTAAAAGTTTGCAGCAAACTGTCCAGTCATTCGACTGTTTTTATAGAAAACGGTTACATAACCACTATTTAGCGCTATTCTGACTATAATATGGCCAATGATATTGTCACAATAGAGTTAAATTGCGGTTATGTAACCGTTTTCTATAAAAACGGTCAAATGACTGGACAGTTTGTTGCAAATTTTTAACAGTATAGATTTACATCTTTTACTATTGAATTAAATAAATTTTTCACAATTTGAAAACCATCTTTGAGACATTGAGTAGTCTTGATTCTTGTTTTTAATTCCAAGATAGTCTAATTATCGGGAGTAACGGATTCCTCTAATTCTATTAGAGATCTATCTGTGATCTATTTTGTGAATATACGTATTTAATTTTATTAATGATGATCGCTACTTTCATAAAGTCAATTCACAGTTGAACTTTTTCACCAGTAATTAAACACATCCGATTGATAAAACACAACGAATAATCCCTGTTCAGAGCGTCCTCTTTACACTAATTGCTGGAGCCGAGATTTAACAATAACATCTACAAAAACATATTTAATTTGTAAACAAAACACAAAACTGGTTTCACAATTAAACATAAAACGAAATGTACTTGAATTCCAGCTGACAACTAAACTACAGCACCACGAGATATCTACATTATAATAAATTGCACGTACAAGTGAACATTACAAAATATAATTAATAAATAACAATAACGATGGATCCGATCTACACATCCAACAACCATTACTCAAGTAAAACAAATAAACAGTCACACACGAAACAGAATATACTTTAGGGCAACATTCTTCACACACTGCTTTAAAAAAATGAGTTGCATGTCCTACATGTAATATACTAGCTATACCGCCCACCGTTATCCGAATCCGTGATAATAACCTTAAATATACCTAAAATCAGTGTTGAATGATTTTATACTTTTTAAACGACAATGTGTCCAAAGTAACATAATGTTGGGATGTCAGTGAATTTACCAGTGTACGTACACCCTCAAAATTGCATGATTTTTTACTTTTAAATGAAAATTTATTCAACCGAAGCTAGGCTTTGGGGCCTCACTGCCTTCGGAAGCGTACACCGGACTGCTTCGCACGCTCCGGTCTGTTTTGATTTTATATTTTTAACCCTAGAATGCTACCCTTTGAAAAACTTACGGGAATGATAACCATTCGTCTCCCAGACGAAATGTGAGTAGGCGTGCTTAAAATAAATTTTAAAAGCTAATTTGAATAAATGTATACTATCTGCGGGTGACTTTATCACTCTCGATCTGCAAGTAAGCAAGAAAGCACGATTTATTTATTTTCAAAGAAATCTTTACACATATTACGTGATGTTCACCACACATTGCTCTGGAACATGTTAGACAAAAGTTGCGCGTCATTCTGCGCAAATTGTATGGGTAAAATGCAGATTTTTTCCATTTTTTACATTCAGATTGTTCGAGTTGTTGAATGTTCATATCCAAATTCAAATGTTCACTTATAATTGTCCTTGTTGACCGGGGCAAAGTTAATACGTTGAGGTGTTTCTTCATCCATGGAGCAAGAACATCTTCGCTTAGCTTTATCACGAACTTTTTTCTGTATAATGCTTTTTCGAATTTTTGAGCCATGTTATGTACTTATATAACATGTGTATAAAACAAACTGATAGTTATCATACCATAAAACACACAAAGAAGCCACCAGCGTGTTTCCCTACTACATGACCTGTTATTATAAATCTGATCCAATGTGTCTACGACTCCTTTTGTGGAGTTAAAAAATTCTATGAGATATTTCGAGCTGCTGACGTTGTCTTACTTAATTGAGGAATAGATGACCATTTTGACTTATCTTTACCCCTGAGCTGAATTTTGTCTGGATAAATTATAGACGTCATATGACCCAAATATTTTCTAAATGTTTCCAACCCATTCACTTTTATTTGATACACTGCGGTTTTCAATTTTAGCTTCGTAATTTGACTTCATATTTTTATCCTCCTGGGTTTTTTTTTAAAGCATTGTCTTTTCTTCATTTGTATGTATTGTTAAAGGATAACTCATAATTTTCATCTCTATTGCTCTCTGTGATTTCGTCACTTTCAACTGCAATGAAACCTTCATTTTCTGATTTATTCCCAGAAATAGAATTTTCTTGATCACTTAGTTATTTTAATAGTTTTCATATAGTCTCAGGTCTACCCCAAACATTTTCTCCGACAAAGCGTTTTGTTATGTTACGGCAGCACAGGGGAAAAAAACTGAGTCAGATTCTCAAATGCAAACGTAACTGCTAACCATTCGTCTGCGAGACGAATATTGTTCTGAAAACACCTTGTGCGCAAATATTTCGGGAAAAAGGATTATCCTTAAGTGTAGCATCCAAGGTCAAATTAAGGTACTGAGTGCCACGACCCATTTCCTTTGTGGGGAGAGGCAGGTCAAAGTTGCTTGTTATGGGCTTCGTCTAGGAGACGAATGGGTGGCATTCTAGGGTTAAAGGAACCTAAAGTTGGAGACCTCGCATCCGTCGGTAGCGTACACTTTATGTACACCGGGACGTCTATGCACGCTCAGGTCTGTTTTCATTTTATATTTTGAAGAAAATCTTTCCAAACGAAACTAATGCTGGGGCCCAACTTCCTTGGGCACTGTACACCCTCAAATATGTATGATTTTATATTTTTAAACGAAAATGTATCAAACTATCCTGATGTTGGAATGTCAGTGCATTCGTCAGTGTGACCCCTAGATATTGTATGATTTTATATTTTTTAATGAAAATCTATCCAACCGAAGCTAGGGTTGGGGGCCTCACTGCCTTCGGCAGCGTACACAGGGCTCCTACGCACGATCCGGTATATTTTGTTTTTATATTTTAAAAAGAACCTAATGTTGGGGACCCCAATTCCGTCGGTTGCGTTTACTTTGCTGACACCGTGACGTCTACTCACGCTCAGGTCTGTGTTGCTTTTACATTTTAAAAGGGTCTTTTGAAAAAAAAACTTTCCAAACGAAACTAATGTTGGTGACGCAAACTCTTTCGGCAGTGTACACCCTTAAATTTCTATGAATTTATATTTTTAAACGAAAATCTATCGAAAAGATCCTACAGCTGGAACCCAATACCTCCGACATTGTACACCTGGAGGGCTACGTACACTACGGTCTGTTTTGATTTTATATTTTTAAATAAAAGATATGCGTATTTCGGGCTCGTGATCATAAGCTTAAACATACCTAAAAGGGATGTTGAATGAATTTATAGTTTTAAACAAACATCTTTATAACGATAATAATGTTGGGAGCACCGACTGCCTTATTCAGCATACGCCGTCGAACTTGTATGATTTATATTTTTAAACTAAAATCTTTCCAAACAAAGTAAGGAGACTCCGAACTAGTAAATGCGGGTTTAATTTGTGACAATTAGATATATTATACCTTTAATTCATCAAATACATACAGAGGAAACATAAATAATTTACTTTTCCAATGTCTTTCATTTCCAAAACACAATTCTCTGACTGCGTTTTATACGTCAAATTTCTAACCTCAGAACACTTGAATTGCATGTTCAAAAAAATATTTTTGACTGAGAAAGAACATAGTGAAGTGAGTTACACAAATCAAAAATTTTTAACGGTTAATATTAATTCAGTTTTAACTAAGGACATCGTTATCAAGAACAATGTACGCTCATTAAGTTGATATTATTTGTTTTAACATATTTAACTTTTAAAAGCGCATGCAAAATTTTTAACATTGCAAAAAAAAAAAAAAAAAATCGCTTTTGGAAAAGATTTTTTTTTAAGAGTTAATATTAATATATATTTTAAAGAATTACACTGCTCGACAGGAAAAATAAAGTAAATATTGTTTTTTTTTTTTTTTTTTCAAACCGAACATTGATTTTTAGGTCTCTATCATTTCTCAATTAAACATTTTCATGTGTCCAACAAGCATGTTTTACTTACAAACATGATACATTAACAGCAATATCATTAAAATTAACATGTATCGTATAAGATAAAATCGTATAATTGATCGTATGATAATGACTGCAACGCCCTTAGTAGGTAAACTTATAAATTATCGGCACTATCTCTAAAACTGTGAAAGTAACAAAAAAGCCAATTATAAAAAAAAAATAAGTATCTCTGATCGAGTATGAAATGAAGTTTTACATATAAAAATAACATTGTTAGAAACACTAAAGTGTTTGATTTTCGAAAACCAATCACAGCCTTAAATACACTGTAAAGCAGACATGCGTTTCTTAAACTAGTAAAATATAATCACAAACGAAAATATACAATAACCTTTTAACGAATTAACCACGATTTTGAAAAGCGTTCTTTATCTTTAGAAACCATAAAAACAGGGATATTTTCGAGATTTAAAGAAATATTTATAGAGGCAAAATCTCCCTTGCTGCCACTTATTTTCGAAAAGGTTCCTGATTAGTTTTATAGAATATTAATCAGTTTTCTCGCCACCGAAAACAGATTTTTCGGATGCTATCATTTCTCAAGTACACGTTTTTAAATTTAACAAAACATTTTACAGAAAAACATGGTAAATTAACGGCGTTAACATTAACATTAAAATTATATTATTTTATTACTCTTACACGTATACAATTGAATTATGCAGATGAAAATGTTAAATTGGGAATTGTTAGCATCCTAAAAACCGTTACTTCGGCTTGAGAGAAACTGATTAATAGACTATAAAAAATTTCAGAAACGTTTAAAAAAATCGGAAGCATAAAAATAAGTTTGTTTTAATAAACGCCTCTTTAAATCTAGAAAATAATGTTGGTTTGTCAGGCTTTTATAGATAAAGAACACTTTTTTGAATCATGGGCAACTCGGAAAATTTATTATATATTTTCTTTCGTTGTTATATTCTATTTTCGTAGATTGAGAAAAAAAATTGAATGGGTTTCTGCAAGAAGGGCTATGATACACTGTAAAAAATGACGAATGTTTCTGAATCTACGAAAATATAGCACAATGACGAATAAATTTATAATATAAACTCATCCTTGTTAACCATGATTCTGAACAGTGTTTCTTTATCTTTAAAAACTTCAGACATCAATAGCATTTCGAGATTTAAAGAATCATTTAGAAAAACAAAATTTTTCTAGCTGCCGTAATTTTCGGAAACGTTTACGAGTAGCTTTTAAAGTGTATTAATCAATTTTCTAAGCCCGGAATATAGTTTTTTCGGATGCTATCTATTCTCAAGTAAACATTTTCATGTTCAACAAATATGTTTAACAGACTAATATGCAAAATTAACAGTGTTAACATTAATATTAAAATTAAGATTATTTCTTTACTATTTCATGTATAAATTAACTTATGCAGCTGAAAACGTTTACTTGAGAATGGATGACATTCAATAAATAGGTATTCCAGGCTGAGGAAACTGTTTAATACACTATAAAAACTATTCGGAAACGTTTCTGAAAAATGCGGGCAGCTAGAGAAATTTTGATTTTATAAATAATTCTTTAAATTTTGGAAATGTATTGGTTTCTGGGGATTCAAAAGACAATGGAACACGCTTTTCGGAATTTCGGATAACTCAGAAGATTATATTATATTTTCGTTCGAGGTTATAGTATATTTTCATAAAATAAGAAACATTGATCATTTTTCACAGTATATAAATTTTCGAAAGCTTGGTTTTTTGTTTAAAAAGTGCCTATGTGCAGTGACTGATGTCTCCCCGTAATAAAAATTGCAATTTTATAGTATGCAAGTTTGTTTACTTTAAATAAAAATTAAAACAATAAACTAAAATAATATTATTACTTTCCTTAACCACCTTACTAATTTTTTATTACTCGTCAATGCTCATTATGAAGACAAAATTAGACTTTCATTAAGATCGAAAGATGTACCTATGTTGCAATAAGTGCTCAGGACATCGCTAATGATTGACATTAATAGTTTTTTCTTCATTTATATAAATTAAAAAAAATTGTAGCAATTTTTTTTTCTTTCATACATCCATTAATTTCCCCCCTTTTTTAGATGCGTTATTTAATTATATAAATACGTAGCACCTATAGTCGTCTTCTGGTCCATCCGTCCGCATATAACAGCACAAACACTACCCAACCGAATGGTCTGAAATTTAATATATATTATCGTTGCATACTTCTGTTGAGTCATTTCAAATTTTATGAAAATCGAATCAAAACTTAAAAGATATTACTAAAAGTTTTCATTATTCCATTAAATGCTATCGTACGTAATCTATATAATAAAAGCGCAAGTCATGTGACTGAGGAAAATAAATACGGGTATTAACACACTTTTTTTTCATATGCCAGGCGGCCATTTTTATTCAAAATTATTTTTTTAAATAAAATTGCATAAAAGTTGTTTGCTTGAGCGATGAATTACATTAAAAAATGTATAGATTCTGAGATAACTTCAGTGGAAATTAGGTTAACAGCCGATTATCTCAATCCATTAGAGTAAATAAACACAAGAGTTTCGTTCATCATGAGTCATAAAAATATTAAAGCATGGAGTTAATCATTCGCAAAGCAAGATGTCCATGGTGAATTTTGCAGCGCTGTTCAGTGTAGAAAAAAAATGCATTTGTAAAGTGGCATACGTAAAAATTAAAGAAAAAAAAGGCAAGCTCATTCCGCTCATATCAGATGATATAATTCCTTTCACTGAAATAATAAGGATGTTTTTTTTACATTGTGAAACTAGTTATAAAACGAACGCACCTCATATGTCACGTTTAACGTACAATTTCCAACTTGTGTTTACAGTGTACGTCACTAATTGCTAATACAGCTGTAGCACTATAAGACACATGCAATTAATCATGCACATACACATCATAAATAAAACATAAAACTAACAAAATAAAGTAGGTTAAATGTATTTTAAAACAAGAAAGAAAAATAATGAATCAAACATAGATTATGAAACACTTTTTAACACGTCCAGAATACTTTAACAAAACTTCGCCATTTAATAATGTAAAGATGATACCAATGCTGGCATTTTAGTAAATGCATAACACATTTGAGAACCTGAGTTCAGCAATAATAGTTCATAATCTGAAACGTACTGCAATTATTTGGGGCAGCCGTGTATATGATCTGTAGATTCGTATACATTCTACATAGTACGTTAAAATTAAGTTTCTCAAGAAAACGCATAACAGAGTTGAAAATTCACCTTCAACAATTTCTACCAGTAGACCGAAATGTACTAGAAGCGTACATTTGTACAGCCCTGTATATTACTTACAGATTTTTAAACGCGTCACATATTAAGCTAAAATTGAATTCAAACAAGAATACAACCACAATTACTGAAAAAATACTTCTGGGAATTACTATTCATAACAGGCCATTTATGCAGTTTTTGTAGAGCCCTGTATATGATTTTATTTATATTCTACAAATATATCTTAGTATATTAAATATAAACGTGCTTCCAAATGAACAACTCAATTTAAAACACCTTTAAGCAATTCGCTCTCATGGTCGGTAATGCTTACAAAACTTTTTGCGTAGCCCTGTATATGATCCGTAAAATTTATATTCACCACTTAATAGTCAAAATTTGCAAAATTTAAAAACCGCTATCATAACAGAAAACGCACTTTCAGCAATTATCCCTAATAGACAATACTGCGGATAAAATACTGTATACGACATATTTTGTATGCCCCTGTAAAAGAACGATAACTGCTATGCACATCATATTCTACAGTAAGTTCCCTGTACTTAACCTGAAAAATGTATATTAATTTCATCATGTTTGAAATAGTGCAACGTAATTTAAAATACTCTTCAAGCAGTTTTTCCCCATAGACCATTAATTAACCGAATTCTTTTGTGTGACCCTGTAAATGAATAAGGATTGATTTGCACTCCATATTCTACAGAAATCATGTTTTACTGCACCCCAGAAATTTATATCAACTTCTTTATGTTTGTAACAGTGTTACATCATTAAAAATAGGCCTCAAATGATTTTTCTTCATAGAACATAATATAACGGAATTCCTTTGAGTGCCCCTGTAAATGAACTGTGAGTGGTACACATAATATATTGAAAAGTAACCTTCTTGTAGTGCATTTCAATAATGTATATAAATTTCATTATACAGGGTGATTTTTTTTAAGTTGTGAAAGTAAAACCCTCTAACAAAACAACCACTGATCCAAATGACCTGAAATTTCACCAGTATGCAATGGGTTTTTTTTTAGGGGTTATTTTAAAAAAAACTTAAAATTGCACCGACAGATGGCGTTGTAAGTCTACAGAAAGAAAGAATATCGTGAGTTGGAGGAAAGCATTGGACGGTACTTTGAGAAAAATAAAACTTTATTACGCATATCAAAAACATACAGAATGCAGTAATTGGGAAAAGGAACTGCGAACAACTTCACAGAAACAGAGTGAAATAAAAATATGGAGTAAAACATTCGTACAGAACTGCACAACTAACGCATAAGATTTTCAATGTGCTGTCCACCGTTTTCAGTTACGAGTTGGAAACGTGAAACCACATGTTACACAACAGAGCGAAGAGTATCCCATGTACGTGTGTCGTGCGCTAGATCGTCTCCCGACTTTACTGCATATAGAGCGCCATATGTCGGTGCTATTTTAAGTTTTTTTTTTAACCGTGCATAAAAAATCCCCATTGTTTTGGGGGCATACTGGTGAAATTTCAGGTCATTTGGATCAGTAGTTCTTTTCTTATAGGGTTCTACTTTCAAAACTTAAAAAAAAAAAATCACCCTGCATGTTTCGAATATTGTAACACCATTAAGATACACCGCAAATAATTTTCTTTCATTGACCATAATGTAACGGAATACGTTTGGGTGCCCCTGTAAATAAACTATAAAAGCTACACATTTCATTTTCAATACCGAACGTGACCATACAAAACTTCGACAGCATATATCAATTAAGCAATCCGAGTATATTTACGCGAGATAGAGCTCGGACCGACGGCCAGGCAAACCGAATTCATAAACACTTTTAAACTATGTTTGATAGTGTTAATAAAAATCAAGTTATGTATATTTAGTGTTTCGAATATCGACAACGGTACATTCGCAGTCACACGCATACACAAAAAACACACATTCCTGCAAAATGGGGACACAGTAAGCATATTTAAGTTGATTGCTTTATTACAATAAATTGTATCGCGTACACATGTGTTAGCTGTATTAGTATCTATTCATCTGCTTTATAATAGGAAACATCTGTAAGCAGTTAGCAATGAATTTAAGCCGGTAACTGGTAATAAAAAAATTAGCATTTCAAGGCTTATAATAAAGTTATTTTAACATACAAGACGTCATTTCTCACTAAATCGAGAACTTTCAGTAAATATGACGGTTTTTGCTATCTCTGATTCATTTCGCAATAGCGTCAAATCTTCCAAATTTTAGCACTAGGTATTCTGAATTCACTTTCATATTACACGCAGAGTTGTTTTAATATAAATAGATACGTACTTGTTCCACAATTTTTGCTTTATTATTTCCAGAGATTTCTCAGGATAAAGGTACATACTTATACTCTCTGTATTGCTCAACTGCACAACTGTCCTTCTACTTATATTCCTGGTTGAAAAAAAATATATATATACTCTAAACATATGCATAATCAGAAAGAATTATACATTTTTGATTTTTTTTTCGAGCAACATAATTTAAGCTTATTTTGTATTTAAATTTAAATATTTTGTCGTAGTGTGTTGTACATTATCTAAACAGCATATTTCTTAAAGAGTGCAAAATCTTTTATATTTCAAAATGATACTTTTTGCGTAAAACTTAATTGTTTTGAGGAACATTAGAATTACTAGACATATGAATTAAAAAAAATAGACGTTTGATTTAAGCATGTGTAAAAGTAAATTTTGTTGATATAAAAATAAATGAAAGTGAGAAAACTGACAGAATTCAATCTGGATACAGCTATTTCCGGACGTCCTATAGGACTACGTTTAAACAAATGAAAAAAAAATCAGAGTGAGAAATTGCAACATCTGCACACTTGCCGATATCGGATTCCACGTCATATACCAGTTTTGTGTTTATACACGTTGCCCACTAATGTTCTGTTCACATCCATTAACTACTGAACGGTGACGGTTATTGTCATGAACTGTATGTCTGGGTGTAGTAAAGGGGATATACGCTAAAATTTGACTATGAGACAACTTACAGCTCCACATAATGGTGATTGGAGTGGTAATTGGAGTTATTGGTCCTATATCGAATGCTGTATGCGATATAAAAAAAACATCAATTACAAAGTTGTAGGCAATTTTCGATTTAGTGTGAAATAATGCCTTGCATGTAAAGTAACTTTATTAGAAGTCTTGAAATGTGATTTTATTTATTTCATATCACTATCTTAAATATGCCACTAATGCATTCCGAAGTGTGATAGTAAAAGGCAGACGGACATTTCCTAATAAGCAAGATGTAAGCAAGATGCAGTTTATTTTAAAATCAATTGAAATTGAATAATTATGATTAATCTGTCTCTTATCAGCAACAATACATCCTGCATTCATCATGTGTTTCAATGGTGCAAACACTGTGCACAGTTACCTTGATTTTCTCACAATAATAAATTGTACCTTGCTTACAAATGTTAATTTTATTAGTAGATCTGCGTCTGTCTTATAATTGCAAACTTCTGCATGCGGTAATGGCTTGTTTAAGCTGGTGATTAGATAAAACAATTTACGTTTCAAGGCTTCTAATAAAGATATTTTTAAATACATGACATCATCTCATACGAAATTAAGAAAGCTCGACAACTTTGTAATTGACTGTATACTCCTATATCGTATCGTTTGCACATACGAACGCTAACTCCGCAGTTTGCTGCTACGTAGCTCTGTAAGTAGTTTCAGAGTATAACCATTTTATTATACCTAGGCTTCACGTTCATGATTATGTCTCTCACGATTCTCATGCTAATGGGTGTGGACAGGACTTAAGTACACCCTGTATAATTAGGCACATTTTACAAGCCAAAATTAAAATATGAAAGAAATTGTCTGCAACCAAGACTTGGAAAACTGTTTAACTACAATAGTTAGTTTTTTCTTTTTACTAGAAATTTTAACTTTTCATTAAAAATAAATGTACGACTGTTTCTCACATAATAAATATATTTTATACTAAATATAATTTAAACCTTTAGCGGGCGGTGGTCACAAAAAAGGACACCTAATTTTAATTTCAAAACTGACAAACGGCACCAAGAATATTTAATTAAAATTTTCCTTTTATAAAGTAAGGGGAAATCAGCAAGTTATTTTTTTCTAGGGAAATCGTTTGTAAAATCTGGTGTCAGTCCATTATTTCATTATTTTACAAACAGATTTATTCCGCGCCGGAAAGGGTTAAATAAGAGTATTTCATTTCATAACACTTTTTAGTAAGCATTGAAATTGTTAAAGAAATGAAATATGGAATTATTTAGTTTTTTGGTTTTAAAAGATGAATATGTCTGTTAAATATTTAATGAAATAATATCTATTTTTATAGTTTCTTTTTATTCTTTTTATCTTTTGAAGTAAATATTTAACTGGATAAGGACACAAATGCAAGTTAAAGTTTATTTAATTATATTATTTTAATTTAAAAGTAATTTAATTCTTAAGCCTGTGAGATACTTTAAAATTTCATTTGCCTTGTATAGCCTCTTTGCAACTTCGATAAATTAATCTCAAAGATAAATAGTATGATCCATTAATGAAATTTCTTTCCCAAACATTTTTTTAAATGCATAACATATAATAGGTTATGTAAGGTTTTTATTTATTTTATCTCTGAAATTTACGTTTAATTCCAGAGTAATCTAATTTTTAAAGCTGTGAGAAACTTTAATATTTTATTCGCTTTCCTAAGCCTCTTTGCGGATTTGCAGAATTAATGACAAAGCGTGTTAAAATGATCCAATATTGAAATTTCCTATGCAACAATTTTATATATTTTATTTAAGAGTTTAAGTAGATAATATTAGTGAATTTTCAAACTCTTAAATGGTAGAGAACGGAAAATTGTAAGAGAATTCGTTCATGAAATCTCTTACGCAACAGTATTACAGCTTTTATCTAAAGAGTATTAGCGAATTAATAAAGCATTAAATTTTTATCAGTAATATTTTTCAGGTTAGAAACTTTTAAGATAACAAAACTAACTTACGAATTTACTTACAACTCATAACAATAACACAATTTTTCAGATACAAACTATGGTGTTCGGATTAATATGGGAAATACATTATATTGTCCGTTATTATTGTCCTTACAGTAATTCGCGAAATGTTTCTAATAACCAATTTAGTTTTGTAACCTATTACCATAAGTTATTAACAATAGCAGGATAATCTAATCAAGCATGTTATTATAAGAGAATTTTATGCCTTTTAAATCATGCAAATATTATTTACTTGATAACTACAATGTGAAACAAAATCCTCTAATATGAAAACTTGTATCTCCAGTTTTTTCACAAGGAACTATATTGTAAACATGATCAAATATGAGTAACCGTACTTACTTTAAAATACACATCTTCGTAGACATAAGTAAAATCTGAAAGTTTTCCATTTATATATTGCCTATTTCAACAAAATTCGCTTAATAACTATGCAGAATTCTTAAATATTTTGTCTGAAATTTTTATAGAACACAAATTGCTCAAATATAACATAAATAATTATATCCTATGTCGTTGTAGTGACTTTTTGTGTAACTATATGTGTGTGGTATTATTTGTATTTTTTTTTTGTTTTGTAGCACACTGATTCATCTTGAAAATATTCGTAATGGAGGAGCTGCATAGTAGTAAATTATGCATTGTAAAAATGTGTACATGTGTTGTGTGTGTACAAATTAAAACTTAAATACTCCCAGCAATTAAAACTCCGAAAATCTCAAAAATAAGTTTAATTGATTATTATGAGCATATTATTTTATATATCAACATTTGTATTTTATTATTATGTGTATAATATCTTATATTTAAAAATCCGATTTTATGTTCAATGTAGATAATATAGTTGGTACAGTCAAATATTATGCATATAGGTACATCATAGGATATTCTTATGGCTTACATAAATAAGTTTGATATTAAAAAGAAATAATCTAATGATTATAAATGTCATAAAGTATTATATTGAATTCAAACACTCATGTATATATTATCAGTTAGAACTGATGACACATTCGATAGCCTATACGTACGCACAGTCTTTATAGTAATGTAAATATCTCCTAATTATTTTTTCAAAAACATGTTAAAGTAAAAAATATCTATGACAATAGATTAGAAATATTTCCTGCTATTAACGGAAATAAACAATTGATACTTTTGTGCCATTTATATGTTAAAATGAGACATTTTCTAACACCCATTTTCAGAAAATTATTGGGATATGATAAATTCATATACTTCTTACGTTGTATGAGCTACGAACGATTGTAAGACTTTATTGGAGCATACTTGAAACATAAATGTTACCTTCTTTAAGTTTATAAACGTAAATTATTTACACCATTCAATATGGAAGCATCCATTCCAGAGTTATGTGCAAATGTTATTTATGTTGTATACATAAAACATAACAACATCTATATGCTTTTATCTTCCAGACATGTCTAACAAAGCAGTACTTAGCAGGGAGAGATGGTAGAAAATAACGATAAAATTTTAAAATCGGGCCTCCATTGCAGAGCTATGAGTAAAAATACATAAAAACAATAACGCCATACACTGTTAAAAATTTCCGTAAAATAATAATGCATTGACCGTAAATTTTACATTGACTTTACCATTTTTCTAGAAAATTGTCGAAACACCGTTAATTTATAAAGATTTCATTCGCCCAGTGATAAAAAAATCATCGTTTAGCAATTATTTATGAATCTGGTACAATGATTGTAATTTTACATCTATCGTAAACTCCATGGACCAATGAGAATGCTTTCTTCAAAATATCTGGTTATCTGGAATGGCAACTTCAGGAAATTGTTTGTGTTTGTTTACACGCCGTGCCGACGCCGATACAGAATCTTGTAAGGATGCACCAAAATTGGTACGATTTTAGTGATTTAATGTAAGTTACATTGCTGTTTTATAGTTTTATGGTATTTATTTTCATTCAACTATGTTTATATATTAAAAAATTACGCTTTATATCGATCTGTATTACAAGATCAATCTTATTTACTCGTAATAGATTTCGAAATTTATAAGTTTTCACTTCCTAGTTTGATAAAAACCGTTTCCGGTATAACTTTTTTTTTTTTTTTCTCTAGTCGTCTTTGATCATTATTATTTAGCTGAATTGATCGAATAATGGGTCTATGATGCTTTGGTGACTTGGTTGAACTATTTTATCTTGATTGGTTGTTTTGAGCTTCTAAAAGTAAAAATTTTTCAAAATCATATTTTTTTATTTATTTTAGTAAGTAAAGGTTGTAGATAAATAAGATAAAACAGCTGTTATGTAAAGCTAAGATACTTGTTTTTATTTAACTTTAAAGTTAGTATGTTTAAAAGAAAGCTAGTATAAACAATATTACTATGATTATTTATGAACTTCAACATGGGGCACAGTAGTCCACAATCCACTCTGCTCCTGTAATGCAGAATGTTCAAAATATTTAATAATTGCTTATTTTCTATAAAGAAATATTGTTTTAAAGTAGTAAGAAAAATAACAATTTATTTAACATAGTAAGAAATATTTTGTTTTGCATTTACTGCCTTTGAATAAATATTAGTGTGAATGTAGTCTAATTGGTGATGATTCTATTCAAATAAGATTCATGAGATGCAAATTGAATGGAAATCAGTTTATTTTTCCCGAAACTGTGGATGAATCTGTTGTTGATGTCAATCATTTCATAATGTTGCTTCCAGACCCAAAAATATTTCAGGAAAATTCCAGGTTCAATTTTACTCATAAGTATTTTGGAATTTCATTTGCAAATTTTAATGTGCGCTGATTTTTTTTGTACTTAAGTAATAACTTCAACTAAATTGTTCCTGTATTAATCTGTTATTATTTTCAAAATATAATGAATTATTTTGTTTTTGTTTCAAAATGTTACTTGTAAATTTATATTACTATCTTATCTTGGGGTAAAGGGGAAATAAAAATGAATTAGATTAATAAAAAATAGATTTATATTGTATTTCAGATAATTCCTAATAGCGATCCACTGTGCCCCACTTTTGGGACACACTGGTCCACTTTACGGGTGCATATATATATATATATATACACATATATATATATTTTTTTTTTTTTGAAAAATATACTGAAAACTATGTTCTGAGAAAATTATGATGAATGTATTTAAAGGCTTAAGGAATATTAAAAAATATTTTCATGCAGATTGGGTTGCCCGTTAAAGAGAAAAAAAATTAACTGAAAAAGTGGTCCACTGTGTACCAGTCTACCCTATTAGAAAACAGTAGTTTGGTGTGAGCTTGGAAATAACACCAACATTGGTGCGTGACTGAAACACATTTGTTCTGAATTCGGAAAACACAATGTTTTGGAGTGTAATATTAAGAAACTTAATGAATACTATATATGTATGACATTTAGCATCTATAATAATAATGAGTTTTTCAGTGTAATTGTACCCACATTAAAATAATGTAGATTAATTTTACGAAAACTTTTTTTATTTAAAAAAAAAAACGAGACGAAAATAATAAGTAGCTGTAGTAGATCAGTAGCGCCATCTGTTAGAAAATTAAAAATTAATCTTCTAAACGAATTTATATACTGGGTTAGTACCTTGTTCGTACATTTAAGAAATGGTTAATTGTTTATGAACTGTCATGCTAATTCATTTCTAAGTATACACCATGCTGGCATTTTTGGCAGTCTATGTGTGAAGTTTTGTATACTCACCAATAGATTTGAAAAATTGTGCCTGAATTATAACCATTCTTTTACTTAAGTGCAGCATTTTTTTAGCATACAATGTTTCAAAACCAGGGTCGCCATTTCGCAATTTTCTTGGGGGGGGGAGAGGAGGACTTTTCTTTGACGGCTGTGGCATAGCCAAGGATGAGGTTCGGCAGGGCTGTAAACCCTCCCCCTCCGAATGAGAAACGTTTACTAAATCATAGATACAAAAGAAGTAAACGAATACGAATTCGCAAAAAAAGATGAAAATTTCCGTCTGGTATAATTTCAAGATACTATGAAAGTTTTCTGTTATAGGAGGTTTGGTTACCTTTGTTTAAATGTTGCCTCTAAGACTGTTAAAACATTCTTTCTATATTGGACCTCTGAAGAGCATAGCTGTTTTACAATGAAACTTGTGAAAACAAAACCTGTCTGTGACAGAATTCTTCTCATCCGAAAAAAAGTTTCGGCGAAAAAGCACCAAACAATTATACCTACTAAGACGGCGAAATGTCTAACATTTAGGTTTTTAATAGCCCTTTTCAACTAATTCTTTGCCGGTTTTACTGCAGGGGTGCCATTTCAAGATTTTTTTGCGAGGGGGGCAGGACTTTTCTTTGAGGGATGGGGTGTGAAATAGTGCATGGGATTGCACAAATCACACACAAAATAAGAAAATCCTGCACAATAAAAAAGCCTGTACATAATTTTGCCCTCTTAATTTCTTTTGCAGAGAATTTTTTTAAATTTCCGTGAAAGTCTGTGATTTTTATTTATTTATTTTATGAAATTATGCAAAATTAGCTAATTTTTCAATTGATCGCGAAAACATAGCGAATTTTCCCAATTGGACGTAGAATTAAACAAATTGTTAGTTGTAAAAATCACTAATTTTCTCGAACTGCCATGGAAAAATATGGAGAATTTCGCCAAAGATTGTAGAAATAAATAGCGATTTTTGTCATTCGGTCGCAGATAACAACATTCATTCGCATAAAAAAGTCAAATTTTTTCAATCAGATTCGAAAAAAATTGCAAATTTTGTCAAAAGACTTTTAAAAAAAATGTGAATTTTATGCAATTATCACGGGAAAAAATCCTGGATTTCATCCAAAGGTTCTGCGACAAATCACTAAATTAGTCAAACAATCGCACATAAAACAAATCGAGAATTTCATCAAACGATCACGCAAAATAATCGCAAATTTTGCCCGTCAGTTTCGAAAAACAAATCCCGAATTTTAACAAACGATTGTAGAAAAGGATCGCAAATTTTGTCAAAAGGTAGCAGAAAAAAAAAAGAAATTTTGTAAATCGGTCAAAAAAAAATATCTTGAGTTTCGACAAATGGTCACGGGCAGGGCTTTACAGATGCGGTCGCCAGGGTCTACCAAGTTATTTACTCTTTTGGGGCGATTTCTGTAAAAAAATTGGCATAATCCTGCATATTAATCCTGTTAATTTTTGATGACAGGGAGGGATGCTAATTTGGATGTATAATTTATTGGGTTCTGGGTCTGAGCTCAATGCAGAGAAAAATTCCTTTTTTTTTTCAAAAAAATTTAAAAACACATAAAAAAAAGCTAAAACATTACAATTTTTCAACTAATAAAACTTTTATAAATTCTTTAGTGAAGTTAATTGTAATTAATAAAATTAAATAACTTCTTCTGAAAATTAAAATAAATGAATAATTTTTTATGTGTTTTAAAACAAATATTTATGAAAGAAATTTTGAAAAAGGAAAATTTTAATCAAATAGTATTTATTTGAAGTTGGGGGAAAAACATCTAATTCAAATGGTGGCAACTCAGCAAGAATAATTTTCCTCCTTTTTGTTATTTCGCAAGGAAGTTTTTAAATGCACCACAGCGGGTTATTGTTTTCTGAGATTGTAATAGAGTCCTGCATGGGTCGGGTTGTATCCAACCCGAACCTGCAACCCAACCCGAACCCGAAAGAACAATTTTCGGCGACCCGCAACCTGACCTGAACCTGACCTGAACCTGACATATTTCAACCAGCAATGAAAGGACAATAAATCATGTTTTAATACTATTATGAAAAGTCATGTACAATTATATCTCTAATACAAATTTTATATATTATAGAAAAATGGGCAAATCTATATTCTTTAATATTCAGATATAGTGTAACCTCTGAATAGCAGATACCTCAAGATCATTGAATAGAGTCCTGCATCCGATCGGGTTGTTTCTATCTTTTTTCCTGGCTGGGATGACTCTAATTTTCTTTCTGCTTATCGGGTTCATCCTAGAATGATTCTGTCGGGTCATTTATGTTTTTTGAAAGTCTAATTGTTGGGATTTTCACAAAACATTTGAACAGAACTATGTTTTAGATGAAAATAAATATGTATTTTAATATGAATAGGTATATATATTCAAATTACTTCATGAGAAAAAATAAAATGTTCAAGAAATGTAATCATAGATTGTTCTTTTTTTACAGTGCAGTTAATAAAAATTTTTTAATTTTTGTCAGAATATGAAAATATTGCAAACATTTCATTTATGATACTCACAAAAACACATGTATTATATTTGTGATGGTTATGAGCACATACACATGCTACATGTGTGTAGATTTCGAGGTGCCCCCTATTCCAAGGTATAAGAATACAAATATATGTGTTAAGAATTGAAAAAGTGTTCGTTAAATAGAGGTGTCTGCTTTTTGGGAGTGTCCATTATGGAGGTCTTATTGTATATATATTTAATCTGAAAAAAATACTGTGGACCAGACTTGTATAAAACCAAAAACTTCTTGCACACATAAATGTTGGGTCAAAAACTTTCTGCAAATTAATTTAATGTTTAATAAAATTATGTGTTATTATTTTGACAATATGAATTAAAAACAGTAGTTTAAAATACTTATCATTTAAAATTAATTAATATTAATTAAAGAATAATTATTTTGGTTAAAAAAAATAATAAAGCTAAAAATCCATGATAGGAAGAGCTGCATTCTTATCAATTATTTTGCCAATGCATTTAGATAGCCCAATCCTTAATATTTTGAGCTCTTCGCAAGTGCCTGTAATGTCACAACAATATCTTTCATCTTTAAACTGTAAATTGTATGCAAACAGTAAATAAATCGTACATAAAATTGGAATATTTTTTATTTTTTGGTATTAAAACAAAAATTATGTTTTTATTTTCTAAAATGTTTTCTGCAAAGTTTCGAATTTTGCAGAAAATTTTCCACGCGCATGTGCGAATATATTATACAACTCAGCTGTGTATATTTGAAAAAGCAGGTCAACCTGAACCCGACCTGCAAGAGTCAAAACCCAACCCGAAACGCAACAAAAAATATAGCAGCGACCTGACCCAAACTGCGTGTGAGGTAAAAGCAGGTAAAATTACCCAATGCAGGACTCTAGATTGTAAACATACAGGATGTTCCTAAAATTTTGGAACAAATTTTAAGGCAGGATAAAACATTTTTTGTACAGGAAACCAACATTGCAACTTACTTATTCCATCCAAACTATAGGGCATCTCACTAGAAGCTGAACCAGAATTTTTGGTAACAACTTTAAAATAATGAAGATATTTTAGTGAGAATTTCTTTGTAATATATATATAACTTTGCTTTGTATGAAATATGATGACATCATTGGAAGGGACTGAATTCTGGTCTGTGACATAATATATGTGCTGTCAGCTGTATTTTGAAGGATAGGATGTGTACCTCACTGTTTGGATTTGAACTTTGGCAATTTACAGCATTCTCATCATGTCATCCTGTTTCACAGAAATTAAAGTAAGAAGTTTGAAAACCTCGTTACATTATTTTTATTATTGCTAAAGTAATAAACGAAAATCCAAGTGATGCTTATAGTGAGATACACAATATATTTTTGACTGAATAAGTAGATTTCGATCCTGGTTTCCTGTAACAAAATCTCCTTGTCTTGATGCAGTATAACTACCCCTGAAAGTTTGTTCCATTTTGTTTAGAAACACCCTGTTTGTGAAAAAGCAAGAAACAGAATATTACCTTTAACAGATACTATTCAGGAACTCACATTTATACATCATTCCCTATTAATTGTCTTCTTTTACAGTTAATTTTCTTAAGTGTCACTTTTAAAATATCAAATAAATAATGTCAAAGCAATATCTTTTATTTAAGGTATTTTGTTTGTTAATTCAAAATATCTTTATTTATTCATAGCTAAAAATAGAACTTATGTAAGATTTAATTTTTTTTTCTTTTTTTTTAAAGTAATGGGTTTGGTCCAGTATCAAGATATTCGACCAATTCTAATATTTGAAACGGCGAGTACTTTGATATTTGGCCTAGCCAAATAAATACATCGAATATTCGGTACTTTTATGTTAGCCGGGCGCTGGTGATATATTTGCATACATGAATATATATATGCGTATAGTATATATCACTGGTGCCCTTCTAACATAAAAGTATTAAATATTCAGTATATTCATAATAAATAAATAAATAAATAAATATAGATAAGATATACTGCATATTGGTATTATCAGTGTTGACATTCTTTTTAAGGTTCATCTTACTTTACCTCTGATGGATGATGAATGGTGGTGCTGTTCTTCATGGAATTCAAAAGTTCTTTAGAAAAGTTTTTTCGGAGGTAATTAAACATTTTAAAGATATATCATTATTTAACTTTTAAAAATATATAAAATTTAGGTCAAGATATTTTGTGAAAAGTATGTCTTGTGAGTTGTGGTACAAACTCTCTGAAAATATCAATAAGTAATCCATAAAATCAATATATTTTAATATATTACAGGGCTTGAATTTCAGGGCGGGATTCGCGCCGAAAATTTTGAAATCCCGCCGAAAAAAAAAAGATCGTGGGCGCGAGCCTCCCGGCCAAAAATTTTCACAATTTTCGGAGATTTAATTTACCTGCAACCGAACCATAAATTTCGTGATTTTTTTTCCCGCAACCGATCGACGAACTTTGCGTCTTTTACGCGACTGATCGACGAGCTTTGCGTTATTTTCGCGACAGATCAACGAACTTTGCGTGTTTTCCGTGGCAGATCGACGAACTTTTCATTTTTTAAGCGACTGATCGACGAACTTTGCTTTTTTTCCGCGACAGATTGACAAACTTTGCGTTTTTTCTGCGACAGATCAACGAATTTTGCGGTTTTTTCCGCGACAGATCGACAAACTTTGCATTTTTTCTGCGACTGATCGACGAACTTTGCGCTTTTTCTGCGGCCTATTGACAAAATTCGTGTTCTTTCCGCGATCGATCGACGAAATTCGCGTAATTTCTCCTCTTTTTTTTTCTTTCGACAGATTGACAAAGTTCGTAATTTTTCAAATTTAGATTTTCTTCTGTGCATTCGACTGATGAATTTCACGATTTATCTCCGTGACCGACTGATGAATTTTACAATATTTTCCCGCGACTGATTGACGAATTTCGCAATATTTTCTGATGAGCAATCAACGAATTTCATGTTTTTTTCCTTGACTGAAAGACGAACTTTGAGAATTTTTCCGTAACCGATTGGTGAATTTTTCGGTTTCTTCTGGTGACAGATCGATGAAATTTACTATTTTTTTTCCTCGCGCCTCACTGAAAAATTTCAAGTTTTTTTCCCCAAATGACTGACGAATTTCGTGTTATTTTCTTGCGACCGATTAACAAACTTCGCCATTTTTTCCCGAAACTGATCGACGAATTTAGCGATTTTTTTCTATGAACATAGACATAGATAAGGACTTCTAATAAAATAGCCTTTTGAATAAGAAAATCGTTTCTCGAAAAATGTTTCAAATACAATGTCTGTGTAGAACAGTTGTATTAGTTCATCTACCTCTTCAAATCGTGTCTGCTTGACAGCCATCATCTGGTAGGTATAACAGATTTATTCTATGGTATTTATCTGCATTGTTGTTTGTAGGTGGCGTTACCTTAGCACAGTTGTACACTGGCTGCCATGAAGTCCCAAAGTCGCAAATCGATATTGACGCTATTTCGTTAGAAATCCTTCTCTATTTCTGTTCATGCGTAAGACGAATTTCATTACCTTATTCCCTCAACCAATTGACTAAATTCACAATTTTTTCGAACGACAAATAGACGTTTTAAAGATTTTTTTCCTGCGACCGAAAAGAGGGAAAAGAACAAAAAAGGGCAGTAGGAGCCACCGGTCACTGCACCCTGTTAAATTGGCCTACACTCAGCACTAAACAAAAATGAGATTAGAAGAGCTGCAAAGATCTTATTACTTTTACTCCTTGAAGTAAAGGAGTAAACCTTTTTAACCCTTGTGAAAGAGTAAAAGTCTACCTTGTGAAAGAGGCTTCAGCACCCCTCAATCAAATAAAATCTAAATTCAGAAATTTATTTAACAACCTAATTGTTAAGGGTCCCTAACACATTTAATGGAAATTGAAAAATACACTGCATATATAAAACTTAACTTTCTTCCCTTTTTTATAATAAAAATAAACATTTTACATAATCATTCTCAGTTGACTTAATTTTTTCAATGGTATTTTGTCATGTCTGCATTAATGTAATTCTTTAAATAGCACGTAAAATAATAGTGGGGTTTAAAGATTTTTTTTTCTCCCTCCCAAAGATTATAACTCCCCTCCATTTAAAAATGTTGGTAGGGAGTCTCCCCTCCTTGGAAAAATTGAATTTCAAGCCCTGCATTATATATTAGGTATTTCGTTTCTAGAGGTATTGAGAATTTTGCTAATTCTCGACACTTATGCTAGTCGTTCAAAGACACTCACAAGCTAATGCTAAAACAATGGTAGTGTTCTTTACAAACTTCTTATTTGGCTTTCAATATTTTTAAATTATTATTATTATTTATTTATTTTTATTTTTTTTGCATAGGATAGGATGCCTGACTGGGTATCTTTTTATTATTTTGATTTTGTGTAGTACAGTTTTTGCTTTTCATTAAGAAAAGCAAAAACTGTACTACACAAAATTTTACAAACTGTACTACACAAAATTTTACAAACTGTACTACACAATTGCAGTTTTAAATTTTGCAATGGTTCCAAAATTTAAAATATCTGTAGAAAAAAAAACTACAAACAAAATTGAAAAAAAAAGTTATACCATCAAAATAAGATATCACATGTAAAAATAAATAAATAAAACATTGAAAGAAATGCAATCAAAAAATTTGTAAAGAATGTTGTCATTTGGTTTAATATTTTACAAGTGTCTATGCATAATTAAACATAGGTTTGATTTTTCTTTCATATATATTTTTTAATTCATACTTTTCTGAATCGAACAAAACAAATGGCATTAAAATATTCAAATTGAGCTGGATAATATTGTGTATTTTTTTATATATCATATTTTTCTAGTTGTGCACACTGTTTGTAAAGAACAAATCGTTTGCAGAAAGATTATTCTTTTGCACAGAAATGTATAAAATGATCATAGGTGCAATCACCACCTGTTGTTTTCTCAATTAAATGAGAGAAATTTTATTTGTCGCCAGGGGCCGATCCAGGTAAAATTTGGGGCCTATTTAGGGCCCTTCACGAAATTTCATTTAATAAAACAATTTATCAACAACTGTCTGTTCACAAAAATCCATTTAATAAAACAAGCCCTTCACAAAATTGATTTAATAAAATTAACCCTTCACAAAATTCCATTTCATAAAAACATTCTTCATTAATTGCTTTTATTTTATTATGTTTTAAATTTTGCTAACAAAACAAATTCACTAGAAGGAAAAAGTTTAGCAGAAGGACTTAAAGAAGTTATTATTAATAAATGTTTAGTTTGAATTTGAGTAACTGGATTTCATATTTCATTACAAAATGTTATTTTTCATATAAATATAATAAATTTTACAAAAATAACTTTTACTCTTCATAAAATGGGCCCCAAGAGCGAAACCCTGCATCGACTGCTGGTTGCAGTTAGAATTTTATTTTTAAGGTTTATCTCATTTAAAATGCATTCTAAATGCAACAAATAAAGTTTGCATTATTTATTCGACAAAAGTGTAGGTGAAGATTTTAGGTATGATCTTTTCATATATATCTGTGCAAAATAAATTATATTTCTGCAAAAGATGTTTTTTAAACAGTGTAGCAAAAACACGATTTGAAAAGAATGTGTGCGAAGTTAAAAATCAATTTGAGCTTGTGTTAAAGTACTTACTTTTTTGACCGGGTTCTAATTTGAATTTTTTTCATGCCATTTGTTTATTCGATTCAGAATTATATAATTTAAAAAAAAAGATGAAAACAAAAAAATTTATTTTTGGAAAATTTAAAACAGTGAGTCCCCTTAAAAAGTTAATAGATAATTTTTTCAATCATAGACTTTGTTTTCATTATGAACAACTAAATAGTTATTTTTTTCATTATAATCACCGATTAATAAGTATATATCAATGTTTTCATATTTTTTAGCATGTATGTGACCACACATGATTTAGCTATTTTTGTAAAAAAATATTTGGACTAGTATTTCTGTTAAAGTTTCTAATTTCTTCCAACCAATCCTATCTGTTGGTTCCCTGATAGTCACTAAAAGTTTTTATAAATTTTTAGACAATATACAATATTATTATTGGCGATTCAAGTGCTTGAATGTGCCATCTGATGGAGAAAAGACGTAACTTCTCGCTTTCAGAAAATCCTATGAAAGCCCATTGCATTACATGTATTTTTAATTTGTTCATAATGATTATTTTTTTGCTCAATTTCAGATTTCATGTGATATATTAATGTTCTGTGTTTATATGACAATTTAAAAATTATCGAATTTGAATATCTAACACTTTCAAATGCGTTTACAATAAATAATGATTTCAATGGCACTTTAGCGTTAGTTGAACATGCATCATGCCATGGTTAAAGGTTCAATTTTCTGGTACCAACAGGTGTGATTAGCGCCCTCTTTAGGCCTTTTCAAGTCTCAATTATTTGCTAAAGAAAACCATCGCATTGAAATAAACAGTTGAACAGTTTAATTAGTATTTATTCAAAACAAATGTTATGACAAGTATTAAAAAGTACTACATGAAATAAAGTATGGAATTTGTAACTATCAATTTCAGGAAAATCTGTGTAATTGAAACCAATTTGATACTGAAATTTTTTATGGTTTTATATAAAATTTTACCCGCTAATATAGAAACTTGAGCAACAGAAATTTCCTTCAGTCCTGTACGATTTCATCTTGGTAGGTTTTACTATTTTCTGCAGTAGCTTCATCAGCCAGTTTATTTCTGTATTATTATCTTGCTTACTGTTTATTGCTTGTTGTTTTATTTAGTTACATAAAAAACTAACTATAAAGTTTTGATCATTTCACAACTAAATTTCTTAATTTTTAATGAACTACAAAATTTTGTAAAAGTTGTGTATGATATATGTATGCAAGGTTTGGCAAATGCGAATATGTCGCTATCGGCAACCAAAATATTTGAACTGGTGACTATTTTTATATTACTTTCCAAAATTAAATTTTAACTAAGTTAAAGAATTAAAACGAATACTTGATATATTGTATCTATAGAAATAGTTAGTTTTTATTGATCAATTTATAAGCATTTTGAGTGTCAATGATTAAATAATATGCATGTGGGAGGGTAATTTTTTTTTTACCAACAACCAGTAATTTTTGCAGGTTATCATTTTTTCCCTATTTACCTGGTATATGTGTGTGAGAGAGACTGATGATAAATTTGGTTTTGTTTATACCTAGTGTGTTTTTTAAAAAAATTATGAAAACCAGAAGTGGATTTTGGCATAAATGGGGTTCTCTGTTGGGCCCAATTGCAAAATTTCATTTATTAAAAGGGAAAAATATACAGAATTCTTCTATTAAAAAGAGGCACTTCATATAATTTCATTCCAAAAAAGCATACTCTTCATAATTTTTTTATTTTAATAAGATTTGAAATGTGAAGCTTGTATCAACAAATGCTTAGATAAATACCTGCATAGTCAATAAAATGGGACATGATTCATCAGAAAAATCTGATTGATAGTTAAAATAAGTCTGTTTTCTGTATCGCTAATGATTCTCATGCTAGGTTATATTCCATTCTTATTTATTTTTGATATAAAATGCAGATAGTCCAAGACATTTTGCATACTATACTTTGGCGATATATTGCATTCCATTCATGCTCAGTTAAGTTCAGACTAGTGAGCAAGCTGGCCAATCCGCTTGTAAAATATCTATTTCTATGGATTTTTATATCAGAGATTTTCAGTGCATTGCTACCTATTATCAAACAATGTGGGATAAGTAGTATTTCTAAACAGATTTACATGCAGTTCAAAGGCCTTATCTCCATCTGACCTGTTGCAGAATCACTATTGTACCAGTGAATGAGATGCAATTTAAACAAGACCCTTTGGAAGATGGAGTAAGTTATACAGAAATTATTGGTTCTTGCAATGCTCCATATTGTTGTGGAAAACTGTACAGATAGTACAGAGAAAACAAAACAAAACAAAAAACATGCAGTTCTTTGCTGCTTTTCCAGAGAATGCACTGCCTAAAGTATTTATTGAACAAAGAAAGGGTTGTGCTTTCCATTAGTCATTTCTGACTTTTTCATTGTTGTTCTAACTTATAGCCTTAAAATGATTTTATGACAACTTCTATTTTTGTATTTTCTTAAAAATGTATATGAATGCTTAAATCCATGGTAAATGCATTTAATTTTTTTTTAAGGTACTTAATGTTGATCAACTCTGTGTGTGGAACAGACTACAGCAAATCAAATAGCAGCATTCATGCTATATATCACCAAATCTGTTTATTTGTTACCTGTGTTAGTTGTTGCTATGCATATATTGTAATGTATTGTATTAATGTAATTTATATATTATAATAAATGTATTTCTATATTTTAATTGATTGTTTTGACTATTTGTGTATCACATCACTCTTCTTTTTTTTCTGGATACATGTGCACCAATATTTTTACTGTAGTTTATCAGATTGAATTAATTTCTAAAACAATAATTAAAACGAATCTTGTAAGTGATTAAAAATACATTATTTTATGTTCACAATGAAAAAAAAACTATTATAAGCATTTTTAGCTAAGCAATCATGAAAAATATTTATCAAAAATACTTAACTATCTTCTTATTTCTGAATTTAAATCTTCCAATATAAATAGCTTGATACTTAATGCAAGTTGTATTTTAAAGCATAAGGAAATATATTTTTACTGGGAAGTTAATTTATAATACATTTCCTAAATTTCTTAAAATATTAATTTAGCTAGAATGATTGTTTACAATTTAACTGTACATACAAAAATTCAAAATATTTATGATATACTCATTGTCATTGCATATCTCATTTTTCTATTGTCAAATAAATTTTTAACATTATTTTCATCACTTTTTTTCTAAATATGAATGTAATATTACTTTTATAATTTTAATCAGATTTTGAAAAACTTTGAAACAATCAATAGTCTTGCTACACCTATATTTAAGTAATTTTTGGAGTAAGTTGCAAATATTTAGAAATTATTTAAATTTTTTACAGATATATTAAGTTTGTTAAATGAAAAAAAAATAACAAAAAATGGCATGGTATTTTTCAGTCATTGTAGTTATTCAGAAATATTTCTCATCTAATTATTTATACCGTATTTTTCAGCCCATAATCTGTGGTTCAAATAATTTATTTTAGACCCAGAAATTGTATTTGATAAAATACTAGTTTTTTGTTCTCGAAATATACTTGACTTCAATTATTATATAAAATTTCTGGGTCTATACTGAATTATTTGAGCCGCTGACTATACGCCGAAAAATACGGTATGTAGAACTTTTGCTTGAAAAATATATAGGTATGGCAATTTCTGTATTCATTCTACATCAGCCAAAAATCTAAATATTCATAATTTATTTCACTAAAAAAATATTCTAAAATTTATATACTCTCTACTGATTTCTTTAAAATTCCACCATATATTCATATATGGTTCAGTGATAAATAATTGATTTATTGAAAAATATTTTTATACCAAGTTTTGCAAGAATAATGAAACACTATTGTTTAATATTGAAGAAACTGCAAAGGTTTTATTTGTTGCACAGTGGTAGTTTTAAGTATGCAACTTGGAAAAAAAAAAAGATAAATTTATATGTTTTTTTCAAAAAAAAAAAAAAAAAAAAATTCTTATTTCCATGTGAAGAAAAATGTCACAGAGTGTCAGAAGTAATTTATAAATTTTGGCCAGTTATTTATTAGTTTTATTTTATTTGTTGAAAATGTATGTAATCTTTAAGTATAAATTTAAGTTCTTGTTTAATAAATAAAGGTAAAATAGGAAGCCCATATAAAAATGTTCATATATTATATGATAAAGGAAGTCCAGTTAAGTACAATAATGAATTTATTGTTACATGACAAAAAAAAAAAAAAAAAAAAAAAAAAAAAAGGCTTCTGATCAGGCATAATCAACATTATGAATTATTATAAATGTTATATTTTTCCCTATTAGTATCTATTTATTAGAGAAGAATTTAAATGTTGTTTTAAGATGCTATACATTTGTAAAGAATAAAATTAATTTAATAAGTAATTGGGTACATTTTTACATTTATTTGTGATATTTTTATTACATGGAAATATGACTTTTTATCTCCCATTTGTTACATACAATTATGATTTTTTTGCTTTATGACTGTAAAAAATATATGTATGATCTTTTAACAGTTATTTTAAAATATGGGCATATAATTGTACATATATATTTTAAGGTCATATAACAATAAATTCAAAATATGGTTAATTCACCATTATCTAAATTTATAGTCAAATGACCGTACATATATGCTTTATGGTCATCTGAAACTAAACCCATAATATGGTTAAATGACTGTATATATATATTTTACGGTCATATAGCAATAAACTCATAATACGGTTGTGTAACCATTTTCTAAAAATATGGTCAACTGACCGTACATATATATTGCACGGTCATATGCCAATAAACTCATAATACGGTTATATGACGATTTTCTAAAAATACGGTCATATGCCAATAAACTCATAATACGGTTAAGTAAACGTTATGTACTGCTACGGTCAAATGACCATACATATATATTTTACGGTCATATGACAATATATCTTTAATGCGGTTAAGTAACCATTATCTTAAATTACGGTCAAATGAACGGCCGGTTTGCTGCCGTTCAAATGACCGTTTTCTTATGATGAAATTTTTACAGTGTACTTTTATCTTCCAGCGATGCCTTATACAACAGTATTTAGCAGTAATGTAAGAGCAGATGGTACAAAACAACTAAAAATAATTAAAATCGGAGCCTCTGTCATAGCTTTATGCGTAAAGAACTATAAAAATAACAACACTTTTATACTGTTATCTTACAGACATGCCTAGCACAACGGTAATTAGCACTAATGTGAGAACAATTGGTAGAAACTAAATAAAAAATTAAAAATCGGAACATCAAAAATACATAAAAAGAACAAAATATAATCGAAATGTATAACCACCGTCGTTGAAGATCGGTTAAAAATATTATAAAACAAGCTGATCCACCCGCAGCTTCCAGTTCTGGCAAAAAATAGCACGAAACGTGAAAAAACTCTAAAAATCGCTGCACGAGTTCTGAATAAATTTTATTGAAAAGAGAACGAAATTCACTATATGTACTAGAAGATTGAAACCAGATTCCTTTAAATAATGTGGAAAAATCGCAGCAAATCACGAGAAAACGCTATAAGGATTGAAAATTTATTTCAAAAGTCGCAAAATACAATGTTTACTATTTTGTGCCAAAATATTACAACAGGACTTTTTTTATGAATGTACAAAACACGAAAATAATCTCTCGAAAAATCCGAAAATCGCTTTATGAATTCCTAATAAACTTTACTCAAAAGAGGACAAAATTTACAATATTCTGGTAAAAGGTTAAAATGGCATTATTTTTACTAATGTGAAAAAAATCGCTCGGAAACTTGCGCTGGAAAAAATTTACTACAGTCAACTAAAACATTGTAGCCAGAATTCTTCCACGAACGCAAAAATCGAGCGAAACGCGAAAAAATGCTAAGAATCGAATGGAAATCACACACGATATTAGGCTAAAATTTTGAAACCGAATTATTTTACTAATGTGGAAAAATCCCCGCAAAAGGCAAAAAAACTCTAAATATCGCATAAAAACATTCGCGAAAAATTCGAAAATGGCTGTCCGAATTCCGAAAAAATGTGTACAATAATTACAATAATGTGTTAAAGGTTAAAACCCCAATATTTTTATTAATGTTGTGATGAGTTGACATGTTTCAACTCCTCCCTTATTTGTGGAAAAAGGATAATCTCTCTGGAATGAAAATAATCTGACAGATTGATCTCTATTGAGAAAAATTCTATCAATAGTGTGAATTTCATTTTCACTTTGAGATAAGCCAAGCTGCAATACATGCTTTGCATTGAATGATATGTTATCTGAATGGGTGGATAAGAAATGTGAATGGCATTCTTTGGATACAATGGATCTAGCCCATATGAGTTGGAAATTCTAACTGGATAAGTATGGGATTAAGATAGCTGTCACTCATAGGAAGGCCAGAGGGCGTTTCTTTCCTTGTGGAGAGAAAAATACCAGTTTTGCCGGAGAGGAAGGAATGCGAGGGGATACGAAAGACGGGAGTTGGATTTGGAATACTCGAGAGTGAGGTTCCACTTTGAGCGGACGTCAGAATCGGAATTTGGCTGACAATGTAAATTGTGGCATGGATGCTTATCATAATTTTTCATTTTTACTTTTGTTTTCTTTTCTAATGTGTTAATTTAAAATAAAGTTTTTTCGTTTCAAACGATAAATGGAATTTATTAATTATATATACAACGTCTCACGCTACCACAGCAATAGTATATATAATTAATTGGTGGCAGCAAATGGGATATGTAATCTAGAATAAATTAGATTACGGATCTATGTTAACCTGATTAAACAGATGATGAGCCAGTGGAAAATGGACAAGCAGAGTTGTGGATTCGTGAAGTCTAATTGGAGTCGTGGTTTTTTCTCGGAGTTCTAGCAAGCAGAGAACTGGTAAAAGAACTTTGTCGACAAAAGCTGTGTAGTGTATGGACAGTCAACTATAGATTTGGTGATACGTGTTTGTGCTTCTTAATATATCCAGTGGAATGAAGATATGCGGCGTACCATCTGAGTTGTCTACATACGGATCTGAGGTGAAATTAGTGCCTCATCAGCGAAACTAGTGTCTTCAAATCTTCAAACATCTGTGTGTGTCATCTTTAAAAGTGCTTGGAAGCCTGGTATCAGTGTGGAGGAAATATCTGCATCTGAAGGTAAGCTCTTTTATGAAATCTTCTATTGAGATCTGTTTTAAATTGAATTTTGTGTATAAATTTTAATTTTGGGGAACAAAACTGTATGTGAAATTTAAGAATTCTAGGGAAGCTATTAATTTGGTATTTAAATTTTAGTTAGAATTTTTATGTTTGTTGATTTTCTGGTATCTGTTTGGTATAATATTGGGTTAAGAAAATTATATACTTATGTATATGTTAAAATTTACTTGGGGTATAGTAAATTGTTATTGATTAATTGAGATTATTAATCATGGTATTTTAATCATAATTTTGTATAAAACTTTTGGAATTAAGAGTTTTGTTTATATACATTTTAGTTATTACAGTAATAAAGTTATAGCCTAATTTTATGGGTATACTGTGGATGATTATGATTAATGTTTCAAAATAAATTGATGTTATACTGTACGGTTGGGTATAAGATTTATTTTGGGGGATATACTCAGTTTGAAAGACGTCACTGTTGCATGAGAATTTGCTATATTAAAATTGTGTCGTTTTTGAATACATTATTATACGTATAGTGAAGAAAATTCTATTTCTGTGTTTATTGTATTATTGTAAATTGAATATATCTGATATTTTGAAAATTTATTATATTTTGGGGGAAAATATGGCAGATTATTTAGGAAAATATAATAAAAGTGTCTTGCTGTTATTAGCAGAGGAATTTGAGACCAGTGTGTCAAAAACGTGTAAAAATAAAGCTATAATTCAGGCTATCGTAGATGCAGAGGATTATGATGAAAGTTTCGCTAAAATTCGATTACAATATTTTCTTGAACAGGAGGCGGAGCGGAAAGAGCAGGAAAGACAAATCGAAAAAGATCGTAAAAAAAGAGAGAGGCAAATTGAATTAGATAGGATTGCGCAAGAGAAAAAAGATAAGCTTAGGAAATTTGAGTTAGATAAACTTGAAAAACAACTTGAGGTAGATAAACTTGAAAAACAACTTGAGGCAGATAAACTTGAAAAACAACTTGAGGCAGATAAACTCGAAAAACAGCAACAACTTGAATTACAAAAACTTGAAAAAGAACAGCAATTTGAATTAGAAAAATTGCGTATTCAAAATTCTGCGGATGTTGTTAGTGTTTCATCTAATGAATCAAATGTAGATTTTCATAGAACTCCTAAGGTAAATTTAAAGGATTTAGTTCCGCGTTTTGATTCTAAATTAATTGATATAACTCTTTTCTTTATGATTTTTGAAAGGCAAGCCGAGAAAGCTAAAATTTCTCAGGAAGATTTGGTCAGTCAATTAATTCCTTTGTTACCTTCTGATATTGCCGAAATTATTGTAAAACAACCAGCAGACAAATGTGATGATTTTCTGCATATAAAGAAAGTTTTGTTAGATAGGTTTAGGCTAAGTACAGGCGCCTTAAAACAAAAATTTGAAACTCAACAAAGAAAATCTGGTGAATTATGTGTGGATCTGATTTATGAGTTAAGGGGTTATCTAGATAATTGGTTAGAGTCGTTAGAAGTGAGGGATTTTGATTCACTAAAAGAACTAATGCTAACGGAACAATTAAAAAAACGTGTCCCTTTTGAGATAAAAGAAAAATTTATGGATGATTGGGAGGAAATAAAGATTGCTTCTAAACTCGCGGAAAAATCGGATAAATTTGAGAGTATAAGAAGAGAATTTAATAGGTCGGATAGAAAACCGTGGGAAAATAAATCTTTTCAGGATAAGCAAAAAGACAGCTTTAATTCTAAAAGTAGAAAGGAAATTAAACCAAAATCGGAATTTGAGAATACGAAAGAGTGTGGGAAATTTGATCAATTTAAGAAGGACAATGCTTTCGAAAAGCAAAGACAAGTCCAATGTTATAATTGTTTGGCCGTGGGCCACATCCGTCCAAATTGTCCGGAATTGTTAAAAAGTAAAACTAATTATGAGGATAAAAGCATAGCTTGGATCATTACTAGTGATGGGAAAAGTGAAAATAATAGGGAAGGTGTGGAAACCGAATTGCCTATGGTTAATTTATGCGTGAATGGTAAGAAAGTAAAAGCGATTAAGGACACAGGTGCGCAAATTGCGTTTTTTGATGCTAATGACATTCCGTGGAGTGCTAAGAAAGTGGGAAATGTCTTTCTTATACCGGCTCTCGGAAATAGACAAAAGGCGGATTTGGTGTCCGTGCCGATTGCTTTGATAGAAGATGAAAAAGAGCACGTTGAAAAGAATGTGGTGGTTGCAGTTGTGAGAAAACTAAATTCTCCTCCACTGATAACACCCGTTGTTTATGACTTATTAAAGTTAGGAAATATGGATAAGAAAAATTCAGTGTGTAAACAGGTGGAAAATCAGAGAGAATTAAATGGGCAGGGAACCCTCAGATTATCTAGCGATCACGAGCAAAGGGTTGTTAGAAAAATGGTTGTGAATGAAATCTGTGAAAGGGATAATAAGTCTGTTGATGAGTTGGAGGTATATTCACCAGGAGACGTGAATGATAGGAATTTGGAAAAAGGATCTGAATTGATCGATATAAAAGATAATGCTTCTCAAATGGATATGGTTAAAAGGTCATGTAAGAGAGGTCAACTTCGGGAAAAGAATTCTGAGCATGATGTAAATATACCCAGGTATTTTGTTGGTAGTATGGGATTTATACATGTTAGAAATAGAATTAGAAAGAAATTGAGTTCATCTATGACTGTGGCCAGTAAATTTAACTCTAGGATGAAGGAAAATAATGGAGAAGATTGGGGGGCTAAATGCCAAGAAAGTGGATATGGAAATTCGAAGAATTCAAAGTTAAAAAGAATGGAGCATTCTGCTTTTAAAACGGATCATAAAGAAAGATTTATTAAAATCAAACAAGATTTTGAAAAGAAAAATTATGATTATGAAGTTGTAAAGCGAAATTTATTGTCGAAAAGATTTTCTGATAGAAGTAATTTAGATATTGGCTTTCGGGAGAATTCTCTAAATTAAGTTTATTCTAAATTTGGGAGTACTCATTATTGTAATATCTGTATTGTGTTTATGTATCATTTAATGCTTAATATTATTTTCGTAATAGTAAAACTTCATTAATTTCATAATTGCATAATTTAGTATGCTTTCTTTTTGTTTGTAGAAGTGTCTAAATTTAGGCTTTTAAGCAAGTTTTTAAGAGAATCGTTTTAGGCATTGTGTTGTATATAGATTTTTTCTTTCTTTTTATTATTATTTTTTTTTTTTGTTAGAATCATGTAAAGTGTAATCTGTTTTTGGTATTATATGTATGTGAGGTATTTCAAAAATTTTCTTAGGGCATCAATTGTATAAATTATTCCTGGAATTATACTTAGGTATTGTATTTATGGGATTATAGTAAATCCTGTTGACAGTGTGGTCTATCAAATACTGAGTATGGGAATGTGTTTGTTTTCTATAGGGATTTTTCATGTGTTATTCTAAATTCCTTTATACTTTATTGACCTCTTTAGAAATTGATTGAAGGAGCTTATTCTATTAATATATATGCCAAATTTCTTCTGGAAATTTTTTCTTAGGGGGAGGTGTTGTGATGAGTTGACATGTTTCAACTCCTCCCTTATTTGTGGAAAAAGGATAATCTCTCTGGAATGAAAATAATCTGACAGATTGATCTCTATTGAGAAAAATTCTATCAATAGTGTGAATTTCATTTTCACTTTGAGATAAGCCAAGCTGCAATACATGCTTTGCATTGAATGATATGTTATCTGAATGGGTGGATAAGAAATGTGAATGGCATTCTTTGGATACAATGGATCTAGCCCATATGAGTTGGAAATTCTAACTGGATAAGTATGGGATTAAGATAGCTGTCACTCATAGGAAGGCCAGAGGGCGTTTCTTTCCTTGTGGAGAGAAAAATACCAGTTTTGCCGGAGAGGAAGGAATGCGAGGGGATACGAAAGACGGCAGTTGGATTTGGAATACTCGAGAGTGAGGTTCCACTTTGAGCGGACGTCAGAATCGGAATTTGGCTGACCATGTAAATTGTGGCATGGATGCTTATCATAATTTTTCATTTTTACTTTTGTTTTCTTTTTTTAATGTGTTAATTTAAAATAAAGTTTTTTCGTTTCAAACGATAAATGGAATTTATTAATTATATATACAACGTCTCACGCTACCACAATGTGGAAAAATCACCGGGAAACAAAAACAGAAACACAAGCGGGAAAAATTC
The DNA here is from genome assembly GCA_963931845.1 of Maratus michaelseni. NCBI lineage: Eukaryota > Metazoa > Arthropoda > Arachnida > Araneae > Salticidae > Maratus > Maratus michaelseni. Next base: position 180,213,165 of record OZ007596.1, on the reverse strand, counting down.
TACCTTACGGCAGAATATAGATTGGCCACCCACGGCTTTTATCGTTGAGATTTTTTCAACCAAATCTAACTCGTCAAAAAAAAAAAGTGTTTGTTATCATAAGCCAGCTTCTCCAGTTTAGAATTTAGTTAGCGCTGTAAGATTTTTTGTGAGGCTGGCGGAATATATTAGGCATGAACACACCAAGTTTTAAAAAGATTCTGTGATCAGAAGTATTTTTAATAAATATAATAGTAAAAAGATGTGGCTCCAATGGACTGAGACGTGGCGAGATGGTTGTTGTTTACAAATGTGCTGGCTTAATGACACCCTTTAAACTATTTTTAATGGTTCAAGGCATTTTAGCACTTAATAGATAACCTAAAAAAGGTAATTAAAAGTTCTATGATAGCAGCTTTTATGATGGATACAGCTAAGAGAAGTTGTTTAACAAATGATGAGTTAGCATTAATTGACGGGATCTTGGAGAGTGGTTGGGGGAAAGGGAGGGGGAGCTATACAAAACACAAGTGCTCTACGAGACCTTTAAAATGAATCCTCACTTGCAATTGAGAGATGGGACTGTAAAAGGGATTCCCCTTTTCGCCCCTCTGACGGGCCCCCCTCGAGAGATACGTGAAAACCGAGTGCGACAAAAGAAGCGGGGGAGGGGAATATCTTTAGGCGGTTTACAGCTAATTTTGGTGAAATTTTGGAGCTGTCCGGCCCATAAGAACAGAGAAAAATGGGAAAAATTAAAATAAATATGAGAAATTGAAAAAAATAAATAAGAAAAGTGCTCCTGACAGGAGACGGGAGAGAAGAGGGGGAGAGTAGATCCAGTCAAAAGTGCTTGATGAGATCAAACTTTTGATATGTTACATGAAGGGGATTTGAACACCTTCAAAATCTCGCCCGTGGGGGTGGGAGTAACTCCGGTCCTATGGGAGATAGGGCCTCGGGACCCTCTTAGAAATGTGTGGCCTCGACGATTTTAACTTCGTTGGATCCTTTAGAAGAGGCCTACGCCATCTGTGGGGCTTAAGGGGCTGAGAAAGATGGAAAAAATAAAATTTAAAAAGAGTTGAAACAGAGAAAATAAAATTTAAAAAGAGTTGAAACAGAGAAAAATGCTTCTTAAGGGAGGGGGGAGTGAGAGGCGGAGAGTAGGACAAGGCCATAGTGCTTGACGAGATCTATCTATTGATATGTTACATGAAGGGGTTTACATGGGGTTTACATGAGGGGGAAGCACCAAAAAGGCCTTACTGATCCTTCCCCTCGGAACTTACAAGAATTTACCCCCCGGGGGGAACTTCATTCCTACTGGAGATAGAGCCAAAGTTTGGTCTGCACCCGCTGTAGGGCAATTAGGTACTGAGAAAGGAAATACAAGCGGAAGTATCGACATCATAAAGAGAGACAATTTGATTTTTAATATCGTCAGTAACAACCATTTGTATAGCTATGTATAGAGGGTGTCCTTCTTTATATATGGAGTGGCTGTGACTTTTCCTAAACATGAATTTCTGTAGACTGAAAAAATTAGCCCTGTGTGTGGCTTAAAAAAACGTACTCTCGTGTTATAGCAGTTCCCACAATTATGATTATGCCAAGGTTGCAGTTATGATTTCGCCAAGATCATCGCAAAGCTTATATATGCATCCTATATACACATATATATATTTCAAACACTCCCATATGTGCCATATACGTCATTATACACATATTATTTATGTCTTATATGTCGTATATGCATCGTATACACATGTCATATATATACATCATATATGCATCCTATATGACTATAACTTGGCCACATACGTACAGAAATGTTATATATATATCATGTATTATTATAATGTCATACATGCTTTATAACTTGGCGATAAATCTTGGCCGCTTGGCAGTTCATCCTTTTATGCCACTATAACTCGAAAGTACCAAATTTACAATATATTAATGAAAACAGAAACAAAAATATTTCATGCCTGGTGGCTGCTATAACACGAAAATACCAAATTTCTTCTTTATTTTTCATATTTGATAATTTGCATCTATCCGTTTTGTAATTTTAACATTTTTTGTAACGATTTTACGCATTTCTATTGCCTATTCAAAGAAAAATTCTTCTAAAGTTACAGAATTTCGTTGAAAACGCTTAAAAAATTCATTTAAAGTTACAGAATTTCGTTAAAAACGGTTAAAATAGTGAAATGCAAACATCGTTTGGTGCATTCTCGACCGAAAGCAACAACCATTATCATTATATTTTTACGCTTGAAGGTTTCGTTATGCTACTTTATTGTGAAGTTTGGTACTTTTTGATATTCATTATTTGAAAAACGGCATAATCATTCGATTTGAAATTTATATAAAAAAAAAATACAATTTCTTACCTTTCTAACGCAGTTTGTCTAACAATTTTGTGACAAATATTTTTTGAGCTATTAATTTTTTCAGGAACTTCAAATGTTTCATTTTCCGAGATTAACCTGTGGCAACGATGGATTGCTGTGACTTTTCATAAACATAAATTTTACTGTTGCGTGAAAGAATAAGCCACCCTGTGGTCGGCTAAAAAAATAAATAAGCTAGCCAAAAGTTGCATAAACAATTTCTAAAAAGACAAAATCTTAGAGGAGAAATTTTACTACGGTGGATCTAAAAGATCGCAGAGAAAAAATTTACTGTAGTCTACTAACGCTTGAGACCGAAACTGTTTTGCGAATGTCTAAAGTCAACGTAAAACCCCAAAAAACTATAAAAATTGATAAAAGTTCCGATAAAATTTCAATAAAAAATGCTACAAATTCAAAAATTGAGAAGGACAAAATTTACTACATTGGGTTAAAAGTTTGAAACCAAATTTATTTAACTAATGTGGAAAAATCTCGTCTAAACGGGAAAAAAATTCTAAAACTCGTATAAAAATGCAAAAATCGCTGTACGAATTCAAAATAAACATTATTGAAAAGAGGACAAAATTCACTCTATTAGAATAAAGGAATGAGATCGCATTCCTCGTCCTAATCTGAAAAAATCGTTGCGAAACGTGAGAATACGGTAAAAATACAAAAATCTAATTTAAAAATTATGGCTTGGAGGTGCATAACTACATACACCTTCCTACTAAATTTTGTTGCTTTGCGTGCAGCAGTTTGTTCAGAACACAGTCGACAAACTCACTGTCACTCTCCCTCTCTCACACATACACACAAATTTCTTTCTTTATTATTATATATTAGTGTTGTTCTGTTATTAATATAACTCACGAAGTAAACCATGGATCTCTACAGAACAAAACAATTTATTGGACGACACACTGCAACACAAAACAAATAGTTTAAACATATAATTCTTACAAAACAATCAGTTTAAACATATAATTCTTCTTAATCACACAGCGATATCTTTGCTTATCGTATCACACAGAAATAACTTTTTATACTTCTCCGTACATCTCTCCAATCTAACGGTCGCTCGCAGACTGAGTGTGTGTGGGTGGGAGGGGAAAGCAGGCAGTGCGCAGGTATGATTGCGCACATGAAAATGTTTCGCTCGCTCACTCCAACAATTAGAATTTCCAGAAACTTAGAAGGAAATATTAAAGGTACAAGCTTTACATCTATTTATCAAACTTATAGTAACAGCAAACATAGTAAAGCAGATTTTGAAGAAATTGACGGAATAAATTTTTTCGCATATTGTTTTGCAAATTATCAAAACAAACAGAACCGCACTTCAATCAAATTTTAATTCAATTATAAAGTATTATTTTTATTACCACTTAAGAAAATTCTGTAGGTAAATGTCAAATCTATTGACAAACAACAATATTTAAAATATGCAATATCTTTAAGTTCCACAATATGAAAAAAAATTGCAACTGTCAAACCTCCCGTTTTCGTGAATACCACTATTTTCGAAGAGAAATTGAGCTTTATTTAACAACGAAACTTTGCTAGAAAACAAAACGAGAATTATATCAATATATTAAAAAACTTTCCTTGATAGCTATATCCCCGCATTTATAAAATGGGATTTCATCAAATTTTAGTTAGAGCTTGACATAAATTGGTACTGAGAGAGAGATTAGATTTGGGTACATCTTGCTCAACAGGTGTCGCTCCTATACTGTGTTTATCACGATTTCTGTGATAGCTGTATCTCGGCATCTATAGGATTTAGTTTCACCAAAATGAATTATAAATTATTTTGATATCTTTTTAACTTTGTTCACTCAATAGCGGGCGCTGATATGCTTATATTTTTACAATCAACATTATAGCGGTATCTCTGTATCTATTGAGTAAATAGAAATGCAACAAATTTTAAAATTGACGATAATCATTAAAGATTATAAGATGTTGGCCGAATTTTGTATTTGAATATCCAATAGGATAGCTGTTGATTTGTGACTTTTCTATTGACTGATCATTGCAATTCCGAGTTAAATCGAAAGAAACTCCCTATACTTCGTAATTGTTGCTGTGTAGCAGTTCTATTTAAATTAAGATACTAAAATAATATAAAAGAAACTTTTATGGTGGCCACAGTATACTAGTTTGAATATATTTAAATTTAAATAACAATCTTAATAGAATCGAGAGAAAGGAGAACACTATTTAAAATAGTTACATTATTGTTTACTGAGTGCATAACTTTCTCCTAAATCTTATCTCATATGTTACAAATAACCATTTATACAATGTCTAATATTACGATTTATGTTATTTAATACTATCGCATGATACTATTTTGTTTGATTTTAAAATAAAGTAAAAAAAAATATATCCAGCAATCGAAAAATGATTTTTTATTCTAAATATTTTCTTTATTGTGTAAAATTATCATTTTGTAATGTGTATTATTACCCTTTATTGTAGCTTAAAACTATAACAACCTGTCTTATAAAAAGGATAAATTAAAACTTGTTAAAGTTTTTACTTTTTAAATCTTGATATATATATATATTTTGCAAATTCACACTTAAAAGTATCTAATATTATGATTTATGGAAATTTAAAACTATAGTAAATTGCATGTGGTTTAGAAATAAAATTAATTCATTGAGTCATATTTAAAAAATGTCAAAAATTATTTTTTTCTAAATTTTGGCTAATTTTTTACAAATTACCATTTGACAATTATCTGCTATTACGGTATACGGAAATTTAATAATATCAAAAAGTTTATTTGATAAAAACAAATTAAAAAAATATATAAATTACACAACTTTTAGATACTACTCAATTCCCATTCATACACATTCCGCACACAAAGAAGAGTTGCAACTCTAATTTCTTTTTTTTTTAAAGTGCACCCATATTCTTTCTTTACCAAGCATTTTAACTTCCTTAGAAAAAGAACTCTCTAGAATGTACATTTCTACATTTCTATACATTTCTACATATTCTTTTATTTTCTTATTAAAAAGTCGAAATTAATAATTGAAGATGCACCAAAAATATCTAAAAAATGATCACATTGATCACTATTTTGGCTTTCAGAGAGTTCAGTATATTTTTTAAAGTCAGACTATTTTCTCTTAAAAACATTTATTCCCGGTTGATGTCACCTGCCCGTTCTTTCATGACCAAGTTCCCATCTTTATTTATGATTTATTGGTATAGATGATTATCATTTGTTACGTGGATCAAGATGGCATATTCTACACAAACGGCATAGGAGATAAAAATAAAAATAAAATCTACTTCACGTTCTTACATGACTGGATCTAAACTTTCTTATCTGTTATTTTCCTGTAATTTTTATACGACGCTATGTATTCTTCTATGTTTCTGAGATTTTAAAAGAGGTGAAATAGGTCTGAAAAAACAAATACACACATTTATTTTAAAAGTTTCTGCTCTTCAAACAATAACAAATATATACCAAAGTTGTTATATTTTTTAAAACAGTTTAATTTATGGATTATAATAATAATTTTAATATAATGAAACAGTCAGTTTAAAGAACTACTTTTATAAAGCACAATACGCGGTTTTTCTTTTTAACTTTTTCAAGCTTTAAGTTCAATAAATGTATAATTATTTCTAGTTTAAAATTTCATTTTATTTGAGATCAAAATTATCATTCGCTTTCTTTCAGAAAAAGCAAAACAAACAACTTATGAACGTGTACATTTAAAAAAAAAAGGTTAGTTTTACCTTAGAAAAAACGGTTGCTAGAAAACTTTTTTTTATTAATATTATAATTAAAAACATTACATTTTCCCTTTGTCAAGCATAATATATATATTTTTTTAATATGCAGCTATGAACTTTTTATATAAGCATTTCCCATAAAATATCTGCACTTAACAATCCCATATGTAAGAAAACTATCTAAATTTTATTATAAGTATTCCATATTTTCGCTTTAATATAATTCACTAGATATTTTTTATCAATCATTTTTCTCTTTAACAATATTATTCTTGAGTCATCTTTCCATTCTCTCATGATAATTTCTATCAACTTTATTTATGATGATTATATTTTGTCACGTTGTGTAAGATGCTGTATTTTACACAAACATATAAAGAACAAAATAAAATCTACTTCATGTTATTATATGACTGGATCTGAATTTTTTTGTCTAATTTTATCGCTAGCTTTTAATGTGGCATTTTTCTTTGGTGTTTCTGACTTTTTCAAACAGCTGGATAAATATCTAAAAACTAAAATGTGTACAATATTTATACTATTATTATTCTTTAAATAATAATGATGATGACAGAGTTATTATACTTTTAAAGTTTTTAAATTAGATTATAATAATACATTTACTCTAATGATTCAATCTTTTAAAAGGATGATTTAAAAATAAAATGCCTTTTTTGTAAAATGTTGATGTTATCAAAATTTATTTAAATTTTTGTTTGCGTTTTAAGTGAATTTCAAAGATTGATGTAAAAATATATGTTATAAATAATATTAACAATTTCTATAGTAATGGTGTTTGTTACGACCGATTATCTGTGCGAGGGATATAGGCTGAGGGGGAGAGGGATTGCCCTCCGCGATGGTCTTTGTAATGGATCCTAAACCGTATTTACCTAATTTGTATTTCCTCATTGTGTTTTGAATATTCATATTTATCATTGTGTTCTTACTAGTATTATTCAATTATGCTACCTGTATCATCATGTAACTCATGTCCTGTAAAATTCTATACCAGATGGTTAGCTGGAAAACATTCTATCGCGTCTGGCATTGCAAAGATTAAAAACATCTTTAACTTTCATTTTGACTTTCCTATCTTAATCCATCACTGAGCCAGAGACTCGGGCTCCCCCATATTCACTGCCCATTGTCGAGTCGGAGCTTTGTCTTCTGTGGCAGTGATATTTCTTTCTAATACTGAATTTTTTTTGTACAAATATTGCTTTCTTTATATACATCACCACCCCGCCCTCTATATCGCTTACCGGAAACTTCACAGGAAACTTGGAAAACTTTGCACCCACGACGGATTTTATGTGCACCAGGCGCCTTTAACATAATAGATTTACCTAATTGCCATGTCTGTTGGCTTGTCACGCTCATGGTGGTTTGTCGCCTTTTTATGGGGCTGATTTCATTTTTTGTTTTATTTGTCAAGGATTTTTGCCGTTTTTGTAGGCTCACCCTGTTGTGCGTTGTCCAACATTGAACCAGAGACTAGGATTTCCCCATATTCACTGCCAATTGTAGAGTCGGAGCTTTGTCTTCTGCGGCAGTGATATTTCTTTGTAATACTATTTTTTTAATACAAATATTGTTTTCATTATATACATAACCACCCCGCCCTTTATATCGCTTACCGGAAACTTCACAGAAAACTTGGAAGACTTTGCACCCACGACGGATTTTATGTGCACCAGGCGCCTTTAACATACATAGATTTACCTAATTGCCATGTCTGTTAGCTTGTCACGCTCATGGTGGTTTGTCGCCTGGCTCAACTTCGACTGGCTCAACTTCGGCTGAATTCAGTATTTTTTTTAATACAAACATATAAATACCTCAATGAAGATGGCCGGGTGGGACAAATTAAAGCTCTATAGATGTGTTTTCCTAGTCTGAATAGTCCTTTTCGGGCTATAAAGTAAAGAAAACCAGAGAAATATCTGAGCGGTTATGCCGACGAGCACGACATGGTTTTCAACTATTTTTCCAGACGTTCCAATTTACGTGGGATGTTTCTATTTTCAGGATTTCCAAGACATATCCAAAAAAAAAAAACTACAAGGCATGCTAAAAGTTCCGTTTCTTTCATCATGAGCAAATTCTTTATTATTATTATTATTTATTACAGACCATGCTTTTCGTTAACTATTCCGTTTTCACGAATTTTACTGTGTAAGATAATTATTTTTATTCAGCATAGTAAAACATAGTAAGACGGAAAGTCACATTATAGGAAACAAAAATCTGTTTTAGATAGGTTTTTGACTTAACAGGTTTAATTTTATGACTTTTCTTCCGTACAAACCATGATTTATTTTTTCGTTTAAGATAAGAATTTATTATAGACATACCCTGCTTTCTAATAAATTTACTGAATTTTTATGTCCTGATTTAAAAACCGGTTTCCCGCTTTTTTTTCCTTAAGGTAAAGCTAGGAGAGATGGCGCGGTCGGAGAGATTGCGCACATAGAGGTTTGGGGGGATGGAGTAGAGTGAGCGCGCAGCGACTCCAGGTAGTTGTACAACAGCAGTATTGCAGTGTCTACTTGAAAGTGCACGTTGATTGTCTTGAGCGTCTAAGATAAAGCATTGATATTTTGTTTTGTTTTCCCAAAATAAGTGCTTGAATTTTCATAGCTATTCGTCAGAATTTTTATACAATTTCAGTAGTACAAAATATTTTAAACTTAAACTATTTCTCATAAGCTACTAATCTAGACTAACAGTGCGAACATCCAAGGTTCGTTTTAGTAGCGGCCATGTTTAAATAAAAGGCCGCGCAATCTTTGCTACCGAAATTGGAGAGTTTGCGCATCTGCTACTTAGGAGAGATGGCGCATTGTTCCCATTAGTTTCCATGCTGGGAGAGATTGCGCAGCTTATTGGTAAATTTACATAAAAAGAAAGTAAAAATGAAAATAAACTAATTTTAAGTTAAGCGTGTTATCAAGTAACTTAATGTTATTTTGTAATCTTATATGACTTGCTTTTTCAGATTCTTTAATTTTTTTCCTTTAATTAAAAAAATTTAATCGCTTTTAAAATGATTTTCTTTTTCTGATTCTTTAATCATTAAGTTGAAACATTCACTCCTAATTCAATAATATTTGTTCACAAAAACCTTACAACAATGTCATTTAAGTGTAATTATTATTGTTAGCAATTTACTTGTAGTAATTATTATTAACAATCTCTCTTAGCCATGTGCAAAATCACACCAATCCTGTAAGGACAGATTGTGCAAAATAACTTTCTTGGTTTTATTACAACTGTTCTATTAAATTACAACATAACAACAAAATAGCAATGGAAATGCATAAAAAACAAATGAAGTAAAATTATTCATGGATGGTTTAGCAAAAATTTAATATTTAAATTTTTTATTGTTATTCTTTTGAATTGTGCGCAGACTCTCCTAGCTTTACCTTACACTCCTACACTGCTTTTTGTGACAGTGGAGCTGGAAACCCAGCATCCCCATTCCGCCAGCTTTGAGAGTGGAGCATCTCTACCCGCTAGTGGGGGAACAATATTAATGAAATTTGAAATGCTTTGATGAAATACTAAGAAAATACAACCAAAAAAACGTTTAAAATTGAAATTACTAGTCTGATAAAGTACAATAAACAGTTTTCCGTTTCTCTTGACTTTTGTACGATTTCAGTTCAATATTTCTATACTGACTATCGGATTAGAATTAAGTATTATGGTCGTTCAAAATTATCATACATTTTCTTCTAGAAAAAGCAAAAGAAATAAATTTTAACCATGTATTTTTAAATATTTCTTTTTACGTTGAAAAACAAAAACATCTGTAATGCAAGTTTTTCCTTAAATACCTAATTAATTACACTACAACATTCACCTTGTCAAACATCATAAAAAACATATCAAATATAAACATACTTTTTAGGTTGTTCTCTTAAAAAATCCTAGTTTAATAATTATTTTATACGCATCAAAAAATATTTTATAACTGATCAAATGGATTACCTATTTTCTGTTTCAGAGTGGTCAGTGTTACACTAGTTAATAATGTGACAAACTCTTTTCTCCTCAACCTTATTACTTCCTGACTGATGTAATCTTTCTATTCGGTGACAATCATTTCTAAACTTCATTTATAACTATCTTTTGTCACATGGTTCAAGATAGTTCATTCTACCGAAACGGATTTTTCTCCTAAAATTTAACATAAAATCTGTTTCATGTTATTGTAGGAGTGGATAAAAGACAAGACGGTGGAAATACGAAGTTAGAAATTTCTTTCCTATTTATTGTGTGCGATTTAAGTGACATTTTATTCTATGTTTTCAAGATTTTAAAACAGACGGAAAAGTATTTGAATAGAAAAATGCATATTGTTATTTTGAAAATTGCTACTGTTCAAATAATGAAAACGCTGACAAAGTTCTTAACATATTTGAAAGCTATATTTCGTTTAAACGCTAAAAGGTGTAAACTAACAAACATAATATACAGTAAAATAACTTTTAAAATTTATTAGATTGTTGACATGTTTCGGCTCAGTCCGAGCCATTATCAAAAACAAATGAGAATATTCTATAATTGCACGGTCTTTGAAGTTATTAGTTGAAATGCTATCATTTAATTTTCATGTACTTTAAAAAAAAATACGCACGTTATCTTCTATGTTTACTTGGTTGTTTTTTTCATACTTGTAAGCATGGAGTAACACGAGCTACAATTTCGGTAAATTAAAAGATGCTGCATCGATGTTACTCCATGGTTACAAATATGGAAATAAACAATCAATAAAAAAAATAACGTGCATAATTTTTAAAAAGTACATGCAAATTAAATGATAGTATTTCAAATAATAACTTCAAAGACCGTGCAATTATAGAGTATTATCATTTCTTTTTGATAATGGCTTGGAGTGAGACGAAACATGTCAACAGTCTAATAAAAGTAATTTTACTGAATATTATGTTGTTAGTTTACATTTTTTAGCATTTAAAAGAAGCATATTATTGCAAGGTGTTATAATTTATTGTATTTTTATATTTGAAAGCTTTATAAAATTGATTTATATATTAAAATAATAAATATAACGTAATAAATCACTCATTTGAAGAAAATTATTCAAAAGAATATATTAGCATGTTTCTGAAAGGTTTTTGCTATAAAACTTTGTTTCTTTTTCTGCTTCCAGTATATAAAGTGTGTATATTATAAAATATGTGCTAAAGATTAAGATTAAATGTAATAGCTATTCCAAATATTTTGTGGTTAAAACAATAACAGTTACAACCATCAATTTTTTCCAACAAAAGATTCCAAACTATTAAATACAAAATAAACTACGTCAATTGATTTAGTTTTAGTTTTTAAATAAATGTGCGGAAGTAAATAAAAAAATTATAATTTTAATTCAATATTATCACAAATATCATTTTAAGGAAAAAACAAAAGAAATTACTATTTACTATTTAAATGTTTAAAGCTTTCTATGCAAAAAACCCCGGTTACAATAAAAGTTTTTTTAATTAAATATATAATGAAAGAACACTTGTATATTTCTTTTATCAAGCATCATAAAAATTTTCTCTAAAATATGTAACTCTAACTCTATCCTTTAGAATTTATTCTCTTCGAAAACCGTACTTCATAGCTTCTTACAGAAGAGAAAATATTTAGAATCTTGTCTAAATTATTGCTATATTTCCATTCAGAGATTTTGATATCTTTATTTGAGTCAAACTCTTTCCTCAAATTTTCATCTATATTTCTTCTTCATTGATATAAACTTTATGTTTTCTGAAAATTATTTCTCCAATTTATTTATTGTCATTATCTTTCGTTAAGGGGTTTAAGATGCCATATTTAGAAAACGACATTACAGATAAAAATAGATTTCAGGTTATTTCTCATGTTACTTCTTGCCAGACTACTTCATGTTATTCTAAGATTGGTTAACAAATAAGACGGTGAAATGAAAAGAGTAGAATTTTTTAAATTATTATTCTCAAGCGTTTTATGGGACATTTTATACTATGTTTCCCAGTTTTTAAAATAAATAAAACAGGATTTGACACGTAAAATACATAGAATTGATTTAAATATAGCTGCTATTTAAATATTAATAACCAAGACAAAGTCATTACAGTTTCGACAACATTCTACATTCGATTTTGGGATTATAAAATTTAAGTTAACATAATGATTCATTCAATTAGAAAAAGAAAAGATCAATGCGTGAATCCGTTAAATATAGCGCAGAATCAAGTGGACATTCAGGCATTAAGTGCAATAATTTGACGATTGCATTAATGATTAATGACAAAAAATATCAAAAATTTAAAATCATGATTAGAAATAATGCGAAACATAAGTTCTCCAATAATATATTCATAGATTAATATATATTTATTGTATTAGTGATTAATTTTTGACTAATATATTACATTATACTTATTATATTATGTTATAAATATTTATTAAGCAATTATTGAAATATGATGAGAGATGAAAGAAAAATATATCTGTCTCTGTAAATATGTATATTCCTGTAAATTGAAAATTTACTGGGATATAAATTGAATCGTTTTGAACAGTTTATCTGGTGAAAATTACGTGATGCTTAAAAAATTGTAATTCCAATTATAGTTTTAGGATTTTATAAAATGTAGCAAAATGGTTTCAACAAATTTGTCAAGAGAGTGGTAAAAAACCTTATTTTATTTTCCTCATTATACTACGAATTTTGAAGTTTAAAAGAAAATAAATTATTTTTGCCTAATCGTAAGTTTCATGTATGGAAATGCACGTTTTATTTTATAAAAATTGCTCGGCATCAATATCGATTTTTTTGTCATTTAGTCCCTTTAAAGGTTTCGGAGCTTGGTTTAACTGTGGAAATTAAATTAATTTCAAATATGAAAACTCACATTTTCTTTGAAAAAAAAGCTTTTTTTCAATAACAGATTTTATCATTTTAGAATATTTAATTGTTTCAAATTTCAATTTAACCATGGAAATTAAATCAAATTCAAGTATAAAAACTCACTTAAACAAAAAAGGCTTTGTTTCAATTGCGGATGTTTGTCATTTAATCCCTATAATTGTTTCGGAGATTGGTTTAACTGTGGAAATTAAATCAATTTCAAATATGAAAACTCACATTTTTCTTTGAAAAAAAAAGGCTCTTTTTCAATAACAGATTTTTATCATTTTAGTCTTTAAAAGTTCGGTTTAACCAAGGAAATTAAATTAAATTCAAGTCTAAAATGCACTTAATAAAAAAAGACTCAGCTTCAATTGCTGATGTTTGTCATTTAGTCCCTTTAATTGTTTCGGAGCTTGGTTTAGCTGTGGAAAATAAATCAAGTTCAAATATGAAAACTCACATTTTTCTTTGAAAAAGGCTCTTTCAATAACTGATATTTATCATTTTAGTCTATTTAATTTTTTCAAAGTTTGGTTTAACCATAGATATTAAATCAAGTTCAAGTATAAAAAAGCACTTAATAAAAAAAGGCTCACTTTCAATCAGGGATTTTTGTCAGTTAGGCCCTTTAATTGTTTCAGACTTTGGCTTAAACGTGGGAATTAAATCAATTTCAAGTAACAAAACACACTTCTTCTCAATAAAACTCAGCTTCAAAGACAACTTTTTTTGCCATTTAGGTCTTTTAACATCCAATGTTTGGTTTAGCCGTGGAAAATAAATCAATTTCAAGCATTAAAAAGCATGCTTTTTTTCCTTATTAAAAAAGTTCAGTTTCAACAACGGAATTTTGACATTCAGTCCATTTTATTCTTTCAGAACTTGGTTTAGACGTAGAAATTAAATCAATTACATGTATGAGAACGCATGCTTTTCTTTTTAAAAAAGCTCAGTTTCAATGACGGATTATTCGCCATTTACTCCATTTAATTGTTTCAGGGTTTGTTTTAGCCGCGGAAATTAAATCAATTTCAAACATGCAAACGTACTTTTTATTGTTATTACTGTTAGTATTATTTTAAAGCTCTGTTTTAAAGATGAATTTTTGTCATTTATTTTCTTTAAATGTTTCATATCTTAATTTATCCGTGAAAATTAACTCCATTTATCTTTAAGATGTGATACTATAATCTTAGTTAGGCTGTTAACGAAAGTAAAAAAAATTATTCAGTATGTTTAATTTTTATGGACGAAATGGACGACATGCTTTTACACACATCATTTCATTGATGAAATTTTGCATATTTCTTTATTTTGGTTGATTACCTAGTATTTACGTTTTCCCCGAGCGAAAAACGGGTGAAAAACCCCGAGCCAAAAACGGGCATATTGCTAGTGTAAACGTAAGCAACCAATAATAATGTTTCGTCTTCGTTTCTGGTAGCATCATTTTACAAGAACACCTTTCTGAAATTACGCTAAGTCATTTACACAAAATGGCAAGTGTCTAGTGCTAAAACTATCTTAATATTCGTTGTGTAAATAAACATATTCCAATTGAAACACACATGAACATTCCAAAACATACTATGTGGAATTTTGATAAGACTACTGTCAAATAAATAAATAAAAAATGAATATGTCATTGACAAATTTCTTTACTTAAATCCGCAGAAATTTTACTCTATAAATGGTAATTTATCTTTCACTTCATGAAGTAATATGCAATAATAATTCTTTATCAAATACAAATAGTTTATTTTTAAAAATACTTACGGTTGCAATAATAAACCACAAATTACTTAGTACTGATATCCATTACTTAGTACTGATGTTACTTATCCTGTTGTTACAAGTAGAATTTTTACATATTTTGAGTAGCAGCTGATTCCATATACAAAATAATGAAGATGAAACATCCAGAAAATTTGATAGTTCCCAAGGAATTACACAAAAGTTCCTTGAAAGGTGATTCTTCTTATTTAATTAGCCGTTCGTAAACACTTAATTTTAGATTTTAATAGTCGGACGCTATTTTTCTTCATTACGCCCCAATTATCGTATTTATGCAATTTAATGAATATTTGTTAGGACCGGTCTACTAATTATACATTTTCATGCTTGTTTAAAATGAAACTATGCCATCGTCTATCCACCTTTTTATTCTAAAGGCGTTGGAAGTATCTTAGTTTGATTTTTCTTTGATATTATTTGTGAGATAAGGGATTTAAAGATAAATGTTTACGATTTATTTTCAGAAAAAAGAAATATGTTTACACGTTTTAGCGACAACAGTTGTATGCACTATACGTTGTTATTCATAAAAAGCCAATATCACAGTAGGATTCAATAATGGAATTGCGCATTTTTCAAACAACTGAAGAGAAAGAAAGAAATAATGTTCGCATCAACATTTTTTTCTTTTTTCTGATTAAATATAATTAACATAACATTTCGTATTAAAAACAAAACAAAATAAATAAACAATAAAAAATAACAAAGAGATACATGCACTCTTTTACACACTTTGGTGTGTGTAAGTGCGCTTACTTTTACAATTTTTATTTTTTTTGCGAAATTTGGGTTGCCACTGACATCTAGTAATACAACAGGGATTTTTCCTGTTTGTTGGAACACTTTCATAATTTTGTCATTCAAAACAATCACAATATTATTAGAAGTATGAAAAGTCTCGAAACAGTAACAACTTAAAAAATATAAAATCAATAGATATTTTGAATTCACACGTTTTGTAGTTTTTACCACAATCATATGTTTATTTCTTGGGACACAAACCAGCCTTAGTCGCACTCGAAAAACTATTAAAACTAGCACATTAGTATGCTGTTAAAATGCACTCTTACACCGCCCAATTTTTCATTATATGTTTACCATGTCGTTTATAAATTTTCAGCATTTTGATGAAATTATTGCAAAAGAAGAAACAAGATAAAAATTTAAATCTCTCTTTTTGACGCTTGAAATTTAAATCTGTTTCATTAAATAAAATGAAAAAATATTCCATTATCAATAATATATATTTACTTTGATAGATTTGCTTTGAAAAATCTGCATGTTCGTCCGGCAGCATGGTTGGTATCGGAGGCGTCAGCCACTGTGAGGGCACGGGTTCAAATCCTGGGTGAGACATGGATGTCATTGTGTGTGATATTCAGTGCTGTCAAGTTCCCTGAGTGTATCCCGTCCCCAAGAAGAAGATTTCTGTAATTTGTCAATGTCCTGTATGTATTTCTGTGAATAAAAAATATGGATCATTCGAGACAAAAGCCTCGTAGCTTATAAGTCAAAAAGCAACTTGTGTCAAATGTCAAAAACCTGCATGAAATATAAATTACTTAGAAATTTACGCAAGATTTTTTTAAACAAGAACTATTTTGTATGTTCACTATGTAGTACGAAGCTCTTGTTAAATCTTTTGTTTTCTTCGTAAATTAGTAATAAATTGAGTGTATTTAGAAACGTATAATTACTGTAAAATATAACACACATAAAGTACTACTCCACAGGAAAATGTTCCACCAATTATCTTGTTAACGGTAATTTCCCTTAATATATGTTATAACTTAAAAAAAAAAACCTCAAATCTTTCCATTTTTTCACAATTTTTTTGCGCAATGATAAAGTAACAATACTGAAGTTTTTTTGCAAATGAAAGAGCATATTTTGAAGCTTTAAGTACAATTTTTCATTTTGAAATTGGTTGAAAAATGGTCCTCTTGTGGCCTTTGATACCAGGGTGTGAAGCAAAACGTGGTTAAGCGTTCCGAGGTACCAGACGAATATCGGAATCTGGTTATCCGTAACAAAAAAAAATAAAATAAATTAAAATAAAATAAAGGTTATGCTATTTTGTACGCCTTCTCGGATGGGTTTATCAATTTTTCGATACTAAAGAGAATGGCGGCCGTTTAAATTTTAAGTTTCCGATTTTAGATAAAAAATTTCGGATTTAATTAGCGCAACAAAATATTTACAATTCAAATATTGAAAAATGGGTCCATGAGGGACTACAAAATAGCATTTACTAGAACCAAACCGGTCTATCCAATTTCGAGTTCTACCTGGTACCGATTCGTAAAACAGAGTTTGAGAAAAACAAGTTTAAAATTTTCAACGTTTTTACAAATAGTTAACAGTGACAATTTTTAACTTACATAAAATCATCTATACCAGGTCCATATAATTAATCCAGGTCTATATAATATTCCTGAATGCATTTGTTTGCAGCGAGTATTCGCTGAATTCTTGCCTTGAATGAACCTGTTCACTGCAACATCAAAAGCGGATAATTTTCAATCAACACGAATTTCGAAAATACTGCTTTACCATAAAGGTTTTGGAAGTTTAAGGAGTGAAAATTTGCAAACAAACTTTTTTTTCAAACGATTTTTTCTAAAAAACAATGTTCAGCATGCCTTAACTATAATTTATAATCAATGAACACCTCGTTAAATTTTTTGATTAAAAAACGTCTTTTTCTTAATTTGCTCAATTATACAACCACACAATCAAATACATAACACTTCTAATTAGATATACTTGTTATCCACATGTTGATTTTTTAAAAATTAAAACACATTAAATTTTTTTTCACCCTGTACTACGCTGAATATATTGGAAATTTGCTAGATCGTGCTTTCCAACTTGCACTTTTCTGTTAAAAGATCAAAAATTTGTAAGTAGATATTTCTGGTATATAAATGTAATATTCTTTTAAAAAAATGAGCAATGTATATGAATATAAGTAATATATATATATATATATATATATATATATATATATATATATATATATATATATATATATATATATATATATATATATATATATATATATATATATATATTGTTAGAATTTTTTAGAAATAAAATCAGCTGAGATTATTACGATAATATTAATAATATTTATTATAATAATATTATAACATTAAGAAGTAGAACAATAATAGCTAGTATGCTGTGGCTATCACAGATCTTTCTTCTATATCAGTAAAATCAATTAAATGATTTAAATAATATAAAGAATTACATCAATTTAAAAATTCAATTTTTACTACAATGTATTCTATATTAAGAAGATTAAGTTTGAATTTAAATTGAATTCTGTGGCCATAAACTGTTGACATAAGCATAAAATATTTCGGACAAATCATCGAATTTCAGTAAATTCTCTTAGATGACCATAATCAAACTTGAATCAAAATCTATTCCTTTCATGAAGATTCTAAATGTGATGTTTTGTTGAATTCTGAGCAGATAAACGAGAGCTATCAGCATCCCGTAAGCCGAATAAATCATAGATTTGCGGCACACCCTCTGCGGAAATTTTGCTCAAAGCCTAATCAGCAGTAGTCAACATAATGATAGAAATTCATATGGTCATTTGTACAATTCTACGCAGTAGTTCGTGAGTTAAAGCGGCTACAATATTTGCGTCGCATACAGAGAGAAACGCAGACACATGGACAGACATTTTCTAAAAGCAGTCAAATTGTATTCCGGAACTTCAATCATCAATCGTCTTCTAAAACTTTAAATCCATCGAAAACCGGAAGCCGAGATATTTCGCGAATCCTGTACTTACGTCTTGTATAGATAGAAGAAAGTTATAATAAGAAGGACGGGTGCCGGATTGGAAACTGTATGTTAGAAAGTTTATGGGAAACTCGGTATTTACCACAAATATTAGTATGTAATTACATTATTTATAATATTTATTTACATTATTTATGTACATTATTTATAGTATTTTGGTTAACATCCATAATTTACAGTTTGTTAAATTTTGTTCTCGTAAAATTCTAATTATTTAGTAGCCTGGCTTTAAATTAATTAATTAATGTTGAAAATATTTTCCTCATTTATTTAGTCATCAGCATATCCTTTTTTAATTAACGGAAATCAGTGGAGTTTCCAATAAACGGAGATAATATTTGTTCAAGTACCATCAACACACAGAAGCAGACAACCGAAAAACAGAGAACCGAGCTGTTTTAGTTAATTAAAAACATGAAAGTGCAGAAGATTTTTGAAGGAACATAAAAAAAAAAAAACTAGACGGAACAAAAAAGATTTTCGTCTAATTTATTAAAACAATTTAGCCAAAGATAGCGTCTTACAAAATATGCGAGACAATCCTCAAATAAAAAGAAAAAAATCTGCAATATCATTTATAAATACATCGATATTTTATGAAGGATATTATAAGTTTCTTAAAAGTAATTCCCTGCATTTTTACCCAACTTTATTTTTTAGGCAAACGAAATTGAATTTTTTAGAAGAATTCAAGAATTTGTTTTCTAAAAAAATATATTGCACATGGGAAATCGATGCCAAACATGCTGTTACAAAAATTAATAACGTATGATGGAATTCGTTATTAGGTGTAAGGTACAATTGAAAATGATAAATTGGAATTAAATCCTTTTAACATTTTGCAGCATAGTTGAAATGTGTTCAAGACTTTGGGTTGCCAGTCAGCCGTCTGTGGTCTAACTCTCATGTATATATTCGTTTCTATGTAATCGGTATGTGTTACTGATTTTTTTTTAAAGAATGTTTGCTATTGACAATGAAAAGTGTAACATTTATAGTTCATTTACAAGCACACTCAAAAGAATTCCGTTACATTACTGTCTATGGAGGTAAAAACATTTGCTTTGTATTTTAACGATGTTACACTATTTCAAAAATAATGAAACTGATATAAATTATTGATATGCACTACAAGACGCTTATTGTAGAATATGTTGTGCATGGCGTTTAACGTTTATATACAGAGAAACAAAACGGATTGGGTTACAGCACTGCCCACCAGCTATAATTTCCGGAAGTTCGTTTTCAATTGTCTTATAAATTTTTAAGTTTAACTAAATTTATGCATATTATGGGGTATATATAAATTCTATATACCGTATACAGGACTGTACAAAAGAATTCGTACGAATTACTTCTTTTAGATGTGAATTGCTTAAGGATTGTTTTTAATTTCTTATGGATTTCCCAGCTGACCTATATTTAGTATACTAAGAGATAGTTAAAGAATATAAAGCAAATAATATTCATGCATACGCAAACAACTGGATATATTTCCGTTTATGGAAGTGCATTTTTGGTTGTTTTATGCGATTTATAACTGAATCAAATTGTAGCCTTAAATGTGGTGTGTATCAGAATATGTACACAGGTATACAAAATACATAATATACACAGCTAGATAAAATAATTCGATTACATTTCCGTCTATTGACGGAAATTGCTGAATATTAGTTTTCAAGTGTGTTAAATATTTCATAACTAAACTGAATATTATCATACTATGCAATAAGTATATAAATCTATACACCATATAAACTGTTCCGCAAATAATTCGATATATTTTCACTGTGCACTTTAATTGTTGAAATTCGTTTTTCAAAATTGATATGCATTTTCTAAATAGTTTACTTAGTTGTTTACTTTTATCTTATTAAACGGTGAAATTTCGTTTCTGAATTCAGTGTTGGGCAGATTTTAATTATTAGTGATTCTCGCATGATTTTCCTTTATTGTTTTTTTTTCATTAGATGTATTATTTTTTTCTGTTACATCTCTATTGTGTAATCTAATATCAAGCACTTTTAGGTATATGCAGAGTGTATCTGATTTGATGTTCAAAAGAGTAAAATGTGATAATGTCTGACAAAACAAAAAAAATTGGTATAGAAAATCCACTTATGAAATGAACAATAATGAAAAATCATGCGTTAAGTATAGATTAGGAAACACTTTCCAACACATTCAGAACATTGTAACAAAACTTCATATATTAATAAGATGAAAGACGATATATAACTAAACACGTTGGAAAGCGCTTAACATATTTGAAAACACAACATTTAAATAATTATCTTTAAAATATCTGAATTATTGTATGCAACCTTGTATATGAAAAATAGGTTTGACATACATAGTATGTTAAAATTTAGTTCAGTTAGAAAAGCAAAACACAACTGAAAATTCCCATTCGTCAGTTTCCGTCAATGAGCGGCAATGTACACGAGATCTTTTGTACAGCCCTGTATATGACCTATAGGATTTAAACACCCCAAATAACATGCAAAAAATCAGTTAAATTTAAAAACTCATGCAACAAACGTGCTCCCAGCATTTATTATTTATTAACCGACTTAAAAAAAGGAGGAAGTTATCAATTCGACCCGTATGTATGTATTATGTTGTTCACGCATAACTCTCATAAATGTGCATCGATTTTGATAAATTTTATTTTTTTTTTGAAAGAGTAAGGGTCCAAGGTGGTCCCATTTCAATTTCGTCAAAATCTGATCATTAGAACAAATTATTTTATTCAAATTTCCATTATTTTGATAATTTAATTTATATTTCAAAAAGTCCATTATTTGAATTATTGCAATTTGTAAAATAGCGCACATAATAATATTCCCTTTCAATTAAAAAACGTATTTACACGTGACTATCAAAAACAGAAATAAAACTTTAAAACAATAATTAAATGATCACGTGTTAAAAGCAGTAAATGTAGAAAAATACGTTATAAAAAATATACTTGTGCGTGAATATTAAAAAAAGAAAAATAATTATTACACGTTCAAAACATTAAATGGGAAAACTTGCGTCATATTTCAAATGCTCAAATAACATTACTTCGAAACAGTTTCAATTTAAAAACATATTTACACGAGAGATTAATTTATTTGTAGCTGATATATTATGTATACTAAACTACGAAAAGTCCTTCTGGTCTATACGGGGAGGAAAAGACAGCCTACCTATTCCTTGATTTTAAGATTTTAGCTAATTTTACTGCAAAACACCAAGCTATAAAAATGGATGGAACCCGATTACAGAAGATTCAGTCGCAGTTCTCGTCAATATTCAAATTAAATCAGAATTTCGCCAAATATGCTAGCTATAGCCAAGTTGGCTTCATTTATGGCAACTTGTTTTTGTAGCCAAATTTGTTGATATTTCGCCAAATATTGCTTGGAGAGAATTTAACGCTGGCGAACATGAATATATAGTGTTGAGAATGTGAGAGTTAGAACGATGGTTACAACAATGAAATAAAACTTGCGAGATAGCATGTTCAGTAAAACTCTTAAATTAAAACCGTTTATGGGGGAATCCTTCTGTCTTGTTTCAAAATGTCAGCCACTCTAAAATTTCAAAATGCTATATTTCAGCCATTTTTTAAGGTAGAGGCAAAACAAAAATTGTTCCGGTATCCTTGGATCAAGGCTGAACATTCAATTGAAAAAAACCTTTAGGATTTCTAATATTTTTAACGACTTTGTACATTTTTTTGAATTTGAAATCTTTAAGTGTCTATCATAGCGCCTCCTTCTTGCCGAATATCCCCAAATTCAACTGGGACCTGCTGGCCATAGTAAACAACACATACAAAAAATTTGGTTCAGTACTGTGGATAACCTAATACACTTTTCGATGTTACAATAATTTAAATGGAACAAAAATCGCTATCACAGCGCCCGCTTTCGGCAAAATATCCGCAAATTCAAGTGGGACCTGCTGGTCACAGCCAAAAACCTATAAATGAAATTTCGTTCAATTCTAGGTTGCTTCATAACTTGACACACTTTTCATTGATACAAAGAGGGCACAACACGGACAGACAGATATTTTGTAAAAACATGTTTTTCGGAATCTTTGACTCCTAAAACATATAAATCCGTCGAAAACCGGAAGTTGAAAAAATTTTGATCACAATACTTTCTTCTATTTAGATAGAAGAAGGTGAGAAAAGGAGGATGTTAATAATTTGACCCAATGTATGTATGTATGTATGTATGTATGTTTTAGTCCTGTTCACGCATAACTTTCGTAAATGTGCACCGATTTTGATATATATTTTTTTGTTTAAAAGTGTAAGACACCCTGGTGGTCCCATTTAAATTTCGTCAAATTCTGATGATTAGAACAATTTTGTTGTTAAAAAATTTTCAAAATTAAAAAATGCGTGGAACCCGATTACAGAAGATTCATTCCCAATTCTCGTCAATCTGAATGAGAATTTCGTCAAATTAGTCAACTATAACCCCGTTGGCTTCATTTATGGCAACATATTTTGATCGCCAAATTTGGCGATCTTTCTCCAGTTGTCATCCATATTGACAAGAAATTGATTCTGTCAAAGATTTTATTAAAAAATATTTATTTAATGGATAATTTTGGTAAATTATAATTTCTATTACAAATTACTTATTTATTCAGCAGATGTTGAAATCAAGATAATTGTCTATTACTGTATTAATAACTAAAAAGTAGGAAATAAAAGAAACTTTTACAAAAAAAATATTAACCGAAGTAGTATAGAATAGCCGGTTCCACGCCACCTGAGTCGAGCAGGCGGAAGGCGGAAGGCGCAGGTGGAGCACAGGGGGGAGCAGGTGAAGGTGGCGATAAGAGCATGAGCACTGATAACAACGGAGGGTTCGATGGGAGGGGGGTGCGATAAAGATTTCTACTATAAAATAAGGGGATTATTTTAATTAATTTTAATTGGGGGACTTAAAAATTTTCGATTTTTTTTTTCGGTTTGTAGCAAAAATATGAATTAAAAATTTAATTAATTTTAATTGGGGAACTTAGAAATTTTTCGAAGCAATTTTTTTTTTCGCGTAGAAATATCTATTACAGTGCAAGGTGAATTTTAACGAATTACAAATTTAATTAATTTTAATTGGGGAACTTAGACATTTTTCGAAGCATTTTTTTTTTCTAAACGAGAGTATGCAGTTTGAATATGAGTGTATGCAGTACTTTTAACAGTAGAAGTGAATGAAATAAATTAAAAAGGGACATTAATTAATTTTAATTGGAGAACTTAAGAAATTTTGGCGAGATTTTTTTTTCCCTCAACGAGAGTACGCAGTTTGCATGTGCAGTAGAATGGTAGATGCTAGTAATTAAAAAGGGTCATTAACCTTTTGCTTACGGTGGGATTACCGTAGTCCCAAGAAAAAGAATGTTGAAAAATACGGGGTTGGGATTATCGTCATCCCGAAAATTTCCACCCCTCAAAGATGGAGTGCAGGAAATCCTTAATAGCGTTTGGCTCAACGGGGGTCTCATTGGGTATCGGAGAAGGGAAATTCTATAGGGAAGATATTAGTTATCATAGGGAAATACAGGGAATACTTATGTAGCAAAGAAAATAAACATTGTTCAAGCGCACGATTTGAAGCTGTTTCTACCTCACTTCCTCCAAATTAGTGGAAGATAATTTTTGTTTGTGATATGAATATGAAGAGAATAGATTATTTTCAGTAAATTGTTTTAGTATTTTAGTATCGCTGATTTTGATTAAGTTTTCGTTCTTAGAATGTTAAATATTGCGGGTTTTTTTTTCTTTCGACAATAGTACACTAGATATCTTAAAATAATATACGTAACTTTGTTTATTGAACTCAACAAAAATGAAATTATTATATATATATTACTATCTAATAAAAATACTGTTAGTTTTGTAAAATTTTTATGTATAAATTTTTATGTAAATTTAATTACTTTTACACAGTAGAAAATAGTTAGTTTTATGCTCACACACAACTTAATAATCATGTTTTATATTCTTTGCTTGGAATTGAACTTTGTCTGTTTCAGAATGATATAAATAAGTAATGAAATTCTAACGATATTTACAATTAATTTACTCCGCAATCAGCTGATTCGAAAAAAAAAAGTAATTGCAGTTATGCAGAAAATAATACAAGTTACATTAATTGTTCTTTATATATTTTTTAAACATATGATTATAAACAAATATAAATGACGTACGAATGTAAGTCCTAAGCATTTTTCTGCTATGTTCAAAGAGGCAATAGCTGTTCCAAAATCGTTTCGGAAAACAATTGTTATTGCCGTACTTTTTTCTCTGAAACTTCTGAAGTGAATTCAATACTTTATTTTATTTTTATTTTGTATTATACTTAGGTATTATACTTATTATATAATTAATATTATGTTTATTAAAGTTTGTATTATACTTATATATAAATAAGGATTGTCTCTTAAAATTCATTCATTTTCAACAAAGTTAATTAACGCTGTTCTCAATTACAAAGGGCCTACTATCAGACACATTTTTAAATTCATTTTTGTTCAGAAATACATGAAACAGGCATTTGTTGTTATTCAGAAACTTTGCAATCGAAACGCGTTTTCCATTTTTTGGTAAAGGCAGAAGATCTTTTAAAAAACACTGTCGAAGTCCGGGTTTAGAACCGAATTCCTGATTCTTCATCGCACGAAAGGAGAAAAACCTGTTGTCACGTGACACGAATAGCTTATAACACGCTAAATAATTTATTTATCAAAAACATGAAAACTCATTTCGATTTCAAATTGCTTCAATAGTCAGGCCTGCAAATTTTATGCTTTTGCGTTTAAAAATGCGTCAGAAAGTTTTGCGTTGTTCAGCAGATCAATTTGAGAACCACATTCAAAATAAAGTAGAATGTTTAGTTTGTGAAATCGTACACCTATTGCACTTTTTAATTTCATTTATTGCCGAATAACCATTTATTGTTTAATAAACGTCAAAAATATTATAAAAGAAAACTGCCCAGTTAAACTGAGGGCATTGAGCTCACAGGCTATTCACACTATGTGCCCCTCATGTGTATTATACTCTTATTTCAAAAAATTTGAAATAAGAGAAAAATAAAGAAAGCAACAATATATTAAGCGGGGGTCATCCCCCCGTTACC
Organism: Maratus michaelseni; assembly: GCA_963931845.1. Taxonomy (NCBI): domain Eukaryota; kingdom Metazoa; phylum Arthropoda; class Arachnida; order Araneae; family Salticidae; genus Maratus; species Maratus michaelseni. The sequence goes on along the minus strand of OZ007596.1, from coordinate 180,187,330 downwards.
CCCCCCACTCATAGTTAACTAATGAACCCCTTAAACTAATCAGGGAAGTCTCTAATTACAATGAATATAAATACAAAATTTGAAGAAAATCGGATAATTCTGCATGAAAAACCCATTTATCTAAATTAAAGGGGGATTAGCCCCCCGTTCCCCCCTTTATACTTAACCAATCAATCCAGAAAAATAATCAGGGAAGCGTCTTAACCCAATGAACCTATAAACAAATTTTGAAGCAAATGGGATAATTCTGCATGAAAAACCCATTTATATAAATTAAGGGGGGGATTATCCCCCCCGTTTCCCCCCTTTATACTTAACCAATCAATCCCGAAAACTAATCAGGGAAGCGCTTTAACACAGTGAACCTATAAACAAAATTTGAAGGAAAACGGAATAATTCTGCATGAAAAACCCATTTATATAAATTAAGGGGGGATTAGCCTCCCCCATTTCCCCCCTTTATACTTAACCAATCAATCCCGACAACTAATCAGGGAAGCGTCTTAACCCAATGAACCTATAAACAAACTTTGAAGAAAATCGGATAATTCTGCATGAAAAACCCATTTATCTAAATTAAGGGGGGATTAGCCCCCCCGTTCCCCCCTTTATACCTAACCAATCAATCCCGAAAACTAATCAGGGAAGCGTCTTAACCCAATGAACCTATAAACAAATTTTGAAGCAAATGGGATAATTCTGCATGCAAAACCCATTTATATAAATTAAGGGGGGATTAGCCCCCCCCCGTTTCCCCCCTTTATACTTAACCAATCAATCCCGAAAACTAATCAGGGAAGCGCCTTAACACAGTGAACCTATAAACAAAATTTGAAGGAAAACGGAATAATTCTGCATGAAAAACCCATTTATATAAATTAAGGGGAGATCAGCCCCCCCGTTCCCCCCCCCCTTTATACTTAACCAATCAATCCCGAAAACTAATCAGGGAAGCGTCTTAACCCAATGAGCCTATAAACAAATTTTGAAGCAAATGGGATAATTCTGCCTGAAAAATCCATTTATATAAATTAAGGGGGGGATTAGCCCCCCCCCCCGTTCCCCCTTTATACTTAACCAATCAATCCCGAAAACTAATCAGGGAAGCGCCTTAACACAGTGAACCTATAAACAAAATTTGAAGGAAAACTGAATAATTCTGCATGAAAAACCCATTTATATAAATTAAGGGGGCAGATTAGCCCCCCCCCCGTTCCCCCCTTTATACTTAACCAATCAATCCCGAAAACTAATCAGGGAAGCGCCTTAACACAGTGAACCTATAAACAAAATTTGAAGGTAAACGGATATTTCTATGAAGAGATATCGCGTTACGTACATACATACGTACGTACATACAGAACCGGCGGGCACATAAGCTCTCAGGCTTTGATAGCCTGTGAGCTAAAAAGGAATTTCTTTTAAATCGTTTCAGTAATTCTCGAGAAAAATGAACTTTACTCCCAGCTATTTTCTATATGATTACTCTAGTGTTATTGCTTGCTTTAGTATTATTATTCTAAGGTAGGCTGGGGGGGGAGGGGGGCATTAAAATTAGAGAGACTCAAAATCAAAAAAAGCACATTTCGAATATTAGCAAGCATAATGTAATTTCAACACAGCGGTTTTAAATTCCACGGACGGGAAATATAGTATTGAGTTGTTAGAAAATACACAGCACACACGTTGTAAAATGTACATGTTTAGTTTTATTTATTTTAGTTATAGATATTAAGCTACCTTCACAAAATAATAAAACCGTATTCGAATCCCAGCGTCCTTCACAAAATAAATCCAATAGATTCACGTTATTTTATGGCGACAGAAATACGAGAGACCTTTCATAAAAATGCAAGGTCCGCTGTTTGAATGAAAAGGCCCCCCTTCACAATATACCCTGTAAAAATATTATGATTCCACAAATATTTTAAGAAATAGAGTACTAATCTCAAATGAATACGTATTCACGCAATGTAAAAATAGTTTTTTTACGAATGCATTTTTTAGTATAATGTACAAAATATAGATTTTTTTTTAAAGTACATATTTCACCATATTTATAATACAAGTCTGTAAAATAGGGTAGATCGTTTCATGAAAAATAAATGAATTTCGAGTGAATATGCTTTAAAATGTATATATTAGAACTGAAACTAAGAAATGAGTGTTATCCAGTACCCCCTCAATAGACGGATTGCTGAGTCATATTAGCAGATAAGCGAAGACCATGCTTTGACTTGTCATGATGAATCACTCGCGATAAGAAATGCGGCTATTGGGCTTTTTCTCAAATTTAATCATTTTCTGACACATTTTAGGTAAGTAAATGTATGAAATGAGCTATTTAAACCCATCAATGTATACGAATTATTTCGTGTAGTCCTATATAGGTTCTACTCTTCATATACACATATGGTGATATATATATATATATATACTAAAATCTGTTAAGTTTTAAAAGGCTTCACTGTGTATTTAATGAAAAATAAGAACTATGAAATAGCCATTTTGAGGTACCCTTAAGAATTTTGAGGCAAACAGATGTTTAAATGAATTTGAACCTGTTTAAATGTACCTGTGTTTAAATGAATTTGATACAGGTTATGGTAAAAAATATACAGGGTCCCCTATAAGATATATGAATTTTAAATATTTTAAAATTACATTCGTTTATGCTTTTTGTATTGCAAAGTATAGAAAAAATATACTAAATTGGGTTTTTAGTATTCTAACTTTAAAATTTCTTTTGAGGAATGAATAAAATAACTAACCTTTTGACTTTTGTTTTTATAAAATATATATTGTACTATTTAGTTAGGGCATTATTTAAAAAATTTTGTTTTTACTATTGAAAAAAATATATAAAAATGTATATTACCTATAAAATTCAACCATAATGTACTGGACCTCATCCAAACTCGTCTGCTATACTTGTCTTACAACAACCGAACGGTAACATGTTCGCTTATCTCTTAAAACCACGGGATATTGTGACGTCATGGATGAGGCATAGGGTAGAATACAGAATGAATAGGTATTATAAGGTAGAATCATAAATTTTGCAGACTTCATACAAACACTTACAGTATGAGAAATGATTGATACGATTAACCATATGAGAAAATGAATCATTAGCTAATCTTATTAGTGTATGTCATATTTAACTAACAGGCTCGAACATGCGTGAATTTTGCCAATCATATCTGTTTATTAATGAACCAATCACATATGCTGTTATATGCACACGAGCGCCCCCTAGGATGGTATAAATTTGCGTGGAATGAGATAATTTCCTTAATCTGTGCACTGACACCATCGTGTGAAGACGCTTTTGACTGTTCAGTATTATTATTTTACATTAAAGTTATTATGGAACAAACCATACATACTTCTTTGCTAAGTGATTCCAAGATGATTAGTCAACCCCTATCACCAGAATTAAAGAATCACGACATGGACATAACCAAAGAAGCTCCCGTTTTGAATTATGAAGTCAAACCCACCTCATCAGAACTGAAAAAAACAGAAGTTACCCTTTGTTTGTGATGTTTGCAGCAAGTCTTTTTCCCGAAAGTTTGTGTTAATTAGACACAAGAAATTTCATCTGGAGAAAAAACCTTTTATGTGTGACATCTGTGAAAAACAATTTGTTCAAAAGAGTGATTTATTAAATCATAGGAAGATTCATTTAAAGACCCTTCTGATTTATAATTATGATTTATGTGCTGAAGTATTTTCACGGAAGTACGAGTTACGCCAACACAAAAATATTCATAGACCTCTCAAGCAATATATTTGTGATGTATGCAACGAAAAGTTCTCAAGCAAGAATGACTTATTAAAGCATAGAAAGATTCACAGACCTATCAAGCAATATAATTGTGATGTGTGCTCTGAAGTATTTTCACGGAAGTATGACTTATTGAAGCATAAGAAGATTCATAGACCTATCAAGCATCATACATGTCTCCAGTGTACTGAGGAATTTTTACGGAAGTATGACTTATTGAAGCATAAGAAGATTCATAGACCTATCAAGCATCATACATGTCTCCAGTGTACTAAAGAATTTTTACGGAAGGATGATTTAATTAAACATCTGAGAACTGCTCATAAAGTTTCATCTAACCCAACTCAATCTGTTGCTTTAAAGGATGCATTATATGAGAAAGTGAAGCATTTTAAAAGACAAAATGCCCTTAATGTATGCACTAATACTATCATCGATTCTAACGAGGAAAATGATAAAAACTTTCAAACATTTTTTAATAGCGTTCGACCAGACGTTTTTAATGAACTAAATTATCAGATAGAAGTTAAAAAGTCCATGAAATGGTATGCTACTGTAAAAGTGGTTTTAACACGTATATCACAGGACGGTGATTTAGAAACTGCCAATCCCTATTTTCGTTCGAACACTATACTTGAATTGATGAATCAAAACATACCTGTGCATATCGAAGAAGCTTTCGCTAAAATTATAAACTCCTTCGAGAAGTTCACTGAACGTGGATCTAACTGGACATTGGAAAAAATACTGCATTTAGAACTGTCTACAGCTAAATTCAGCATGTTTTGAAATTTTTTGTACCTTTCTTTTGAAATATGTATACTCATGACTTGCTCTTGTAACTATTGAAAACGATCAATAAATACTATATGAGTGAAAAATCGTATGTAATAATGTGAATTTAATATCTGCAAAAATTACTTCTGTCACATAACTTACTTATTAACATTTTAATAATTCACACTGGAAATGTAACAAACTATTTTTAGAATTTTAGATAAACAAAAAAATGTATAGATTTAATCTTTCTAAAACACATATATATTCCAAATGTATAAGAGAAATAAATATTTTCATAATCTTTTCATATTGAAGAAACACAAATTTTGCATACTTTATACAAACACTTGCAGTATGAGAAATGATTGCTACTATTACCCATATGAGAAAATGAATCATTAGCAAATCTTATCTATGTGTCATATTTAACCAACAGACTCAAACATGAGTGAATTTTGACTAGAATTAATCATTGAATGTAAAAATGATTTGTTTTTAGATCCAATATTGATATCGTTTATCATTTTAAAATCGTATTAAAAATATATACATAAACTAATCTTACCTTATTCACAAGCTTGCAATACCGTCTTCAACATATGACTACAGCATGACATAAACATATGTGCTACTTCTATGGCAATTAGGACAGAAATGATTTTCAGTACAAGTCCATTATCTTATCGTTAATCTATAGATTAGTAACACTATGTGACTTGAGGACGTCACTGATCGCAATAACATTCTAGATAAGATTTACTGATAAGAATACATTTCAATTCATTTCTCCCAAAACAAGTGTATGAGTTGGTTGTAAGATCTAGGTAAGTACCCTTTCAACTAAATACATTAGTAGGCTAGCATTTAAAAAATATATACCGAGTGCCCAGAAAAAGGGTAGAAAAAAATTAAGAATTTTAACCTAAATTATAAAATAGGATCTACAGTAAGTGACAATAAATAAATATGAAGGAAAAATCATGTGTCATAGTATACTTTCCAAGGCAATGCGACTATTGTTAAGAATTTTAAATACTACTGAAATAAGTGAATTAGATTTAATAATTCATACTGGAATTGTATTTAAAAAATTACAGTTTTTTTTTTCACTTAGATATAATTATAAGGCTTCTTTTACAATAAAGACCTGACTGCTGTGGAGAGATTGAAAACTAGCATACATATGAACCGACCCATCTATGTTGGATTTTCTATACTCGAACTATCTAAACTTTGTATGTATGATTTCCATTACAATTTTGTGAAGGCAACATATGGAGAAAAAGCTCGGTTTTTATTCACCGACACAGATAGTTTATCCTATCACATAGAGACTGTCGATATTTATAAGGATCTGGAAAAGCATCATGATATTTTCGACTTTTCTGAATACCCGAAATCCCATTGTCTAAACCGCACAAGTTTCGAAACCACAAACATATAATCAGACTTGTCATTTTATAGCCAACACGCTAACCACGGGGCTAAGTGAGCCCACGCTTATTTTATACTCACAACGCTAACTACTAGGCTGTGTGAGCTGGTATTTTATACCCCCTCCCCCCATGCTAACCCCAGGGCTAAGTGAGCCCCCCGCTTATTTTATAGCTACCACGCTAACCACAGGGCTAAGTGAGCCCCCCGCTTATTTTATAGTCACCACGCTAACTACTGACCTGAGTGAGCCCCAGCTTATTTTATACCCACCACGCTAACTACTGGGCTGAGTTAGCCCCTGGTTATTTTATAGTCACCACGCTAACTACTGGGCTGGGTAAGCCCCAGGTTATTTAGTCACATAAATATGATTTCCAAGGTATATGTTCTTACTTGATTTAGACCATTGCCTATGGTAAGATAAAGCTGGGAACTAAATTGATAAACTCTGTACATTTCACTCGAAAACTCACTTGTATTTTATTAAATATCTGTAGAAATCAGCATAGTTTATTAAAATTATACACATTCTCATTAGTTTTATGAATCTACTAACTTATAATATCTATATGGTAACTTGAATTATTAGTATTCCCACTTAAAAATTTCTTTTGTAGAATTAATATGATAAAAACTAACATCAGACTGACTAAACTTTTTCCATTTTCATTTCAACGTAGTTTTAGGAAATTTATCTACATAGCTTTAAAATTTTCTGTTTAGTCTATTATTTCAAAGTATTATTTTTCAGTTCTAATGTTTAAAACATATTCATATCGTTTTACATAGTAGGCATCAAATTAATTTAAAGTCTTATTAAAAATATATATACAGGTACTATTCTTACCTAATACGCCAGCTAGCTAAACACACAAACGTCTCACACCAAGACTCTGAGAAAAGGGAATGCTTGTTCAGGACATTATCAGCTAATATAATCAATGATATGATTTGATCACGTGACATGTGACGTCACTGATTAAGTGATGTCAGAGATCACGTGACTATGTCATAAAAGAACCAATTACTAATTGCAATTTTAATTGGCAAATAAATTAACAAATTACCTCTAATTGCAATTAGTAATTGGTTCTTTTATGACATAGTCACGTGATCTCTGACATCACTTAATCAGTGACGTCACATGTCACGTGATCAAATCATATCATTGATTATATTAGCTGATAATGTCCTGAACAAGCATTCCCTTTTCTCAGAGTCTTGGTGTGAGACGTTTGGGTGTTTTGCTAGCTGGCGTATTAGGTAAGAATAGTACCTGTATATATATTTTTAATAAGACTTTAAATTAATTTGATGCCTACTATGTAAAACGATATGAATATGTTTTAAACATTAGAACTGAAAAATAATACTTTGAAATAATAGACTAAACAGAAAATTTTAAAGCTATGTAGATAAATTTCCTAAAACTACGTTGAAATGAAAATGGAAAAAGTTTAGTCAGTCTGATGTTAGTGTTTATCATATTAATTCTACAAAAGAAATTTTTAAGTGGGAATACTAATAATTCAAGTTACCATATAGATATTATAAGTTAGTAGATTCATAAAACTAATGAGAATGTGTATAATTTTAATAAACTATGCTGATTTCTACAGATATTTAATAAAATACAAGTGAGTTTTCGAGTGAAATGTACAGAGTTTATCAATTTAGTTCCCAGCTTTATCTTACCATAGGCAATGGTCTAAATCAAGTAAGAACATATACCTTGGAAATCATATTTATGTGACTAAATAACCTGGGGCTTACCCAGCCCAGTAGTTAGCGTGGTGACTATAAAATAACCAGGGGCTAACTCAGCCCAGTAGTTAGCGTGGTGCGTATAAAATAAGCTGGGGCTCACTCAGGTCAGTAGTTAGCGTGGTGACTATAAAATAAGCGGGGGGATCACTTAGCCCTGTGGTTAGCGTGGTAGCTATAAAATAAGCGGGGGGCTCACTTAGCCCTGGGGTTAGCATGGGGGGAGGGGGTATAAAATACCAGCTCACACAGCCTAGTAGTTAGCGTTGTGAGTATAAAATAAGCGTGGGCTCACTTAGCCCCGTGGTTAGCGTGTTGGCTATAAAATGACAAGTCTGATTATATGTTTGTGGGTTCGAAACTTGTGCGGTTTAGACAATGGGATTTCGGGTATTCAGAAAAGTCGAAAATATCATGATGCTTTTCCAGATCCTTATAAATATCGACAGTCTCTATGTGATAGGATAAACTATCTGTGTCGGTGAATAAAAACCGAGCTTTTTCTCCATATGTTGCCTTCACAAAATTGTAATGGAAATCATACATACAAAGTTTAGATAGTTCGAGTATAGAAAATCCAACATAGATGGGTCGGTTCATATGTATGCTAGTTTTCAATCTCTCCACAGCAGTCAGGTCTTTATTGTAAAAGAAGCCTTATAATTATATCTAAGTGAAAAAAAAAAACTGTAATTTTTTAAATACAATTCCAGTATGAATTATTAAATCTAATTCACTTATTTCAGTAGTATTTAAAATTCTTAACAATAGTCGCATTGCCTTGGAAAGTATACTATGACACATGATTTTTCCTTCATATTTATTTATTGTCACTTACTGTAGATCCTATTTTATAATTTAGGTTAAAATTCTTAATTTTTTTCTACCCTTTTTCTGGGCACTCGGTATATATTTTTTAAATGCTAGCCTACTAATGTATTTAGTTGAAAGGGTACTTACCTAGATCTTACAACCAACTCATACACTTGTTTTGGGAGAAATGAATTGAAATGTATTCTTATCAGTAAATCTTATCTAGAATGTTATTGCGATCAGTGACGTCCTCAAGTCACATAGTGTTACTAATCTATAGATTAACGATAAGATAATGGACTTGTACTGAAAATCATTTCTGTCCTAATTGCCATAGAAGTAGCACATATGTTTATGTCATGCTGTAGTCATATGTTGAAGACGGGATTGCAAGCTTGTGAATAATGTAAGATTAGTTTATGTATATATTTTTAATACGATTTTAAAATGATAAACGATATCAATATTGGATCTAAAAACAAATCATTTTTAAATTCAATGATTAATTCTAGTCAAAATTCACTCATGTTTGAGTCTGTTGGTTAAATATGACACATAGATAAGATTTGCTAATGATTCATTTTCTCATATGGGTAATAGTAGCAATCATTTCTCATACTGCAAGTGTTTGTATAAAGTATGCAAAATTTGTGTTTCTTCAATATGAAAAGATTATGAAAATATTTATTTCTCTTATACATTTGGAATATATATGTGTTTTAGAAAGATTAAATCTATACATTTTTTTGTTTATCTAAAATTCTAAAAATAGTTTGTTACATTTCCAGTGTGAATTATTAAAATGTTAATAAGTAAGTTATGTGACAGAAGTAATTTTTGCAGATATTAAATTCACATTATTACATACGATTTTTCACTCATATAGTATTTATTGATCGTTTTCAATAGTTACAAGAGCAAGTCATGAGTATACATATTTCAAAAGAAAGGTACAAAAAATTTCAAAACATGCTGAATTTAGCTGTAGACAGTTCTAAATGCAGTATTTTTTCCAATGTCCAGTTAGATCCACGTTCAGTGAACTTCTCGAAGGAGTTTATAATTTTAGCGAAAGCTTCTTCGATATGCACAGGTATGTTTTGATTCATCAATTCAAGTATAGTGTTCGAACGAAAATAGGGATTGGCAGTTTCTAAATCACCGTCCTGTGATATACGTGTTAAAACCACTTTTACAGTAGCATACCATTTCATGGACTTTTTAACTTCTATCTGATAATTTAGTTCATTAAAAACGTCTGGTCGAACGCTATTAAAAAATGTTTGAAAGTTTTTATCATTTTCCTCGTTAGAATCGATGATAGTATTAGTGCATACATTAAGGGCATTTTGTCTTTTAAAATGCTTCACTTTCTCATATAATGCATCCTTTAAAGCAACAGATTGAGTTGGGTTAGATGAAACTTTATGAGCAGTTCTCAGATGTTTAATTAAATCATCCTTCCGTAAAAATTCTTTAGTACACTGGAGACATGTATGATGCTTGATAGGTCTATGAATCTTCTTATGCTTCAATAAGTCATACTTCCGTAAAAATTCTTCAGTACACTGGAGACATGTATGATGCTTGATAGGTCTATGAATCTTCTTATGCTTCAATAAGTCATACTTCCGTGAAAATACTTCAGAGCACACATCACAATTATATTGCTTGATAGGTCTGTGAATCTTTCTATGCTTTAATAAGTCATTCTTGCTTGAGAACTTTTCGTTGCATACATCACAAATATATTGCTTGAGAGGTCTATGCATATTTTTGTGTTGGCGTAACTCGTACTTCCGTGAAAATACTTCAGCACATAAATCATAATTATAAATCAGAAGGGTCTTTAAATGAATCTTCCTATGATTTAATAAATCACTCTTTTGAACAAATTGTTTTTCACAGATGTCACACATAAAAGGTTTTTTCTCCAGATGAAATTTCTTGTGTCTAATTAACACAAACTTTCGGGAAAAAGACTTGCTGCAAACATCACAAACAAAGGGTAACTTCTGTTTTTTTCAGTTCTGATGAGGTGGGTTTGACTTCATAATTCAAAACGGGAGCTTCTTTGGTTATGTCCATGTCGTGATTCTTTAATTCTGGTGATAGGGGTTGACTAATCATCTTGGAATCACTTAGCAAAGAAGTATGTATGGTTTGTTCCATAATAACTTTAATGTAAAATAATAATACTGAACAGTCAAAAGCGTCTTCACACGATGGTGTCAGTGCACAGATTAAGGAAATTATCTCATTCCACGCAAATTTATACCATCCTAGGGGGCGCTCGTGTGCATATAACAGCATATGTGATTGGTTCATTAATAAACAGATATGATTGGCAAAATTCACGCATGTTCGAGCCTGTTAGTTAAATATGACATACACTAATAAGATTAGCTAATGATTCATTTTCTCATATGGTTAATCGTATCAATCATTTCTCATACTGTAAGTGTTTGTATGAAGTCTGCAAAATTTATGATTCTACCTTATAATACCTATTCATTCTGTATTCTACCCTATGCCTCATCCATGACGTCACAATATCCCGTGGTTTTAAGAGATAAGCGAACATGTTACCGCTCGGTTGTTGTAAGACAAGTATAGCAGACGAGTTTGGATGAGGTCCAGTACATTATGGTTGAATTTTATAGGTAATATACATTTTTATATATTTTTTTCAATAGTAAAAACAAAATTTTTTAAATAATGCCCTAACTAAATAGTACAATATATATTTTATAAAAACAAAAGTCAAAAGGTTAGTTATTTTATTCATTCCTCAAAAGAAATTTTTAAGTTAGAATACTAAAAACCCAATTTAGTATATTTTTTCTATACTTTGCAATACAAAAAGCATAAACGAATGTAATTTTAAAATATTTAAAATTCATATATCTTATAGGGGACCCTGTATATTTTTTACCATAACCTGTATCAAATTCATTTAAACACAGGTACATTTAAACAGGTTCAAATTCATTTAAACATCTGTTTGCCTCAAAATTCTTAAGGGTACCTCAAAATGGCTATTTCATAGTTCTTATTTTTCATTAAATACACAGTGAAGCCTTTTAAAACTTAACAGATTTTAGTATATATATATATATATATATATATATATATCACCATGAAGAGTAGAACCTATATAGGACTACACGAAATAATTCGTATACATTGATGGGTTTAAATAGCTCATTTCATACATTTACTTACCTAAAATGTGTCAGAAAATGATTAAATTTGAGAAAAAGCCCAATAGCCGCATTTCTTATCGCGAGTGATTCATCATGACAAGTCAAAGCATGGTCTTCGCTTATCTGCTAATATGACTCAGCAATCCGTCTATTGAGGGGGTACTGGATAACACTCATTTCTTAGTTTCAGTTCTAATATATACATTTTAAAGCATATTCACTCGAAATTCAGTTATTTTTCATGAAACGATCTACCCTATTTTACAGACTTGTATTATAAATATGGTGAAATATGTACTTTAAAAAAAATCTATATTTTGTACATTATACTAAAAAATGCATTCGTAAAAAAACTATTTTTACATTGCGTGAATACGTATTCATTTGAGATTAGTACTCTATTTCTTAAAATATTTGTGGAATCATAATATTTTTACAGGGCATATTGTGAAGGGGGGCCTTTTCATTCAAACAGCGGACCTTGCATTTTTATGAAAGGTCTCTCGTATTTCTGTCGCCATAAAATAACGTGAATCTATTGGATTTATTTTGTGAAGGACGCTGGGATTCGAATACGGTTTTATTATTTTGTGAAGGTAGCTTAATATCTATAACTTTTCAAGTTTCTTTCCAAGGATTTCTATATTTTGTACATATCGATGTGTAAATTGTACTTTTAGCCTAACTTAAATTGAAAAAAAAAGGGTAAGGTATAAATTACCTGATTTTAGGAAGGGTTCTTATGCATAATTGGATTTTTGTGAAGGGCGACTTTTTTATTAAAAAGGGGATCTGTTCACTATTTTAATTAACTATGTACTAGCTGGTAAAATTATATTTTGTTCACATAACATTTCGATAATGTTGGAAAGTGATTCATGAATTATGGCGCTACGCATGATTTTTCATATTTGTTTATTTACACTTTTATATATACGTTAAAATTCTTCTTTTTTACCACTATGTATTTTTTGAAGTGCGTATTGTTAGTCTATCGAAGGGGCCCTCTGGGTAAAAAAAAAGTGGAGAGGGGAGCTATTAAATTGAATACAGTATAATTCATGCGGGACCCTATATTTTTTACCACAACCTGTATCATATTCATTAAAACCCTTCTGTTTGTCCCAAAAATGTTGAAGTCCGCCAATTAAAATTAATTAATGACGCTTTTTAATTACTAGCATTTACCATTCTACTGCACATGCAAACTGCGTACTCTCGTTGAGGGAAAAAAAAATCTCGCCAAAATTTCTTAAGTTCTCCAATTAAAATTAATTAATGTCCCTTTTTAATTTATTTCATTCACTTCTACTGTTAAAAGTACTGCATACACTCATATTCAAACTGCATACTCTCGTTTAGAAAAAAAAAATGCTTCGAAAAATGTCTAAGTTCCCCAATTAAAATTAATTAAATTTGTAATTCGTTAAAATTCACCTTGTACTGTAATAGATATTTCTACGCGAAAAAAAAAAAATTGCTTCGAAAAATTTCTAAGTTCCCCAATTAAAATTAATTAAATTTTTAATTCATATTTTTGCTACAAACCGAAAAAATAAATCGAAAATTTTCAAGTCCCCCAATTAAAATTAATTAAAATAATCCCCTTATCTTATAGTAGAAATCTTTATGGCACCCCCCTCCCATCGAACCCTCCGTTCTTATCAGTGCTCATGCTCTTATCGCCACCTTCACCTGCTCCCCCCTGTGCTCCACCTGCGCCTTCCGCCTTCCGCCTGCTCGACTCAGGTGGCGTGGAACCGGCTATTCTATACTACTAACCGACTTAAAATAAAGCACTAAAAAGTATTAAATAATTCTTTAAAATTCTCTAATGACAAAATGTTATCTATTAACCACAAATCTGATATCATGTGTCGGAATAAAAATGATAAATTTAATATGTACAGTTTAATACCCACCAAACATGGATTTTCGAGAGAATATATTTTACAAGAGATGAATATACAGACTTGTGATTCAGTTTACGATATACATATGAAAAGCAATCAATTACTTTTTGAAGTCGGTGCCAAACTACCTTAAGTTTAGTAAGAATTGTGAATATATTGTACCTAGTATCTACAAATTTATCGATATGGGGTTGTTTGGCACCGACTTCAAAATGGAATTGATTGCTTTTCATATGTATATATTCGTAAACTGAATCATAAGTCTGTATATTCATCTCTTGTAAAATATATTCTCTCGAAAATCCATGTTTGGTGGGCATTAAACTGTACATATTAAATTTATCATTTTTATTCCGACACATGATATCAGATTTGTGGTTAATAGATAACATTTTGTCATTAGAGAATTTTAAAGAATTATTTAATACGTTTTAGTGTTTTTTTTTTAAGTCGGTTAATATTTTTTTTTGTAAAAGTTTATTTTATAATCAATACGGTAACCGAATTCTTTTGTGTGTCCCTGTAAATGAACGATGAATGCTATGTACTCCCTAATCTATATTGAACATCTTGTAATGCACATCAGTGATATATATGAAATTTAATATGGTTTAAATACAGTTACAACATTAAAATACACCGCAAACGATTTTTACCTGTAGGATGTAATGTAAAGTAATTCGTTTGAGTGGCTCGGTAAATGAACTATAAATGCTACACACTTCATTTTCAATAGCGATTATGTCATAGTAAACTTCAATAACATATATCAATTGCATAATAATCCGAGTACATTTACGAAAGTTTGAGCATGGACAGTCAGAAAAACCGAATTCATAAACACTTTTCAACTTTGATGGAAAGTGTTAAAAATACACGAGTCTCACATCAAGCCAAATTCGGAGTTTTGTTAGTAACTTTAAACTTATGGGGATATTTTAACGAAATGATAGATTCAATCAGAATCATATTTCTCAACATAAAAAAGTTGTCTCCAACATTCAGTCATTTCACGACTTCTCAAGCAATTTACTTAGGCGGTGCTTCAATGTAGGATCTCCTTTCCGGGGAGTTTAAACGTTTATTGAAAATTCTATTCTCTCAAGCTCAATTATATTGGACTTGACAAAGTTGCTCACTTTTCCTGTGAAAGATTTTTGCGCAATTTATCTCCATTACGGTAATTTACTTTAAACAACAACAGCAACAACAACAAAATTGAAGAAATTTAAATGTATACGTATAATTAAAGACTTCGGATAAGCGTTTTGGAAAAAGTGGTGTATCGAAATTTTATTCATTTTGCTATTTAAGTAAATAAAGATGAAATTTTCTGGTATTTCTCTACTTCCTCCAGCTAATTATTTTTTATTGGCTAGATGGGGAATTAGTATGTCCAATCTTTTCAGTGTACCATTATACGTCTCAAAATGTAACAAAAGTGTTCTTGTTGGTTCGTAATCAATTGATTTCAGAAATTTTTCCATATTTTTTATTCTAGTTACAGCAACGTGTCCTAAAAATGTTTTGAATCCTTTTATATGTTTACGGATAATAAATGGCCTTCGATAAATATTTTAGAAATACTGGGTGTACATCCTTAAAAACATTCTTTGTATGTGTTAGTAAATTCCGTGGAAATAGGATGTCAATGTAGAAAAGGAATGCCAGATATTTTTTTTTCGCCTCAAGCAAATTACTTACCCATTAAGTGTGGAATATTCCTTACTATTTTGAATGCATTTATGTGTGCATGAATAATCAACTGTCTTAAATAAATGATTTAAGTATCATTATCTAAGGAAACTTTAATCAATTGGATATTTATGAGCTCCTCATATTCCTCATAATTGAATTAGCTTCTGTTTTTAATAAGAAATTTTGACTTCATATTTCTTTGAAAGTTCAGTTATTTTCTTTTCAAATACTGTTTAAGTAATATTTAGACGATTATTAGAGTGTAATCGAATAACAAAATTCCTCTTAAAATGTGATAACAGATGATTTCATTTAAATTTCATTTTATGATTAAGCAAATGCTAAATTTCCTAAATCAACAAAGGCTGAAAAATTAAAAAGTAATAAAATTGCATTTCGAAATAAGAAATAACTATCATTTTCACATTATTACAAAGTTATATCACATCGTGAACCTGCTAAGAAGGAACAGTGTCTCAAATGGAATTTTTTCTTTCCTTTGCAATTACTTCTTAACAGTTTACAATGTACTTAAAATTGAACAGCTTTCCTTAATAGAAGCTTATAAATTATATTAATTTATAGTTCAAGTTTGGTTATTTTAATTGAAATTTCATATTAACTACTTCGTTTAGGTTGATTTAATTTCAATTTTTTAATTTTCTGAAAATGTTGACGTCAAGCTTGCTTAAAAATTCAGAATGCATACGAATAATGACTGTATATACTCGAGTATAAGTCGAAAAATTTAGAAAATTAATCACCAAAGTGTTGGCGGTGGTGATGGAAGGAGGGGTGGTAATTTATTCGAGAGCCCAAATATCCCAAATATGAAATATTTTTTTTTACAATACAACCAAGCGAAGTTTATAAAAAAATGGTTAAGAACAGAAATCTTAAGATATTTCGCACAGTTTAGCAAATATATTGTCCTCACATATGATCGTACATGTTTTATTGTCATGATTTAAATATATTCGCATGTGTCGAAAATATTCGACTTCTTCAGCAACACTTTTTAGACGAATTATATTTTCTAAACTTTAGGAATCGCGATGTTTTGATACCGTCACTGCGTATAAAATCTCGTTAAATACTGTTTGTGCTCTTCGTTCATCAATAGACGACATGGATAAACGAGGCCGATGAAAAATATTTGGAACAAGAGACCGGGTGCAATAAAGAAAATCTTACCTTTCGTTGTGGGATTCATTTGCTATTCCTCAAATTGATGCCGTATAAAACCAGTTAAATCAACTTTTGTTGTTAACACAGCGTTCGATTGTTGAGACATGAGGAAAGTTGGCACTATACTGTTTCAGCTTTTAAAGGCCTGCCTACTTAAACTGTTGAAATGCAGTATCCAAAAATTTTGCCAACTTCATCAACTTAAGCTTTAGATCTGAAACCAAAAGTAAAAGTCTAAAGAAGCCGAATATTTTTTCAGCTTATGTGTGAAAATAGCACGGAACCGAATACCGACAAAAAACATCATCAGGTAGTTCCAAAATCATTGCGTCAGTAATGAGCTTAACTCTCTCTTGTCCAAGGTAAAATGCGTTCTAGAAATTCCGTAATTCGGAGAAACTCAATTCATACCAGAAAATCGTAATAATAAGTTTCGTTTTATTTAATGACGAAATGTCTGTTGTTAAATATAACAAATATTACTATTTTATATTTCCGGTATGAATGTCGATTAACTGAATGAAAAAAAATCCAGTTAATTGGGAACACTGATTGTAGAATAAATTCTAACGTGTGCAATAGAGGATTAACGGTATAGAGGATGATGCATTACTTTGGAAGCGCAACGCGTCGACAACTAAGCTACTTGGCACATAAATACAATTACTATTTTATACAATATTATATAAAATTCTTCATATAGACATATGTAACTATATGTTCGAGCAAGGCGCATATTTCGCATGCATATTTAAACTTGTAACGTCTAATGATGTATAAAATACACCAATGCGAGTAATTAAGCGTTACGGATGGACAATACGTAACGAGGTACCAACTATTATAGATTTTGAATACGCTTATTGCAAATAATAACATTCCAATTATATTGAGATGTAAAATGCATTAATAATTATACTGCGATGACCATGTTTTACGACTATAGTTCACTGACCGGTTGCAACGAACAATAGCGAATGACATTACATCTTTACTGCGATTAAATAATACAAAGATTAGTGTTTTTCAAAATATATAATCCTTTGCACCTATTTATTAAAGCACATTTTCATATTCACCAGCGTCTCTGATCCCATTTTCTTCTTCTGTTTTTGGCAATTGGAATATACACTGCTCAAAATAATTAAAGGATATTTGAAGTTTTATATAAAATAAAGATATAAACGAATTTTTTTTTTGCCGAAAATAGAAGAAGAGAATCACAAATGCAAATTTTTCTGGTTTTCAAACTGTGGAGTATGCAAATTTTGATTTCGACGTCAAAAACGTCGCTTCAGCGGCAGCGAATGAAATTTGACTTTCAACTGGATAAAAGAGAATGAAGACAAGGATGATCGGCATTCAGTGATTGCTTTGTTTTGATGAGTACGATGTCTCAGCGAAGTCATTTGACAGATTCAGAAGCTTGGAGAATTGTTGATAGGTTAGAAGGGGGCCAAACTCAAGCCGAAGTAGCGCAAGCCATTGGAGTGTCACAAAATGTCATTTCCAGGATCTGGAACCGTTTTTTGGAGAGTGGATGTGCAGGCCGAAGACCAGGGCAAGGTCGTAGACGGGCAACAACGCCCAATGAAGATCGGTATTTAGCGTTAACAGCTCAGAGACACCGAAACATGAACGCTACTCTTCTCCAACAACACCTTCGCTCGGCTACAGGCACCATGATTTCAACTCAGAGTGTCCGAAACCGGCTCCATGCTGTAGGTCTGTATGCTCGCCGACCGATGGTATGTGTTAGATTAACATCAAGGTATCGTCGCGACCGCAGGGAGTGGGCAACCGAGCATGTCAACTGGAGGAGAAATGAATGGAGCAATATTCTGTTTTCTGACGAGTCCCGTTTTTCTGTGCATCCGGATAATAGGCGTATTTTCATCTGGAGGGACCGTGGCAGTAGGAATAATACTGCGTTCGTGCACGAAAGTGTCAGATTTGGCGGTGGAGGAGTGTTGGTGTATGGTGGCATCTCCATTGACGGGCGCACTGACCTCTACATCATTCGAGATGGAGCTCTGACTGGTCGCCGATATAGGGATGAGATCCTCAGACCTATTGTAGTCCCTTATGCTGCAGCAATCGGAGATAACTTCATTTTAATGGACGATAACTGCAGGCCACATCGTGCAAACCTGGTGGAGGATTTCCTTTTCGAGGAAGGAATCGTTCGAATGGAATGGCCAGCGTGTTCTCCAGACATGAATCCAATCGAGCACGTTTGGGACGCTCTAGGAAGACGAGTTTCTGGCCGCCAACAACCCCCACAAACTCTCCAAGAACTGGAAAGAGCTCTTCTGGAAGAGTGGGGCAGAATACCCCAACTCGTCATTAATAGCCTCATTGAGTCCATGCCTCAAAGGTGTTCAACGTTGCTGGCCGCCCGTGGAAACCATACCCACTACTGAAAATGATTTTCTTTGAAGAAAACACCTTTTCTTATTCTTTTTTTCTCATATGCACAAATTGTGTTTTTTTCCTTTTGTGCACAAATGCGCAATAAAATGCATTTTTTTCTGCCGAACATGTGTAATTTATTCTCATATAACCTACTATGTCTGTCGACCATGTATCAATCAGCTAAAAAGTTTCCCAGATACAAAATCCACCTAAAACTGCAATATCCTTTAATTGTTTTGAGCAGTGTATCTTAGTAATGTCATTGACTAATGTTGTTTTTGCAATAAATGACTTTTTTAAGGGACAACGGATAAATAAACATATGTTGTTTTGTGTACACATGTAGATGTATTTTCAAGGATACATTTCAAAAAAAAGGAATGCATTTAGAAAAAAAGTGCATTTGTGTACGATTGAATTGTGCTTTACGATGCGTGGTCTACGTAACGCCACTTAATATGTGGAATTGAAATCACTATATACTACTCTGTATACGTGTAAATACCGTATAAAAATACCAATATCTACTAAATATAAAAAGTCTTCATGTTTTTTTTTCATTTTTTATGACTTATATTTATTAAACTACCACTAAATAAAATCAGTAAATATTTTATTATTAGAGTTTTAAAATTATAAATTTAAACATAGCAGATTAATCATAGCAGTTAAATAATTAATACAACTTAAGTTAAATTATTCGACATTATATTCAGCACAGTTACCACACACGACACCATATTTAACACAATTTGTTAAAGGAACTTTATTTTATTTCCTCATTTTAGTACTTTTAAAAAACGAGCAATAATATTTTTAAGAGGTTTAATGAAATTAAGCTAAAAAAATTTCAAAAAATATTCGTATTCATTTAATGGCAGTAATCATACCAAAACTTTTACTTTATTTTTCATCGACCCGTTGACGTTTAATTAAGCATCTCGGCAAAATGGGATAAAAAGACATTAAATTAGCTAGGCATTAAATTAAAAGGTCCTGTGGATCTACTTTAAGAGGAACTTAAAATAAAATTAGAGGAAAGATAAAATTGATAATATTAAACACATACATAAATTATTTTTTTCATGGAAGAAAAAGGGAAAAAGTACACCGTTACTAGCTCGCTGTGTTAAAAGAAAAATGGGTTATTTAAGCCTTATCCCTTAAGGTAATCCTATATTTATTGATTTAAGTTCAGTAAAATTTTTAATCAGATTAAATATATGAATATTCGTTTGTATTTTATTATTTAGATTATTCTATATCAAATAAATTTATTTATTTCGAAAGTAAAAATAAATATTTTCCTCAGACAAATTTATTTTGCAAAAATTGTCTTTAGTGATGTTAATAGAATGGTTATAATACAACCCGATCAACAAATTTTTAATTAATTTAATAGGTGATTTTAATTATGCAAAAAGAGATTAAATGCTTCATCAAATGAAGTTTATTTATTTGTTAAAATATTCGGAAGACAAATTTCTGAAATTAAAAATACTAGAGTTATGCAGTATAATACATATGTATGTTACGGCCAAAGCTCGAAATTGGCCAGTTCGACAATTGGCCAACTTCATATTAAATTGATTGGCCATTTCGCGAAAAGGCTAAAGGCAGTCGGCAGTCGGCAGTTCGAGAAATTGGTAAGGGCTGTCGACCAGTCTGAGTAATGACATGAGGCGACCCTGCATTTTGCGAAATGGTTGAGTGCGATTAGCCAAAGTCGAAAAGAAAAGTCGTGTCTGATTTGGAGGGTCTATATAGTAACAACTTAACAGATTTTTAAAAAAATTCAATGAAAGGGTCATTTACAGATGACGTCGCACAAAATATTTTTTTTTATATTTTCATTTTTATTTTATTTTAAATTGAACAAATTTATTGAAATATCTTCAAAATATTGGCATTTGAAAATTCCATTTTTTCAAAGAAAATGTAATAATTGGGATTATTATATTTTATTGACGCCATTTTTAATTACAATAAAAAAATTCCATTTGATAAAAAGGGTGTTTAAAATCAAGGTTCAAGTTGCCTTAAAAATAAATTAACTTCATTTACCGAAGAAAACAGTATTACCTTATTAACTATGTATGGGCGTGAAGGACACATAACTACGATATAATAAATACAACAACTGATACACTACACTGTTAAAAAATTGCAACAAACTGTCCAGTCATTTGACTGTTTTTACAGAAAATGGTAACATAACCGTAATTTAACTGCATTCTGACCATAGTATGGGCAGTAATATAGTCAGAATACAGTTAAATAACGGTTATGTAATCGTTTTCTATAAAAACGGTCAAATGACTGGACAGTTTGCTGCAAATGTTTAACAGTGTAGGATGATTATGAGACGATAAATATCAACGTAAATAACAGAATAAACAAAGTAAATTTGACTATCAGATAATTAAAGGCTTCATAAGAAAACTTTCTTAGAAGAAAAAAAAAAGAAGTGAAAAGTAGCAAGAGCAACGTACGTCATTTAAAGTTAATGTGAATGTGATTTCCTTTATGTTGGCATTAAATATTCATCATAAAGCTATTTCTACATATACAAAACACTGGATATATTTGCATGTCAACGTGGTCGCTCTGAGAACAAAATTCAAGAAGGGGAAAGATATCCGAACAGATGTAACTACAATCCATTTTTTTCCTTTAAAATTAGAATATAAATATGAAATAAATTAAACTGAGATTTTCCTTTAATGAGAACCTCACTTGTAAAACAATTGTTTAATTATATAAGATTAAAAAGAAACACAGAAATATAACAACACATATTAAATATCCAACAACACATATTAGGAATGACAAATCGAAACATTTTATTGTTTTTCTTGACGGGTCTCTGCCCTGGGAAACCCAGTTTAATATAATTGCTATGCACATGAATATAAAAAAAAAATATTATAAATTGTCTCCAACGAGGAGGCGGGGAGGGGAGTTTTGAGGGGCTCTAATACTGTGACGAATATTTTTAATTCCGACTTCTTTTAGAGTTTTTTTTTATCTCAATTCTTTAGCCCTCTAAGCGTGTGGAACGTAATATTCCGTTCACTAAGCTCCAGGTTTCACTGCAATATATGCAATGTTTAAGATAATATAATTCTATAGATTTAATGAATTTTTAAAACATTGAAGAATGATTAATACTCTCAAGGGTTACATTCATATTTGTAATTAAGTTTTATTTATAATGCTGAAAGAATCATATTTTTTTAGCAATTAAAACAAAATGCAGAGAAAACAACATTACAATTTTATCCTTTTTCAAAACGCTCAGAGGGTTAGAGAAGAACAAATTTTGCTATAATTTCCAAAATCACAAGCGAAAAAAAATTAATAAAATTTAAAAATCCAGGGAAGTACATTTTTCTCGAAATTTTTATATTAATAATAATATTTTGAAATCAATCCACACAAAACACCTCGCCTCAACTCATATTAATAATTAAAAAATTATATTTTTAACTAGTTTTTCGTAACAAATGTTGACTTTAGACAAGGGATACTTTTTTATGTGAAACGTAACAGGAATATTTTTTTTAAACTAGGCGGATCTTGTCTCTACTAGCTACGTTCGGCAGCCCTATACTCATTTGCAGGCTCTAAATACATAATAATTTACTATGTTTTAAAAAAGATTACCCGATTACGTTAGATTGAATTATATTATCAAGTCCAGAGACGATCTTCTGTAATCGGGTTGTCATTAATTTCTCTTTGACTGTGGGATTTTTCTGTTCCCAAGGTCGTATCCACTACTGTTGCAACTGCTGACGACTGATTTCGGTATTAAGTAAGAACTATTAGATATTTGAAAATTAGCTTGTGTAAAAGGGTTAAGTAAAGAAAATCACTGCATGCGGGGCTTTTATAATCTCTAAAAGAAAACTTTTCTGTTAGCTGTTATAAACAAATAGGTTTAAATATATTGTTTGAAAAATGACGTAATTTTCACCATTAAATGCTTTTCGCACTTTATAATTTAATCATTTTAAAGTTTTATTTATTTTTAAAATCCATGTTTAAATAGATTTTTCAATTGAAAAGTGTTTGGATATATTATTTGGGCTTTTTAATATAGGACACAAATCAGATAAAAACGGCTACTCCAAGCTATATCTCTTCCGATAATGAAATTAAATAAAAACTAAGGGGAAAACCCTATAAAAATTAAAATAATTTAATAACTAATTGGACACTACACGCTACAATCTAATCGAGTTATATGATTACAAAAGATTATTAAATTGCTATGAATACTTTTTAGTATATAAAACATATTTTACTGAACTATATTGACCGATAACAATATTAATTAACGCTTGAACAAATTCTTTGATTTACATCTCTTTGCTTCAACGTTTTTATCACATGCGTATCTATACAACTCTCAATTTTCATGTTTTTATATGCAACAGTTTTTTGCAAAATCACTCGAGAAAGTAAAAAGGTCCCAATAAATTGAATTACGCAGTAACAGTATTAGTTACTTTTATTAAATAGAAAAACAATTATAGCGTAATCATATACAATAGTGATATAAAATAACAAACAAATACGAGGAATACCATATTGTTGATAAATTCGATGTATCAGAATAAGTTACAGAGGCGAGAAATTTTCCAATCGAACAGAAAATTATCATCAAAGTATGAAATGTTCCCTCCTACCATGTTTCCGTCAGTGCTACCTACCGGACATCCTTAAGTCACCACTTCTAATATTGGTTAGGGATTTCCGTACACTTCAGAAATTGTTCGGGAAACCTGAAAGACACTGTGTATCGGACTATGGCGAGGACTAGCCGCAGGACTATGGCGAGGTTTCTTCACCAATTCACGAATTGGCAAAGCTACGGGATTTGGCCGTAACACACACACACACACACACACACACACATATATATATATATATATATATATACACTACTGGCCATTAAAATTGCTACACCAGGAAGAAATGCAGATAACAAAGTGATATTTATTGTACAACTATATTATACTAGAAATAACAAGTGATTAAATTTTCAAGAAATTTGCGTGCATAGATCCTGAGAAATCGGTACCCAGAACAACCACCTCTGGCAGTAATAACAGCACTTATACGCTTGGGCATTCAATCAAACAGAGATTGGATGGCATATACAGGTACAGATACCCCTACATCTTAAACACTATGCCACAGTTCATCAACCACAGTGACTGGCGTACGGTGATGAGACAGTCGCTCCGCAACCATTGACCAGACGTTTTCTATTGGTGAAAGATCTGGAGAACCTGGCCAGTAACTATAATTAATGTGTATATATATATGGGCCTATATATATGTGTATATATATATGGGCCTGGTTCTGTAAACAGAACCTGGATTCATCTGAAAAAATGATGTCTCGCCATTCGTGCGTCCAGGTTCGTCGTTGATCACACCATTGAAGGCGCCCCTGTCTATGACGAAGCGTCAAGGGAAGCCGCAGCCCTGGTCTCCGAGCTGAGTGTCCATGCTGCTGCAAACATCGTCGAACTGTTCATGCAGACACTTGTTGTCTTACAAACGACCCCATTTTTGGACTCAGGGCTCGTGACATGGCTGCACGATCAATTAAAGCCATGCGGATAACATGCCTGTCTTCTCGGCTGTTAGTGATAGGGGGCCTTTGAGACGCCGCACGGCGTTCCATATTACCGTCCTAAACCCATCGATTCCATATTCTGCGAACAGTCATTGGATTTCGACAGACGCGAGTAGCAATAGTGCGATTCGATAAACCGCAATCCCGGTAGGCTACAATTCGATCTTTATCAAAGTCAGAAACGTGCTGGTACGCATTTCTCCTTCTTACACGAGGCATCACAATAACTTTTCACCAGGAAACAACGTTCAAATGCAATTTGTGCATGACAAACCGGCTGAACAATTTCCTCATTTAAACACATTGTAGGTGTCGCCACCTTAACCGGCTTTGCCTGAATGTGCTGATAAGCTAATCATTTGCATATCACAGCACCTTCTTCCTGTCGTTTAAATTACACGTCTGTAGCATGTCGCCTTCTTGGTGTAGCAATTTTAATGTCCAGTAATGTCCAGTAGTATCCATATATATATACACAGGTCCTGTTTACCGAATAGGCCCGTTAAGTATTAGCTTACCCACTGAAATACAAAGGGTCCCCCAAATTTACTTTCAGAACTAATTTTTAGGGTAAAAAAATTCAGCCGGGTAAAAAATGTATTTTTTTTCTTAATTATAGTTACTAAATTTCCCTTCAGGCTATTACTGACACATTTATGCTCTTTATTTTCTGTTGATATAATAAATGGTATAAAAACAGTGATTAAATGTAGCTTATTTTCATTTTTCTTATGTTTTACATTTTAATTATAAATGTTTAAGACTGTAATGTGCTACAAAGAACAGAAAATTTAATCTGTATAATTATATTTTGCTTAACCTTTTAAACGCCGCTCTGTGTTCCAAGTATAAAAAATATTATTTCTTTGTGAAAATAAGATTTAAATGCATCTATTTAAACAATGCAAGAAGAAATTTCCCCCAAAAAATTTTTTATGTACGATTTCAGGTATGTTCCCGTTTGGGAACATTGGCGTGATTCATTAAGTTTTTACTATATTTTTCAATAGATTAAATTTTATGGTTCTTATGCTAGAATTTTATAAGTATGAATAATATTTGACAGATTTAATAACATTAAAATTTTTTAAAGTGAAATTCGTGTGTTGAATATTATACTTTATAAAAACAATCAAACACAAAGAAAGAATTAAATAATATATATGTGCATAGATATAAATAGAATTAGTAAAAATGTTTAAACCAACTATAGAAAAGCACAAATAACTACTTGAAAGTTAATGATAAAATAATTATATGTATTACAAATATTAACTACATAAAACTATAAATAATAATTATATAAAATACAAATTATCTTACCAAATTATTATTATTATTATTTTATAGTTTGCATCACTGTCCGTGATAAGAGGGAAAACAGTGTTCATGCAGTCGCTTTTGGTATTCAAAGCACATTTTCCTTGTATTTTTCTGGCAAACTACACAGCGTCCTTGAGATGATGATACCAAATAGTGCGTATCTGACTGCCGTGCAGACTCTACTGGATGGTCACGTGGACCTGGAATACAATGAATCTTGGGTTTCATTCGAAGTAAACTCAAAGTGACCTCTCTTCGAAAATTCAGGTGTGACAGTTCTGATGTTGAGTTGTGGTGTAATTCAGTATGTACAATCCATCCCGCAACAACAGCCATGTTTAGGGCATTGCTAAATAAGTTCCAGTACCACTTTTGGCTGCGGAACATAGGACGGTAACTTCCAAGAAGTCTGTCTAACAAATCAACTCCACCCATACCTTCGTTATAGCACTTTACAAGATGTGGCTGTGAAACATCTACCTTTTTCCTTTCTTTACGGCAAAATCGTTTTGCTTTACCCATAGGTTCATGAGTATCGTAATTTGACGCTATTGTAACAACTGAACTATCGTTCCATCGGCACATGTAAACTTTTCCATCGTACTGAAAATCGTACTTTCCCCTCTCGCATTTGGACACTTTTTTTAATGATTGCAAAGGACATTGTCTGTTCTAGTATCCCGAATTGTACCAGTTGCTTTAAAATCTTTGTCTGATAAATCCGCCAAATGTTTATAAGACGTGAAAAAATTATCAAAGTATATTTCGTGTTTTTTCGGATTTTCAATACACGATAAAAGTTCCCATACAACTCTTGATCCAAGGGGAATATTACTCTTTTCCGGACTTTTTCCACCGTAAATTTTCATTGCATATGGGTAACCATTATGCGAACAAAGCATCCAAATTTTGAAACCAAATCTTATAGGCTTACCTTTTATGAACATTTTTGCTGAATGATGACCATAGTATGGAACCATAGATTCATCAATGTTTAGTTTTCTGTGAAAGATTCCAAACTGCCGAAAATGTTTTTCAAGTTCTTGATAAAAGGGAGAAATTTTGCCCAATTTATCTCCTGCTTTCAAATCATTTGAATCTATAATATGAAAATATTTCTTTATTTTCCTAAATCGGGCTCTAGACATAACTGAAGCAACTATTGGAACGGACAAATCTTCATAAGTGCTCCAATATAAATCCTCACCAGGAACAGTATAGTAGCCACTAAATAAGAGTAACCCAAAAAATTGCCCAATATCTTTTTCGTCTACATCAATATTTTCCCCTTTTTGCATTGCATACAGTTTTGTCATTTCTGATAAATGGGCTAAATATTCCATCGGCAAAAAATTGTTGAAAATTTCAGCTGGCGATAAATTTGCTAATTCGGGAAACGATTCGCAAAGCTTCATATTAGTTATGGTTTCTAAAGTTTTTTTGAAACATGCATTTTTATTCCAGTTCGGCTTCCTATCGTCTTTCTTTGATAGTCTCTTTCTCTTCAAACTTGATTCAGTTTTTGATGTAGAAGGTACAGAAACAATCGTTTCATCATCTGATACATCAACTGATCTATGTGTAAAAACTTCTAATTGTCAGCATACATCTGCAGGCATAATTTTTTGAAATTCATTTTCATTTACATCTTCTTCATCTGTTATAGCACCACTTTCATCAGGAGGCAATTGGCAAATATCTGTAACAGAATCAACCGAAGCATCTGAATCTGATAAAGAGTTAAAATATTCAATAGCTTCCTGTACTGTTAAAAATCTTTCACGATTAGCCATATCTATCAAAGAAGCAAAGTAAAAATATCGTTCTAGCTTCACCCTCTATTACTTACAAAATGAACGATGCAAAAAATTCAGAAAGAGAAAAGGAAAAAATAAATAAATAAAAGAACTGGGCGGGTGCTGAACCACGTGATCTATCTCAAAACTCTTACATACGATAAGAAAGTAAAAATTATTGCTAACAAATAGCACCCTTCGCGGGATACTTAGAAAAAGTCATAAACATCCTCAGTCCGGAGCAAAACAGTTGTTTGGACAAAACTCTCACCCCCGCACTAGTGAGGGAAGAAAGCAAGAGAAGGGGGAGGGGTGAAAAGGGTGTAAGTGGAATTCGAAAAGCCACTGACCTGCTTTTAAACACAGCAAAAGAGATTCAGTATAATTCTGAGACTCTCAATATTACAAATTAGGAAAATAGATCAACAGTGCAAATGATCGAATTCTGTATAGTGAATTACGCCAATGTTCCCGAACGGGAACAATAGAATTTGATATCTTATAGCAAACGCATTTTTATTGAAAACTGTTATTTAGCATGCTTATTCTTTAAAATGGACCTTATTTATCATAACTCTGAAATTTCATGAATTTTGCATCTTTTAAAAGTTTTATGTGAATTTTTTTAACAATACTAGTAAAAATTGACAAAAAATGACTTTTTTACGATTTTTGTTTAAGCATAAATAATTATATAACATAAATAGTTTTTAGTCTAAAAATATAAACGTACTTTTGTTAATAAATAATAATTTTTGTAAGTCCATAGAAGCGAAACTTTTTTTTTAATGAATTTTAAATTTGATGTTCCCGTTCGGGAACATTGGCGTTTAAAAGGTTAAATCCATAAAGAGTGGAGAAATGATATAAAATATGGAGAATAGGTTATTTAATTAAAGGGGAAAGTAATTAGCATTTAGATGATATCAAATTTCTATTTATAAAATAGAAGCAAAATTGTGTTGCAGCTAAGCATAAATTTATGTCAAATATTTCTTGTCCCTGCACTGTTCTTAGCACTGGAAAATCCTGCAATCTGTAAAGCATAAAATATATTTTTAAGTTCAAATATTCACACCTGTAACATATTTGTAAATTCATTTACAAAATTAATTTGTTATGTATATAATAAATATTTTTTCATATGTATATAGATAGTTAGTTTTAATGTAATATTAAAAGGGTTGTTTACTCGAAATTTGGATCGTAAAATTTCAAATTGTTGAAGCATGAAAGGTAGAGGGGGGGGAGTCCCTTTGTGACGTCAGGCTTCCCTTACTTAGTCTTAAGCGGGCCCTGTATATACAGGGTGTCCCAGCTAAGATGTTACAAACTTCTAGTGGAGGTAGGGTACACCTAGACGGCTTGGAATCACATAGGAATGCTGGGTCGGAAACGCATTTCTGACACAGTAGAGGGCATTGAAATAGGCGCGGTTTTTCGAGCGTGCTTGCTTTGAAGTTTCATTTCATATTTCACATTTTTTAGTCATGAAACACAATAAAAGGAAAGGGCACAAGATAGGAGAAAAAATGTATTTAATACTCGCTGTTCATAAACATAAAAACAAAGTAACAAAAGGGAAGTACAACTCATATCGAAAGAGGTGTTCGAATTGATGACCCCCACATGTGATGCAGGCCTCACATCTTTGCAGCATTGAAGTTTGAACACCAGCAAACATTCCAGGAGTGTCTTGGATTTCCCCGGCACCTGCAACCCTGCCCGTTTTATCCACTGTGGCAACACTATCGTAACTCTGGGGCCAAATATAAGCTTTGTGTGATCCAGCCTTTTCAATGACCTTACTGTGTCAGGAAGGCGTTTCTGACCCAGCATTCATATGTCATTCCGAGTCGTCTAGGTGTATCCTACCTCTTCTTGAAGTTTCTCGAGGAAACATCTTAGCTGGGACACCCTGTATATATATATATATATATATATATATATATATATATATATGTGTTGCTGTCAATATGATTAATCCGGTCATTATTAATAATAATATGTTATTGGTAATAATGACCCAATTAATCATATTGACCGTAACATATATATACATATACACATTTTCAGAAATCTGTATTTTTTTATTTATTTACCAGAAATTTTTTTTAAACTTGCTAAGGAAATATTTACTGTGAGCGTATAACTTATTACACATTTATATTTTATTTTAACTACACTGTGTTTTTGTTATCAGTAATCAAGTATGAATACAAATATTTGTGACTTTTAAAAAGATTTTTGGTGAAACTTAATTTAAAATAAACAAATTTCTCGGTGTTGGGTGAATCATTTTATACAACAAACGCATTGTTACACGTAGCACAGATATATTCCTAAAGCTATATTGTTATGTTTTAGTTAAAGGTGTATTGTTGCAGGCGTATTTTTATAAGATGCAGTGTTGCTAAAGTTTAGTGATACGTGAGGCTTAAGAAATGTAATTTAAAATATCTAATCATGTATTTAAATATCGATGTCCGATATAGTTTTATATTTTTTACTGCGTAATTAAAAACATAGAATAACATACCATGGGGTCTTAAGCTGAGGTCTACAGAGCTATTTCTAGGGCTCCATGAGCTACGTCGAAAAAAATATAACTCGTTCTACTTATATATTTATCTTTATATAGAATGGGAGGACCAAGGGGCAGTTGACATATGTCCATTTTGATCGGCAAAAGACCCCATTGAACAAAAGAGTTTAAGAATCCCTGTTTCATAGATTTCGCTAAGATATATAATTTAGCTTACACGCTTTAATGTTTAGATATGAATTCATTTCTTTATTTGCTATTGATGTATTGTTCCGTTAGAAAAAAACAAATATATTCTTAATTTTAAATGAATTTTCACCACCCCCGTCTCCAAAAAAGAAAGAACGGTAAAGCTTGTTTTCATTTCTTGTCCTAATTCTCTGTGCCCTCCTTTCCTCCTTTTTCTTAAAGATAAACAAGGCTGATAAAAAAGGGCGATCCTTTTTTATTGACGGCTGACTAATAAAATATTTACATTGTTGATTACTACCATTCTGTTACTCAAATAAATTGTCGATAAAAGATTGAATATATATCATTAATTATTATACAGGATATCTTATTATGTATAATTGTGATGTATTTATTTTTCAGTATGTTTAATTCTATGCAGTTAATTTTCTATATTCAAGACGCGTGGAAAATTGTGTAATTTATGCTTCACTATAAATGAAAAGTGCTAATTATACTTATAACTATTGCCTTATCCAATATTTAATAAAATATTTACAAAATACTCAATTTTAATTGATAAGTTTGTCACTTCCCTACTGTAAATTCATTTTCTTAAAACAATTATTGATATTGTAGCGTTTCAGAATAACATTTTTCGGAATTAATCCGATGCTAAAACTTCCATCTTTGAAGTATAAATGGTTAAAATTGAAGAGTTTTTTATAAAAACGAAGTTTACTTATTGTAAACACAAAATAATTTTCGATAAAACAAATTCAGAAGTCTCTTGTCATATTTTTATGCGAAAAAACAGTGCTGGGAATAAACGATGAAATAAAGGGATGTAACGAAGAAATAAAGAATGCAACATTTCTAAATGCTATTCAAAATATTTACTAAAATGAAACTATATTTACTTTATTTAATTAAGCCAATTTGAACAGCTCTGAGTAAATAAAAATATCGATTTCTGGATTTATGCGTTAAAATAAATTGCTTAGAAGGAAAAGAATTGGCTATTTACCGCAATACAATAGAAGCAATTACTAAAAGTTTAAAGAAACCAAACTTCTCTAATGTAAAAAAAATATAAAAAAAAATTAAAGTAACTAATTAAATTTACAAATAAATCGAACGTAAGTAGTATTTAAACTCAACTACATTTAACTGAGCTCCTACATTAACCAATATGATCTCGATAAAAATATGACGAAGAACGAATAAAACAGCATAAAGACTAAAAAAGGAAATATTGGATACAACTACTAATTGAAATTCCTTAGAAATATTCAGGAAGGATAACAGAGACTTCCTCTGATAGCGACCGTTAAGCAGATCGAATAAGATAATTTTAATGAAAATAAAACTGCAAATAATTTTACCTTGCACTTTCCTTTGTTATATATATGTGTGTGTGTGTGTGTGTGTGTGTGAATCTTTTTCTTATTAAAATGCAATTATATATATATATATATAGAGAGAGAGAGAGAGGGTATCCGAAAAGTCTGGAAACGGTCGAATAACTCGAGAAATATGCATCGGATGGAAAAACGGAAAATGCGTTTTCAATATTTTTGAAAAGACTATTTTTAGGGATATCAAAGTGGCCCCCCAACTCTGCCCCCTGGTGGAAAGGGTGGGGCAACTTTGACATCTTAAGTAATAACCTCACTTTTTTATTGCAGATTCGGATTCTACGGTAAAAAACACGTAACAATCGTATTGAAATTTTTTTTGTAAAATCGTAGACGGCGCTGTAATCGAGTACAATGCAGTGAGAATCGTTTCCATTGAAAAGTCTGGAAACGGTCGAATAACTCTAGAAATATACATCGGATTGAAAAACGGAAAAATGCATGTTCAATAGTTTTGAAAAATCTCTTTAAGGATGTCAAAGTTGGGCAGAGTTAGGGGGCAACTTTTATATCCCTAGATAGATTTTTCAAAAATATTGCATTTTCCCGTTTTTCAATCCGATGTATATTTCTCGAGTTATTCGACCGTTTCCAGACATTTCAGACACCCTGTATATATATATATATATATATAGAGAGAGAGAGAGAGAGAGAGAGAGAGAGAGAGAATTTCTTTACTATGTTTCATTGTTTTGGTTCTGAATTTCATCTATTGATGATGCTATGCTGGTCTCCACTGTTAGAACGGCCAAACAATTGTATGACAGAATGATTAAAATTAACTTCGATATTGATATTCGTTTTTTAGAAACGCTAAAACACGAATTGCGTCTTAAAATCGCGAGGTTTTTTATATTACATTTTGAAAATGTTAAACGTCACATATCAGTTTATATTTGGAAGTAAAACATGAAAATATAGTAAATAAAAGCCTAACTTTACACATTATTCTCCTGCAAGAATAGCTTTAATAGGTGATACCATTTACTTGTTATTGGATTTTAAAACCATTCGGATCAATTTTTGTTAACTATACACAATTAATTAAAAAAAATTTGACTGAAATTCACATGCCTGCACCACTAAAACATATATTGCATATGAAGAAACTAAAGATCATTTAAAAGTTTCACTGATATACTAATTTTTCAAATGCTAGAGTTAGATCTTACAACTTGCCTAGTACACAGAAATTACATTGTGAACAGGATAGACATGATTCTGGAGAGACGATTCTTTTTCATTTTGAGGGTTCAGAAAAATACTTTTGACTCTTGCGGGAGATTAAATAAATTTATGAACCATTTGTAACAATAACGTTTACTAAATCATGTAAAATATCATGTAAAAGCTTCCTAATCTGGATGACAAAAGACTTACTTCGTTCAGTACGGGTAGCATTCATCTACAGTCTAGTTATAATTATTGAAACAGTAGAGGAGCAAACAGAATTTCTATGTTCTTTATTGTGTGTTTAAAAAGATAAAATTTATGTTACTCAAATACAATGTATGGTTTATAAAATAAAATCGTAGGAAATCATTTATATAATTTTGAATCCCCCTGTAATCTTTCGTTTGATGATTATACACAAAACAATTTATATCTTAGCTTTTCGAGGCTACTGTTCAAAATTGTTTTGTGGTTGTATATGTTGATTTTCGGAAGTTTGGACATTTACTATCGTAATATGCATTCTTACATTTAAGTCACTAGCTTTATACGGTATTTTGCAGTAGAATGCACTCACTAGTTAATTTGTTGCATCTTAAATTGGATCCCATTTTTTTCATAGCTAATTTTAGATAATTAATGTATTCTACATACCTTAAAGACAGATTTAACAAATGATTCACTGTTAAAAATTAATTCAACATACAGAATTATTCGCAAATATATAAACCAGTTGAATACGTTTATATTATCGATAGTTTGAGATTAATGAAATTATTTTCTAAAGGAAAGAGGATATTTAGAAATTTAATCTGTTCATTACCAAATGTATTTTATATCATTGACATACAGTATTAAATTCAGGAAATACGACCGTATGAAATTGAGTCATTATTTTGAATTACCCAGTATGTTTTCCAAATTCAATTCAACTAACAGGAAACTATATTTATATTTAAGTTATCAGTTTAAAGGTTAAATAGGAAAGTAATATAAACTTAAAATTTCTTTAATTTTAGGATAAAAACTCTAGAATAAAATCTTGTTCAGCCTTGTGTTGGAATAATAAAATATCTTCTGAACTTAAGGTTGATGACATCAAAATTTTAATAACTTAAAGGATTGTGAAAAAACTACTACTTTATTCTAAACTTCTATTCGAGAAACCTACTTTATTCGCTAATTAAAAGAAAAGATGAAAGTAAAATATCTTTTTTGAAAACGAATATATTAAAATATCACATCTTATTAAAATATTTAAATTTCTATGTTTATGGAATATTTAGTAATATATTTGTTTATTTTAATAAGCAGGAAGGCCAATTAAGAACCGCTTTATATTTTCTATCCGTTTTGATGTAAGAAATTTTCGAATACTTAAGGGGACCGTGGACCTTCATTTGGGTTAAAATCGACTAAAAAATTGTTTTTCTTATTTTGGTTTATTACTATACTTCAATCTTAACTGCAACATTTGCAAAAAAAACGCATGCAATTGCAAAGATTCCTATCAAAGTTACGAGCATTTCAAATTTGACACCGTAATTGAGTTACACTAAAAAATAAAACTTTAAATTGCCTTTTCTGTAAATGAGAATTTTCGCCGAGTTAAAATATTCCAAATGTTCCAGGTGTCTTACATTTTATCCAACTTTCAAAACATTAAGTATTATTGTTAGCAGTGTGCTATATTTCAAAACTTGGTATTAATATGCATGCATTACTGTACATAAAAGGAAAATTTCGTACTTATATAACATTTTTCCGTGAAAATTAAAAAAAAAATGTAAATATTGGAAGTTTTTTATTAATTTTTCTCAATATATTGGTACAAATTTAAAACGCATACCAACTTTTGTTGCAATAATATAAAGCTACCATTTAACAAAACACCAAGTTCTTGAAGCCAAATTTAATGCACATGGAGCATTTTTAATTAGAGTGATTAATTAATATATTTTAATTAATAAATTCATTAATTATACACATTTTTTTAATAAAATTGCTTAATTTACTTATAAAATGTATGAATTACTATATGTGCAAAATTTCAGTACAACTAAGTGAAAAATGTAAAAATTGGTTTTGAACGTCCACTGTTCCCTTAAAATTCTATCGAAATAACATAATTTGAAAATTTAAAAATACATTACGCATATTACAAAACTTTCTTTGAAGTATTCTGTTTTTTTCACAAGATGGATTTTGTAAAATAACTTTTAAAATGTCAAAAGGAGTTCTTTATTTAAAAAACTGAAAATAAGAATGTGAAAGTGAAAAGCAGAAGGAAAAATTTAAAAATGGAATGACTACTTTGAGTCATCATAAATATATATAATTTGTTAGCTTTATTGATGTAGGATATGGTTCAAGCATTTAGTTTTTAAATTTTCTTTTAAATCAACGTATAGTTATATGCAAGTAGCGCATACATACACGTGAGCACATAATAGATAGCTATGCAGTGTTTTCGATATTAAGATCATATCTGAAAGATTGCTTTAGAAAATAACGGTTTTTCTTTATCTAAAGGGGTATATGAGAAAAGTTTACACATGTAGCGAATAACATCATTTTATATTTGTGCGAAAAG
The DNA here is from genome assembly GCA_963931845.1 of Maratus michaelseni. Lineage (NCBI taxonomy): Eukaryota > Metazoa > Arthropoda > Arachnida > Araneae > Salticidae > Maratus > Maratus michaelseni. The sequence goes on along the minus strand of OZ007596.1, from coordinate 180,151,654 downwards.
TGTTAGGTTTGAAATTGGGTTGAACCTAATAACAAATGTCAACACTGATTCGTAATTAATACTTTTCTCGTGTATCAATATTTGTGTATTATTTGCGTGTGAAGCTTCACAATATTCCACATAAAATATAGGTACTTGGAGTATTATTTGTATACCTTACATATTTTTGTATTCTTAACTCTTAATTTATCAGTATACTAGCAAGCTACGCCCACTACGCTGGTCAATTTCTCTTAACGAACCTTTAATCAAACAAAATATTGACATTTCATAATTCACTTTTATATTTTAACAGAATAATAAGGATACTATAATTTGTGACTCGTGCTATAGCCAATATACACGTCAGGACACGTCGCTCTTATCATTATCTTTTTCAGTGTGAAGGTTTCGCTATGGTACTCTATTGTGAAATTTGGTAATTTTAGAAATTCAATAGTTGAAAAATCGCAGAATCATTAGATCATTTTTCTTTAGAAATTGTTCTTAGAGCGCATTTAGATCTTATAAATAACATTTTGCCGAACTTGAAGTTTCTAGCTCCTTCAGCATCGCAAAAATCGCAATTTTAGAACGTTTTTCGCTTCTGCACCCCCCTCGGGGTAGTGGCACCGACATAAAATATAGTCTATGTTGGAGCAGGGATTGTCACCATCCATTTGCCACCATACTTTTGAAATCGCTTTAGTAGTTCCAGACATTCCATACAAATTGTAATTTAGAATGTTTTTAGAAAATTTTTTGCTTATTTCAGCCTTTTAAATTTCGAATTTTTTTAGATGTTGTTCTTATAGAGCATTTAAATCTTGTAAGTAACTACCATACAAAATTTCAATTTCCTAACTCCTTCATTATTGAAAATATCATAATTTTGGAACGTTTTTCGCTCCTGCACCCTCTGCGGGCAGTGGCACCGACAAAAAATTTAGCATATGTTGGAGCAGGGACTGTCACCATCCATTTGCCACCATCACTTTTGAAATCGGTTCTGTAGTTTCAGAGATTCCATAGAAATTGTAATTTAGAATGTTTTTAGAACGCTTCTTCCTCATCTCACCCTTTTAAATTGCGAATGTTTTTATAATTTGTTCTTAGAGAGCATTTACATCTTATAAGTAACTACCATACCAAATTTGATACTTCTATCTCCTTCAGTACACAAAAATCGAAATTTTAGAACGTTTTTCGCTCCTGCACCCCCCTGGGGATGGTGGCACCGACATAAAATATAGCCTGTGTTGGAGCAGGGATTGTCACCATTAATTTGCCACCATCACTTTTAAAATCGCTTCAGTGGTTCCAGAGATTACCCCCTACAAACAAACAAACAAACAAACAAACAATCTTTACTACTTTACATATTAGTATAGATAAGGGGGAATTAGCCCCTTGTTCCCCCCCTTTATACTTAACCAATCAATCCCGAAAACTAATCAGGGAAGCGCCTTAACACAGTGAACCTATAAACAAAATTTGAAGGAAAACGGAATAATTCTGCATGAAAAACCCATTTATATAAATTAAGGGGGGATTAGCCCCCCGATCCCTACCCCCTTTATACTTAACTAATCAATCCCGAAAACTAATCAGGGAAGCGCCTTAACTCAGTGAACCTATAAACAAAATTTGAAGAAAAACAGAATAATTCTGCATGAAAAACCCATTTATATAAATTAAGGGGGGATTACCCCCCCCCCCCGTTCCCCCCTTTATACTCAGCCAATCAATCCCGAAAATTATCATGCAAGCGCCTTAACACAGTGAACCTATAAACAAAATTTGAAGGAAAACGGAATAATTCTGCATGAAAAACCCATTTATATAAATTAAGGGGGGGATTAGCCCCCCGTTCCCCCCTTTATACTTAACCAATCAATCCCGAAAACTAATCAGGGAAGCGCCTTAACACAGTGAACCTATAAACAAAATTTGAAGGAAAACGGATATTTCTATGAAGAGTTATCGCATTACGTACGTACATACATACATACAGAACCGGCTGCCAAGATGTCAGGGCTTGACAGCCAGTGTGATAACTGAAAAATCGCAATTTTAGAACGTTTTTTGCTCCTGCATCCCCTGGGGTTAGTGGCACCAACATAAAATATAGCCTATGTTGGAGCAGGGGTTGTCACCATCAATTTGCCACCATCACTTTTGAAATCGGTTCGGTAGTTCCAGAGATTACCCCCTACAAACAAACAAACAAACAAACAAACAATCTTTACTACTTTATATATTAGTATAGATAAGGGGGAATTAGCCCCTTGTTCCCCCCCCCCTTTATACTTAACCAATCAATCCCGAAAAGTAATCAGGGAAGCGTCTTAACCCAATGAACCTATAAACAAAATTTGAAGGAAAACGGAATAATTCTGCATGAAAAACCCATTTATACAAAATTAAGGGGGGGATTAGCCCCCCCGACCCCCCCCCTTATACTTAACTAATCAAACCCGTAAACTAATCAGGGAAGCGCCTTAACTCAGTGAACCTTTAAACAAAATTTGAAGGGAAACGGAATAATTCTGCATGAAAAACCCATTTATATAAATTAAGGGGGGGGGATTAGCCCCTTGTTCCCCCCCCTTTTATACTTAACCAATCAATCCCGAAAACTAATCAGGGAAGCGCCTTAACACAGTGAACCTATAAACAAAATTTGAAGGAAAACGGATATTTCTATGAAGAGTTATCGCATTACGTACGTACATACATACATACAGAACCGACTGCCAAGCTCTCAGGGCTTGACAGCCAGTGTGATAACTGAAAAATCGCAATTTTAGAACGTTTTTTGCTCCTGCAACCCCTGGGGTTAGTGGCACCGACATAAAATATAGCCTATGTTGGAGCAGGGGTTGTCACCATCAATTTGCCACCATCACTTTTGAAATCGGTTCGGTAGTTCCAGAGATTACCCCCTACAAACAAACAAACAAGATTTACTCCTTTATAATATTAGTATAGATATTGAAATATTTTGGCGTACCAACAATTTACTTCTTTTACATGTAGCGAAAGATATTGCAAACTCTTATCAGGTTAATTAATATATACAGAAAAACTAAATATTCAACGTATCATGAATCGGTTATAAATGAGGTAAAAAAAATTGTGAATATTTTTCAGTGAGCTAAAATGAATACATTCCAAAATGCATGAAATGCAATAAAACAAAATTTTGTCATTTTTAGCTCTAAAAATCAAAAGTCAAGTGCGAACAGAAAATAGATCTGTTAAAAATGTATCTACGGTAAAAGAACATGAGTGATACAATCGGGTGTTACGGAACTTTCTTTTGCACAGTAGAAAAATTTTCGGAAAATATATAAAAAACAGATAATAGTCGTTACGAAAACCACAAATATCATTTCGACAGCAATAATGCTTATTTTTATCTACTACAGAACACGTGTACGTAGATTAGATGTGGAATATTTTGTTATACTATCCGGAACTTTGGAGTGGAATTTAATTTAGATACCTATTTTGTAGTATTAAGTTTCATATTCGCTGCAATTTTAAACCAATTCTCAAAACTATTTAATCGAGAACAAAGTAATACAGAATTTTACAATAAATGTTTTATTTACCGATGGATCAAGAGCCTTTCCTTAAAGTACTTTAAAAGTGCCAGTACTATAAAATTCACTAATATGAACCCTTAAAAGTATTCTTCAGAACAGTGAAATCATTTTTTATCGTTTTCATTTATGTAAGTAAAAAGGACAATATTCAAATAGAAAATTTGATTGAAGAACTTCGACTTAAATATACAGCAAAAGAAATAAAACAAATTGGTCAAAAACTGTCAATAGTTTTAAATCTAATTATGTGAACGCTTTAAAATCATTCTTTGAGACAGAGAAAAATTATTTCATCATTTTCATTTTAAAAGTCAAAAATATAAATTGCCAGACGAAAGAAGAGGGTTTGGAAGTATATATGAAAAAAAGAAAGAAAAACTTTACGGATATAAAAAAGAATAATATTTTTAAATCATTTATATGAAATAGAAAAGGTATGTAGCATATGAATGGGGGAAGGTCACATAGCCAAGGGGGACGAATATCCCTTTTCAATAACAATGAGGGTTATTTCAGTTTACGACAAAATGTTGGGGTCTAGGCTATAACCGAATTGTTATTTCCAATACTAATATCTGGAAAGTATATGTATGCAGTGATTAAAATAATTTCAGATATAGAAAAGTGCAGACAAAAATATCGAAACACCTGCCCAAAACCATATAATCGTGACTAACTGACGTAGCAGCACCTCTTTTGGGCAGTATTTTTGTACTATTTTGTTGTTACAAATTATTGTGTTAATAGGATTTGTGAGCAAGTATTCAGCTTAGCAGTCACTTTTGAAGCAGTATATTTCTTCTTTTTGATCACAGACCTATGCAATGTTAGACTGTCTCTGTTACTAAACACGCAATTCCGTCCACGCTGATAATTGCCACATGCAGTTCTCCAGTCTTTTTGGACACTGTGCGTCGTGAAACACCGAAAACGTCCGCTATCTTCCTTAAAGAATTACAGACTAAATGTGCCCAACAATTTGGCCAGTTTAGAATGCGTCATCTTTGACATGATTCTCTCATAAATGCACAGAATGATGTCTTGAACATAATGGAAGTTTTAACGGAATTAACGAGCGTTTGTAAGTAGTTACATAATACAAAACCACAGTGCTGCCTACAAACTTGGCATGTAATTAAGTTTTTTACAATGTGTTTCAATATTTTTGTCCACCCACTGTCTATCAGAGATATATTACGTAATATATAATATATTACATATAGACTATTCAACTTGATGGTAATTCAAAAAATATTGTTAAACACACTATTGCTTCTTTTAATTTTGGTAATTTTTTTAAACTATATATATTTTACAAACTTTTGTAAATGTCAAAAATTAGAAATTAAAAAGAAAGAAATCTAGAAAAAATCCCAAAATACACAATTAATTCACGTATTTTTTATTATTATTATTATTACGAGGTTTTAATTTCGTTGAAAAAATAAATTTCTCAATACGAAGCTTGTTCTTATACATTTTCTTGATAAAACTAAATGGACAAAAAATTCTTCAACTTTTAAAGTTCAGATTTATATCCGCGTTTAACTGGAATTATACGCTTATTATAAGCACACGATGGATTTTTTTATGTTTTGTAAGGGGATAAAAAAATGTTATCAAAAACATTTTCTTTTAGGATAACGGTAGATATACTTTCCCGTCAGATCCAAAATATGGATTTTGGAGTGTACATCACCAGATGTGTTTTCAATAGCGAATCAGCGCTGTGTTAGAAAATAAAGTATAACATATGGCATTAGAGCTTCTGTATACAAAAGAATTCTATTCAGAATTTTTTAGGAAAATACGGTTGAAAGGATTTTTTAAAATATATGTGGCTTTATTTAGGCGTTCAGAAGAATCAAAAATGAAGAATCAAAATCAAAAGAAGAATTAAAATGCAAAAACGTTTTTGAGAAAAGAATCTTTGAGATAATTTACATTGTTTAGTTTTGTTATAAAACAATAAAAATAAATATAATTTGTACACTGTAAATTATTTTTATGTAATATCTATATTTGATTGGCAGTTTTGTAGTATAACTATAAACTCATAGAGAACTGAGCATTTGTAACACTGTTTATAAGGGATAATGATAATCATTTCATAATGTATTACTTCTAAAAGAAATTAATCGAATTTAATCGAAGCTAGGGAAACAATACAAGTAGATTAAATGTGTGTAAACCGCAGTTTTAATATTAAATTTTAGAAACATATAATTATTATATTAAGAGACCAACGAAACGGAAGTGTCTTTAAAATATCCTGTGCAACGCCTTGGTGTTATTTTGAAAGATGAAGCCTAAATGATGGTCAAAACATTTGAAATTATGTTAATTCTTGTTGCAGTATATGCTTACGTATATATAGATATAGAAATAGATGTACATTTATCTGAAAAAAACAGCGCATCATTGTGTCGTAAAATTTAAATAATATTTTCTTCACAAATAAGTCGCGATAAAACAGCATATTGCTAAAAACTCTGGTATAGTCAAAGTCATCATACAGGCGCATTTTTTTGTCTTTGTTTCAGTATTCTTTTCACAAAGTTCCGTTTGATTTTTTTTTCATATCTTTTATACGTATTTATGACTTTATGTAAAGTGAACATACAGTCTGATTTTAGTTATACAACGCATAAAATATTTCATAAAACACATGAATGACGCACACATTTTTTTTAAATTAAATATGAAGGAAAACAACAAAACAAACCTCCTTATACACTATACGGCCAAAAGTCACCTAACACTATAAATTTTAAAAGTTTTTGAACCTAATTTGACGCCTCTTTTAGTAAACATATGGAGGTGCTGTATAATAATTTTACTGCAAATAGCATATTTTATTTTAAATGGAATATAAGTATTTGTATGAAATAATTTTTATCTTCATGTACGAGAACAAAACACATTTTCTTTACCATAATTTCGTAATCAAATATAAATATCAACGCATGTAAAAAGACCAGCTGAATACATTTGATACATTTGAAGGATATTTGCTTTGAGACTTATAAGCTACTACTCTGTTTGTCTCGAATGATGCATAATTTTGTATTCACAGAAATAGATACAAGACGCTGACAAATTACATAAATCTTCTTCTTTACAAGGACAGGATAGACATCAGGAAGTAGACAGCATTGAATACACGCCAGTTGAATACCGTGAATTTTAGGTGAAAGAGGACAGTAGTGACTGTAGAAATATTTAAATTCCATTTTAAAGATAAAAAAACAGATTTTCACAGTAGATGTAACATAATATTGCAGAACTATCATTGAGAAACATTTTAGCATTAAATGAGAATTTATATTGCATAGAAATGCCGAAAGTTATAATGGGGACTGAAAAGTCACACTTATGAGATTTTGACTCAGATATGCTATTAGCATCGTCTTAAATCTATAAATTAATAAAAGCTATACTTTAGTGATTTATGCAAACTCTGTATGGCTCTCATTAAAACTGTAAATAGGTATGTTAGGATGAAACAGGAGTTAAAGAGTATTTTATAAATGTTATTTGGATATTTTCAAATAAATGTATTAGAGGAATTATAGATATAAACTGGTGGACAATAGCTAAGGGCGTGTGGAACTCGCATCGATAACAGAGTCAAAATCGAAGACAACAAATTGAAATTATCTTAAGTATATTATGTAGCAAACATAGTGCATATGCAGTTTTGATTTTCACACACATGGATGAAGTGATATTTTTGATAAAGCATTTAAAGTGCGTTTTCTAAACGAGTAGCACTATCACTCTCAAGCCTGGTCAGTTTCAGACTACGAACAGATGTCAGAGTAATCCTACTCCCATCTCAGCAGCGTACATAAGCCAAGTCTTTCTTGATCCAGTTTCGATGCAAATCACGCCATTGAAAATGGATGCCATATTGAACTCTAGACAATGAAACAAACGCAACACGTGATCGGGCGTATTGTCCTTCTTGTTAAAAATGCCTGGCTACAGAGTTTTGGTACATTCGCTTGACTGTGGTAGCAGGAAAATGATATTTCACTGGACTAGCTAGGATGCGTCAGTATGTTTTTGCCCGTAGATCAATATACCTGTATTTTGCTACAATCTCACTGTGAAGAAGACGAACCCCGTAACGCCTAACCACATACCATTTCTATGATATGATAATCTACAATCAGAAAACAATACTGTGGTCGATTTCGAATTACTTTTCTACACCTGTTATTTATTGCCTATCTTTAAGCTTAGCAATAATATGACCACGTCAAAAATAGCCTAAGTAAAACATATTCCAAAATTCAAAATCTTCAATTGATGCTTTCGTGTTGAAAAGTCTTTTACAGCAACTGCTGCCAACGCGCACTAAATACTTTAAATTCCTTTTCAGCGTTATAACGTTACCAACACGTATGGATATGAAACAATTGCATACGCATATTGTTTTGTACTGCTTCCCTCACCTGTGATACACTACACAGTTAAGTATTTTGTGCTGAGTTGAACCAATATTTGGTGCTCCAGTAGCTGCAACCATAATATGGTGCAGACTCGTTCTAATATTTGGAGCTATGTTTCAACTGGATCTCCAAATGTTGGGACGATATATCATCATCTTATGATTGCAGCTGCTGCAGTACAAGAAGTTGTTTCGACCCAGCACAAAAATATTAACCATCCGCAGTCTTAAAATTTGTGGTTTTTATCAGTCATAATGTTATTTGTTCTTAGCAAATCTCCATCAGTTTATAGAATATCTACGAAAACAAAATATAACAAATACATTTTATTCGCCCAATTTTCACAGAGGAAATCTCAAAAAGCATTCTAAAGAAAATTACGTCTTGATTAAATATATGTTAAAAAATAAGCTTATGTGGCCGTCTTTATGCTGTAGTTGTATAAAACTATGAAAAATTTCTTACGAGAACCAATTCATAGTATTTTCAGCAATTTTCAAAATATCTATATTTACGAAATAATTTTTCAAAAATGATGAAATCTACAATTGTATTAATAGGAACAGATTTCTACAAGGTACAAATATGCGATTTATAATAAATTTCCATGTTATGAATTCCTGGGCTAAAAAATTCGATAATTCCTCGCTGGGAGTTTCCAGCGATTGCTTAAGCTTATCTAATTCTGTCGACGCACCTTTAAAGTTAGTGGCATTATATGAGGTTAGTGTACTTATCTATAAATATGGCCACATAAATTTTTTAATTAACTCCTTTTCTTTGATTGTTATATTTAATGTAGAATGGGCCACAAAAATCGACGCCTGAATTTAAAAAGATTGAATTTGGTGTTACGCGTTGTTGTGGATGTTTCCCATTAATGGATCTAGTGTCTTGGGATTGTGCTTGAAGCATGTGACACAGGAATGCACGATATTTCTTGCTATGTTTTTAGCCTTTATGGGTCAATATTGCATGCGTACTTGATGGACTAATCCCTGTGCATCTATATGCAAGTACTTTTTGTGGAAGAATTCAAAAATTAATTTAGTGAGTACGTGATCATTTGGTAAAATCAATTAATGTTTCGCTTCAAAGGCCAAATTGGAGTTGATTAATCTGCCACCTACACGAAGTAAGCCACTTTCGTCCAAAAATTGATTTAATTATTTTAAGCTACTGGACGAAGGAACAGTGTGTCCTTTCCTCAACGCAGCTATTTCCGCTGCAAACTTACCATCCTGGACCTTTTTACCAAAAACTGAGTGCTTCGTTGTAGCTCGTTCGCCGTCAGGTGATTGCGATTATTTTCTATTTTACGAGCATTGCCAAGAAACCATGAAACTACATATTCCAATTAGTTTTAAAAAGTTATTAGAACATTTATACAGAAGTCATTCACAAGAAGTGTCATTTTCATTAGAAAATGTGATTAAACTGACAACGGTAATTTTAAAGGAAAAATGATCCGATTGAGGCAAACTTGCTGCGAGTGATCTTCAAATGCATATTCTGAAATAGCGTTGTCCTGTAATAACTCAGGGTGATTAGATACCCATTTGTGTAGTTCCATACCGCCCTTTTCTAAAATCAGAATCAATTGAGATTGTAACTCTTGTGCATCTTGCAAGGAACCCGCACCTGAAAAGCAGTCGTCAACATACATACCATTGTATATCACCTTTGCAGCGTTGGGAAAATACTTTATTTCCTCGTCAGCAAGCGTCTTTAATGTACGCGTAGCTAAGAACGGGGCACTAACTGTGCCGTATGTTACCGTATTTAATTGAAATATTTTAATCGGGGCATCCTTACTAGACTTCTAAAAAATTGTTTTGCAAATTTCTCTGCAATGGGTCGATCAGTATTTGTCTGTACATTTTCTAAATGTCTGCACAACATGCATATTTGTGTGTGCGGAATCTAGTTATAATGGAAAATAAATCTTGCTGGACTGTTCCACCATTTAATAAAATATAGTTAGGTGAATACCCGCTAGATGTATTTGGACTAGAATTAAAAACCAAGCGTAGAGAAGTGGATGTTTTTTCTGGTTTATAGACAGCATGGTGTGGAATGAAATACGATACCCCATTGGTGTTTTCAATTTTAATTTCAGTCATATGCCCCAAAAATTCATATACTTCCATAAAATTTCTATATAAATTAGCCATTGTTTTATTCTTATCTAATTTAACCCATAAATTATTTAATCTTCTAACTGCAATTTCTTTAGATGACCCTAAAATCGATTCATCATTTTCTTTCATTGGTAGCTGCACTATGAATCTACCGGTATGATTGCGTTTATATGTGCTTCTAAAATGCTCCTCACAAAATGTTTCTTCTTCATCCTTCATAAATTCATCACTGTCCCCAGGTAAGGATTCAATTTCAAAAAATTTCTTAAGTGTATTGTCCAAACTATCTTCAGTTAAGAGACAACAAAAGGGTTTATTACTAACGGATGGAGGTGTGCCTGTCACTAAATATACGAATTCTGTATTTTGTAAAATACACTTTCCATCTGAAAGCCGAATTTTTTCCCCTTTCAAAATATCAAAAAATAATTCGCTACCAATAAGATAAACTTGATCTGGCACATTAAAATTACTGCCAGCTAATTCTATGTACTTAGGGATGCATAAATTTGAAATGTTTAATTCCGTGACGGGAATATGATTGTTATTTTTGGCAACACAACCAGGTCTATATTTCTTGAAAATGTTTCATTTTGATTAGATATATCCGTGTTTACGACTTGTTTCACTTGTTGATATGAACCATTATTTCCGGAAACGCTACCTTTAAAAGATTTTGGTTTTAAATTTAATTTCCTGCAAGCACTATCCGATAAGACGTTAATCGTCGATGAGCTACCGAAAACGCTTCGTAATTTAATTTTATTTCCACGCGAATCTTTTAGTAAAATAATTGCAGTATTTAATAACGTACAATTCTTTGTGTCATTAGTCAAAAAATTACTTCCTAATAAAGAAGAGACCTTATCTTTACTTTCGGCATTTGAAATAATTAATTGTTTATCTTTTATCGATTCTAAAGGTTTATTCATCTGCATTTCTGAAAGATCATTGACATTTTCACAAAGTAGACTATTATGTCGATAGGAATACTTTTTACATGTGAATTTAGAATCTCATTGGCCTTGGTGTAGCCGCAAACAATTTATACATAATTTATTTTTGCTTACAAAATTTTTCTATTATGAACACGCAAATTTTGAAATGCGATGCATTTAAATAATGCGTGGTTGTTTTTACATAGAATACACGGCTTTACTTTATTTTTATTGTCACTGATAAAAAATGACCTTGATTTATTTACTGCGTAATTACTTTTGATATGCTTAGAGTTCACTTGACTTGCGCCATTTGACCTAGAAACATTCTCTAACATAATACGACTTTTTTTTCAGAAATGACATCAAATAATAGAAAGTTGGAACATTTGTATTTTCCAAAGAAAGTTCAAATTGTTTTTGAGTTTCTTTATCTAGTTTTTGTAAAATTAAATTCATGAACACACTTTCTGATAAGCTGTTTTGAGTATATTCCATTACTTTCAAGGCCCTGATGTTCTTATTAATACAATCTATAAAACTTCGTAATTCTTTCGGAGATTCATACTGGATTTTTTCATAATTTAAAATTTAAGAATTATGAGAGTCGACTAAAAGTCGTTTATTTTCATATCTTTCAACGCAGGCCCGTAGCTAGACCTTACATCCAGGTGGGGCAAATATTTTTCCAGGGGGGGGGGCAGATTATTTCTTAATTTTTTTTTCACGTCTCTTATACCTTGAAAAATATGTACTGTACTTTTAGTGTAATTTTTTTCTCATTTAAAACGTAAGATCTCTCAAAAGTCAGAATGAAATTTTTAATGTTTGTTCCAAAACACAATAAAAAATATATCAAAGACACATAAATAAAATATTTACATTTACATAACGTAAATAAGTTGTTTCCTTTTAATTAAGTAATTTAAATTTTTGTAGGTTTTATGTTCGTTTATATTAATAAATGCATTCAAGTACAATTTATTAAATGATGTTTCGTTATATTTACATCACGCAATAAAGATATGAGAAAGAAAAAACAGAATGAATAAAATGAATAGAACAAGTAACGAGGATGTCTTTACCGATAATGAAAAAATATTTTTTTTAATTTTCATGATGAAAAAAAAAGAAAAGAAAAGAAACAGAGTAACAAATTAATTATAAGGCTTTTTATTTTATTTTATTTTTTAAATTTTAGTTTTAGTCTTTTACAAATTTGACAACCTCTATTTGTTGTAAAAATAATTTATTTGAAAGAATTTTGAGGACTAATCGGAATCATGTATAAAAACCCTCTAATATAATTGCAACCTCCTGTCTCTACTTGTATTTAATTTTTGAGTACTTCTTCTAAATTTATGTTTTCCGTCCGTTTTCTCTCGAAGGCCAAGAAGGCTAGATCTGCCATTCTCTTTTAGGCAAATCGAGATTGAGAATATCTGGTTTACTTGTAGTAGGTCCAGTTAGTGATGATGAATTTTTATCACTACTATTTGCACAATATTCAGGAGCAGGACTCTCTATTTCCTGTTCTTGTCGACGCTTCTTATACATAAATGAACGGATATCCATATTTTCAAACATAACTTGTATTCACACATAAGGTAATCCGTTCCGTTCACAGATACATACTTATCCCAATATAATATTATATACAACTTTTAAAACGAGAACCTTTTTTTTTTCACTGTCACAAAAAACTGATTAGCATCTGAAATCCACAACGGTTAAACTAAAACTGTAAGGCAGAATGCATTATTTTCACAAGCGGATTTTCAAGAGTCACTTCCTCGAAATCGTTGAAAGGGACAAAAAAACATCCGGGTGGTCCTGCACAAACACAGGCCCGCTGTCCGCACAATCACAGGAGCGACAAATTGCACCTATATCGTCGCATTGTAAAATTGTCAAAATCTTTCTTTCAGAAAATAGTTCATATTACTTCTCTATTTATATTTCAGAGGACTGGTAACACAATTTCACACCACAGGTGGTCCAGTGATGTGTCAGAAAGTCAAAGTCAAAAAACACTTAAGTACTAAAGGGTGCTGAGCAATTCGGCTGCTTTGATGGCGCTTGTTTGTGACAGGCGATTTAATAGCAGGCTTGAAGCCAAGTTAAAAACTTTTCGTGCAATCCTAACTATAAACATTACAAATGAAAGAAAATGAAGAAATAATAATAATAAAAGGAACTTGTAAGAGGCAGAAAATTCAAAATTGCATACGGACGCTCTGGTTTTTCAAACAGATGAAGTCTTAAAATTCTCACGCTTCTGTTGTTATTTGTTACTCTGTGTTGATTTCTGAGAAATCCGTAAATTATGGAAAAAAATAGCATAAAAACAATATATTTTCATAATTTTTTTAAATGGATTTTTATGAGAGAATATTAAGATGAATACAGAATTAATGTAAATATTGTTAACACTGTATGGTAAATTACATTGCATCAACACTTGCTACAATAACACGGAATCATTTATGTTTAAAGTATTAAACATAGTGTATTCAAGATCTAATTAGCACAACCCAGTACTGGCTCAGTTTCAGACAAAACAATCCCAGTTTAAGTGCGTTCGTAATTTTATAAATGTGTAGCAACTATAGTCGTCATCTGGTCCGTCCGCAAAACAAAAAACTAACCAACCGAATGGTTTGAAATGTAATATATAGAAACGTTATAGAGTCATTTCAAATTTTGTGAATATCGTATCCCAACTTAAAAAGATATTAAAAAGTTTTCTTTATTCTATTAAATCCTATCATACGTAATCTATATAAAAAGCGCAAGTCATGTGACTGAGGAAAACAGATACGGTCTAACCTGCTAACCACTTCTTTTTTCATATGCCAAGCGGTCATTTTTATTCAACATTATTTCTTCGAATAAAATTGCATAAAAGTTACATTTTTAGAAAGATCATTCAAAAAAACTGTTTGCTTGAGAGATGAGTTACATTAAAAAATGTATAGATTCTGAGATAACTTCAGTAGAAATTAGGTTAATAGCAGAATATCACAAACCATTAAAGTAAATAAACACAAGAGATTCGTTCATCATGAGTCATAGAAATATTAAACAATGGAGGTAATCATTCGTAAAGCAATATCTCATGTTGAATTTTGCAGCGCTGTCTGGTGACGAAAAAAGTTCGCATCTGTAAACGTGGCATCACTAATAATTTAAAAAAAAATGCATGCTCATTTCACTCGTACCAGACGATATAATTCATTTCACGGAAATAATAAAGATGATTTTTTTACATTGTAAAACTAGTTATAGTACTGTCGCACCTCATTTGTCACGTTTAACGTACATTTCCAACTTGTTTGTTTGTTTCGTGCTACATTAAAAAAAATAATAAACACTATTTATGCAGAATGTTGAAGAGTCTGTGCAAATATAAAATATTTTTAAATTTATTTCACTGTCCATTTCCTATAAAGCATCGCTATTTCTTCCGTATATTTTTTGAAAAGAGCTATACATATTCTTTATGCTTAAGACTGTTATGACATTAAGGTCACATTCACCCATAAATAAATACCATTTCAGATATCCTCCATGAGGTTCAAAAAAAAAAAAAAATATATATATATATATATATATATATATATATGTATATTAATTGTGTGTGTATATATATATATATATATATATATATACAATTTTTTTCCGGCTGAACAACACGGAACTTTTTTGCTATATTCGCACTGTCATTTTTATACATAAAAGCATGAAATTTACAAGTTTTAACTACTAAAGTGATTTAGAATCGAATAACGTTTTTCACTTTTCTATAGATACGTTAAATTTTGAGTTGTAATCGAATTCTCTCTTATGAACTTTATCAGACTGTCATATCCAGAAAATTGGTTTATATCTTTAACTTTGACGGTCATTTTCTAAAAACTGATTTGCTTTTACAAAAAAAATGGAAAACACAATTTAATTTTCTTTGTTTTTAATAAGAGGACCTGAAAAATTTTTGAATTTAAGAATAGTGAATGTCTTTGTGAATGTGTCAGAAGATAACTAATTTGGATTTGTAAAATCGTAAGTAGCCCGGCATATTTTATTCTTTAAATTTGAAATAATGATTGTTTTATTTCAGAGGCGCCAAATTTTAAAAATTTCAGGGGGGGGGTCGTGGGAGAGTAGATTGAACAGATAAAGGGACAGACCTTCTATTAATTTTTATTTCCAGAGGGGGGGGGGCGACGGCCCTGTGAAAATTTCCAGAGGATTTCTATGGCCTTGTAGTCGGCGTCCACGATGGATTTAATTTGTTATTTTGTTCATTATTATAAATATTTTCAAGTCGTAAGCAAAGGTATGAACTTTTTAAAACTACTTTTATCATATTATTTCGATATCTGCAAATAAATTCCTTTAAAGAATATATTTTACGCGAAATAAAACATTTTATTAAATCTAAGTATACTTAAGAACTTAACAATATCATATCGTTACATATTTTTTTTTGTTACTTGATTTATTATTGATTATATTATTTCGTTCCTTGAAGATTTTGTACTTTAAGATGAAAAGTTATTTATGTTATGTTACATGAAAGTTATTTAAAGTGAAATACATACAAACGTGTAACGCGGTAATAATTTCCTCTACTAACCACTACTTGTAAAACCCGTGGGAAGAAAAAAAAAATATATATATATATAACTTAAGACATGTATATTAAAAACAATTCACAGATAATTCTGTAAATTTCTTATTTATAAATTAAATTTATATCATTTAATTAAAACAAATTTTATATTCTATTGGTTAAAGATGATATTTTCATTGCAATTCCATTTCTTCTTTACGCTGAAAAACTCCTCCTATAATTTTTTTATTGTGACAAAAGTTTCACAAGTTTTTATCATCCAATAATATGTAAGGAAAGATCAGAAGAATGAAAGACATTAGTCCCCTCTTCCCAAAGCAAACAAGTAAACATAGCAATCCGTTTCATGGAATTGGAACAAGTTCCATGAAAGAAGCAGCAAACTGTCATGTACGACAAATTCAAAAACATTATTTTAGGCTATTTCGCTTTATTTTCAGATTCAGAAGCCTCTGGTTTCAACCCCGCTTTCTTAAGATAAATTTCACATGGTGACAATTCTACAAAGAAAGAAAGCTTTATGGATATCAGTCAATACAGAATTGTTGCTGGGCCGGTGCGGGCAGGAATTTCCTGCGATAGGGTGTAATTTCTACAAAGCACCAAAGCGGGGACAATCCCGGACAGGTCTGTTGTCTGCTAAAGAAAGAGAGAAAAAAAAAGGGTTATAGATGAAAATTTTTCTGGTTTTGTTTCCATTTTAAAAACGAAATTGGGAGGAGGAGGGGGGGGGTCTCTTTGCTTAGATTTGGCAAGAAGATGGAAAAAATTGGAAATTTAAGGTGAAATAGTGGCTGATAAAGTGATCGGAATATCTAGTCTCACACTTGATTAGACAAAAATGTATTTAAAAAAATAATAGAAATTTAATGTTTTAATCGGGATGAAAAGTTTCACGCTAGGTCGGGCAAAATATTTTGCAGGTCAAATATATAGCAGGCCCCCACTTAGCTACGGGCCTGTTTCAACGAGAGCATGAAATAATGAAATCATCATCGGGAGATTCTAATTGTTTAGCATCATTTCTTAAAGAGGCCTTTAAATAAAATAGCCTCTGATTATCATCTAGATGATCATTATGAATAATCAGATTTGTAAATTGAGTTTTGAAATTGGCGAAATCATAGTATGCACCTCCAAATGAAGGCAATGAAATTTCTGGAAACCGTACTTTTGTTTTGATTTCATTAGATATTTCATTAATATGAATATTATTAGATTTATTATCAAAGGAGGCTAATAAAAGTTTTACACTCACCTCCAATTGTTCTAATCGGTCACTTGCGACATCAATATCCTGTTCTATTTCTTTCAATTGAGGTTGTGTAATATCTTGTAATTCGAAATATTGTTCTCGAATATCCTCCAATTTATCCTGCAGGCTTTCTATTTTTTTTTTCAATTTTACTTGGAGTTGGCTCACATTAGTGGTTTTAGGATCTTCATTATCCATAATAAACTGTTCAAGTCTTGTTATAGCGGCTTTTACGGCACCTTTTGAACGGTTCAACTTAGCCATAGGAGCACTGCGGCTCTGTTGACCACAAAATGTTCGATATAAAATGGACTCTAGAGTTCATATTCCTTTTTAACGTTTTTATTAACACTTACAGGGCAATTGACATTCACAAACAAAAATTATTAAGTTTAACTGCATTTTTTATAAAGCATTTCCGCCGCGTGAACTGCGCGGTGTTTAAATGCGTGTGAACGCTTTATCGACTGACAGCTTAATGAATTGTTTTTACAAAATGACCCTAGGTGGAGCTGCAATAACAACGCTCACTAGATGGAGCCAAAACCATACTTCCGCGACAGAACAGAGCACATATTGAACATCTGTAGTATGGACGTCATTCTTATAAACTTTCGGTTTATTAAAATGCATAACTCATTGTTGTAACCCAATTATGTTAAAAAAATAAATGTTTCGGAAACCCGATGATTCTTTTGTTATAACCCTGTATATTGAATCTCCAGAAAACAATACATTTTCAAAATTTGAAGAATTAAATATAAAAGCAAACTATTTTTTATTGCCGGTATTTTTCAGAAACGTTTCCGAATAGTTTATATTGTATATAAAGCAGTTACCTCAGCCTGGAATACCTGTTCTTCGAATGTCATCAATTCTCAAGTAAACGTTTTCAGCTGCATAAGTTTATTTATACATGAAAGACTAAAGAAATCATCTTAATTTTAATGTTAATGTTAACGCTGTTAATTTTGCATATTTGTCTGTTAAACATATTTGTTGAACATTAAAATGTTTATTTGAGAATTGATAGCATCGGAAAAAACTATATTCCGGGCTTAGAAAACTCTTTAATACACTTTAAAAAGCTACTCGTAAACGTTCCGAAAATTACGGGCAGCAAGATAATTTTTGTTTTTATAAATGATTCTTTAAATCTTGAAATGCCACTGATGTCTGAGGTTTCATAAAATAAAGAAACACTTTTCAGAATCATTGTTAACAAGGATGAGTTTATATTATAAATTTATTCGGGATTATATTATATTTTGGTAGATTAAGAAACATTTGTCTTTTTTTACAGTGTATGTGCGTTTCTTATTTATAGTAAGTTGTTGAAAGTTACTATAAATAAGAAACGCACATACACTGAAGTAAGTGAAGTCTTAAGTAGGTCTTAAGTATTTTGAAATTCAGTAATAAATTAATTCATCCTCTTTCCATCGTAAAGATAATATATGATGATAAATAAAATTATTGCTATTATGTGAAAATTTAAAAAAATAGAGAAATGCTCTATATTTATTTTACGGTAATTCTTAAAACCAATACTAATCCAATAGTAAACGGAAGTTTACTACATTTGTATTACTTGGTGAAGTTATGTTAAAAAAGAGTTCGGTCGTAAATTAAATATCGCGTTAAAATTAAAGGTATGTAGATCTGGAATCCACTGGCAGTTGAAATGTTCCCTTAAGAAATTCACACATTTTGCCTACAAGCTAATCATCACATACTTTAAGGCGTCAAATGGTTAGTTACAGAAATTTAGTTCAGTGTCAAAGAACTGTGGGGTGAAAATAAAGCAGCAGATACATTCTCCGTCATCTACAAATAAATGGACAGGAAAAAAGCTAAAATCGTTGCTTTCCGAGTCTGTTGCACAAGATTTTTTTAATGAGGACTTAACGGTTTTGTTTTATACGATTTTAGTCAAAAAAACATTAGTCTTTAACGCACACAAGTCCGTTGGTTACAAAAAATCTAAACAGGAATTTACAATTACAATGGCAGACAACAGCTTCGGTCGCAAAATTGCCTCTGCACTTTATTAGAAAGTATCTAATGCCTAGGTGTTTTACAAAGTGTTCCAAAATTTCACAAACTGTACAGAAGCTTCTTGCTGCATGATGTCCTAAGAAAAAATCTTAGATGAGTAGGGATATTTACAAAAAAAATGATTGAGAGACATCGGTAACCATTTTTTAGCAGAGAAGTGCAAAGTTCTCCTTAATCGTGGAGAATAATATTGTGTATATAAACGACTCTGTTCTTCAGGCATTTCATGTGGAGTGTCTCTCACTAAATGCTACTTCATTTTTACAGCCAATCGACCGGCAATATTCATTAATTTCAATTTCAATTAAAAAGCATGTGTCTTTGCAAAGGATAATCCTTTGTTTGTAACGGGAACATCTTTACGAGATTAATATTCGTCGTGCATGAAATTGTCAATCAGTGCATGAAATGATATTTTTGATAGGCCATTTTCTAATGCCTTTCGTTCAGCAGGCTTTATCAAAGAAATAGACATACCTGGATTCCATGGCAATACATCCTAAGTTATAGGTGAAGATGACATACTCATATATGAACTTTATCTTAAAATTCCGAAGTTAACAGAAATTTCGTTCCATGCCTTTGTAAAGGTGAATTCGGATGTCATCTGCACGAAAGAAGTATCGGATGATGCAATTATTAGCAACATTAGCAATTAGAATGAAACAATCTTTCAAATCTTGGAGAAAGGAAAATGAAGAAACCTAAAGACCGACATTTAAACTAGCTTCTAAATGCTTGTCAAGACTAGCATTTACACGTTTTTTAGGTCAGTAATTATTATGAAATACCTACAAAAACTATAAAATAGACAAAAATAAGTGATTATTTTGATGCTTAATGTATTAATAAACATACGTGTATTCGAAAAAAATTATATGTATTTTGATCTTTTCGTTAGCCTACGTATCATTTATTAAGTTTTAATATTGAAAAAAAAGGGTAATATTTAAAAGCACTGAATAGTATACCTAACCAGTCTCGAAAACATTACAATGCATAATAATAATTTTCGGTACTTTTTAAAAAAAAATATGAACTGTCGTTTTAGCGAGCGAACTATTTTTGTAGTTCCTGCGAGTTCGTAAAATAGATCGTCTACTGTATTTTAATAGTTCTCGAACTTTCACATGAATGTACACATATTTTATCATATTTCGGATGTTTGTGTACTAAAATGTTACAAATTTATTTATAACCTACAAGAAAACTATAGTTTCGAAGAGAG
Source organism: Maratus michaelseni (assembly GCA_963931845.1). Classification (NCBI taxonomy): domain Eukaryota; kingdom Metazoa; phylum Arthropoda; class Arachnida; order Araneae; family Salticidae; genus Maratus; species Maratus michaelseni. Next base: position 180,131,351 of record OZ007596.1, on the reverse strand, counting down.
GAAAGTTGTGGAAAAAATGGCATGATATTAGGAGTATTAAAAACTTTAAGACATGCAATTTCTTAGCATTACAGATTTTTTATTGTATAAACATAAGAACTCTTTCATTTTCCAGTGAAAAGGGAAATTCCTGGGAGCTCATCAAATATGTAGTAAACATATATATTTACAAACAAATTCATATTTTTCATGTATTTAACATTTTAAAAATATATGTTTTCATATAAAAAGCAATTTTGTTAAATAAACTTAAATTGAAAAAAAAAAAGATCATACAAATATTGAAGGATTTTGAGAATGCAGATTTCTAGAATTGCAAAATTTGCATTATTTGCATAAAAGTATTTCAGTGTTTTCATACTTAAAACTATCTCTGCTGAGAGAGTTTGAAATGTAATATAAACTTTTCTACACTTTTCTCTCTCCATATCAAAAAATATAGTTTTTTCTAAAGGTAGGTGCATTTTTTTACTTTTTTCTTTCTATGTTCCTAACCGAAAATATGATTTTTTTTTTTAAATTCTGAATTGTATTCATATAGAATTTAAATAAAATTCAATGAAACATTTTCTCTATTGTTTAATAAATAATTTAAATTCAAACAAAAAAAATCTGTAAAAGTTTTTGAGAGTAGGCACTTCAGCAAAATACTGAAGTTATTTTATAGTTAGCAATATTTTGTGATAAAACATTTTGTGTTGTATTGAAATGAATTATTTGGAAATAAATATTTTTCCTTTAATTATAAATACAATAGAAACAAAAAGCAAAGCCTAACAAGCAAATTTTAAATTAAATACATTGACTCAAAAGGGCAAATATTATTATATGAAATATTACTTGGATAAGTTAATCTCTAACATCTATTTTCGTAATGAGTCTGATAACCAACTTGTTAGAAGACAATACTCTAGAAGAAGTAAATAATCAGGCCTTCAAGAAAGTTTCAAAACCTTGTATGAGAAGAGATGTTTCAAAACCTTGTGTGAGAAGAGATGTTTTAAAACCTTCTGTGAGAAGAGATGTTTCAAAAACTTGTGTGAGAAGAGAAGTTTCAAAACCTTGTGTGATCATTGGAATGTTTGTCCTCTAGTAAGATTCTTTGTAAGACAAGGATATGCCGCTAAAGTTTCAGTCAGAAACATAATTAAGTTTTAATACATATATATATCTAGCTATTTCTCTCTTTGTCTCTTTCTCTCTCTCTCTCTCTCTGTCTTTATATATATATATATATTATACACATTGCTTTTCATAAGAAAATCTAAACCAATTCATTTCATTTCATAGTAACATATCCCTGCTGTCTAACCCAGCCAATAGGGAAGTGGATAATTTGACTTTTTCTGGAAAACATTTTTTAATTAAAATGTGATAAATTCATAATCTAATTATATTACCATATAAGAATAGGTTCATAGTATGTGCACGAAGTTTCATTAAAATCTATTGTACATTAAAATTCTGGCTGCGAGAAGCAACTAACAATTCGGTAAGGTGTAGATTTATTCAACTTTTCACTATACATATTTTCGTTCATACAATAGCAAATATATGTTTATGTTATCACTTGAAGCCTGAAATTTTTCTGATAATTCGGCTACTTAGTGGTTTTAAACGTTTGACTTCCTGAATTTTAAAAACAAGATTTATGATTCCAGATTTTGATCCAAAATTGCGGTCTCTTTATAAAACTTGTGAAAATCACCTCAAAATTCTCATATCGATATCGGATGCACTTCTTTTAACTATTGGACCAATTATTTACAAATGCATGTAACGCTATTTCACACAAACAATTAGGTTTGTGTGCCTATATCTAATATATAAAAGAATTTTTCAAACGTCAAATTATTTCGAAATGGCTTAGTGAGAAAAATAAATAACTTTAAATAAACGAAACACAAACAGCTAATAATTATTTCATACACATTATAAATGTACCTAAACAAAATGTTAAAACAAAAAACTAAGCGAAGAGAAGAGAATTTATTATTTCCATTAAAGAAAGAAGAAATTTCTGCAATAAATCTTAATCATAATTTAACTCAAATAGCTTATATAACTTGATAAACTTCTTTTCACAAAATAGGGAGAAAATTACTTCCAGACAATAAGTAACGTCGTAAAAATTTCAAATTTTCTATTTTTGTTTTAAATATTAACAGTAATTAAAAATGTTAAAATGTTAACAAACTAAAAGAATAGGATTAGATTGCCACAATAAATTAGAAGATAAGTTTCCTGGAATTTAGAATAACTTTTGAATAGTAAGGGTACCAATATCGGATAATATAAATATCTGAGAAAAATATACTTAGATCATGTTTCATATTGGAGTATAATGATAAATTTTTCTATGAAAATTAAAGCAATTGATTTTCATAGAAAGCAACTCACTAAAATAACTTTATCTAAAATTAATCTTTCAAGATATTTTTTAAGTTAATAATATTTGTTATTAAGGAATTTGGAAATTTTAAAGCATTTAATCTTCTAAAAATAGTTATTAAGCAAACAATTCTATTAAAAATGAAATATGATGTTGAAATTTTTATAACAAAAGTATGAGAAATAAGTTTTTAAAGCAATGATTTTATATAAAATAATCCAATAAATAATAAGCATATACAAAATAAACATTTGAAAACTAAGAGATAGACCAAGAAAAATGTTGGTTTAATTGGTTTTAAAAGTGCACAATATAGCGACAGTATAAAATCGATCGGAAATGCATTGAATGAAACATGAATACTGGTTAAATACTGGCTTTACTTTTGAAAAATTCGCAATGAAATGGAAAACATTTCTTCGCAGTAAGCTATAATAATAAGGAAAGAAGATTGTTCGTCTGTCTTTACGTGTAGGTTTTTGTGTCATTGTGCTGGGTTTTGAAGAGACCGCTGCGCGTTGAGCGATGCCATCAGTAATATGGAAGAGAAAGAATATCTTCAAGAACAGAAAATACATAAATTTCATTCGTACGGAGCAGTTTGAATTAGATCAAAAAGTTAATTAATTCTGGAAATAAGAAGGATCTGCTTTAGATGCTGGAATTCATCGATGCAATGTGCCAAAAGGTTTAATATAGAAAACTATAAATATATTGAAATCTATAAGCTTCTAAAAATAAATGCTATAAAATTATATAAGTTAACTATAAGTTTCCTATAAGTCTATAAAATTATATAAGTTTATATTAATTTTGATTTCATAAATAAGTTTTTCAATCAATATTATATTCCAACAATGTTTTTCTAATTGATAACAAATTTTGATAATATTGATAACAATTGATAATAACAATTGATAATTTTTTTATTGATTACAATGATTTTCTAATTGATACCAACTTCTAAAAGGGTTTTTCTTCTATTTTTACTGATGCTAAAATGGTTTTTTGAATATCTTGTACAATTCCAATTTTTGCAATTACCCTTTTTCTTTGTGAATGCCTCATTTAATATTTGATTGCCTGACATGTGGGGATACTCTACTGGTGCAAAGAAAATAAGGAAGCCAAACACTGGTCCATAGGGAATTTTAATGCTTTTTTTTCTTTTTTCTTTTTTTTTCTCAAGAAACTTTTTTAAATTTTAAATGTTCATCCTGATATAAGAATTTTAGGATTATTCCAAAATACTTATTGGGTTGACATATGTCTAAAACTGTAAAGCAAATTTTTAGTTAAATGTGGTACATACTGCATTTGAGGCACTGACAAAGAAAAGGAGGTAAATGTCAACATTTCCAAAATATTTTTTTTTATGAAAAAAAATATTCTTTTTTTTTATCTTCTTCTGACTCTTACATGAATAAACGTTCATTGCGAATTTCAAACAAATCGTGGTCCATTTTTCCAAGACGTATCTACCGAAAACAAAAACAAAACTGAACTTCAATGACATTGAAGATTGGGAGAGAAAGAATATCTTCAGGAACGGTAAATATATTAATTCCATGTGTACAGAGCAGTTTAAATTTGATCAAAAAGTTAATAGAGGAAAAAGGAAGAATATGTTTTAGACGCTGGATTTTTATTTAAACGTTCTGGATTAATTTAAACGGATTATAAACTGGATTAATTTAAATGTTCATTGCGAATTTCAAACAAATCATGGCTCCATATTCCCAAGACTGATCTACTGAAAATAAAAACAAAACTGAGCTTGAATGACATGGAAGAGTGGGAGAGAAAGAATATCTTCTTGATAAACGGATAATAAACTGGATTAATTTAAACGTTCATTGCGAATTTCAAACAAATCGTGGGTCCATTTTCCGAAGACCTATCCACTGAATATAAAACAAAACTGAACTTCAATGACATGGAAGAGTGGGAGAGAAAGAATATCTTCAGGATAAACGGATAATAAACTGGATTAATTTAAACGTTCATTGCGAATTTCAAACAAATCGTGGGTCCATTTTCCGAAGACCTATCTACTGAATATAAAACAAAACTGAACTTCAATGACATGGAAGAGTGGGAGAGAAATAATATCTTCAGGATAAACGGATAATAAACTGGATTAAATTAAACGTTCATTGCGAATTTCAAACAAATTGTGGGTCCATTTTCCGAAGACCTATCTACTGAATATAAAACAAAACTGAACTTCAATGACATGGAAGAGTGGGAGAGAAAGAATATCTTCAGGATAAACGGATAATAAACTGGATTAATTTAAACGTTCATTGCGAATTTCAAACAAATCGTGGGTCCATTTTCCGAAGACCTATCTACTGAATATAAAACAAAACTGAACTTCAATGACATGGAAGAGTGGGAGAGAAAGAATATCTTCAGGATAAACGGATAATAAACTGGATTAATTTAAACGTTCATTGCGAATTTCAAACAAATCGTGGGTCCATTTTCCGAAGACCTATCTACTGAATATAAAACAAAACTGAACTTCAATGACATGGAAGAGTGGGAGAGAAAGAATATCTTCAGGATAAACGGATAATAAACTGGATTAAATTAAACGTTCATTGCGAATTTCAAACAAATCGTGGGTCCATTTTCCGAAGACCTATCTACTGAATATAAAACAAAACTGAACTTCAATGACATGGAAGAGTGGGAGAGAAAGAATATCTTCAGGATAAACGGATAATGAACTGGATTAATTTAAACGTTCATTGCGAATTTCAAACAAATCGTGGGTCCATTTTCCGAAGACCTATCTACTGAATATAAAACAAAACTGAACTTCAATGACATGGAAGAGTGGGAGAGAAAGAATATCTTCAGGATAAACGGATAATAAACTGGATTAATTTAAACGTTCATTGCGAATTTCAAACAAATCGTGGGTCCATTTTCCGAAGACCTATCTACTGAATATAAAACAAAACTGAACTTCAATGACATGGAAGAGTGGGAGAGAAAGAATATCTTCAGGATAAACGGATAATAAACTGGATTAATTTAAACGTTCATTGCGAATTTCAAACAAATCGTGGGTCCATTTTCCGAAGACCTATCTACTGAATATAATACAAAACTGAACTTCAATGACATGGAAGAGTGGGAGAGAAAGAATATCTTCAGGATAAACGGATAATAAACTGGATTATTTTAAACGTTCATTGCGAATTTCAAACAAATCGTGGGTCCATTTTCCGAAGACCTATCTACTGAATATAAAACAAAACTGAACTTCAATGACATGGAAGAGTGGGAGAGAAAGAATATCTTCAGGATAAACGGATAATAAACTGGATTAAATTAAACGTTCATTGCGAATTTCAAACAAATCGTGGGTCCATTTTCCGAAGACCTATCTACTGAATATAAAACAAAACTGAACTTCAATGACATGGAAGAGTGGGAAAGAAAGAATATCTTCAGGAAAGGTAAATATATTAATTTCATGTGTGCGGAGCAGTTTGAATTTGATCAAAAAGTTAATGGAGGAAAAAAGAAGGATATGCTTTAGACGCTGGATTTAATATACTCAAAGTACCAAAAAAGTTTAATATAAATTTTTTTACATAGATTGAAATCTACAAGCCAATTGTTTTAAATTATAATCTAACACTGTTTTTCTAATAACAAATTTTAAGCTTTTAAAAGTGTGTTCCATCTATTTTTAAGCATGCGAAAATGATTTTTTACTTCTCTTGTACAATTCCAATTTTCACACTTACTACTTTTTCATTGTCAATGCATCATTTAATATTTGGTTGGCTCACTTTTGGGAGTGAGTCCTCTACTGGTACAATGAAAATGGGTATGCCAACTACTGGTCCATAGACAATGGTAACTTTTTTAATTTTTCGTTTTACCCAATAAATATTTTTACATTTATAATGTTCATCCTGATATAGGAATGTTAGAACTACACAAAAATAAATATGCATAGTTTGGATCTCACTAAACTTTTAATGATAATTTGATAAATGTTCTTAAGCAACCCAGTCTTGGTACATTTACATTAAATATAGGTATTCTTATAATTAATCACAGAAATTCAGGCTTTGATATATTTTTTAGAAAAGAAAATATTTTTAAGACAGATTATTTTACTTAGATAATTTTCGCATCTCAGTGTGTTGAATTTTACTATGATGCACTATCATCTTCTAATTGGAATTTTTGAATATAAAAGCGTGTTATTTATATGCAAATGAAGGAACTTGGTATAAATTATGAGTAATTGTTTATAGAATATATTTTATAAAATATAAAATAAGCTGTGCAATGCATAATATTATATTTTAGAAAAGCTATTAAACTATCATTTAAAAATCCTGATTGAAGATGAGTGAAAAACAACTTTAACCTTAAGACGGAATTTTTTTTTCGATACAGCCATAGGATGACAAAGCTAATTTAAACAATTAAAAAGTTATATTTTACATTAACAGATAGTTTATAATGCTCCTTTTATAATATCCAATATTAAATTTCTAAAAATTTAAAATAAAAATTATTTTTAAGTTATGAATATCTTTCGGTAGAACAAAATACTTACAAACAAAATCAGCCATGTCATTTTCCAAGAGAGCTGTAAAAATTAACTTCAAAATATTTGATAAAAATTCAGAATTTCTCAGTTCACATAAACAAGAAAAGAACGGTTTCAAATAAAGTCTTGTCAACTATTATTTCTGAAGCAGCAGAATTATAATTATTTGACAGGTAATTAGTTCTGCCTTCCTATTAAAGATAATATTCCTTTACCTTAGGCATAAATATCTGTAGTCAACGAAATTTTGATACTTTTATAAATAGTTCCCAATGGATTATGATTCGTTGAGTTTTAAAATCTGAAGTAGTTACGCAATTAATTTTAAAAATATAAGTTTTTTTGTACACAATCTATCTATATTAACTCACAAATCATATTAATTCCTGTTAATCTGGTAATGTTCGATTGTTAAAATTCGAATGTTAATTAATTACTAAGTAACCTTCGGCATTAATAGATTATGTTAAAAATATTTACGAATATGTATAAGGTGTCTATTATAATTGGAAATGTATCATAGCTATTTCTAATTGTTGCTTTTAGTAATATATTAAAGAAGTCCTTAAACCATCCCAATCCATAAATTGTAATATACACCTTTGTCCTTTTATTATAATTGCAATGTCTTCTTAGATATCCAAATCCAGAATTAAAGCCATAATGAAGATTTAATTAAGTTACAGCTATTTCAATAAAAATATCTTCTTCTTCGTTGTTATTTAGTGAATGGCTCTGAATCTAAAAGAGCTACGATTAACAAAGGTGTGCTGATAAATCTAACGAAGTGTTTATAACAATGGGATTTTATTATAGTTCTGGTAATAAGAAAGTTAACACAAAAAAAATATATTGATGTAAATAATTATAGTATATCGGTGAATGCTTAAGACAAATTAATTTCATATCAACAACTCTACTCTGTTGATGGAGAATGCGCGATTAAAAGACAAATAAAAACTTGTAGCCACTAGTTTCAAAATTAACAAACTTGGTATTGTTATGCTCATTTTAGATATTAAGTGTACAAATCTTGGACTCATGCTCATTTTTCTAATTGTGTTGTAGAGAAAGTCAGGTAAATAACATGGCGATATGGTTATTCATATTGAATTTTCAGTTAAAACCTTTATTGTTAGCTATAAATCCTATTGATTAGCTACAGAGGAAAGGGGAGTAAGATGACGCAATATGTAAGACTACGAACTCTGCTGTTCTCCCGTCCAGTCATATGTAACAGCATCTTACCCGGTGCACCAGAGACTCTTGCCGGAGGTTCATATAACTCACAGTTACAAAACCGCTTTAAAGCAACGTGTGAGTAGTTGTGAGAAGAACTCCGATTCTAAAATAGGTTGTAATTTTTTAACCTCGCCGTACAAAGAATTATTCTTTCGTCCTTTCCGGTCAGATAAAAACATTCACTTTCTTATTATTATTGGACAGAAAGGTTCCAAGAAGTGACTCATCATAATATTTGGCTACAATTAAAAAGAAAATCAATAAAAACATTAGAAATGCGCGACATACGAGTCCTTCATATGTTTCACAGTTCATTTAAAAAAAAATATTTCTATACAAATTTAGCCCTTTTCAGAATAACTTTACGCTCTTTCCTTCCTTAGTATTGACAGTACATTTACGTTGTGCCAAACATTGAGCGTACAAGAATACTGAAAAATGTTCAATATAATGAACATATATTTAGCTTGAAATAATAAGTATGAACATGTACAAGTAAAACTGTCTGAAAAATAAGCCAATTTACGAGAAAGAGGCTAAAAGCAATCTCACACCATGCTAAAGAACATCTGCTTTCTCTGAGAAAAGTAGACTTGCTTGCAAGTTTAACGTAATTATTGATACTTTTTAATAGTGACACTTCTATTAACATAAAAAATGTTCGTACGTGTGTGAGGTGTTTTCGCGATTCTTCCATGTTTTTAGAATTTTCCTTATTTTTTATGTTTTTTGATTGCTGAATAACATGTATAGTTAGCTTCAGTGATTATTTTTTAAACTTTATTTTTTTTAATTATTATATTTAGAATTCATAATTATAAAATTCGTTTCGTAAAATTACACTTAAATAAAAAAAAATAAAATTTAAACAAAATAACGAATTACATAATGTGTATTGAAAATGACAATCTTTTCAAAAAGAACAAAAATAATGCAAAAATAAACATTGAAGAAAAATGTCATTGGAATTCATCTCTGTCCCAACTCATTGACTAATGATAATATGGAAAGAATGGTCAAAACAAACTTTTATGTCTGTGCCAACTTTACATTTTGAAATATTAAGCATCTGCCTTTTATTTAAAGAACTATTATAGAGCCGTTTCCTATTGCTGTATTGATGAAAGATTTATGCAAGCACATTTATTTTTATATAACCTTTTAAAAAATGTTTCTTTCTCAAAATAAATGAGGTTTTTCTTCAGATTTAAAATGCTTAATTTAAATGTTTTCATACTATGAAAGTGACAGCGTTCAAATGCGATTCTTCATAGTTTATAAAGTGTAGATAAAATTGTAATTTAAATGTTAATGTATATATGCATACATAATATACGTTTTGTTAGAAAATAGCATGTTTTGGCGGCCATATATCAAATGGCAAGATGTCTCCAAGAAGGTTTTTAAAAGGGAGAGCACACAAATGTCGTTCTTGTTAACCATAGAATTACAGGGTGTTTAAAAAATGACCGGTATATTTGAAAAATCACTATAAACTAAACGGGCCGCGATAGAAATACACCGTTTGTTGCAGTATGCTTGGGACAACAGTAAATTTTCAGGCAAACAAACTTTCGAAATTAGTTACAATTTTAAACAACAGATGACGCTCCAGTCTGGAAAAATCTAAACCACGATGTTTTCCACGTATCCACCATGCGCAGCAATAATATGGTGTAGTCTCTGAACGAAATTACCAGAAACCTTTGTAAACCGGTGACTTCTTTCTGTGGGGACACTTGAAAGACCAGGTGTACCGCCGCAATCCAGAAACAATTGAACAACTGAAGCAGTTCATCTCTTCTGCATGTGAAGCCATCCCGCCTGACACGTTTACAAATGTTTCTGGTAATTTCATTCAGAGACTACGCCATATTATTTCTGCGCAAGGTGGATATGTGGAAAATATCGTGGTTTAGATTTTTCCAGACTGCAGCGCCATTTGTTGTTGAAAATTGTAACTAATTTCGAAAGTTTGTCTGCCTAAAAATTTACTGTTGTCCGAAGCATATTGCAAAAAACGGTGTATTTCTATCGCTGCTCGTTTAGTTTTTATTGATTTTTCAAATATACCGGTCATTTTTTAAACACCCTGTAGTATATAAATGCCGATTTATCAGAGTATTAGTCCTGAGATTCCATTGTAATGATGCAAAAATGAAATCGTCTGTTAAACATCATGCATATATTTTGGACCAACAGACCTTTTCTTCAATCATATTCAAGAAAAATACAATTCTAATATTATTTTAATGAAATATATGCAATGTAGGTTCAATTTTATTTAAAAACAATTACAAGAACGCACTTTGTAAAGTATTAAAGATAGTTCTTCGGTAACAGGATTAGAAAAAAAAAAGAGTTTGTACAATTAAAATGGAAATGTTTTTAATTTCATAAATGTTCTTAAAATTTAAAATTTATTATATTTTGTAACTATCTTAACACTTTTCCGTCCGCATGTCTCTTAAGAATACTTCTATACGTAAAATGTTGAAATGATTGATTGACACCAGAATTTAGAAAATAAATTTATTCGACAATAAGTAAAATATTTTCCTCATGTATTTGATAAAAGGGAATTTTTCATTCCAAAATTCTGGTGCGAATGTAGCATTTAAGGATTAAAATTAAGTTGCGTAACGTACGACACCACTGTGATGTCGCCGGACGGCAAAGTGTTAAGGAATATTTATATCTAAACGTTAATAACGAAATGCATAATTGTGCTTATAAAAGATACGTTGAGTGAATCGCAAATTCCAAGAAGTGTTAGACTTTGATGTGACTTTCTTGATGACTGGTTTTAGAGTTTATTATAATTTAAAATAAGTTTCAATTTTTCATAAAATTAGAAATATTAAAAAGATGATATAAAAAACGCTTAAAAACGATCTGCAACTTTTTTTTATAGTGAAACATCAAAATACTATGCTGAACTAGCAAATATAATTATTCAATAAACTAAATCAGGCGCGTAGTTAATAGGATAATATTTGATTAGGCGTGTTTGGAAATGCATGCCTAGTGAATTATCATGAGTGCCTAGTGTGATTAAGCTACATTTTGATCTAAACGAAGATTGGAATAAAGTATAGTCACAATAAATTCGGCTAGTGTGTAATATCCTCGTAGTCACAATAAATATGCCTAATGCGTAATATGTTTATAGTTTATAATAGGCTTAGTGCGATCACACTGCTTTTTGTCTAAACTTTAAAATAGAAATATAGCGTAATCATTTAAAATTTTTCATACACATATTGCTGCAAAAATACTGAGTTAAAATACTTAAGTGTTATTAGAAAATTCAATTGAATTAAAAATGTAATTAAAATTTTAAACTTTTGCAACTTCCCATTTGCAATGAATAACATTGAAATAGTAACAGTTTTCGAATGTGATCTATACAATATAATGACAAAACTCTCGTATGAAGTCACATTGAACGATTTATTCTAATTTTTTTTTTTACCTCTATTGATTAATTCTAATTTCATTATATCTGTGATCAACCCTGGAGTGCCGGAAGATGTTAGTATGAAATCAGATAAAGACACATTTTTATTTCTCAAGAGATTTGTCAAATTGTAATATACTGAAATTTAAACCAGAAACTGCATCTGAGTTTGCTAATTCAAATTAAAAATATCATTTGTAATTAATATTTAGGACTTAAAATCTTTTGGAATTAAAATCTAAATCCAGCGTTTTCAATCATAACTGCAAAGTTTTATATGTTTATAAAGTATTAGAACTAATGTATAATACAAAAAAAAAATAATAAAAATTTTCATCCCACAGGATGCGTAGTAGAAATATGTTCCGCTTCAAGATTCAAAGAATAACACTGAAATAGACAGAAAAATGTCAAATTATTAGTACAAAAAAATTTAAAATATTAAATGCAAAATTACATTAAGAGTGTAAACAAGGTACGTACACTGCTTGGAATTTCCAAGGATTATGGCACTATTTTCTTCAGACTAGAAATCATTTTCTAATATTTCTTTTACAGAATAAATATCTTTCTACGATTAACCGCAGAATTTGAAATATTTTTCTGCGATTAAGTAAGGTGAAAAATTCTGTTCAAAAATTATGGTAGAACTGCATATAACCTGGTGTAAGATCATTAATTTTTAATATTTTGAAAAATTTATTCAAGAACTGTAACGGACGAAGCTAATACATATTAAAATATTAAACTGTCTATATATTTTTTTATTCAATCATATTCATTGGTAAAGCTATCATACGAATTGACATTTTTCCAAGTGAGTAAAAAAGTGTCCAGGCATAGAGTATAACTCAAATGTTTACCAATCAGTATGATTCCATTAAATATAATCACGTGTATGAAGTTGTATTTCATCGCATATACTCAACTATTTATTGGAGTACCATTACCTACAGTATATTATGTTGAGCTGTCTACATGGTTGGCGAGATGATATTACCAATAAGGTTGTCTGAGTGAATAAAGATCTATTCGTATAAAATTCGAATAAAGACAATTCGTAGAATAAAGAAGCATTTCTATTTGAGTTTATTATCCAAAGACGAATTTTAAAATCGAAAACGTATAGTTATACATTATAACAAACTTTAGGTAAATTGAAAATACAATATTAATTATATTAAAATTTTGAGCTTGTAAAAGGCGTGGAATAATAGTGAGACAGTCTGAGGGCCCACAGACATTGCAACTTGACTACATGCAAATTTAAAGTATAACTTAAGGAATTATATTAGCAGATTATTCTAATTCTCGTTGTCATTATCTGTGCAATGTCGTATGAAGTAAACGTGAAAGAGGATCAAGACACCTTTTAATTTCTCGCGGGATTTCAGAAATTACATTATGCTAAAACTTTAAAACTGTTTCTGACATTTCTTAAACAAATTAAAGTAATAATTGCGCTTAACTATTTAAGTTTATAATTCAACGCCAAAGTTTTCAAAAAATCCATAATTTTGTTTTACTATTAAATTAACTCAGAATTAAACTATAATAACAATACAATTAAATAAGTAAAGTACAATTAAAATATATTTAGTAGTTTAAGATACTATTTTAAATATCAAAATGTTCGGCTTAAATGATACAACGGATAGGTGAATGAGATTATATATTAAAGTTGATATATTAAAATGTTTAAATAAAATATTTTATAAGGGCATTGTTCTAATTTCTTTCATATTTCTTAAAATTCCATAAGAATAATATGTGAAAGTGGATAAAAATACTTTTAAATTCTCTCAGAAATTCTATACTTATATTGAAATTTAAAAGAGGATATTTTTCTGACATTGCTATTACAAATTAAATTGATAACATAAAAATATTTTATTTGATTTAACTGTAAGTATATTTTATTTAACTGAAAAAAACTGCGGTGAAATCACTTCATATTATTTTGAAGAGAGTTTAAAGAAAATGAAAAAAAAAACAATAATAAGTTTTACATGCGTTAATTAAAAATATTTAAATATTCCATTCATTTTACGCTAAATAAATGTCTGAATATCCGAAACTTACTTATGGGTAATATTCAACACTCGACTAATTACATAATACAGTTGTTTAAAAATCCTTTTCCACCTTAAAAGTTTTCACTTTTCATAAAAGTTAATACAATCTGGAGAAATGTCTCTAAAAATTATAAGGATTTAATAATAAATTTTGAAATCATTATAAATACAATTTACTGCTTTATTTCTAATATGTTTTTTTTGCATGTTCATGATCATAAATATCATTAAAAATGCATTAAGTCAGTAGTATTTGAGAAAGTATCATAAGAAGTGAAGCGTCCGCACGCTGTCATTAATTCGACATATTTTGTGTGTTTCTGCATATAAACGGCAAAATCTATCGAAAACATGTTTAATAGCACAACATCACTAAAATATCTAATGTCTGTGTCCAAGTTGAATCTCAGATCTTTAAAGAAGAAATTGCGGCGAGCATATCAGAATGTTTATGAAGTTAAAATTCCGTCCGAGGGCCAAGAGATAGACTAATAAAGATAAAACATATTCGCATTTCAGAAAATTAATTCAGTAGTAAATCCTTAATTGGCTATAAGATATTCGACGTATTTTGGGTGGCTCCTTAAACGAACAAAAATTCTTACAATTTTACGTGCGAAACCTGCTGTAGTACGCCTTATTAATAAATCAAATTTTCTTGTATGTATGAAAAATTGTAAAATAAATTTGGTATGTAAATATATTTTACCATATTCTACCTAACGGTTTTAAATATTTTGACTTGTTATAAATAATATATGCAACCAATAAAATTACGTGAAACTTTTGAGGTTTGAACTACATGTTATGACTACATATATATATATATATATATATATATATATATATATATATATATATATATATATATATATATATATTGCATAAACTATATGAAAACTAATAAACTCTCAAAGTCCCTTTAACAGTTTCAAATGCTGTTGCCAGATCACCACTGGCGAGAAAGCTTTTTTATCTGGCGATCAAGTTAGTTAATCTCTTAATATAAAAATTAATTCAGTAATTAAATTAATTTTAATTCATACTGAATTAAAATTAATTCAGTAGTAAATCATTAATTGGCTATAATATATTCGACGTGCTTTGGGAGGCTCCTTAAACGAACCAAAATTCTTAAAATTTTACGGACGAAACCTACAGTAGTACGCCTCATTAATGTATATAATTTTCGTGTATGTATAAGAAATTGCAAAAAAGAAGTTTGGTATGTAAATATATTTTATTATATTATACCCAATGGTTTTAAATATTTTGACTTTTTATAAATAATACATGTGACCAATAAAATTAAGTGAAACTTTTGAGTTTTGAACTACATATTATGACTACATATATATGTTACGGTCAATATGATTAATCCGGTCATTATTAATAATAACCGGACCTTATAAATTAATAATAACCGGTCATTATTAATATTGACAGCACATAAAGGCCGGTTATTAGTAATAATAATCACGGTCATTATTAATAATAACCGGTTATTATTAATAATGACCGCACATAAAGGGTGGTTATTATTAATAAAAATAACCGCGGTCATTATTAATAATAACCGGTTATTATTAAAAATGGCCGCGGTCATTAGTATTAATAGCCGGTTATTATTAATAATGACCGGATTAATCATGTGTTGACCGTAACCATATATATATTTCATAAAATATATAAAAACAAATAAGCTATCAAAGTCCCGTTAATAAATTCAGGTAGATCAAGAAGCAGAATGGTTCAAAACACGAAGACATATTTACAAGATATTATTTACTCATAACCAGGGTTTGACAAATGCGGTCACCAGGTCGCCACTGGCTACCAAGCTTTTTTATTTGGCGACGAAATTATTTAATCTGCAAATTTTAAAGTAATAAAATCATAATTATCTGACTTAAGGTAAAGCCAGGAGAGATGGCTCAGTCGGAGAGATTGCGCACATAGAGGTACCGGAGGAAGGAGTAGAGTGAGCGCGCAGTGACTCCAGGTAGTAGTACAATAGCAGTAGTGGAGTGTCTACTTGAAAATGCACGTTGATTGATTTGAGCGTCTAAGATAAAGCATTGCTATTTTGTTGTGTTTTCCCAAAGTAAGGGCTTGAATTTCCATAGCTATTCATCAGAATTTCTATACGATGTCAGTAGTACAAAATATTTTAAACTTAAACTATTTCTCATAAGCTGCTAATCTAGACTAACAGTGCGAACATCCACGCTTCGTTTTAGTAGCGGCCATGTTTAAATAAAAGGCCGCGCAATCTTTGCTACCGAAATTGGAGAGTTTGCGCATCCGCTACTTAGCAGAGATGGCGCATTGTTCCCATTAGTTTCCATGCTAGTAGAGATTACGCACCTCATTGGTAAATTTGCATAAAAAATTAAAAATGAAAATCGACTAATTTTATGTTAAACGTGTTTTCAAGTAATTTAATGTTATTTTGTAATCTTATCTGGACTTGTTTTTTCTGATTCTTTAAATTTTTTTTCCCTTTAATTAAAATTTTTCAATCGTTTTAAAAATTATTTCCGTTTTCTGATTCTTCAATCATTAGGTTGAAATGTTCACTCCTAATACAATTATATTTGTTCATAAAAACCTTAAAACAATGTCATTTAAGTGTAATTATTATTGTTAACAATTTAATTGCATTTATTATTAGTAACAATCTCTCCTACCCATGTGCGCAATCACACCAACCCTGTAAGGACAGATTGCGCAAAAAATCTTTCTTGGTTTTATTACAACTGTTCTATTAAATTGCAACATAACAACAAAATAGCAATGGAAATGCATAAAAAAACAAATGAAGTAAAAATTATTCAGGGATAGTTTAGCAAAAAATTAATATTTAGACTTTTTATTGTTATTCTTTTGAATTGTCCGCAGACTATCCTAGCTTTACCTTACTTCGACAGAAAAATAGGCCGAAAAATTGTTTTCCTGCTTCCTTATTTCATCGATGCTGCCTCATCAGTAAAGATTTTGTAGCACTCAACTATCTGGACATTTGAAACATTTGTCAATCGACATTTCCCGAACATGCCGGTTAATACAGTTTTTACATAATTTTTTTTCAGATATATATATAATTTTGAGCAAATTTCATTAGAAAACTTTCTTTATATTATCCTTCTAAATTGTGTAACTAAGAATTCTAAATTATGCTTATATTATTTTTTTTTGCCCATAAATTCATAAAATCCTTTTGTTGTTTTCGAAAATCAATCACACGGGGAAGAGGGGGAGAGTAATATTTTTTTACTGGCGAATAGAATGTTTTGCTAGTTACCAGGTTTTATCCAGAAGTCCTGCTCATAACCTATTCTTAGGTTTCCGTCTGAATATTTTTCCTTCATCATTCGGCATGCATCATTTCACGTAAAATGTGATTTCGTTTCAATATTAATTGGATGGCAGTCACAGGTGTGTATCAAAAACCTGATTTTGGCAGTAATGCTTCCGTTAGTTAAAATCATTGGTCAAGTATAGAATGTAATGTGCATAATATTTTACCCAAGTGTATAGAGCAGCTTTTGTGAATGTCTCAAAAGCATAGCTTGAAAATTCTGAAAGTGATCGTCTATAGAATAAGTTCGAAATCCGTTGTTACTAAAATGAAGCAAAAATATGAGGGGTTGGATCCAAAGTATGACAAGTACAGAAGTAGTATTTCTTAAGAAATACTTGTCTACTAGTCATCATTTGGATACAGCCCCTGATCTTTATGCTTCTTTTTGGGAACAACGAATTTCGAGCTTATTCTATGGATGACCACTTTAGGAATGTTCAAGCTATGTTTTTGAGACATTCACAAAAGTTGCTCTATACACTTGGGTAAAATATTATGCACATTATATTTTGATAACATTCGAGCATAGATACATTATTTAATAAACCTGCACGTTTTTCATCCAATATTTACTATTTTTTATTTCTGATTGCGGGGTATTGTGTACAATGTTGTTAGTCATATTTTCTGAAAAAAACATTTTTATATAAAAAACTCTGCAAATTATAAGCAAAACATTTGGTGAAATTCGAGATTGTTTTTATAAAAACCTTAATTTCTCTATGTGTATATATGTTGTACTCATAAAAATGGACACAGTTTATTATAATAAGCCTCTTAATCTTTTGCTAAAGTTTCAATGCTTAAGGGACATTACTTTTTACAGGGTTATTCCAAAGACTTTCGTTTTTCTTCAATTTGTTGACGGTCCCCAATGGGGTTTATGGAAAAAATGTTCACGAAAATATATGTTACCAACAGTGCTGCTTACACGCCTGAAGTTTCAGGATAATTCTTCATATATTTTTCTAGATATTGCACTTTCACTCTTTTTCATGGGTGTCCGTATTATTTTGTCACCCATCTGTATATTCAAGCCTAAGAAAAGTGCTAAGTATTTTGAAGTTTTACTCTTTAAGTTTGAAGCTTCTGAATACATAAATTTAATAAACTGGTATGATTGTAAATTGACGAAACATCCTATGTTGTTGAAATTACCGGACGAAGCAGTGAAACAAATAATACAAACAGGGGAAACGCCTGATTTTGTATGTTTTCCTTGCCAAGCATTGAGAAAGTCAGTCAAGTTTGTTAAAAAAGCTGTTTCAATTATATCTGGATATGAAGCTAGAATGTTTTATCTTGGGAATGTTTGTCCCGCAATAGTATGCCTAAATTGCCTGCTAAAAAGAGCTATAAGCCAGTGGGTTTAAATGCTAATATAACAAAAGGTTGGAAGGAGGATGGAGGTCGATACGCAGCCATCTCTTCGTGGTGACTTCTTGATAGTATTTGCTTAATATAAGCAAATATGAGCTAAGAACTGCATTTTTTATTTTAATTTATTTACTGTTAACATTGTAAAATGTGACGCTTGTGAGGAACCGGAAGATAAGTTAATTAAAATAAAAGTTTTTACTAGTAGTTTAGGCATAAAAAAATAAATTTATCTATTACACGACAAAACAAAAAAGTTTTATTTTCAACGTATTTTCAAAGTATTATGTCTTGATTAATTACAAAAAGCATTGTACAGTCAAAAATCCACCTGCAATAATTACCACCAAAAGACGACAATGCCCTCGAATGATGTCGAGGACAGTTTTGTATATTATCAATAGATTTTTCTACGCACATAACATTGATTAAAAAATAAATGCAGGAGAAAAACGCATAACACATTTGAAAAAGTACTTTCAGAAATTAACATCCATAGAAAAAAATGTGTTAATTCTTACCGTACATGAATTCATTTATATCCTGCAAATATATTTTAATATACTAAATTTAGTTCAGATGGAGCTATATTTAGTAACCCAATACTTTAAATCAATTAAAAAATAGCATTATGAAATTCCCCCTCATACACTGTAATGCTAACGAAATATATTGTGTATCCCGACATATGATCTATACACTATAGAATTCATACTGTAGAATTTATACACGCCTTTTAGTATGCAAAAAGTTAGCTAAACATAAAAACGCATACCCAAATATAAACACACTCCATCATTAATCGCTCATACATAGTTAGGTAACCGAAATCTTTTGGATGGCCCAGTAGATGAACAAAAACTCTTAATCACGTCCTATTCTACATTAAGCATCCTTTAGTGTGCCCCAATAAAGTGTATAAATTTCATTATGTTTGAAATAGTGTGACATCATTAAAATACAATGCATAGAAGTTTTACCCGTAGACTACTATACACTGTATATGGCCAATGATGACCGGTCACTTAAGATTTTAGACGTTTTGTTAAATATCTGGAAAGATACATGAGGAATTATCCAGAAACTTCAGGACTGTAAACAACCTGTAGATTTCCGTGAAGATTTTTTCCCGAAACCCCATAAGGGCCGTCAACAAATTCAAGAGAAACATATATCTTTTGGATAACCCTGTAAAAATTAATATCGCAAAAGCGTTGAAACGGTAGCACAGGCTTAGGAGACTTCTTTTAATAAATTATGTTCATTTTTATGAGGATAGTACGTGGTGAAATTAAGGTTTTTATAAAAACAATCCCAAATTTCACCAAGTGTTTTGTTTATAATTTTCAGAGTTCTTAATATAAAAGAATGTTCTTTTCAGGAACGATGACACACAACATTATATACAATACCCTGCAATTAGAATTAAAAAAATTATAAATATTGGATGAAAAATGATCAGGTTCACTAAATATTGTTTCACTGCGCACGCGCGAATTCATTCAAAATATACTGTGCGTAATATATTAGCTAAATGTATAGACCAACTTTTGTGAAAGTGTCAAAAACATAGCTTGAAAATTCTGATAGTAATCGTTGATAGAATATGCTCGAAATTCGCTGTTCCCAAAAGGAAGCAAAAAGATGAGGGGTTGTATCCAAATATACTAGCTTATGAAAGTTGACATAATAAGAATGAAATGTCTCTCATTGTATATTTGGATACCACCCCTCATCTTTTTGCTTTCGTTTGGGAACAGCGAATTTCAAGCTTATTTTATCGACTATCACTATCAGAATTTTCAAGCTATTTTTTTTAAGCTTTCATAAAAGTTGCTCTATACATTTAGCTAATGTATTATGCACAGTATATTTTGATTGCATTCGCGCATGCGCAGTGAAACAATTTTTAGTAAACCTGCTCATTTTTCATCCAATATTTATTATTTTTTAATTGTGATTGCAGGGTATTGTATATAATGTTGTTTGTCATCGTTCCTGAAAAGAACATTCTTTTATATTAAGAACTCTGAAAATTATAAGCAAAACACTTGGTGAAATTAGGGATTGTTTTTATAAAAACCTTAATTTCTCCACGAGTATACGTGCTATCCTCATAAAAGTGAACATAGTCTATTAAAAGAAGCCTCCTAAGGATGTGCTACCGTTTCAACGCTTTTGCGATATTAGTTACTACAGGGTTATCCAAAAGATTTTCGTTTTTCTTCAACTTATTGACGGCCCCCTATAGGGTTTCGGGAAAAAATCTTTGCCAAAATACATGACGTGGACTATTCTGTTTACACGCCTGAAATTTCCGGATAATTCCTTATGTATTTCTCTAGATATGTAACAAAACGTCTAAAATCCCAAGTGACCGGTCATCATTGGCCATATAGTGTATACTCGAAAACTTTTGTATGGCCATGTAAATGAATGATAAATGTTTTGTATTCCTTATCCTACTTAAAACATGTTTTAGTGCACCCCAGAAATGTATATGAATTTCATTATCATAAATTAGTGTAAAATCATTGAAATAAACCGCAAAACCTGCCCCAAACACTATAATGTTATTTTGTGTGTCCCTGTAAATGAACTATATATGCTACACCCTCGATTTTCTATAGCGAACATACTAAAGCTGTCCTCAATAACGCATATCAATTACACGGCAATATGAGTATATATACTACAGTTAGATCACAGAGAGACGGCTGACGACAGACGGCAGACAGATAAACCGAATGCATAAACATTTTTTAACTATGTTGGAAATTGTTAAAATGACAGGGGATTTTTCTAATTTGGCGAAACATTAGTATTCACCCAATAAAAATTAATTTTTGGAACTTTTGTTTTGCATTGCTGTTTGTTTCAATTGGCGTGTAATTCGGGCATAAAAGCTCGCTTTTATTTATGCTGAGTTTAAATTATAATGTATGCATATTCAGATTTAAAATCCTAGAATTTTAGGGAGCTAAGTATTTTCATCAAATAAGTTATAATTCGAATTGTATGAGTTTTTCAAATATTACAGACAATATGTTATGAGAAAAGTAAAACAGAACTCAAAATACCCCCCCCCCCCCAAAAAAAAAGTACGTATTCGGTACCAGAAAAAAGTAGCAGAAAGAATAACACTTCATAAATGCGAAAGGCACCCTCAATATAATGCATAACAAAACATCATAACTTTCACTTCTTGAAGGAAAATCAAAATTAGATTTAACCCATTAACACCCAGCGGCATATTTTTAGACGTGCAGACTTAGTGGCAATAAATCGCTTTTAAATAGCCTTCAATATACTTATTGGGAATGAAACTGCAAGGAAGGCAAGAAAAAACATCCATGAGGTCAAATGTTACGTGTGTCACTCGATTGTGGGAGTTGTTATGTAGTTGTGGAGGAAGACACTTTGTCTAAATTTTCTTTAATGCGTTTTTTTGCTCCTTGTTCATGTCTTATGAGAAAACAGTAAAGTGATACAGGTAAATAAGGTTTTATTTGGTTTTATATTATAATTATAGGTGTGGATGTTTCGCCATCACGCGTTTTGTATTCAAAATAAATTCAGTTAGTAGAAATTCACATCCAAATAATAATGTACTAAAAATAGATCGCTGGGCGTTCAAGCCTTCTTTTTTTCTACTGCTCGCCATGCAATGATATATTTTCCGTTCTTTTATAGATTTATAGTATGAATCGAAAAATCTTCAATAATGAATAAGAGGCGGTTGAATATTTGATTTTAAAAGAAATTCATGATGACATTATTGGTTGCAATTGATGAATTGGCAGAGAAAGAGCAGATAGATGATGATAAGTTTGATGATCCAGTTATAAAAGATATTGCTGGGAAAGTAGAGGTAATATCAACAGATGATGAACATCAGAAAATGGACATGCTTTCAACTTCTGAGTAAAAGGCTAAAAAGTTTAAAACGGAAAAACCAGAAGTAGTCTGGAAATCAAAAACACCGAAATATGCAAAGTGGTCCGAAACAGAAAAAAAATTATAAGAACTGTCTTATGAAACCGGAAACAGACGTAGGAAATGCATCTCCAGTTGATATGTTTGAAAAACTTTTTTCAGATCATGTATGTGATTTAACTGTTGAGAATAGGAATCACTACACAAAAAATTTTAAAAGTCACCATGATTTTAATAATATTACAGAGAATATAAAGATATTGATAGGGTTTTTAATGTTTTCTGGCTACCATACTGTTTTCCTAGTGATACAGATTATTAGATAAAAACTTAACTAAAGAGTTATTGCAGGAAAATATTTGAAATTGGGAGGAAAGTTTTAACAGGATGGTCCTTAAAATTTTCTTTCAACTTTAAAAAGTAGTGTTAGTGGTGATACTCGTTGTGACAGGATAGATCCTAATATAGGCTGGCGAAATACGGCAAAGACGCTGCCAATTTGCATGTTGTCAATAAAGACCTCTTACTTATTCTGTAAAGTGTGATACCACTTTATGTAAAAACTGTTTTACAAAATTTCACACAAAACTTTGGACAGTACATATTTTAATTGTAATAGTTTATTACATCTTTCTTTCTTTATCCTTTGTAGTGTTTTTCGGAATTCCTTGTTATAATGTAAATGTTTCATTAGTTACTGTATTTTATTATTAATATACCAGCTTATTACATATCTTTTTACTTCTTCTAATGTACATTACATCCTTACACACCCCATTTTAGTGTATTTTTTTCATTTTATACCTTTAAATGTATATGTGTTTTTGAAAATGTAACGTCATAATTGTAAATGCTACATTAATTATTGGATTTTATTATTATTATACATTCTTTTTGACATGTTTCTATGTGTTTTGTAATATATGCATGTTTTTAAAGCTGCGTATTTTTGTTTTTATCTTTTTGTCATTTTGAAACATTTGTTTGAACTACTACTACTTCGTCAGGTATATGCTAAAAATATCGCTCCAATGCCCAGCGATCTATTTATAGTACTCCATTTTTTAAAAATCAATTTGCAGTTTTGGTAAAATTCGATTATAATATTCATATTAAAAGAAAAATACTTCAGATTCAAGTTGTTTATCCGATTCCTTCCAGGAAAAAAATAATTTGGGCGTTAATGGGTTAAAAAACTTATTTCGCCTGCACTATTTCTCTATGTAGAAAATATGTTGAATTTTGCATTTTATGAATGTTATTAGCAGTCACTATCAAGGCAGATATTATGCAGATAAACTTTTAAAAAATCTTTTAAAGAAATTTCTTTTAATTTTATTCAAAGAGGGTCATAAATAGAAATAGCATGAAGAGATAAGTGTAACACTTTCTATTTAACAGTCAGAAATGCCTTTCTATTTAAACACATATGTAAACCCGTATGTAAACTATTTATTTCAAGATGAAAATTCCACTCTTTAGATGTAGCATTGCTTGAACTAGCGTATTTCTTAAACTAGCAATCTATCTTTGTTTAATTTTCCAATGTAAACATCTTTGCGCTTCGAATTTCTATGGATATAAAAATTTCCGCTAGAATATTTTTAACTTCAAAGCGTATGTTATAATTTTTATAATTATTCATTCTGCTTCAAACATACATTTATGTGTTGCGCATCAAAGAAGGTATAACATGTACAAACAAATTGCGACATCTGAATTTGAATTCGTTCTCCATAATGAGCACAATTTCTTAATTATATTGTTTTTACTTTTCATTTAATTTATTTCTTATGTTTAGAATAAAAAATGTTATTACAGAATTGTGTTGTAAAAGAAACATAAAAATATTAAATCATAAATTATATAATAAAAAAAATATTTTTTATCTAATATTATTAATTACTATATATTTCCCTATGTTTGGAATGGCGAAGATAATTTATTTAAATGAAAATGTTGCACAATTTATATATGGCTCGTGAGACAACTTCCCCAAATCTTTTATTACAAAAAGCATATTATAAAATTTATTTAAACGCTCTAATGCACAGTATGAATGTAAATTTCTGTACTTCATAATGTTAATTTTTTTTCAAAATTTAATAACTTGTCCTATTTTATTTATTTATTTTTAACAAATTTTTATGCTCGAGTATAATGTATTGTTTTATTTAAGCCTTTTCTCAGTGTCTGGTGTTATGAAACACTGGAATTATCGAAACATTTGTTTTCTTTCCTTTGCCTAGCATATTCCATTGATTTTCAGTGACACATCACAGATAATCTGCCATGTACATTAAAATTAGTATTGCGGCATCATCTTATTGATTACATTCTCAAATTTTTAAACTATCAAAACTTATGCCTTTACCTGACGTTTGGTATTACGTTCTACCAACAATGTCGGAGATTGGTTTTTTTATTGTCCAGAAGGTTCCTTCCAATTTCGGTAACACAATCACAATCTGCTCTGATCCTGCACATCAAAGTTCCCTAAGCAGCACATTCATATTCATGAATATTCACAAATTTGTATAATACCAAATTCTAATCCTTTTCTTTATTTCGGGTAGTATGCATTACCTACAATATTATAGATTTTCTTAAAAATGTGCAGAAGCTTCGCCCAATTTTTTGTAGCACACCTCTGTTATTCTACTAATGGGCATATTAGTTTGCAAAGCGGCATTTTCTTATTGAATAAGGTTTATATAATACTAAAATCTAAGTTTTTTTTCACGATGTCTGGTATCATGTATTACCCACTATGGCAAGAATTCGTTTTTATATTGCCGTACAGATTCGTTTTATTTTAGAAAACACATCTCAGCTATTCTGATCATGCCCATAAAAATTAGCAATGCTGATTAGCTTTTTCTTGGTTAACAATCGGAGATAAATATAATACCAACAATGCCAATGTACACTCAGAAGAAGGAATTGATTAAAACTACAAAACATTTTTGTTGAGTACATTTTGGTTGTTTTAGCAAAATTGGAGTAAAATTGAACCATTTTACTTCAATTAACAAAACATTTTTGCTGACGATACAAAATTTTATTTTGGAATTGCAAAAAAAATGTGGTTTTTAACAACAACAAAATTTTTGTTGATTCAAAAAAAATTTCCTTTGATCTATATTTAAACAAAATTTTTGTTTAAATATGGGTCAATAAAAATTTTGTTTGAATCAACAAAAAAAATTTTTTTTTGCAATTCCAGAAAAATTTTTTGGATCGTCAGCAAAAATGTTTTGCTAATTGAAGTAAAATGGTTCAATTTTACTCCAATTTTGCAAAAACAACAAAATGTACTCAAAAAATGTGTTTTGTAGTTTTAACCAGTTTCTTTTTCTGAGTATAAATTTGTACTTTTATTGCTCAAAAGATTCGTTTCAATTTCAGTAACACAATCGAAACCTATTTTGATCCTGCACATCAAACTTTCCTAAGCAGCATTTTCATATTTACGAATAATCTCAGATTTGTATAATACCAAATTCTAAGCCTTTATATTGCACAGCGGCATTTTCTTATTGAATAAGGTTTGTATAATACTAAAATCTATGTTTTTTCACGTATCATGTCTTACCTCTAATCATTTCTCGTATCACGTATTACCCACTGTGGCAAGAATTTGTTTTCCTGTTGCCGTGGACATTCCTTTATTTTCGGAAAAAACAGCTCAGCTATTCTGATCATGCACATAAAAATTAGCAATGCTTATTATCCCTTTGTTGGTTAACATTCTGGGATTAGTATAATACTACAATCTGTTTTTTAAATGTATCTGAACGAAATATATATTGTTTCGTCGATCTGTAATGTTTCCTAGTCCATCGGTGATTTTATGCTTCAGTTCCAATTTTAGAAGAAATATGGAAAAGCAATTTAGTATTATTGTCAAAACTTTGAATATTTGCGACTGGTTGACCCGCCCGGCATTGCACGGACCGTGATAATGACTTTAAATGTACATCAAATGTGTGTTGAATTATTTTATACTTTTTCACGAATATATTTCCAAAAGAATCTAATATTATACACTGACTTGTGAAACGACTGTGACACTGACTTGTGAAACGACTGTGACACTGACTGTGAAAAAAAAATCCATCCAAACGAACCTAGAATTTGGTGTACCAATGCATTCGGCAGCGTACACCGGACGTGTTTCGTACCCTCCGGTCTTGTTTGATTAAATATATTTAAATCAACATCTATCCAAACGGACCTAAAGTTCTCGCTCCCACTGCCTTCGTCAGTGTACACCTGGGTTATTGCGCTGTTTTGTTTGGAAAAAAACTTTAAATTTGTATGATTTTACATTTATTAAACAAATATATTTCCAAACAATTTAAACGGCCAGTTATAGTGTAAAATTTTCTAAAGCCCAAATTATTTTAAACTTGAAACGACATCTTCAAAAGCACGGAGAGAAAAAATAATATCGGGCAAATTCATGAAACGACTTCAATCAAATAGTAAATATTAATATTTTTTAAACCAAATATATCGTTATAACCAGATTTATGTTCGGGTAAAGGGAACTGAATTTTAAAACTGGAGAAAAAACAGAAAAGATGAAAATCAACGCCAATCGACATCCGAGAGATAATTTTTTTGAAATAGTAAATAATGATATTTTACGAAAAGTAAGATGCCTCTATAACCGCAATAATGCGCAAAATAAGTGGATATACAGGGTGTTCCGAAGGTCTTTGAAACATTTTAAAATTCAATAAAACATCAAACAACTGACGTACGGGAGTGAGGTTTGGACAAAAATGCTTCTTATGATCTGAAATTTTGTTTAAGCTAACAAAAAATTGTTACAAAAATTATCATAGAGGGCGCAGTTTATAGAAAGTTATCGAATAGGTGGAATTGCTTTATACATAACAATGTCGAAAGACGCTCAACTACATTCAAACTATGTCAACCCACATTCCAGAAGTTAACAATACTCGTTTATTCATCCTCACTCGTTTAATCGAACTCAGGAGGACAGGTATTTTTAATATCGATACCTATTCGATAACTTTCCTGGATCAGCGCCATCTATGAGAAATTTCTATTACTATTTTTTTTTATTTGCTTAAAGAGAATGTCAGCTAATAAAAAGCATTTTCGTACAAACCGCACTTTAGTAAGCCAATTGCTTGATCTTCTATTGAATTTTAAAATGTATCAAGTACTTTTGGGACAATCTGTATACATATTTTTTTCGTCCGCGAAGTGTATGTGGACGTTTAAAAATGCAGAAAACACAGAAAACCTGAAAAGAATTCGGAAAATCGGAAATCTAACAGACAATCGAACTTCGGAATATATATATATATATATATATATATGTTTTAAATAGTAATTGATATATTTTTTTAAATAAACATAACGTTAGTAAAGCAAATGTACCCCAAATAAGTATGTTTTTGTCCTTGTATATTTGACCGAAAAGCAAATGCGTAAGTTTCAAAATACAATATAATGGAAAATTTGATAACTGATGCGAATCCAGCTTCAGTAAAAATTATTGAAAGCGTAAATATTACTAACTTTTCAAACGAAAAATACCGCAGGAACAGAGAAAATACGGTAAAAAAATTTCGTTTTCTTTTTCAACACTACGGGGATTGTGAGATTATGATATCAAAATGCAAATATAGTAAAAACTAACGCTTCAAATTTGGTCTGCGATAAGAAAGTCCGACAGGCGCAAGCAAAATCGGCGGAACGAAAGAATCTCGCCCTTTTGTGATGTTTATTATGGTTTTTAATTAACATCTTTGCTAATTAGCAAATACAAAACAGGGTTTGAGGTGCACAGCTTTAGACATACAGGTACTTTCCTGACAAATCTTTAAATACCGCGCTCAGCCATCTCTTCAAAAAACAGCACAAAAACACGCACAAACTTCTTTATTATTATAGATTTAAAAAAATTAATACAAATGACTTGTAATTTGATATCTCGCCATAAATGTCTGGCCGTAGATTAAAAACATCTCCTCATAGTAGAGTATTATTGTTGGAGAGTAAAGAATTTATTTCAAATTTCAATAAATAAACAACCACAAAATATTTAATTCATGTATATAAGTTAATATAGTAATTGTTATTCCGTATCAATGGCTCCTTTTTTCTGAACATGAACGGAAATCAAAATTTCAAGGACTAGTCTGTTCATTTATTTCCACATTTTGAATGTTGATGACTATTTGGCGTATGTTTATTGGAGCATGGATTTACTGAATATTGATACGAGTCTTTGATGAATGGAGTCAATATTTTTGATTATATCTAATATTTCAGTTTTTAAGTAATAATATAAGAATATTTATTTCGCCTGTAAATCTCTCTATTTATTCGCACTCTTAGTTTAGTAATGATTATTAAAGCTACTATTTTTTTTTAGATTTAATCTTCAATTTCGTTTAACAATTACACTTTAAATAATCGAATTACATAATATTTTGCTGAGGGCGTCTATATTTGAAAACACAAAAATGTATGTGAGTAATACTGACACCGTACTGACAAAAGGAATGATTGGAATAATAAATTTCACTTTTATGCAAATTTATAAACTTATAAACATCGCGCAATTTAAATTTTTTAACAGTCGAATTGGAAACAAATCTGAGTTCAGATGCAATATGTTTGAAAACTACTGGGTGTAGTAAGAAGTTGCAAAGCGAATTTTGTCTGACATTTACTGCGAAATAGCACACCAATCAGTAGACCGCGTTTGTGTCATGTGATAAGAACCTGTTCAGCGTTTTCAAATACACGCAGAAGCTGGGATAAAAGTGAAAGTAAAGTTGAAATTTCGAAGGTGAAAGATGTCATATGATAAGTCATTTATTCGTCAATGCATTCGTTACGAATTTCACCAAGGAAAAAATGCTGCAAAATCATATCGATCAATCCGTTCTGTTCTTGGAGAGGAAATCGTATCAAAAAGCACATGCGAATTTTGGTTTCGACGTTTTAAAGATGGTGATTTTGATGTTAGCGATCGAGAACATAGCGGCGCTTCACTGAAGGCTAGTCATGAGGATTTGAAAGAACTGCTTGATGAAGATGCATCTCAGACGCAAACAGAACTTGCCAAACAATTAGGAGTATCACGAAAAACGATTTGTAATCGTTTACACGCGATGGGAAAGATTCAGAAGGCAGGAAAATGGGTGCCACATGCATTGAGCCAGAGGAACAAAAAATGAGTGCATGAATGTGCTAAACAGGCAACAGACAAAATCTTCCTTGTGGGAAATCGTGACGGAAGATGAATATGTTATGACAATCCGAAACGCAAAAAAATATTGGTTGAATCCTGACAGAGCAACAACATCAACGCCGAAACGAGCTACTCGCAGCAAAAAAGTTCTCCTCTGCATCTGGTGGGATATGAAGGGTGTGCTCTATTACGAATTGTTGGAGACTAGTGTAAGTATAACTGCTAAACGCTACAAGCAACAATTGCATCAATTGAACCAGTAAATCGGTCGAAAGCGTACATTTACTGGCAAAGGTTTGCGCCTCGTGAAATTGCTCCATCACACCGCAAGACCTCATGTTGCAAAACCAGTCAAGTACACGTACACTCAAGTACACTCTTGGCTGTGAATTTTTGGAACACCCAGCGTATAGTCACGACGTAGCCCCTTCGGACTGTTATTTGTTTCGGTCGATGGAGAATGCCTTGTCTTCTGTATACTTTCGGACAGTGGATGAAGTGCGAAACTGGGTTGACGACTTCATCGCGTCAAAAGACGAATCGTTCTACACTGCTGCCATGCATCAACTACCCGACCGATGTCGGAAGGTGTTAGATAATGATGGAGATTATTTTGATGAATAAAGGTATTATTCTCAGTTCTTAATTCCATATTCATTTCTTTGAAAAACGCTTTAAAACTTTTTAATACACCCATTATATCTAATTGGAATGATTTTTTAATGGTTTTTACAATAATTTCCAAGCATGTGTTTTTTTTTATCTTTCGCGTGCAGCTCGATTACGGAAAATTAATCCTTTTGCACCTAAAGTAATATGAATAGTTCAGCATTTGTTTTCGTGTAATATTCCATAACAAAATTCAAACTGCACCAAGAAAAATAATTAAGAAACAAGCTTAACTGATATATAACCATTCTCACACTAAACGTGCCAGAAGAAAAAAAGGTTACTTTAAATATTGAAATATTTGGCAATTTCTTTGTTTTTCACCCCTGGCATTTCTTTAATACGAAAGTATTGTTTTTAATATATTTGAAAATTTTCTTTGAATACACAATTGATATTTTTCCTATAAAATTTCTTTTTGGTATTGCTAGTGTTCAATCTATAGAAACATGTGTTAAAATACAAAAAATCTATTAGCGCTTTCCATTAAAAATGTGTTTTATCTATGTTTTGTAAACCCGACTGTATTTTGTGTAACCAGGGAAGCCCGAGTTGGATTCCCTGGTATTTATAATGAAAAGTAAAGTATTAAGATCATCTGCTCAAAAAATAGAAACTTGTTTCTTTTATATATAGTGTAAAGCACGTCCATCCGTCCATCCACTGCTAATGCGAACATATAGACACAAACATTATACAAACATTGGTGATACATTTGTAAATAAGTAAACGAAATAACTAAATACAAAGATCTGTATATTCTGTTTCACTGATATGAGTTCTGTCTGTAGATGAAAGCCTACGGAGGCAGTTTTTACCCAGTGGAGTACGATATAAAATCTGGGTCTATTCTCACTCTGCAGCAATTAATGTCTGCCTTGTTTTCGACCGTAAATTCTCTTTTTTGGTGTATTTTATTTTCTAGTTTACGGTTGTCCCTTCAATTTTTTCGCCTTCATTTTATAAATTATTCATTCTTATTGTAAGTTAACAGTCACCGCTTCAGAGACATCCAGCGTTAATTCGTCCAGCATGACTTGGATTGATGTGTTGTGAAAGCGCCGGTTTAACATGGTTATTAAGTCGAAATCTACTTATAATAAAATCCGAAGGCAAGAAAGTGTCTGTAACCATTCCGGGCGGGGCTACTCTTGTCTGCGAATCGACCTTAGTTAAACGTCATTTTAGGCTCAATGAAAAACCTATGGTAACATATGACAGCTAAATGATAATATCTTCTACTTCAAATCACGTCTATTCAGCATATTATTCTTATAAAACATGTATATCATATCCTATTATAATGTTTTAAGTTCATAATTAAAAATCCAGATTAAACATCGGAATCCCAGGTATAAACAAACGAACACCGTTGCGAACAATATTGTTTTGGCGTCATCTACCGGCTTTAAAAAGTACTTTTTTACAATACAAACCTTTAAATAGTAAAATCTTCATGCTATTTGTATGAAGTCTTAGGAAAATGGAACGCAGATCAACAATCCATCATATTTGACGGTGGTTATATACTAGATTTTTACAAACATACTGTATTTAATTTTTTACAAGCATAAGAAATTAAGTTTAGAAACAATTATTCAAAGCTTTTTTTGTTTATTCATAAGGTAAAATATCCATAGAAACTTTCCAAATTACGTTGATCTTAGATTTTTTTTGTCATTTTAAACATTTAGTAAATTTATGATTAAAAAAATCAGTTGATTTAAATCAATGATTTAAAATAAAATCAGTTGATTTAAATCAATGATTTAAAATAAAATCAGTTGATTTAAATCAATGATTCAAAATAAAATCAGTTGATTTAAATCATGATTTAATCACTAGTTTAAATCATCTGATTAAAATGGTTGACACCTATATTGTTTTGGCGTCATCTACCAGCTTTAAAATGTACTTTTCTACAATACAAACCATTCAATAATAAAATCTTTATGCTGTTTATATGAAGTCTTATGCAACTGAACGCAGGTCAACAATCCGTCATTTTTAACGGGAGTTATATACGAGGACATTTCGAAAAGTTAAGATACTACACCGTACGCCGGAGGAAAAGAAAAGTTTTGGCAAGCAAGTTGGCAACACAGGTGTTAACCTTGAACCGTTAGCTTTCTCCTCGCGGTCGTTCGGCATTTCAACGTTGATTCTGGTTGGAGTAGGTCGTGTTTAAAATGGTTCCGCCACCGATTCAGAATCCCGCCAAACGCGAAGTGCGCTCCGTCATACGTTTTCTTCATGCAAGAGGTCAGCGATCAGCGGATATTCACAAAGAAATTGTTTCTGTTTATGGGAACATTATGAATCGACAAAGTGTAACGAAATGGTGTCGTCAGTTCTCTGAAGGTAGGACCGATATTCATGACGAACAAAGAACAGGTAGGCCATCTGTGATCTCTGATGCCCTTCTTCAGAGAACGGAGGAAGCAATTCGTGCGAATAGA
The DNA here is from genome assembly GCA_963931845.1 of Maratus michaelseni. NCBI lineage: Eukaryota > Metazoa > Arthropoda > Arachnida > Araneae > Salticidae > Maratus > Maratus michaelseni. The sequence goes on along the minus strand of OZ007596.1, from coordinate 180,098,546 downwards.
CGTCTCAAATTGAAAGAATTGCATCAGATCATACCGGAAGTGTCAATGACGATTCCACGACGACTATGAGATCAAAGATGAAGTTGAAATGTGGTTCCGACAACAGGCGGAAACCTTCTATGACTGTGGGATACAAAAGCTTGTGCCCCGACTTAACAAATGTTTGGATAACGGGGGTGATTATGTCGAAAAATAATAAATAATCCAGTTAATAAGATGTAACTTACGTTTTCTAAATAAATGTTTTTTTTTAAGGAATGCGAGCCGTTGTATCTTTACTTTTCGAAATGCCCTCGTACTAGTGTTATAATAAACATTGTACTGAAATACAGTTCGGTGTCTTGACGGTTGAGTGCTTGATGGGTGAGATGATTATAACCCGTTTGGGTAGGATTTTAACTGGCAGATAGGGCCCTGGTCAGTGATTTCGTGTCTGTTTTCCGAACTGTTTGAAACTTATGCGAGATGTTTTTACGCACATCACCTTGTATAAATCTCATGTGGAAAAAGAAAAATGTTATTTTACACTTAAAGTTATTTTTTTACATTTTGTTTTTATTTCTCTGTTAAAAAAGTGAAGGTGTTAAGCCCATATTGAGACACACAGAAATTAAATTTGCATTAATTGATATTTACAACATTTGACATTTATCCAATTGAAAATATTATTATTATTATTATTTGCTATAAACAAACATGCCACTAATTGGTTTTGCTAGATAAATAAGGAATATTGTCTTAAGCAACTGCTTATACCCTTGTTTCTAGTAAAAACAATATGATTTTTTTTTCTGTACGAAATAGTTTCAGATAAATTTATCATTAAAGTAAACAATTATTCAATAGGAATAACATAATTTTTATGTATCATGGGGGTTACGTGCATTATGGTATTACATTGTAAATTAAATACTTTCATTGAAACCGATATTTATTTGTCATTTGCATACTTTTTCATAAAATGTTTCAGATTTTTTAGAATATTATGTGTGATTATATATGTATTGCAACAGTTTTATACTTCCAAATAAACAGCATAAATTGACGTAATGTGTTTTTATGGCAAATAAAGTCTGCACATATGACAACTTTTTTTTTGTACGCTGCGTACATTTTTATGATAAAAATGTATAAATACCTTTACTAAATCTTATAAGAAGAGCGTAATTTTAAATGTATTAAAATGTACAAAAACTATAAATTATTCATTGTCAATCATATATTTTATTAAGTGTGGAGTTATTATGATTTATAGGAATCCTTATGATATTACCTAAATAATTCTTTCGTCAGATCAACAATTTTGCTGACAATTAATTCCCAACTCAGTTTCTGTGAGAAAGTGACACAAATATGTGTATTTTAAAAAACGTAATTGCATATAATAGTACTATCTAATGAATGATATTTAGAAAATATAAAGTTATATACACAAATAAGTATTTGAAGTCAGTCTCAACACTTTGCAAGCAAGACCTTTTCAAGGTACCATCGACGCAACTTCGAATCTGAAAAGGAAATATTATTCATCTGATATAAGTTAAAATAAAGTTTTCTTGAATGTTTCAAATTATTAAAAAAAATAAACATAGTTAATTGGATTAGAAGACCTTGAAAATATATAGCAGCTGGCATAATAGGAGTACATTTATTAAGATTTTTTACGATTTCTTTTAAAAGATGATGTATTCATCAGAGCTACAAAGAGATTATCATTGTGTGTACGTTATATATTATTAGTGCTCATGTATGTTTATTATTTGTTTACTCATTACCAATAACTGAAAATCTTTGCGTATTCGGCTAACATGGGAGTGCTGCGGATCGTTCCACCTATTTCGGTGTCAACTAATCATGCACAGAAAATTGTTTTCGTCACCAAACTCTGGTCAGTATCGGTCAGTTTCTGATCAGTATCGAAACGAAATTGACACAACTAATTAATTTGAATCGCCAAATTATCACAGCGAAAAACAAAATCATCCATTTTATATTACGAATAATGATTTTTTTTTTATGATACAAATTAAGTTTAAGGAGCGATATCCATACTGGAAGTTTACCATACTCTGAAATTTTCAATAGGAACACCCAATCCTGACAGAATATTTCAATTTTACGTACATTTTACCTTCGTACACCAAACGGGAAGTCATTTGAACAAATAGTTTAGGAATTATGGAGATTTAAATCGTAGTACGCATAATGTTAAAATTATTTTGAAATCGTTGAAAAACACATTTTAATGCAGGGTATTTTTTAAAGCATTACTAAAAAACTACTTGTTGTCATTTTGGAATCGAATATTTCAAGTCTTGCCGTGAATACGGGTTAGGATCCCTTAGAAAGACCCCCACGGAGGGCACTCCCCCCCAGAGTCTATATCCCTCGTGTCGATAATCGGCCGTCATAAAATCAACCAACCAACCAATATTTCAAGCTTCTAGAAATCGATATCTTTAAAAAAAATAATAGGTTACAGTACATAAGTTTATTTTGTTTTTGAAAATATCTTTTAAATTATGTATATTTCCTAAATTAATTTTGAAAACAAATATTATTTAGCTACGGAGAAGTAACATACAGAATTAAATATTTTCTCAATCCCACTTCACTAATTCGGTAACAAAGTATTCCCGAATTTCAATGAAATTTTGTGTATGGAAGTCACGCAGTTCACACAGTTCATGCAATTTGTGATTTAAGATTATAATATTTAAAAAATTCGTGGTTTTTTACAGATAGATAATCTTAAAATAATATGCATTTTACAGTTGTGAAACCTTTTAATTTGATTTCTATTATGAATTTGGATCATTAGAGTCATTGCAGAATAGTGTTGCGAATTACAAGTGTCTCTGTGTCACTCTCTGGGCGTCTAAAGACGTTCCTGCATTTTTATTAAAATTCTCCTAAAATTCCGTTTAACAATTTTTGTTCTGCTGTTTTGTGGTAAATCATATCTCTTCATCTTACGTAATTATTAAAATTTAATTAACTTTCTACAGCCCTTGTAAACAGATTGCAAATGAAATGGCTGTCATAGGACTTGAAAACGAATAAACCAAAAGTATTCTTCAGGTAAAAATATTTCATTAATATAGATTGACAGTAACTAAAACTTGATGCTAATTGTAAACTTTATTCTATTTATTCCATTAACATGCAAAATATATAAACTATTTTACCATATCTATTCAAACAAAGATTTACAAACTAATAAAAATCCAAGTAGGCCATATTTAAGTTCCTATCTCAGAAAATGTCAAAAGTCACTCACCCCTTTATATACACACCAAAATAAAAATGAAGTTTCATACCTTTTCAATTCCTTAAGACTTATTTCTCAGTAATGATTTCCGAAGAACATTTTAAAATGAATCACACAAACGAAATGACACTCCATGTAACAAACTCGACATCAAACATAGAGTGAAGTTCACTTCTTTATCATAAAAATGACAAATGCACATTCTAGATGTGATAGCCAGAGGCAACTTTTTTTTATGTAGTAAGATTGGAAGCTAGCGTTTGAATTCCATGAACAAAATTATATAAGAAAGCTGGTGATTTATGAAAATGGATGTTTCATAAATTTCCGGTTTTTTATTTTGTAAGAAAAATATCTGTAGTACGAAAAAAATGATGCAAGAGATATTCTTGTTACTACGAATAAAATATAGAAAAATTCCATTTTATGATGTAACGTATTCCTCAGATGAAAGTATTATAAAAAAAAAACAAGCATAGTACAAAGTATAGAACATCGCAAAATAAATTTTGGAAAATTAAAATTTTCCTTTATATATTTTAAACAATGTATTTGTAAAAAGAATTTTTTAATATATGTTAAGAGATTGAACGCACATGTAATACATATAGTGATTTTTATCTGAGTACTAAACAAGGAGTTCTATTTGTAACTAATAATAATGTGTAATGTCATTCTGCTTCATCTAATGACGGAAATCGCAATTTAATAACACCCTATATTACTAACCGATGTCCAAGTACAGAAGTCACACATTTAGTTGTATGTATTTTAAATATATATGTCCATGTATCACATTTTTAAAATGTTCTGATTTAAAAAATACTTGTTAATTGGAACAATCTCATTCTGGTGGTATTCCCAATAGTCAGTTAATTCGGATCCATAAATGCTATGATTTTCTACTACTCCTTATTTTTGTTCTTCTGTTTTTCACTTTCTAGGCTGCAACATTCGTACAAAATGGCCAATCGCTTTGTCATTTCACTATGTTGTTACGTACATAATAATGCTTTGAAAATGGTCTTCTTATCGTATATAATTCGTTTTTAAGATGAACGTTAAAAAATCAAAAAATGACCGTCACTTTCTGGTTAATTGAGATACATTGGATGAACATGATTTGTCTCGATAAATAAGTTTCCCCCAATTATCGGAATCAAATTTTCCAGTGGAAAGGGGTGAATAAACCATTTATTGTTCTGTATTGATAAATCGTATTGAACATCTTTCTTGTCAATATTAAAACTTGTACTCGATTGCAACAATCTAGTTGGATTGAAGTTAAATATAATTGTTCGAACATATAGTATGGCTGGTGGACTGTAAGATTACGTTATAGGAATATGAAAAGAGCAATTAGCTTAGACTAGTAGTAGCACAGACTTTTGTGCAGTAATAAATGAGGCTTCAATAACTTAATCAGTATAAACAGCTTATACAGGGTTCGTACGGATCAAGGAATTTTCCAGGAGTATTACCAGTATTTTTTCTAAGAAAAAGAAATCTAGGTTAAACTCAAGCAACTTTGCCTTCTTTTAATGAGAGATTTTCTGTAAGAAATTACTGGTACCGAAGAATTTCCTGGTCACAAAATTCCAGGAGGTGTACGAATCCTGTTATAGATAATTACTATAATATTTATTTTATAGAAAGTGGTTCGCAAAACTAAATGATTTGTTCAATTATTTATGTTAAAACCCAGGTCAAAATTCATGCTAGTACCAGCAACAAAAATAAGCTAGTTATTGCTAGGTATTGCTTTGTCTGCTAGATTTTCATGCTATTATATGCTTTCTAATGCTAGCTAGCATCACATGCTATATTGCTAGGTTACACAGTAATAGCATGACAAGCTATATACAAGCATTTTATGCTAATTAGCTGTTTAAGCTTCTCCCAAAGCATGGGGAGGTAGGTACCTTAACGAGCTATTATATGCTTTTTTATGCTTGCCAGCATCACATGCTATATAGCTAGCTTACACAGTAATAGCATGACAAGCTATATACAAGCATTTTATGCTAATTAGCTGTTTAAGCTTCTCCCAAAGCATGGGGAGGTAGGTACCTTAACGAGCTATTATATGCTTTTTTATGCTTGCCAGCATCAAATGCTATATAGCTAACTTACACAGTAATAGCATGACAAGCTATATACAAGCATTTTATGCTTATTTGTTTAAGCTTCTTCCAAAGCATGGGGAGGTAGGTACCTTAACGAGCTATTATATGCTTTTTAATGCTTGCTAGCATCAAATGCTATATAGCTAGCTTACACAGCAATAGCATAACAAGGTATATACAAGCGTTTTATGCTTATTTGCTGTTTAAGCTTCTTCCAAAGCATGGAGAGGTAGGTACTTTAACGAGCTATTATATGCTTTTTTATGCTTGTCAGCATAATATGCTATGCAGACAGCTTAGGTAGAAATAGCATGAAACGCTATGTGCCAGTAAGAAATGCTAATTTGCTGCACAAGCTTCTTCCAATAATGGGGAGGTAGGTACCTCAATGAACACTTGTGTGCTTGTTAATGCTTGCCAGCATCAAATGTAATGCAAATCAGATATAAGGTAGCAACATTATTCCATGCTATATACTAGTAAGATGTGCTGATTTGCTTTTCATGCTTGGAATGAGCATGTGATGGGAAATACATCAGTATAAGTGATGACGTAACAACCCAAAAATGTGGAACAAATTTTGAAGTTTCTATGCTATATTAATTTATCATAAAGTACTATATTAATAACATAAGTAAAAAGAATTGTCAAACTATATATTTAATTTGTATGTGATATTTATCTCTAACTTAGTGATAAAAATAGACTATGAAACTAAGCAAAATGTACAGCCACAACATAGTAGAACAAATTTTATAAAGCAGTTTTTTTAAAGCAGAACAAGGCAGGCAGAAGTCTTTCATCGAGCGCACGCTGATTCGTGGAGATCGAGGCTATATTAATCTGTGTTTTAAGAGTATCAAAATGAAAACAAATCCCCATGACGCCGACTCGCGCCGATTCCATGACAAGCTCACAGGAACCAAATGCGAATCATCATCGCTCCGTACTTTGTTTACAGAAAAATGGTAAGTTATATTCTATTTTATTTTATAATTTTCTGATATGAACATTGTATGCACAGTAATTTAACATTCGTTTAAATAAAACTTTGCTATTTGCAGTTATTACACATTGAGCTTAAATGCTATCGCTCATAGGGGAAAAAAGCATGTATATTTTGTTTTCTCTTCGCGTTCCAATAACGTGGAGATTTTTTTTTAGTATAATCAAAATAAATAACGTAAAAGAGGTCTAAGCTGCTGAGCTCTCATATAAATTATTAATTATTTTCTAAAAATTTGTAGACAGCAGTGTTAAGACAAAAAATAAAACAGATATTTAAATGTTGTAGCCACTTTTAAAGCTATTTTAATGACAATTTTGAAAATATTTTTGTGAGGCACTGGTATTTAGGTATGAAATAAAAAATTGTATTGCTTTAGTTGTCACTTTCCGAATGATTTTGTGAATATATACGTTTAATTTCCTTTTTCATGTATTAAATGCTAACTCACTTTTAAACTGTAAGAATTTTTTTTGTGTGTAAATATTCGTATACGCCAAATTTTTTTAGTGATTACAAATTTTATTAAAATAGCCAAGATTGGTGTTGCAGAAAAATGTTCATTTTGATGAATATAAATTTTAATGTTGCTGATTAATAAAGAATTCTCCTAATAGACTACTAATACATATCGTATACATATGTAGCATACTCAGAAAAAAAGGTGGAGGGGGGACTCTTCCCCATGAAGCACTATTGTTTCTAATAAAATTTAGCATGTAAATATAGAAAATCAACTTGTAAAATTCAGTTGATAAAAAATCATACAAGAATAGTACTTGCATTTTGACGAGTAGTATTTCTTAGAATTTGTTATGAGCGTAAGAAAAAAATAGAAATGAAATAATTTTTATTTATAAAGAAAAAGGAATTGCATTTCCATATATATATAAATATATATAGGGTGTAGAAGAAAACCATCCCAATAATAGGTTAAAAAAAATTTATAAACACAAATTTAATGCATGGAGATTGATATAAACTAATATACACCTGTGTGAAGTTGGCATCCCCCATTTTGAATTAAAATATACGAATTACGTAGAAGTTTTGCCCAAGTTTTGCCCAGTTTTGCCCACTCATTATTTAATTTTGCCCACCCTTTATAACGCTGTAAATCACATTTTATTTTTTGACCAATTTTTCATACTAGCACCCCCCAATTCGAAATTTCAAAAAACAATTGTGCCATTATTTTGCCCAATTTTTGCCCAGTTTTGCCCACCCATTAGATAATTTTGCCCGCCTTTTATAACGCTGTAAATCAAAGATATCTTTGTTGACCACGTGTGAAGTTGGCACACCCCAATTCGAAATTTAACAAAACAGGTGTTGCATTATTTTGTCCAAGTTTTGCCCGCCCATTAGATAATTTTGCCCACCTTTTAAAAAACTGTAAATTAAAAAGTATGGTTTTGACAACGTGTTCATCTGGCACCCTCCAATTCGATTATAGCTATAAAAATTACATAGAAGTTTTGCCCAAGTTTTGCCCACCCTTCATAACGCTGTAAATCACATTTTATTTTTTGACCCATTTTTCATACTGGCACCCCCCCCCCCCCAATTCGAAATTTCAAAAAACAATTGTGCCATTATTTTGCCCAGTTTTGCCCACAAATTAGATAATTTTGCCCGTCTTTTATAACGCTGTAAATCAAAGATATCTTTTTTGACCACGTGTGAAGTTGGCACCCCACAATTCAAATTTAACAAAACAATTGCTGCATTATTTTGCCCAATTTCTTGCCCAGTTTTACCCACCCATTAGATAATTTTGCCCACCTTTTAAAGAGCTGTAAATTAAAGAACATGGTTTTGACCACGTGTTCAGCTGGCACCCCCCTCCCTCCAATTCGAAATAGCCATAAAATTTACATAGAAGTTTTGCCCACCCATTATTTAATTATGCCCACCCTTTATAACGCTGTAAATCACATTTTACTTTTTGACCCATTTTCATACCGGCACCCCCCAATTCGAAAATTTAAAAAACAATTGTGCCATTCTTTTGCCCACCCATTAGATATTTTTGCCCCCCTATTATAACGCTGTAAATCAAAGATATCTTTCTTGACCACGTGTGAAGTTGGCACCCCCCAAATTCAAAATCTAAGAAAACAATTGTTGCATTATTTTGCCCAAGTTTTGCCCAGTTTTGTTCACCCATTAGATAATTTTGCCCACCTTTTAAAAAGCTGTAAATCAAAAAATACGGTTTTGACCACGTGTTCAGCTGGCACCCCCCCCCCAATTCGAATACAGCCTTAAAAATTACATAGAAGTTTTGCCCAAGTTTTACCCACCCATTATTTAATTTTGCCAACCCTTTATAACGCCGTAAATCACATTTTATTTTTTGACCCATTTTTCATACTGGCACCCCCCAATTCAAAATTTCAAAAAACAATTGTGCCATTATTTTGCCCAAGTTTTGCCCATCCATTAGATAATTTTGCCCACCTTTTATAACGCTGTAAATCACATTTTATTTTTTTTTACCTATTTTTCATACTGGCACCCCCCCCAATTCGAAATTTCAAAAAACAATTGTGCCAAGTTTTGCCCAGTTTTGCCCATCTATTAGATAATTTTGCCCACCTTTTATAATGCTGTAAATCAAAGATATCTTTGTTGACCACGTGTGAAGTTGGTAACCCCCCCCCCCCCAATTCGAAATTTAACAAAACAATTGTTGCGTTTTTTTGCCCAAGTTTTGCCCAGTTTTGCCCACCCATTAGATAATTTTTCCTACCTTTTAAAAAGCTGTAATTAAAAAATATGTTTTTGACCACGTGTTCAGCTAGCACCCTTCAATTTGAATATAGCCATAAAAATTAAATACAAGTTTGGCCCAATTTTTGCTCAGTTTGGCCTACCCTTTGTAACTCTGTAAATCACATTTTATTTTTTGACCCATTTTTCATACTGGTAACCCCAAATCGAAATTTCAAAAAAACAATTGTGCCATTATTTTGACCAAGTTTTGCATAGATAATTATAATGCCCATTAGATAATTTTGCCCACCATTTATAACGCTGTAAATCAAAGATATCTTTGTTAACCACGTGTGATTTTGGTAACCCCCCCCCCAATTTGAAATTTAACAAAACAATTGTTGCGTTTTTTTGCCCAAGTTTTGCCCAGTTTTGCCCACCCATTAGATAATTTTTCCTACCTTTTAAAAAGCTGTAATTAAAAAATATGTTTTTGACCACGTGTGCAGCTAGCACCTTTCAATTTGAATATAGCCATAAAAATTACATACAAGTTTGGCCCAAGTTTTGCTCAGTTTTGCCCACCCTTTGTAACTCTGTAAATCACATTTTATTTTTTGACCCATTTTTCATACTGACCCCAATTCGAAATTAAAAAAAAACAATTGTGCCATTATTTTGACCAAGTTTTGCATAGATAATTATAATGCCCATTAGATAATTTTGCCCACCTTTTATAACGCTGTAAATCAAAGATATCTTTGTTAACCACGTGTGATTTTGGCACCCCCCAATTCGAAATTTTACAAAACAATTGTTGCATTATTTTGCCCAAGTTTTGCCCAGTTTTGCCAACTCATTAGATAATTTTGCCCACCTTTTAAAAAGCTGTAAATTACAAAATAATTTTTTGACCATGTGTTCAGCTGGCATCCCCCAACTCGGAAATAGCCATAAAAATTACACAGAAGTTTTGCACACTCATTATTTAATTTTGCCAACCCTTTATAACGCTGTAAAAGAAAGATATCTTTGTTGACCACGTGTAAAGTTGGCACCTCCCAATTCAAATTTAAAAAAAAACAATTGTGCCATTATTTTTCTCGTTTTCTCCACTTATTAATTTATTTTGCCCACCATTTTAACGCAGCAAATCGAAAATATCCGTGTTGACGACGTAAGAAGTTAGCATCTCCCACTACGAATTAAGCTTTACAAATTACATAGAAATTTTGCCCAAGTTTTGCTCTCCTATTATACAATTGTGCCCTTTTTTTATAGCACTGTAAATAAAAAAAAGATTTTGACCGCATTTAAAGCTGGCACCCCCCGACTGGAATATGTCCGTGAATTTTATTCGTAATCCTGATCGCATTGCTGATTTTTCCCTTTGTTTCTAGAGTCTTGCCCAACAATCCTAGTTTTGTCCAGCGTCCTTAAATGTTTTTCTGGCTGTGTCCAGCTTTTTTATAGATTTGCCCTGTTTTCTTTAGAGTTTCGTCTAGTTTTGTCCAATGTCACTGTAGTTTTGTGCAGTATTATTAATGTTTTACCCAGCCTCTCCCAGCCTTCCTAAAGTTTTGCCTAACGTTACAAAAGTTTTGTCCAGCGTTCCTAAGATTTATTTGCCTTTGTCCAACATTCGTGTGGCTTTGAGCGGTTTTTTCTCTAATACGCCAGCGAAGTGATGACGTCACTGTAATGGCCGCAGGAGACAAGAAGTTTCGGTTTCCCGTTGAGCGTTAATGTTAGCAAAAAAATAAAGTCGTGTTAACAGTATTAATAAATTTTTTAAAGAAATTTCTGTTACAGTTTTGCTAAATCTGAGGTAAGGCATTCATATGCATTCAACAAACTTCTGATTAAGTGCGTCATTTTTTTTTAATTCATCAAAAAGAAAAGCCTTTATGCAGAGCATCAATAGCCGATGTTTTGAATATTTGAATGTAATTTAAAAATGTTTTTAAGGTTTTAATTTCTTTTAGTTGATATTTCTATTACTCAGGCGTACTCTATGTTAAGTTTCATCTGAGTTAAAATGTGTTTCTGCTTTTTTTTTATTGTATTTGGTGTATTATTTAAATAAATTTCTCTGCTGAATCGAAAAGCAAGGGTGATATTTTAATATATTTTGCTTGATATTCCTGCAGTTTAAATGTATTTTTCAGTCGTTTTCATGTTATCTGTGTTGTTTTTTTCTTAATTATTTTACTTGATTACCGAAAATGTCTATATTCAGTTGTTTACTTTCCTAGTATTTAATAAAATTTTATAGAGATAGTCAGTCTTCCTGCATGACCGCGCAATAAAATATAATCCAGTAACTATGAAGAATCATTTGATAAAATTATCATTAATGCTCTAGCTGTTAGAAAAAAAAACAGCAGAAACACATTTCAACTCAGATGAAACTTAACATAGAGTACGCCTCAGTAATAGAAATATCAACTAAAAGAAATTAAAAACTTAAAAACATTTTAAAATTACATTCAAATATTCAAAAATCCGCCATTGATGCTCTTCATGAAGGTATATCTTTTTTAACACTTTCCAACCTAGTTGAAAAGTGTTTATGACTTCGGTTTGTCTGGCCGTATGGCCGTCTGGCCGTCTGCCGTCTGGCCGTCTGCCGTCTTGCCGTCTGTCCGTGCTCTAACTCCCGCAAATATGCTCGGATTGCTCTGCAATTTTTATATGTTATAGTCGTTATTTATGACATGTTCCCTATTTCAACGGAAGTGTGTAGCAGTTATACTTTTTTTACAGGGACACTCAAAAGAATTCCATTACATTGCGGTCTATGGGGAAAAATCACTTGAGGTTTATTTAAATAATGTTTCACTATTTTAAACGCATTGAAATTTATATATATCACTAAGGTGCATTAGAAGAAGCTTAATATGGAATAGTGTGTGCATAGCACTTATAGTTACTTTACAGGGACAGTCAAAAGAATTCCGTTACATTACGTCTATGGAGAAAAATCGTCTGCGGTTTATTTAAATAATGTTTGCCTATTTTAAACGCATTGAAATTTATATAAAGTGCATTACAAGAGGCTTACTACAGAATATTGTGTGTATAGCAGTCATCGTTCATTTACAGGGACACACAAAAGAATTCTCTACTGTCTGTTAACAATAACTCTTGGAAGTGCGTTTTAAGTTACTGAACGCGATTTTAATTTTAACTCGCTTTTTGTCTATTACGTGGTGTGTATAAATTCTGTAGATCCTATACAGGGAAGCACAAAAGTTCGCGAACATATTTCCGTATTATTTAACTCCAGACGGAGAATTTTAAACTGTGCTACGCGTTTCCTAACTGAACTAAAATTTAGCATCCTATGTAGTATATATAAAAATCTATAGATCCTATACAGTGCTGATGAAAAGTATTCGGATTACTTAGATGTTATCTTTTAGCTTATTAAACGGTATGATTTGTAAAATTATTTTGGAAGCGTTGGAAAGTGTTACATAATCTATGCTTGACGCATGATTTTACTTTCTTGTTTTTGATGAATTAAAAAAAATGACGCACTTAATCAGAAGTTTGTTGAATGCATATGAATGCCTTACCTAAGATTTAGCAAAACTCTAACATAAATTTCTTTAAAAAAATTATTAATACTGTTAACACGACTTTATTTTTTGCTTACATTAACGTTCAATGGGAAACCGAAACTTCTTGTCTCCAGCAGCCATTATAGTGACGTCACACTTCGCTGGCGTATATCCTAGAGTTTTTCCCGTTTTGCCCACTGTCCCCACTGTTTTGCCTGCCATTGCTAAAGTTTTGTCCGACATTGATCGTGACCCTATAAAATTGCCCTCTTTTATTCAGTGTTTTCACAAGTGTATAGGGTCACGAGCAAAGCCCGTCAAAATTTTACGAACGGCAAAACGGTAGGAACGATTTGCAAAACTGAGAAAAATCTAAGATCTTGAGAAAAAAAAGTCAAAACCACCCGAATGGACAAAAACCGACAAATCTTTAGGACGCTGGACAAAACTTTAGCTACGTTAGGCAAAACTGAGCAAAACTTTTGGAACGCTGGACAAAACTTTAGTAACGTTAGGCGAAACTGAGCAAAACATTAGGAAGGCTGGGCAAGAGCGGGTGAAACATTAATAATGCTGGTCAAAATTATAGGGACATTGGACAGAACTAGACCAAACTCCAAGAAAACAGGGAAAATTTGGCAATGTTATAAAAAAATGAGCACAGCCGGCTTTTGGGACTCTGGACAAAACTTTAGAAACAATCAGAGAAACTGGTCAATGCTATAGAATTATGGGTAAAACTGCTGGACACAACTCTAAGGACGTTGGGGGAAACTTTAGGAATACTGAACAAAACTTTGCAATGCTATTGAAAAACAGACAAAGCCAGACAAAAAAATTAGGAATTCTAGGCAAGAAATTTGGAACATTGGCCAAAACTAGGCTAGTTCTAGAAACACTGAACAAAACCTGACAATGCCATAGGAACATTAGACAAAACCTGGGAATGCTATCGGAACACGTAACATCCGCGCAAAACTTTAAGAATGCTGTGTAAAACAGGGCAATGCTAAAGGAAAACGGGTCGGAAAAAACATTTCAAATGCTAGTTTAAATTCTAGAAAGACTGGTTTAAACTTTAAAAACGCTGTGCAAATCTGGGCAAAGATCTTCGATCACTGGGCAAAACTACAGCAAAATTTGAAAAAAATGGACAATGTTACATGAATAACGAGCAAAGTCTGCAAAACTTTAAGAACGCTAGGCAAAAATTTAGAAACAATGGGAAAAATGCTGTAAGAATTTTAGGCAAAGCCAACAAACTTTTTAGAAAATCTAAACAAACATAAGAGAGTTGGGCCAAACACTACGAACAATGGGTAACACCTGGCAATGATATAGCATCACGGGCAAAACTTTAGTTACGCTGAACAAAACTCTAGGGACGTTGGTAAAAACGGGACAAAATTCCAGGAACACTGGACAAAATCTGTCAATTCTCAACATGTCAAGCTCTCAAACTGTTAATCTGGAATCACCGTCTCCTTCGAAACATACCGTTAACGAGACGCTGAACATAATTATTGGACTTGGAATTATTGGAAAACGCTACGAACAATCTAAAAAACCGGCAACGATATAGCAAAAATGGACTTTGTAGAAACGTTGGGCAAATTTCCAGGAACATTGAGAAAACCAAGTACTGCTATAAACACTTTGGACAAATCTTTAGAAACGCTAAGAAAAATTCTAGAAACATGGTCAACAGACACATAATTGATTATAGTGTTATAAAACTTTGGCAAAACTTTTTCTGCTTAATTTGTATAACGTAATTGGAATTGGAAAAAGGGGATGTTAAAACTTCACACTTGGCCAACAAAGATATTTTTGATTTGAAAAGGTGGGCAAAATTCTCTAATGGGTCGGCAAAACTGGGGGAAAATAATGGCAGAATTGTTTTTTGAAATTTGGAATTGGGGGGTGCCAGTATGAAAAATGGATCAAAAATTAAAATGTGATTTACAGCGTTATAAAGGGTGGGCAAAACCTCTATGTAATTTTTATCCTATAGAATGAACATTTCTGTTTCTAAATCTGTTTTTATTTTCCCCGTACTCCTATTAGAAATGAAATTACAGCCCTTTAAAAAAAGCAGACGACGTTAATTTAAACCGGAAGTAGAGATATCTAGAGCGGAAGTGGATCGAAAATTGAGGTTTATTAAACTGTTTTCCCAGATTTTTTTAGGTTTTAAAGTTAATATTATATTTTAGCTGTATCTATAGCATTGCCTCAAAGGTTTTAATTGTTTTTTTTTACTACTTTATAAAGTCAAAATTGGCAACATCTTCAACCTCTCATCTTGTTTACATTTTTTCAAACGTGTTTACTCGCTTGTATTTTTTCGTTGTTTTAGTTGAAAATTTACCTATTTTAAGGATTATTCAAGATCTAATTGTTTTGAAAACAATTCTTTTTATATCTGAGAATGGGTAATTCAAGAAATTATGTGCGAAAGTTTAGTGGAAATCGCTTTTCGAAAATTGATCAAGGAGAAACTGATGACAATGTGAAAATTGCAACAAAAAACGTCACAACATCTAGCTCTTTAAAACTTGATCAAAATAAGGTGATTACTAAAAATTTAGAGTGTATTCCAGAGCAAAAACTATATGGTAATCGGATATTTGATTTGGAGATTTTAATAACAATTTTTATCTTACTCTGCTGTCCAAAGTCCTTGAAAAATAGTTTGGACATAACTGAAGCTTCAACATTTGGATTGTGTTCAAACTTCCTATTGAAATGTAAAACGTGTAATTTTATGAAAGGTTTTAGCTCAACCAAGAAAGTAGAAAAATTAAATATTATTAATACTTTAATGATTTGTGGATTACGCTTGATTGGAAAGGATATTCTTCTGGAAAAAACTATGTAGCATATTTGCCATAATTTGCCATATTTTTCAAAACAAACTTTTCGACTACTCGAAGAAAAGCTATTGAGTGTAGTGTCAAAAGCAGCACAAGATAATATGACTGAAGCTGCTGAAGAAATTCGAAAAGGTTCTGATGATCCTGTAAAATGCGGTGTGTCAGTAGATAGCACTTGGCAGCGGCGGGGTTTGTTTTCCTTGAATGGTTGTGTTACGGCTGTTTCCATTGATACTGGAAAGATTTTGGATCTGGAGGTAATGTCCCAACATGGCAGAATTTGTCAAAATTCCAAAGGAAAGAAACCAAAGCGGTCACATACCTGTAGCAACACAAAGGATCAGCTGGAAGCATGGGGAGTGTTGGAGCTTATCGAATCTTCGAACGGTCAGAAACACTGCGAAAATTTCATTATACAGATTATGGAGATGGGGATTCTAAAAGATATAATATGTGTGTCAAAGACAGTTATGGAAAAGATGCATTGGGCATGTGCAGAAGAGAGTTGGCAGTCAATTTAGAAAATTGAAGAAAACTCAAAAAGGCCTTGGAGGAAAAGGAGTTGAATGTGCTAAATAAACGGTAATTTTATTTCAGTATTGATTCTTCTGTTTTGAAACTCTCTTTTTCAAATATACAGCGCCACATGTTCCCCTGGCAGTGACTTTTGGAACTAATTTTTTTTCATCTTGTTTAATCTTCCTACAAAATTTGGCGCCATTCTCACAATTAGATCGCGCTGCAGAACACTCTGAGTACCGTCAGTTTAATTATGGCCACCTTGTATATATCTGATGAAATTGAAGATATTTGCTCCATTATGGCAAGAGCTGATGCTCGTAATAAATCTTTTTAAAGTGTTTTGGTTTGATCTTTTTTGTATGAGTATTGATTTATCCTTTATATATATCTGATACTGAATCTTGTAATAAATCTTTTTAAAGTATTTTGCTTTGACCTTTTTTGTATGAATATTGCTTTGTCCTTTTTTGTATGAATACTAGAATCAATATAAAAACCTTTAACAGGTTAAATGTTTGTGACTCAGCATTTTATCGTATGTCTCTAAGAGTTTTAAATATGGATTTAAAAAATGATAACAAATTTTGAGTGATGCTATGCTATTAATTAAAATATATATACATATATACTATTTATTACATCATTTTATTTTTGTTTTAATTATAATCACATATGCAAAAGTTATGTTCAACATGAAAATATGTATAAAACTTTTATTTGCTGATGCTTTTTCATTCACAGCTCTCAAAAATTCAAAATATGAGTTTTAAAACATATATAAAATTTAAGTGATGCCTTGATGTGGTTTTAAAGGGTTGTTTTAAAATTCAATTTAAATTATTTTTGATCAGGTTAAAATATATTTACATATCTAAACAATACTTTTAATTTTCCAATTCACTGTTAAATATATCACTTTCATTGAATCTATATTATGAATTGAAATGTATTTATTTCAATAAATTGATTTATCTTTTGTGTCACTCTATTCAAAATTTTAAGTAAAATTTTTGTAAATGGTTTCTTTGCATCAAACCATCCATTTGCATACATTTCACTTAGTTTGGATACAATGATGCAAAGAAACCATTTACATGAATTTTACTTAAAATTTTGAATAGAGTGACACAAAAGATAAATCAATTTATTGAAATAAATACATTTCAATTCATAATATAGATTCAATGAAAGTGATATGTTTAACAGTGAATTGGAAAATTAAAAGTATTGTTTAGATGTGTAAATATACTTTAAAACAAACCTTTTTTTAAAAGCCATATCAAGTCATCACTTAAATTTTATATCGTATATCTGTTAAAACTCATATTTTGAATTAGGGGCTGCATCGCAAATGTTTAACCTGTTAAGGGTTTTTTATTGACACCATACTACTCTTTTTTAGATTAATGATCAAAAGATTGAAATATATATATATGTGATACTTATGCAATTTAATGCAGAAGATAAAATAGAAAAAATGTTTTCTTCCCATCTTTTTTAATAAGAAATATCCTGTGTTTCATCGGTTTTAATCTCAAAACAGACATGATTAAAAATAGATGAAAATGATGCTACTTTGAAGCAATTATAACAAAAAGTTTCTAACACATTTTTGAAATAATTTTATTTGCAAAAATTGTCAAGCGCTTTTATGCAAAAACTGTGTAATCGAACAATTTGTTCCATTTTTTGGTAAAGGCAGAAGATTTTTCATAAAATGCTGTAAAAGTAAGTGTTTTGAACTGCATTTCCAGTCGGCAAATGTAATACATTTTTCTATGCTTATTATTTTTAAAACTACACATGAGTTATATTTTCCTTACGTACACAGATATATATGTTTTTAAATTTAAACTTAAAAGAAAGAAAAAAAATTCTATTCTGAAAGTATACATTGATATTGATACTGAAAGTGAAATTCATAGTTTCTGATTTATAACTATGCGGGTGGAGGCCAGTAGCTTAGGACATGAGGCTAGAAATCTCCCTCCCTCTTTCCAAAATAAAACCAGCTACACCACTTCTAAGTATTGTAATTCTGTATGTGTGCTGTATTTAATCAAAGCAACAGCATAATCAAGCATCCCTCTTCCCTTTCTTATTTTCTTTATTTTTTAAATAATAAATATATAAAAAACACAATAAAAATATTCATCTAAATTGAATGCAAAGTTTTTTGTTTCTATGTGTATATAAATATAATTATTTTTTAAAATGATAGGCAGTAGTTAAATGGCCAAATAATAACTAAATATTGAAAATTGTCACGGGGGGTGGGTGTGGATTTAGACGACTATCTAAATTCTTCCCCACCGCCTATAATAATTTTTAGAATTAATATTTCACACCATGCAAAATCACCCTTAATGACTAAATTATACTGTGTTTTATTAAATAAATTTTGGAATAAAATAAATATATTACACAAATAAATTATTTTAAAAACTAAAATGTATTTAATGTAATTGTTTTTTCGTGTAACTTACCATCAAATATCAATTATATAGGAGAATTGTTTTAACCAGTTTTATAAAATTTAATTTATATTTCCTTACATTTCTTAAATTGTAATTTATAGTCAATAATAATTATTCATTTATAATTTTTGTAAAATGATTGAAAATAATATTTATAAAAGTAATTAAATTTCTCATGATAATATTTTTATTGCTGAAAAATTTTCATGAAATCATGATATGTTAAACTCTTAAAAGAAAAAAAAAGAAGATTAATATTATAATATTAAATTACATATTTAAATAACAATAATATATTTTTTTGAAAAACTTTAAATATCTTGCACCATTTTATATAACTATAGATGGACCAATAATTGGTACAAAAGAATAGTAATAAATTAATAAAGATTACTAACTAAGATTTATATATGAAAAATATCATATATGTAAAATATAATATCAAATATCATATATTTTCATATATGAAAAATAATAATTTAAAAAAATGAAAACTTTAATTCTGCTAATTTGATATTTATCTGTTACTAAAATTCTAACATAAAAATATATTTAATGTAAGTTTAGGAGATATTATTATAGAATTACAACAAATGATAATTTTAATAATAAAAAATAGCTTTATAAATTTTAAAATTTAATTATTGTAATTTATTTAAAATGAAGATTTATTTAATTTAACTTAGTTGTAGATTGTAATTTGATTTTGGTTAACTTAATTACAATTTTTAAAATATTAAAATTTTATTTAATGATCTAATTGACAATAAAAAATTACAAGGGAACTGATGATGAAGGTCAATTATTCTTTATTAATTGACTTGAAAAAGATAAAAAGAAACACTAAAACATCGAGGAGGTCAAAAACCGTGTACTTTGGTTACTAGTCCAAAACCTTGTCCACTGAGCATGATTTTCACAGGTATCTTTCTCCGAAAGTGGAGAAAAGGAAGGCATGTGAACGAATACAGGAATGACTTGTCACACACTTGCGATGAAATTCCCATAGAATGGTGGAAAAATATTTCCATTTTTGAGCCAGATTAAATAAAAAAATAGAGAAAGCTTTATTCGCTTCATAAAACATTGATTAATATTATATAATACTTTTTTAAAAAAATCGCCTGTGCGAAATCAGAGAAAAAAAAAAGACTACAGATCTCAAAATAGAAATGTAAAAATTTCTGAATAGAATTAGACTGCAGATATAAGACGGTTAAAAAAAAAAATTAAAAATCAGAACAATATGAGGTATAATATTTGCTGAGTTATTAAATGGAGCCTTTTCTTGCTTCTTTTGATATCGAGTTAGCAGTATATATGAGTTCTGCGATTTTACGATTTTGGGCTTAAAGCTGCATCACTCGGGAATACTATCATCTCCTATGATAGAAAAAAATTAAAAGCAACTGCTCGTGGAAAAGTAATGCTACAATAACAAAAAATAAAAGCAAGTGATGGTAGAAGAGTAATGCTACAATAGCAAAAATTGAAAGCAAGTGATGGTAGAAAAGTTACGCTAGAATAGTAAAAATTAAAAGCAACTGATGATAGAAATGTAATGCTAGAATAGCAACAAAAACGTATCTGTTGGTTGTGAATTACTGTTAGAATAGCAGAAAGTACAAGCAGCTGGTAGCCTTGATTGCTGCTAGGCTAGCAACATATTCGAGCAACACAAGCTTGATTACGTATGCTAGCCAGCAGAAAAAAGTGGACCAATACACACCATGGGTTGCTGGTAATTCTGCTGGAACGAGCAAAAATTAAAAGCAAGTGATGGTAGAAAAGTATGCTAGAATAGCAAAAATTAAAAGCAAGTGATGGTAGAAATGTAATGCTAGAATAGCAGAAAGTACAAGCAACTGGTGGTCTTGATTGCTGCTAGGCTAGTAACATATTCAAGCAACACAAGCTGGATTATGTATGCTAGCCAACAGAAAAAAGTGGGCCAATACACACCATGGGTTGCTGGTAAATCTGCTGGAACCAGCAAAAATTAAAAGCAAGTGTTTGTAGAAAAGTATGCTAGAATAGCAAAAATTAAAGCAAGTGATGGTAGAAAAGTGATGCTAGAATAGCAAAAATTAAAAGCAACTCATGGTAGAAATGTAATGCTAGAATAGCAGGAAGTACAAGCAACTGGTGGTCTTGATTGCTGCTAGGCTAGCAACATATTCAAGCAACACAAGCTGGATTATGTATGCTAGCCAGCAGAAAAAAGTGGGCCAATACACACCATGGGTTGCTGGTAATTCTGCTGGAACGAGCAAAAATTAAAAGCAAGTGATGGTAGAAAAGTATGCTAGAATAGCAAAAATTAAAAGCAAGTGATGGTAGAAATGTAATGCTAGAATAGCGAAAGTACAAGCAACTGGTGGTCTTGATTTCTGCTAGGCTAGTAACATATTCAAGCAACACAAGCTGGATTATGTATGCTAGCCAGCAGAAAAAAGTGGGCCAATACACACCATGGGTTGCTGGTAATTCTGCTGGAACCAGCAAAAATTAAAAGCAAGTGTTTGTAGAAAAGTATGCTAGAATAGCAAAAATTAAAGCAAGTGATGGTAGAAAAGTATGCTAGAATAGCAAAAATTACAAGCAACTGGTGGTCTTGATTGCTGCTAGGCTAGTAAAATATTCAAGCAACACAAGCTGGATTATGTATGCTAGCCAACAGAAAAAAGTGGGCCAATACACAACATGGGTTGCTGGTAATTCTGCTGGAACCAGCAAAAATTAAAAGCAAGTGTTTGTAGAAAAGTATGCTAGAATAGCAAAAATTAAAGCAAGTGATGGTAGAAAAGTATGCTAGAATAGCAAAAATTAAAAGCAAGTGATGGTAGAAATGTAATGCTAGAATAGCAGAAAGTACAAGCAACTGGTGGTCTTGATTGCTGCTAGGCTAGTAAAATATTCAAGCAACACAAGCTGGATTATGTATGCTAGCCAACAGAAAAAAGTGGGCCAATACACACCATGGGTTGCTGGTAATTCTGCTGGAACCAGCAAATATTTATGCTAGTTTTATGCTATTTTACTTGCTGGTATACAGCATATTTTGCTTTTCTAGCAAAGAAATACCAGCATGAATTTTGACTTGGGAAGTGTATCAGAAGCTCAACACCACAACATGTTTTCTATATTCATTTGTTTCGATTTTTGACTTTGCTACAAAAAATTTTATTGAATTATGAAGCAACAAATTGCAAAACTGGTAAAGTTCAACAGCGTCAAGAAGACCTAAATGTCGTTAAAAGAGTCTTCGAAATTTGGTAAATTTTGAAATGATACAAAATAAAATTCTGCCTTTTACTAGAGGTATCATAAGGTTTCAAAATTGAAATGTTTAACAGAATCGAAACAAAAAATTCTGAATCTACAAAAATGTGATTGTACGAAACGATTTCTATATTTCTAGGAGGAAAATTTATATTTATTAATATTTCTTAATCCGCCACTTCGGAAAAGTACTTACCAATATATTCTTAACAAATACCGACATTTACCCATTTGCGGGAAAAAAGAATGTACAATGAACACACCAACAACTTCATCTTTATTTTTCTTTTAATTCAGGCTTCGTTTCTGTTCATTATCCACATTCATATTTTTCTCTGAATTTGAACTCGTTCAACGACGAATAAATATTATACATAAATAGAGCGATTTAAAATGAAATTCAGTGTAAAATCATACATAAAAAATTTCTTTACCCCATTCAAAATATTTTGTCTGAGACAACATCCAACAGACAAATCATTCACAAGTGGCGGAAGTATTTTATAGAAGATACGTCATTAAACACTAGAGTATCTTTATAACAAGTAATATAAAAAAAAAATCAGGGTCAAAAGTCAAGGCATGGCAAAAGTTCTGCATTGTGATGTCATAATTTTGAAAAAAAAAAGAAGAAACCGATAATCTGTGCACACTCTGTGCGTGGTGTGTTGCCACTTTTTATTTATAACGGACACTAGTGAACTGTAAGTAACTGACATCCTAATAATATTATAAATCTGATTGTGTGCAAATGTTAGGCTGAAGCCAGCGTCAAAATGGAGCTTTTAATTATCTTGTATCTTTGCATATACGTTGATTATAACCCTCAGATGACCATAGGCTGGGTTTTGTTCATTTTATTCAAATATTTTTCTTAATAATATACTATTTCCATTATCTTTGAAGGATTGCTATTAAAACGTTTCACAAAGCCGTTAAAAGTAAAATGGTTTACCAGGTAAACTTGACATATGTTTTTATATTATTCGCCAATTTCCACGATTTTATTTGGCCCGCCTTTTTTCGTTGGATGCAGTTTCCTTTTCGTGATTATTTGTCACAAAATTTCACTTTTTTAAAACTTAGTTATGTCAAGTCCTCTATAACATAGAAATACTATATTGTGTCCTATGGAATGTGATGAAAAGTTAGTTAATTATTTGTGTTTCTAATTATCGGGAATGAAATATTTTGCTTAATTAATGCATTTATTTTTCTTTTAATGATACGTCAAGAAAGTCACGGGTAACAGCTAGTATCTCATAAAAGCAAAATTTCGTGTTTTGAGGTATTTAATAAAAATGTCTAACGAAGTTAAAAGTAGCTTTTTTTTTCCTAGAAAAATTATTAGAATGTGAAGGACTGTCTTCCAAGACATCAAATGCTAAAGTAATGTATTCAATAAGTTTATAAATAATGTACTCATAAAGCTATTTTAGAACTATCTATGTAAATGACAGTCCAGGGCGCATTGTCGAGAAGGTACGGTGAATGGTCCGAAACATTCCATCCAAGTTGAAAAAGTTTGAGTCGGGTGGTCAAAGTGGTATGCTGTAGGGAAATAAAACATATTGGATTGGCCAGTTTTTTTTAACGAGGATTAATGAAAGATTTTATTCCCTAAAAATTTTATTTAACCGAATTAGTATGCACCGTTCTATTCTATTAACTTTCTTCATCTACCTAATAGTTTGCTGTTCCCACACTCATAGAATTTCTGAGATTTCTGGATAAAGAATTGATCCAGATTATTCTTTAAGTGTGCCCTAGAAATAAAGTTTTTACTACATAAGATGTTTCGAGCAATCGATATAAATAATATTCAAAAACGTAATGTACGGTGGATGGACCTAAACCTACCGGCCAAGATGAAAAAGATTGTGTTCGATGGTAATATATATATACGGTTTAACATTGTCCTGGTGGAAAAAATCCCCTTTTTCTTAGCTAATTCAGGTTGTTTGAGATGGATAACTCGCTTTAATGAATTTAGTTGTATACATTAATTATAATTAATGGCTTAAATTTCATGTAACAGCTCGTTATAAGCGATACACTTTCGTTCTTAACTAAATGCATACCAAAAAGTTCTTGGGATGTAAACCGCCTTTAGTGCTTGTTGAAGCGTCAAGTTCGCCCTAACACACTATCTACTACGCTTAATTTTTATATACGCAGTCCACTTTTCCTAACGTATAAACACCCGCTATAAAAATATATCTGTTTTGTCATGTTTCAACAGCAACTCGCAAGCACAAATTCGGTCACTATTTTTTCCCTCCGTTAATTCATGTAGCACCCATACATCGCACCTTCTTAACCCTCGTAAGTAAATGTAACCACCTTACTGGGTTCAATTTAAGACATTCAAGCATTTCTTGAGTTAGTCTGCGCTCATCAGATATAATTACAGGCAATATGTTATTGTCATCAGTGCCAATTCGTCCTCCACAACGTGGGGTATAGATAAGATTAAAATTGTTTAACGAAACTTTCTGAACTACTTATAGCACGTGGAAATATCAATGGCAGTCGCACTATATGCAGCACATATTTTCTTTTCTGTCTGCGAAGTTTTTGCCGTTCTGGAAATAATAAAACAGAATATGAAAAAAAAAAATCTTATTTTCTGACATTTGCAATACCTGACAAAATTTTAAAAACAAAAATAAATAATTGTTTTCTTAAGCACCCGCTAAAGTTTCTTCTTTAAAGAAATCCAAATTTTCAAGCGTGAAGAAGAACACTTATGTTGTGCGATGCATTACCATCTAGCGCAAGAAACCAGACATCAACACAATATTTCCACTTAGTAGTTATGCGGTTTCTGCACTAAATATTTGTTCGTCTCTGTATTTTCCTTTGTTTTAGCATTTTATTAATAAAAAAATTTGGTTTAAGGATAAAGATTAATAAAATTGATCTTTTCTGTACACCTAAAATTTATTTTGGTTAGTTACAGAATATAAAGTTAATTCAAACGGTCAAAATACTTTTAGATACCTCTAAAATTCAAACATGCCAAGTAAACTTAATAAAGTGAATGAAGCACCTTTTAAAATTTACAACATTATCTCAGTGAAACATGAAAAGATGAATCATCCTGTAAAATAAATATGTTTAAAATCTGTGAAATACAAATTTAAATACAAATTTAAACCTCTGTCTAAGCGATGTCGCTTGTGGATTCTCTGCAATAAACGAATATTTCGAGAACGATAAATGGAAATATCCAAAACCTTTTTAGTGGGTTTTTGAGCCAACCAAAGTGCTTATGTATACGTTTAGGAAAACCATTGTGCTAATTCATTTTCGAATTTTTTGCCAGTTATGTAATTTCTGAAATAAATTATTCAAATAACTTTAGCATGTGCTTGGAATGTTTTTCTGTAGCAGTGGCGTAGCGTAAGGGAAAGGGGTCGATCACGATACTACCAGTATAATTATATACTACATTTGGCCTTATTTAACCTTTGAACTTTATGAATTAAATAAGGCAAAATGTAGTATATAAAAATACTGGTAGTAAAGTCATCAACCCCCCCCCCACCCCTTTTCGCTACGCCGCTGTTCTGCAGTGCTTCGACTTTACTCTTTCATTTAAAAATCATATAGTTACCAAAAATTTTATCTAGGCATGCTTTTTTCACGTTGTTCTCCATGTAAAAATATAAAATTACTTCAGAAGTGATGGGTTTAGCTTACGTAAACACGCGTTAAACAGTTAGAGCCAATTTGAAAACGAGTCCTTAGGTAATTCGAATCTTTAAATCTCAAATATTTTATTTTATTGAAGGTTCAGTTTATATCCCCTACATGTAAAACAGCGGCCAAACGCTTTTAGCCTCTTCTAATGTATACATAAGACAAGTAAAATACTTTCAAATACCACTAAAATTGTTTCGAAAAAAAAAAAAAAAACAATGCTCACATTATACATTGAAAACGCTCCACCTGTAAAATAAACTTTCTTCGAACATCTCTCTAGAGATTGTTTTTGAAAAGACAGATAAATCTTTTCTGTTATATAGCGAAGAGACATTTTGGACATGCAAGTTTAAAACTATTGTATATTCCTGGAGAAACAGATGTTCAAATATTTAAGTATTATTTAAAATAGTCCTTGAAGATATTTTCTTAGCAAATTTTGTATAATATTCCAGAGAGAATGTGTAATATGCAGATTCAATTTTAACTTAAAAGATTTCCTTTTTATCTGCTCTTTGAAGTTGCACAGACTTTCAAAATTGTCTCAAAAATATTTAAGGCATTTCTGAGAGATAAAACTTAGTAGTTTCTTCTCTGTCTCTAATCGGTAAATATTATAACAGAAACTAATGAGTAAATAATTAAAATTTGAACTAAAATTACTATGTTTTAACTAAATTAGTAGCCAAATAAATCGTCAAAATTTTGGATTAAGCAAAAATAATGGAAGTGCAATGGATTAAACTTTGATTAGCTATTGGGAAATCAAATTTTCTCGAACATGTGACAAAGCCCAAATGTCTTCTCGTGCCTGAAACCCGTAGGATATAAACTTTAGTCAAAATAGTCTGAGCCGTTTTTTATGTAAAACTGGCTTGACCCACAATGACCCACAAATGACCCACTAATCGGATTTTCTCGAACATGTGACCTAGCCCAATGATTTTCTGGTACCCCAAAACGGTAGGATACAAAATTTGGTCAAAATCGTTAGAGCCGTTTTTAAGATAAAATTTTCATATATATATATATATATATATATATATATATATAACCACACACGCAAGATTTGCTCGTATTAGAATATATGACAGAATACAACAGTATCACCATCAATGTTTTATGATGATGAATGAATGGCACGTAGAAAAATATTTTTTTTGCTTTTAACCAAAAATTTCATTTTCACCAACACGGCTCTTACCTCTAAATCCATGTTTTGGAATTTTTCTTTCATAAAATATCTTACACAGGAAATGCATAGTAAAATTAACACATATTAGAATTAACACGCATATTTGACCATCAAATCACCAATAGAGGTTTCGAAATTGTAGATTCAAAAATGATGGTTGATTTCTCTGGTTATGAAAATATTCGTTGATTTGTAGAATTATAAATATGAGATATTAAGATATTACGAATAATCTTTATCCAGTTGCCACATAAATAAACACAGATTAACACGGCTTTTACCTCTAAATCCATGTTTTGGGATTTATCTTTCTTAAAATATCTCTCTCAGGAAATGCACAATAAAGTTAACACATATTAGCATTACCATGCATTTTTGACCATACGGAAGGTTTCACACGTTGCCTTTATCTTATTTTTTAAAAAATTTACAGATAACAAATAGATTGGGGACATTTTAAGACTGTTTTACTAGATAATGTTTTTTAGCCCTTTGTAACGTTTAGGCTTATTGGTGGTGCTTCAGTCATATTTTGCACACGAGGGCAAAACAGACTGAGACTTCCATTTAAAGTGGAGTCCAACACACTGCAAACATCTAATACTGAGCCGGGATTCGAACTTTGCAACTTTTTTCTAAAAGTCAACGCCCTTACCACTCGACAAGCAAGTAGATCATTTATAATAATGAGAAAATAAAAGTGGAATTTCGCCTTTTCCCTTCAAATAAGTAAGTTATCGTTTTGTCATTCAGAACCTCATCTGGTAGCAGTAAATAATGTAAATGAAAACAACTTTTCTATTAAGCGCACTTTACTTACTGATCTAAAAGATAAAATAGTTAATTGGAAATCGGTATAGTTATTTCCATGCGTTTTCCCACTTTAAAAAAAGTGTGTAGTTTCGAGATGTTTGACGCGGATCAAAACTCCCATTTCTTTTCTAATGTCATTGAAAATGTTATCATGATTTAAATTTTAAAAAAAAATACTAATTTATTTTAGTAATGAATGACCTAATTTATATAAATATTTTTAAATATGAGCTACAATACAATATTTCAATAGAAATTGAATGCCAAAATTTTTATTAATAAATCATTTGAAGTATACTTTCCAAAAAAATGTCTTACAATTCACAATAAAGTACCCATGATACAGCTACGTAAACCTTAAATATGTATATTTTAGGCATAATATACATATATCACAGATTCTGCTGCAGATTGTGAGTAAATTTCTCGTGAGCGTCTTCTTCAACGACATCAAATCACTAATAGTGGTTTAGATATAATAGATTAAAAAATTATGTTTGATTTCTATGAAAATATTCGTTGATTTGTAAGATAATATTCGTTGATTTGCAAAATTATGAATGTGAGATATGAACATATTATGATTCATCTATATCCAGTTACCAGATTAAATAAACATGTTTTTTACCTAAACTTTTCTTTAATAGAATAAATTAAATAAATACCTTACAGAAATGGGTTACATTTCATTAAATAAAAAAAAAATTCTGAAGGCAGTATGCTTTTTTTACAATTTAGTGGGTTAAAATACTCTCATAGTGGTTCAAACCTCTCGGAAGTGTGGAAGTTAGACCCATTTTACAGAGTTATGGAATTATATATATCTTGTAACCATTTAATGTTTTTTCAAAACTCTGGAGCTGTTAAAAAGTTAGAATACCAAATAATGTATTTGTATCACGCTAACTATTGTTTGTTAAACACAAGTTAGGAATATTCCAGTAAATGTGGTCCAAACAAACATGTAATGACAACTTTGTAAACAGCTTTGTAATGGCAAACTTACGAAAAAAATATTTTCGCTGTTATCGTCAATGCAAAAAATAGTAACATGACAAAAAGACACATAAACTTCCGATGTTCTGATATTCGTTCCATCTTTTCTGAGTAAAATTTTTTCAATGTTGAAAACTATAAAAGGAAAAACAAAATATCTTCTCTGACTGTTGCAGTTGATCTGAGTGTGAAGCGTTCGGCGAAATGGAAACGTTGCATGTACGGAAAAGCCGATGCTAGATTTCCAATTTTCCACCCTTGAACCTATTTAGAAAAATAATAAGTGTATATATGTGTCAGCGTGTGAAGCATTCTCTGAAAATAATATTGAGGTTTTCAAAATAAAAAGACATATTTTCAAAAAAGGCATTAAAAATAGAATAGATATCAGAATTTTTTAAAAGCCTTACGCGTGAAATGTATTTCAATTTCTATATTTTGAAAGATTTTTAGATGAAGAATTTTTATTTTGGAATATGCTGATATTCTTAGTTTCATAAAGGGAAATGACACTTAAGAAAATACTTAAATGAAATATACATATACAATGGAACAGTTATGATCATGTTCCGTTAATTCAATGCTTCACAATTTTTTTAGTGATGTCTACATATAACTTTGGAATTTAATAAAGTGGTCTTGAAAAGTATCCATATGTAGTGAAAAATGTGATTTATGTATCTTCTAATGTAAAATTTAAATAGCTATTTTGAAAAATGATATCTTGACAGAAACGCTTTAAGCACAAAAAAGTACGTTGCATTAAAATAAATATGAATTGAAATAGTTCTTTTAAGTGACATATTAAAAAATATATATATAGCTTAATCCTGAAAATTCTATGCTTTAAACGAGCCAAATTCAGACGAAAAGGGGATGAAGAAATATTTTGTTCAATATTAATCGAAACTAACCAAATGCATGACAATTACAACGAAAACTCTATATCTGCACAAAAACAACTTATACTGTTTACTTTCGACTTTTAATATGCTTTAGTATCCAGCCTGGTTCTTAATCCGAGCTTGTTATACAGGATTATAATAAATATATATTTCAAAGCCAGAGCTAAAACATCCCTGTCGTTTATACTAATATTTATTAATTAAAATGCACTTATTAGAATTGCACATAACTATGGTGAAACTTAATTACTCTTTAAGTCTAATCAGACAAAGTATTTGAGCTTAAAGGAGAATTTATAATTAAAAAGAACATTCAATGAAGACATTCTGTTTTCATTTCATAACATTGAACTTTGATAGATTTTTCTGCCTCTGATTAGAAATTAAATGAAAAAGTGAAAAATTTATTAATTTGAAAAATATAATTCGTAGCACCTTTCGTTTTCGACACAAATGTTTACAAAATCATCGCGTCTTGAATGCCGAAAAAAATTATTTCTAAAATAAAACACCAATCGAGGGCGAATGTAAATGGCTATTCTGGAAATTTTTGTAATAATAAAATGCAATTGATTTTTTCATATTTCGGTGAAAATCATATCGTAGTATTGTTCAAACTTTCAATTTATTGAAATTTTAATTTTTTTTATTATATATGCATCGCGCAATATATTATACATAACGAAAAATTTTGTAATTAGCTGCTTCTTTTTCAAATTATGTTACATAATTTTCAATAGAACATTACAAAAATTTAAAAAAAAAAAACTTATTTTAATATTATTCTAATTGTTAAATACGCGATTTGTTGAACATAAGTATTTTTTTGTACTTGATTTTTGTACCACACTTTTCTTTTTCACAATTACATGATTTCGTAAAGTTCTGGCACTAAAAATCGTTTGCCCGTTTTTAGTATAGCAAAGCTTGGAATTTCATAAATTCAAAGTATCATAACTCGGTAAATTTTACTTGTGGAAAATTCTATTTTTACTGTTGTACTTGGCACAACATGGACAATGTTTTTCTTAATATAACTTATAGGACCGACTGACAATATAAAAATTTTAAAAGTGTAATTTCTTAAAAATTAATGGTAGAATTATTTCCTCAACATAAATTAATTAATACCTTATTTTAAACACATTTGGATCTTACATTTCCTACACTTCTCCAAGATATTTAAGATTAAATTACTCTTCAATCTTTTTGGGACACCTTGTATATCTTTATATGATTAGCAATATTAGATAGCAAAAATTGTCTGCTTTTTCACAATTCCTAGTTGTCAACTATCTACAGTTTATTTTGCAAATTCTAATCATGATTCGACTATGGATCATAGCAATATTTCGAAATACAATTTCAGCGGAAAGTCTGAATATGATTTACCTTGTAATATATATATATATATATATGTGTGTGTGTGATTAACAATATGAAAAAATAACAACTGAAAAACAAAGATATTCAATGCATTTTGAAATTCGCTTATACGAAGTCTCTAATTAGAAGTTTTTTAATAATTAGGAATCATATAATTATGTTGATTATATCTCAGAGAAAATAAATACTGTTTAAATTGATTTTTCCATCAATTTATAGCTTGCAAATTTAAAATAATAGTAATACACTTAGTTTTACTTCTACAAACATTGCCCGAATTCAAATGTTTGCTTTAAAAAATCGATTTAAACAATCTTGTATTAATTGAGTTTTACAACACGCTTGTTGCAAAGTGCCTCATAAAATTTTAGAAGCCATAATCCTTGTATTGGCAAGCGTCCAGCATAATCAATAGGCTTTTAACCAATGTGTTCAAAAGCGTGTAATTCGTGAAAGATATTGGTTGTAGTTGTGTGTGACATAAATTTTATTGAATAATACTTAACAGTGTTTTCACGTTTCTTGATATGTTACGAGTGAAAAACAATGTTTGAATAATTTGCTTGAAAGATATTTTGATTACCCAACACATCCTATTGTTTATTCAAATATTATTATTTACGTTTTATTTTTATAATTTATGATTTAGTGGAAGATAATATCATTCATGTTATTCATCTGAAAAAACGTTTTATTTTTTGGATAAATGTATTCTGAGACATAATATCATATTGAAAAATTTAAATCGTTTTAGACTTAGACATTAATTTTTAATAACTTACATTTTATTTATGAATTTAAAAATATTACTAAATTTTAATATTTAAAAATTAAATGTTAAAAGTTTTCTCTTAGATAAATTAGACGCATATGTACATTTTAAACATTTTTTTTTTTTACTATAAATGTGATAAATTAATAAAATTTACTACAAAGGGGTTTTCACCCCCTAGGGGGTAATTAAAAAAATATCATATTTGTTATATTATAACAACTTTTCCTAATCATATGACCATTGATGATATGGAGTCTGTGGATAAGTTGCATTTCAAGATTAATTATACGATACAAGAATGAAACATACTACAATGCTATATTAGATAAAATTTTATAATATTGTAGTTGAAAAATGTCGAGCTCGAGAAATATGGTCTTCTACTTATCAACAGATTTCGACGGGTTGGTAGCATCAGGAGATCATTTATTCTGTTTACACCGGATATTTTAGAATTTATGAACTCTAAAATTGCAGATCCGGGAGAAGGAAATCTTCTGATCATCTGTAAAAAACCACTTGAACATTTAAATGTATTTTTACACTAAACATGAGATACTGAAAGAATCGATGAGTATTAAAGTGGCTGTCACTACAACTTGTCCTTTACAAAATATTACAAGATGACGAGACATTTTCATAGGAATATGTTTTAACGCGTACGACAATCCTTCGATTGTCGGTGTTGGCTGTGCAATGACCTTCGTGGCCACAACTTCAAACAATTTCTATAAACATGTGTCATCGCCTCCTTTTGACGTTGAACTGCAATGTATTGTAATTATGCTAGACGTCATATAAATGTTTTTTTTTTACTTATTATTGGCCCTTTTGGTTCTACACGACGTCATATCCAATATAACAATTTTTGCGATTTACTCCCACTAAACGTGATTTGCGACCCCGTGTTCTATATTAAGTTTACATCCTTTTGATGTATCAACCATCCTTCTAAATTTGTCGGTCGAATTTTGAACACCCTATACACCCTATATATATATATGTTATATAAAAATTTATTTCCTTCGTATCCTTCCATTTTATTCGCATCAATCTTTTAAATTAATCTAAATTCTGTCATAGTCAGTATTTCCATAATTCTTACTAATATTTATTCCTATTTAATGTAGTTTTGAAAGTAAATATCCGTATATTAATAATTATCTTATTCCAAATCTTAATCTAAAATTTTAAGTTCTTTCGTAGCTTTTATCAGCTCCCCAATGTATAAAATTCTGAGACGCGTTCTCATTTCGAATGTTTTTTAAAAAGCCATTTTCTTTTTATTATTATTATTTCATTTTCTGATTTCGCGCGTTGGGTTTTTCACTTCAAAATTGATACGCGGCCAACTGAAGGATTCTTTCCTGTCTTAGCTTCTCCCTCTAACTTCATTCGCTGATCTGGAGGCCGCCTCTCACTCATTGGTTTGTGCGCTCGTGGCGTCGGTTTTTGTATGTCTACGCTGAGTGAACAACACTAGCTCGCATCCGTCGGAGCCACAGGATTTTTGACGTATCTGAAAGTGTAAACAAATATGTATCTGGTGTTTATCGTCTCGTAGAATATTCATATAGCCATTTAACATCTTTAAATCAATGAAGTGAACCATCGTGAAGCCCGAGGGCTATAAGTTTTATACCTGTGGGAATTGTCTGTGCATCGCTCGTATTCTAAATAAACTATTTGTCTGGAAATTGGCTGGATTGCTATATCTTAACGGACTGACATTTTCTCATGGAAAATTACATCTGGTGCTATCTCATCTTAGTCAAAATGCCACAAAAAAGCCGGTAGGATTCTGTGAACTTACGCCAAGCCATGCCAATATTTTGATAAACAGAGGAGCTGCGAACATGTTGCTGAATAAGTTGCTGAACATCTTCATTGCTCTGTGTGCGTCTGGTTCTCGCGAAGTGCGTGACGATAATTTGTTCTTCTGATCTTCTTATTCTGATGGACGAAGGAGTGCGAATGTATTGCCGGGTACTGCTGTGCATCTTCATTGCGGCGTGTGTGATTGATTATCACGGGGTGTGCATCGAGTATTTTCAAAAAGTGATGGGAGTTTTTATACCTGGAAACACCGGAAACAGGCTGTGTGAATTTTCTACAAAGCATCATCTCAATTATGACGGAATAATCTAAATAAATATTTTCTTTTACAGAAAAAAAGGATGAAAAATTATCATTTTACAAATTAATAAATAAAATTATTGGTCGTCTTAAAATTTCAAAAATTAAACAGGCAGTCACTTGTGAACGGAGTTACGTAAGTTTGAAAAGATTTATTATTGTATGCATTATTTATTATTTTATTTATTTTTATGTTATTTAAGTTTCGCTCAGATTTTTTTATTTGTTGTATTATTATTATTATTATCATTATTTATTAGAAATGGAGGTATTTACATTTGTTTTTTAATTTAAATTTCGTTTTACGTCTTGTTGTGTTAATTCTCTTTAATTTTTATGTTAATGAGGTATCCCTCTTTTATGTTATTGCGATATGGATTTGTAAAAGTCCCTGGTGATCATAAAATGAGTGAAAACGAAATAAACATCATTCCTTTTGATTTCGAATCTGGAATGAACATTCAATCTTGGTTAAACCATTTTGACAAAACATGCCTTTCTGAAAAGAAAGATGAAACTTGGAAGATTAAAAATATTTCCAAATATTTGAAAGGAGAGGCTCTGAAGGTATTTATCAATGAATGTTTAGAATGTAATGCTTTTGACAGAATAACTGATATTCTTACTGAAAAATTTTAAACTGTTCATGTTCCTCGATTTTCAGAATTTGCTTCTATGAAATTAAATGATCTCAATGATTTGGATAAGTACTTTCGAAAAAAGGTTGAAATAGGTAGACAACTTTGTTTATGTGAAACTATAATAGTACAGGGATTAACAGACGGTCTCAAACCTGAGTACCAGAATTATATGATTAGTAATCCTCCAAAAATACAATAGACTGGTACCTAATGGCTAAACAGCTAGTAGTGATTCCTACTTCTCATGTCAACAATTGTAATTCTAGGAGTAATTTTCAGAATTATAGATCATTGCCACAATATGATCAGGCACCTAGACATTGGGTTCGCCCAAGTCGAAATTTTCATGTGCCAAATTCCAATTTTCATTCACAGAGCAATTTTAATGCTCCAAATTCTAGATTTATCAATCCTAGGTTGCCTACTATCAATTTTCAGAGAAATTACCGAAGTAGACCGTGTCGAATGTGTTTAAATAGAGGTATCCAAAATGCTTACCACTGGGAGAGGGATTGTGTTTTCAATGTTAGGCCTCTGCAATCTTCTGCACCCCCTCTTAGTCAACCACAACGATCTACTGATAATATATGACAGTTAATTGTATCCGGATGTGTAAATAACAAGGAACTACCTTGTGTGATTGACTCTGGCTCAACCATAAGTATTTTACCTTTTAAATTTGTTAAATTGTTAAACGCTAAAGTTATAAATATCCCACCTGTTATTATTGGCCAAGCCAAAGGAACTGTTGTAATAGATAAAGCTTGTAATTTATTGTTTAAATTAGGTAATGTGCAACAAAATATTGGATTTTTGATATGTAATACAAATTTAGATTATGCTATATTAGGTTTACAAGAATGCTGTAAGTTTAATTTAATTATTGATTGTGCAAAATGTAGAGTATTACAAGGAGACCTTATTTTAAATCAATCTAAGAGCCTATCCAGTGATAATTTAAGATTACTTCATTTTAATGTTAACTATGATTATCAGAGAGTGCAACCCGATTATGGAAAGATCATATCTCCTCAATCCTTTGT
This sequence comes from Maratus michaelseni, assembly GCA_963931845.1. NCBI lineage: Eukaryota > Metazoa > Arthropoda > Arachnida > Araneae > Salticidae > Maratus > Maratus michaelseni. Next base: position 180,063,104 of record OZ007596.1, on the reverse strand, counting down.
TCCATCTAATGTTGATAATTCTAAATTAATTGGGAAAATAAATTCTATAGAAAATGAAACTTTAAGTGAAAGTATAAGGGATTATTTAGACATTTTTTCTGAAAATAAATTTGATGTCGGGAGAATTAATATTGAACCGCAACGTATTTTCCTTAGTTCTGACCTACCAATATCTCTGAGGCCGTACAGAACTTCCCCTTTAGAAGAAAAAGAGATTTCAGATCAAATTCATTCATTATTAGATGCTGGTTTAATTAAAGAGAGCAATAGTCCCTATTCTGCCCCTATTACATTAGTAATGAAAAGAGAAGAAGGTAAAAAAACTAGATTATGTGTTGACTATAGAAAACTAAATGCAATAATGAAAAATGACGCAGAACCCCTACCTCGTATCGATGGAATTTTAGATAAGTTGAGTAGTGCGCAGTATTTTTCAACTTTAGATTTAGCCTCTGGCTACTGGTACATACCCATACATCCATCCGATACTGAAAAATTGACTTTTGCTACCAACTTTGGGCTCGTTGAATGGTTAGTTCTGCCCTTCGGGATTAAATTAGGCCCCCCAATATTTAATAGAACCCTTAGAAGAATACTTACTAAATACAAAATAGATTTTGCTTGCCATTATTTTGATGATATCATTATTTTTTCTTCCTCATTAGAAGAACACATGCAACATTTAAACAAAATATTTGAATTATGCAGACTTGAAAACATTAAAGTTATATTATCTAAATGCAATTTTGTTCAAAATAAAATTAATTTCTTAGGATATACCATCCAGAATGGCACACTAACTCCTGCTAATGCTAATATTGAAGTAATAAAAAAACTAAAACCCCCTTCACATGTAAAGAAATTTCAGAGATTCTTAGGATCTATCAATGTTTATCACAAGTTTATAGATAAATATGCCGAAATTCGAGGCCCTCTTAATAGATTACTCAGGAAAAATACATTATGGGAATGGAATACAGATTGTCAAGATACTTTTCATAAATTAAAAGATGCCTTAATAGCCAAACCTATCTTAAATATTTATGACCCTAAGTTACCCCTCCATATGTTTTTTGATGCCTCACAGGTGGCAGTAGGTGCAGTCTTAAAACAACCTGATAGTAATAATTTTTTACATCCAATTGCTTATTACTCTAGAGGATTAAGAAGTTATGAGAAGAATTATTTTATTACCGAGTTACAGTCTCTTGCCATCATTGACACCTTAGACAAATTCTATCATTATTTTCATGGTGTAAATTTTACCATTCATACTGATCATGCATCTCTTGTATGGTTAAAAAATACTAAACATCTGAGAGGCAGGTTATTTAGATGGTCTTTGAAGTTGAGCATATTTGAATATAATATAGTTTACGAAAAGGGATCCACAAATGTCGAAGCCGACATGTTGTCGAGACACCCAGTTTCACATTTTATTCAACCACTTACTTTTCTTCTGGACATTAAAGAAAGTATAGAGAGGCAGGAAAAAGATAATGTGTGTCGTAAAAATTATCTAAATGAAAATGGACTTATGATAATTAAAAGGAAAGGATTTCGAAAAATAGTAGTCCCCATGTCTTTAAGGAGAAAAATACTAAATGTTGTTCATGAGAAATTTGGTCATCCTGGTATCCAAAAGATGTTAAATTTAATCAGCCCTAATTATTATTGGCCTGACATGACTCAAGATATAACCAATTTTGTAAAACATTGTGATATTTGTCAAAAGAATAAAAAAACACAGACAGAAAAAAATTGGCTTATTACAAGCTATGCCCACCACAGATCAACCTTTTGATTGTCTTTCTATTGATACTGTGGGAGGATTCAATTATTATAACTCTACCAAAAATATCTACACATCATTATCGACCATGCAACCAGATATGTTTGGGCATTTCCTTCAAAAAGTGTTACCACAGAATTATACACAAATTGCTTAAAACAAGTCTTCAATATTCAATTCCCTCAACACTTATTCTGTTTCAACAAAATTTTCGATATACAGGGTCCTCAAAAGGTATTAAGTGATAGGAATGCAGCCTTTACTTCACCTAGATTAAAAAAAAAATTGCGGAATCACAATATTAAGCAATGTTTAACCACATCACATCACCCCCAAACGAATGGCAAATGTGAGAGAGTGAATCAATCAATAGTTAAAAGATTAAAGTGTAAAGTTAATTCTACTACCTCCAAAATCCCTTGGACCAAACTTCTGACTGAAGTAGTTAATGAATACAATAATACACCGCATTCCATAATCAAATGCCCCCCTGCTTATTTACTTTTTTGGCAAATTACCCTATGATTCCCCTCTTAAGCAAAATTATTACCCTCCTGTCCAGGAAGCCCTCAACATTGCTAAAAAACGCACTGATGAATTTTACTGGAAAAGTAAAAAATATTATGATAGAAATTATGTGGAGCCAAAATTTGAGATAGGAGATCTTGTTATCTATGAAGAATTCCATTATCCCAATACCAGAAAACTCTCACAAGTTTTTAGTGGTCCCTATCAAATCCTTAAAAAATTATCTGATGTAAATGTTGAAATTAATAGACAGACTCAAAATAAATTTACTGAAATAATCCATGTATCAAAATTACGCCCTTATTACCCTCCTGACAAATTAAAGTTATCACATGAACAGCAACAAACTAGTGTTAAATCAATAGCTTAATTTTTAACTTAGTAAGTCAAAAATTAACTAAATTTAATGAAATCAAATTATAATTGACTAATCAATTCTCTTCTATATAACAGTATGTTCTTGAATATAGGAATTTCCAAGAATATTACTGCATATATTTTTGCTTGAGTTAACTTTTTATGCAGGCGTAAATTAGTTGATTTGAATTAAGAATTTTTATATTGGATTGAATGGAATAAGAAAAATAAAGTAAATTGGAATAGCAAATTAGATTAGAATAATACATTAAATTAAAATAAATTGAATAAAAATTCACTGGATTAAATTAAATTATAATAATAGAATAAATTTCTCTACTAATACTAATAGTTAAACTTATTATCCACCATTCACTTCAAGGTCTTATTTTCATTGAACAGCTTATGTTTCTCTTGTTTGACTGAAAACAGAATAAGCACATTATCTTACTGAATTGTAGATAATTTTCCACAGATATTTCTTATTTTACTATTTATTTATTTTGTTTCCTTTTATTAAGTATATTTTCATTCCTCACTGATATTGAAAAAGAATGAGGAATTAAATTATATACAGATGAATTAATGATTTAGTATTATGTTGAAGTTGTTTGTTATTGTTGATATTATTATGTTGTTATTATAATTGCTGTTGTTATTTATTATGTGACAAGATTATAAAAGAGAATATTCTTGAGAATTGTGATAAAAGAGAACCATTGATATTAAATTAGTTGATGATAAAAAAACTTGCTAGCAAAACATCTAATACTCATATCTAATTGACTAACTTTAGTAAATGACTGGACTTAGTAAATGACTGGACTGATAAGTGCACTTATCAAGGCACAAAACTTATCAAGTTCAAGCACTAATTGTTCAAGCACTTTAATTGTTTATTGAACTTAGTGGTGATGGAACTGTCTTAGGTTTTTGAACTTTATGATTAACTGGAATTATCCTACTACAGAATCAATACACTGTATTGCCGTAAACTGTAATACTGGCTAATACTTGACATATTCGTGCCTTCATATCCATACCAAGAAACTTTTATTGGAAATGAAAGGTCTAGGACTCAGACTTTTACTGATTAAGAGGACTATTAGACATTATTACTTGTCACTTCTTAGACAAAAATGCTTTGTTTACTTCATATTCATCCTTTTCACTATTTATAGTTGAAGAGTGAAAAAATATTATTTGTAAATAAAATATTTATATTGTAATTGTATTTAAACAATTCCCACAGGTTCGCGTTTACAAAAAAACTATTGAGTAAACTTTAATAAAATCAGAGAATTTTTTACATTAACTAGAATAGCGGATAAATATTTTGTAATCCTAATGCTTGCTTGCCTTAATGAACTTGTAGATCATCGGATCTACCCGTCATTCGGATTTTTAGGGGGGGGGGATAATGTTATATAAAAAATTTATTTCCTTCGTATCCTTCCATTTTATTCGCATTAATCTTTTAAATTAATCTAACTTCTGTCATAGTCATTATTTCCTTAATTCTTAATAATATTTATTCCTATTTAATGTCCTTTTGAAAGTAAATATCCGTATATTAATAATTATTTTATTCCAAATCTTAATCTAAAATTTTAAGTCCTTTCGTAGCTTTTATCAGCTCCCCAATCTATAAATTTCTGAGACGCGTTCTCATTTCGAATGTTTTTTAAAAAGCCATTTTCTTTTATTATTATTATTTTATTTTCTGATTTCGCGCGTTGGGTTTTTCACTTCAAAATTGATACGCGGCCAAGTGAGGAATTCTTTCCTGTCTTAGCTTCTCCCTCTAACTTCATTCGCTGGTCTGGAGGCCGCCTCTCACTCATTGGTTTGTGCGCTCGTGACGTCGTTTTTTGTATGTCTACGCTGAGTGAACAAAACTAGCTCGCATCCGTCGGAGAACAGGATTTTTGACGTATCTGAAAGTGTAAAGAAATATGTATCTGGTGTTTATCGTCTGGTAGAATATTCTCGTAGAATAGCCATTTAACATCTTTAAATCAATGAAGTGAACCATCGTAAAGCCCGAGGGCTATAAGTTTTATACCTGTGGGAATTGTCTCTGCATCGCTCGTATTCTAAATAAACTATTTGTCTGGAAATTGGCTGGATTTACTGAAGAAACTTTTGTGGACTCATTTCATTGCCTCACTACTTCGCCATGATCGTGAATATCGGCTGCAATATGCTATATCTTTAACGGACTGCCATTTTCTCATGGAAAATTACATCTGGTGCTATCTCATCTTAGTCAAAATGCCACGTATATATATATATATATATATATATATATATATATATATATATATATATATATACACAGACATATATATATATATATACGCATACACTATCTACCAATAAGTATTTGGACACCTATGCAAATGCCGATATCTGCGGTACTAATACACGTCCCGCTCTCCATCGTTGAATATGCTGTCGGAAACAACATTGGCATCAGTCGCATGCAAGATGCCACGATGTATACAAAGTTATCTGATTTCAAGAAAGGTGTAATCATCGGGTACTGCAAAAATGGCCGATCCTTAAGGGACATATCTAGCGAGATGAATTACACAAAATCGACTGTTGCCTATGGGATTCAGAAGTGAAAGGTGTGCGGTGATTGTCGGAATAATGCCTAGAGTTTGCAGATCCACGAAACTGGGAGATAGAGACCGACCGGTGCTTTCCAGAGAAATTCGGAAGAACCGCACCCAACCAATGGCACACATACGCTAAGAGTTTCAACAGGCATCCGGGTGTGCTGTATCGATGAATACCATCCGCAAGGAAGCTCAGGTGCTTGGGTTTAATGGTCGTGCTGCCGCCCATAAGCTTTTGATCACCAAGTCCAACCGCGCCGCTCGGTTAAGGTGGTGCAAAGTACGTCGACAGTGGACAGTACAGCAGTATAATCGTGTTCTCTGGAGTGATAAATCTAGGTTTGTCCTCTACCGTTCGGATGGTAGGGTCTGGATCTGGAGTCTGCCTGGAGAACGACTCCTGCCAAAATGCATTGTGCCCACAGTTAAGTTCGGCAGAGAGAGAATTATGGTCTGGGGATGTGTTTCCTGGTTTGGTCTGGGATCTTTGGTTCCTATTCATGATAAGCTCAACACCGACGCCTACTACACTATTTTGAATCACAGTGTGCTTCCTAAGTTTTGGCAAATCTACGGGTTGGACCCATGTTATTTGCAGGATGACAACGCTAGATGTCATTTTGCGAGGTCAACCATATATTGGTATGGTGACAATGAGGTTGATCGACTGGCATGACCTGCAGAGAGCCCAGACCTGAATCCAATCGAAAACCTCTGGAACGAGTTGGATAGTCGAAATAAAGGGTGCGACAGCCGTCCAAAATCAGTGAAGGAACTTATATTTCTTCTCCAAGCCGAATGGAAAAAAACCACTAGCTGTCATACAAGGCTGAAATTGCTTCTCGTGGAAGCTCTACTAACTATTGAATTTGAATAAATGTTGATTTACTTTTTGATCACAGGTGTCCAAATACTTATTGGTAGATAGCGTATACATATATTTGCCAAATTTGCAGCATTTTTCAAGTCGATTAAAATATTTCAAAAGATAACTTTTACTTAAAAAGTGAAATCAAGTACTTTATTGAAACATATTTTATTGTAAATAAAACTTATTAAACAAACTGGGGCGTAAAAGTTTCGCGATGCTGTAACAAGTAAATCAACAAAAATCACTATCTTCTACGACCAAAATTTGCCGAGTTATGTTACTTTGAAATATTTTAATTTTCAGTGTTTTCTGGCTCTAAAATCGGTATACATTTTTAGCGCCAGAAAACACTAAAAATTCATAAAATTCAAAGAATAAAAATTCCGTAAATTTTGGTTTATAACTTATTGTATCAAGAAACCGAAAAAAAAGTAACATTAAAAAATATATATATATATATAAGTAAATGATAAGTAAATAGACTTTATAAGATTAATAACAACATTTAAAACAATTGTGAAATTGCAACTATACCTCTAACATTAACGAATTTGAAAGTACCTATCGGTAAGTGATGAGAATGGACACCCTGTATATATAAGGTATTGTTGTAAAATATTCTAATTTCTTTTTAAAATGTTTTTATTTATATGAAAATATATAATTATCACTAAAACCTAAAACGTCTGCATATTTCTAAAAGCAAATTATATACTTTAATTACTTTAATAGCTTGCTAAATGATAAGATATTACCCTTTAATTTAATGTAAGTATTTTTTTTTTTTTGCTTAATGGAAAAAAGTTGATGCACAGTTAAAATAAAGTATAATAATATTTTTATTCAGTTAACGCAAAATCACTTTAATTAATTAATTCTTAATGATTATTAAATTTGCTATTTTTTTATTTAATTTGTAAAATGGTTTAATATTGGAATTGTAACAATTTTTTTTTCATTTTTTAAATTAGAAGAAAATATTGACTTGATTAATAAAAAAATTTAATAATAGACAGAAAATTATTTTTGAATTACTTCGTTCGAGATAATATCTAGGCAATGTTTAATAATTATACAAGGAAATCACTTATTATTATTAAAGTAAAGATGTATATGCTTAAAGTTATAAACAGTACACATAAGCGCTTACAAATACCTTTTAATATATAGATCGACAAGCTTCGTACGTTCAATCGATAACATTTTCAAGATCAATAATGATAAATAAGGTATTCTCGAAAATTTCTTTGAAAATGAATATAAACCACGAAGTCACATGTAGAATCCAGGTGCATTAAAATGGTCAACTGTAAACATGAAAATATTATTTTTTCTATTGCCTTATTTAAACTGTAAAGCATCTCTTGCTAAATTTTAGGTAACTCAAAGGACACTGATTCATTGCATATGTTCTCTATTCGCATATAAATTTATATTGATTCACGGATAATGGATGGGAAATAAAATCATAATGGATAAGTTATATTACTACACTTAAAATCGATTTGTAAAAGCTCTATCTTATGTAGTCTGGCCAAAGCTGTAGTTCTTCTGTCGAATTTGATATCTGTAATATGTTATTTTATTCTCGTTATTAACATTCTACTTGTCACTCCAATATAATTCTAGGAAATTGTGTAATAGCTAAAGTAGCAGCCCCACGGATATTAAGTGCACAGAAAAAAAAATAAAACCCAATTTCGGTTGAAAATTTCTTAGGTATGAGCCCATCTTGGTTCATGCCTGTTTTGGTTACCAGTGTGTATCCGTTTTGGAAACTGTTAAATACCCATTTGCACATAGTGGTATCCAAAACAGGCATGACCCAATTTGGGTTCATACCTAAGAATCTTTCAAACCAAATTGGGTTTTTATTTTTTTCTGTGTGATTAAAAAATAAAGAAACCTGGTATTCATAAGCCTAAATAATCGCTTCCTACATTTTGATGTTGCATCAATCTACCACTCTGTTAATTACAAACATGGATGCGTGATAGCGTGTACAAATAGCCCATACTTTAAAAACGAGAAAATTTCTTTTTCCATCATCATAGTGGTAATATTTATTACTATTAAATTTTGAAATATTATAGTTATTTTACTTATAACAAATATTTCACACGTCCACCGAATGTATCTTTTTAAAAGTAAATTTATCCCTTCAATTATATTTCTATTAACTAACAGAGGAAAAATATTTTTTTCTTAAATGGAATGAACGACTCAATGTTTTAACAAATTTGATAAATACACATTTGTTTAAAAGAAATTGTATAATACATTAAAAAATACATGATTTATATTAAAGCCTCTTTGTAATATCACTTATTTAAACTGGTATTTTTTATTTTTATATCTTTTTAATAGCATTCCTAAAAAAAGTTAAATATTTTCCTTCAATTTCAAACTTTAATGAAAAATAATTCTAAAATTTAGTATGAATTGTACAAACTTTAAAACAATAAAATAAACCATTGCTTTATAAATAGGAATGAATGAGATAAAGATTTGTTGTAACTTTCTATATAGATATTTAATATTTTTTAAGACAAATAAATTATTTAGTTTAAATGTAAAAAAATGATATATTTTTAAATTATTGAAAATAATATATACGAAGAGACAAAAGCACACATTTGAATATCTTGTTATTTGATCCCGACTTAAATATTCATTACTTTTTACGTGAAAAATTTATTTTTTTTCTGATTGATTTTAATCTGTAAAACATCTCGTGCGAAATTTTAGGTAATTCGAAGGAGGCTGATTCGTTGCATATGTTGTCTTTTCGCATATAGATTTACAGTGATTTGCGGGGTTACCATTGTGTATCCATTTCGGGCACTGTTAAATACCCATTTGCACACAGTGGAAACCAAAACAGGCATGGCCCAATTTGGACTCATACCTAAGAATCTTTCAACCAATTTTTTTTTTCTGTGTGATTAAGGAAGAGTGAAAACTAGTATTTATAAGCCTAAATAATCGCTTTCTACATTTTAAGGTTATATCAATGTGCTGCTCTGTTAATTACAAACGTGCATGCATGATCGCGTGTTCAAATTGCTCATACTTTAAAAACAAGAATTTTTGTTTCCTATCCTCATAATGATAATATTTATTACTATTATTTTTTTAAATATTATAGTCATTTTACTTATAACAAATATTTTACATGTCCACAGAATGTATACTTTTAAAAGTAAATTTATCTCTTAAATGTTTTTCTAGTAACTAACAAAAGAAAAATGCATTTTTCTTAAATGGAATGAAATACTAAATGTTTTAACAAATTTGATAAATACACATTTGTTTAAAAGAAATTGTAAAATACATTTACAAAACTACATGAATTATATTAAAGCCTCATTGAACTAACAGTTATTTAAACTGGTATTTTGATTTTTACATCTTTTTATAGCATTCATAAGAAAAAGTTAAATTTATTTCCTTCAATTTCAAATTTAAATGAAAAATAATTCTAAAATTTAGTATGAATTGTACAAACTTTAAAACAATAAAATAAACCGTTGCTTTATAAATAGGAATTAATGAGAAAGAGATTTGCTGTTAACTTTTAAATAAATATTTAAAAAAAAATTAAGCATACAAAAAATAAATTATTTAGCTTAAATGTAAAAAGAAATATTTAGTTTAAATTATTCAAAATAATATATACGAAGAGACAAAAACACATATTTGAATATTTTGTTATTTGATCCCGACTTAAATATTCATTAATTTTTACGAAAATCAATTCCAAAATGTATTTCACTGTTTCTTTCCTGTTATTGCACGTACAGTTAATTCACTTACATATTTAATGTACCTATTTTTGTAATTTAAATGAATAACAATTCTGCCCATTTAAAGATCAGATATCACATTGTTTACAACAAATATATTATTTAGGTTAAATGTAAAAAAATTATATATTTTTTAAATTATTGAAAATAATATATATACGAAGAGACAAAAACACATATTTGAATATCATGTTATTTGATTCCGATTAAATATTCATTATTTGTTACGAAAATCAATTCAAAAATTTATTTCACAGTTTCTTTCCTGTTATTACACGTACAGTTGAATCACTTACATATTTACTGTACCTAAATTCTATAATTTAAATAAATAACAATTTTGCCCATTTGAAGATCAGATTTCACATTATTTACAACAAATGCTTTTAAAAGCAACAACTAGGTACAATTAAATACGGGCTTTTTCATTAGAGAAAGGAAATTATCTAAATTTAATGAACTTTCCATGTAATGAATAAAATAAATTGGGTTATTAAATATAACACTCTAACATCTATTTACTTCCAACAAAATAATTGTACTGATAATAATTTTGAAGTGTTCATTACTAACATTATATTAATAAAAATGTTTAATATACAAACGAGAAATATTCAGATACATAATAAATTCATTTACAGCAAAATTATTCTCAATTAATAGTGATTAATTTCAGTTATTTGAAGGAAATTTCAATATTCATTTTCAAAAATGTGTATTTTAAGAATTTTCATTGAAATGTAACATTTTTAATTGCACATTTTACATCATGAATTATGAAATAATTAAAGTACTACGTTTCATATTAATTAAATACTTTGAAATAATTCATAAATGGCGCAATTTAAGTAACAGAATTAAATTATTTTAAGGATATCTGCGTTATTTTGATTAATGAAATAATATATTTCAACATTTATATTTAATTGTTTTGTCCATTGCTATATATTGAAAATATATTCGATGAACAATAAAAGAAAAGATCGATGTTGTTTAAATTTTGAAATGATTATTTGATAGAGATTTCTTTGATTATAAATATATTTTTACGTTGAATAATTTCTTATCAGATTTTTTTTCTTATTAAATACCCAAAGATAAAAAAGAAATTAATTTAAAGAGTGATTAGTTTAAAAAAAAAATAAAAAAAAAATATATTATTAGAGTTTTTTTTTTAAAGAGTAACTTTTTTAGAGATAATGTAAAAAATTACCTGTATGTCCTATTGCATGTATTTTTTAGAATAAGGTTTTCAAACTTTTTTCTCAAAGTCTTCAACATTCCCGAAATGTAATCTTAACCGCAAATTTTGTGAACTGTTCCTACAAAGGAAAATTTGGAAGCCTCTCTTCAGTAGAAAGACATACTCTCAAATTTGGAGTTATTTTAAAATGACAGAAGTATTTGTCATAGAATTAAGTTTTTTCAAAGTTTATTGTGCCTGCATAAATAACTTTAAAGTGATATCTTGAGTAGTAGTCTAATAATAAAAGGTGAATAATAAAACGAGTTCAGAAAAATATATGTTTCACACCAGAAATTATAGAAAGTTTATAATATTGCAAATTCTAGAGTGTAATTCAACTACAAGATCATACTTCATAGGATCATTTCTATAGTATGATTAGCGAGTTCGCTCATCGAACAGCGCAGAAAACCCAACCACGATAATGTGGAGTGAGGTTTCGCCTCGAGCGAATGTAATATTATTTTTTTAAAGCATATTTTTCTCTCAAATAAAAGAAATTATAAAACAGAAATACACAGAAACATTTCCGATGTATACAAAAACATTTCTGATGTATGCAGAAATCTTTCCTATGTACAAAAACATTTCCGATATATGCAGAAACCTTTCCGATGTATACAAAAACATTTCCGATATATGCAGAATCGTTACAGAATATCTGTCTGAAATATAAAGAAACGTTTCCGAAATGCATGTAAATCTTTCCAAAATATACAGAAACATTTCTGAATATCTGACCGAAATATGCGGAAACTTTTACGAATATCTGACCGAAATATGCGGAAACTTTTACGAATATCTGACCGAAATATGCGGAAACATAACAGAATCGATGGGCCACATTGCTGCCCCACCAGATAGAGTAACGTTTCCGAGTTTTCTTTTTACAGTGTATATTATAAAGGACAAACGTGTCCGTGCGTAACGGTGACGTCATTTTGAGAATGGCAACACTTGACGACGAAATTTCGGCTTTGCGATTTTCGATACTGCATTTTAGGTAGCCATCAATACAAAAAAGTCCTTCCGGCCTTTACCGGGAGGAAAAGGTAGCTTTCCTATATCTTTGTTTTAAAATTTTAGCTAATGTTACTCGAAAACAGCAAGCTAAAATGCAAAGAAACCGTATGCAAAAGATTCGTTAATACTGAATTTAAATAAGAAATTCGCCAAATTATTGAGCTATAGCCAAATTGACTTCATTTATGAAAACTTATTTTGGTCGCCAAATTTGGCGATATTTCGCCAAATGTCGCCAAGTTTGGCGAGAATTGGCGAACAAAATGGCGGACCAAGCTGGCCAACGAACTCGGTCGAGACATTGGTGAGCTTAATGCACACAATTAGTTTCATCGAAATCGATTGCTAAATATGAGCGTTATCGTATGACATAGGACAGACATATATATATATATATATATATATGGATATATATATATATATATATATATATCGGTGAAAATATATCGAATTTTTCCGGAATTGCTTTCCTCCGAACGGCTGCAATAGGTAGCTTTATACTTTTTTGTATTGAAAGCTACCTAAAAGTATAAAGCTACCTATTGCAGCCGTTCGGAGGAAAGCAATTCCGGAAAATTTCGATATATTTTCACCGATATATATATATATATATCCACTTTCCAATATAGTTGAAAAGTGTTTATAAATTCGGTTTGCTGTTCATCTGTCTGCTCGTCTCTCTATCAGTCTGTTTGTCCGTCCGTCTGTGTTTCCGACTTCCCACAATTTAACTCGCGTAAATATATTCGGATTGCTATGCAATTGATGTTTATCAGAATTTGTTTTATTGAAAATTCCATTTACATTTCATTTAAAAAGGCGCTCAAAAATTTCCATTGAATTACGGTCTAAAGGAAAAAATCGTTTGCTGTGTATTTGAATGATTTTAAACTATTTCAGACATATTGAGATTAATATATTTCACTTAGGTGCATCAAAAAATGCTTCCTATAGAATATGGTGTGCATCGCATATATCGAATTTACCGGGGCATACAAAAATTCGGTTTCAATACTATCTAAGAGCAATAATTCTTGAAAGTACGGTTTCAATTTGGGTATGTGTTTTTACATTTAACTATATTTTGCATACCACTTGGTGTGTATAAATTCTATAGATCATATATAGGGCTGCACAAAATAATTGGAGTACATTTCCACTTATTGACGAAAATTGCTGAAGATGAATTTATAATGAAGTTATGCGTTTTCTAACTGTACTAATTTTTTTCATACTATGTACTATATTTACAAATCTTTATATTATACACAGGGCTGCAGAAAATAAGTTGGATATTTTTCTAGCTATAGATTGTAATTGCTGAGTTTGGCTTTTCAAATGCGTTATGCGTTTTCCAAACTTCATTTTCACCTTATTACAAGATTATGAGATTTGTTACTGCATACCTATTGTGTTTAAAAGTGTTTCATAATCAATGTATGACGCCTTATTTTTTAGCTCACAGGCTATCAAAGCCTGAGAGTTATTGTGCCCGCCAATTCTGTATGTATGTACGTATGTACGTAACGCGATAACTCTTGACAGAAATAACCGCTTTGCTTCAAATTTTGTTTATAGATTCATTGTGATAAGGCGCTGCCCTGATTAGTTTTGTGGGTTCATTGGTTAAGTATGAAGGGGGGGGGGGTTCTGGAGCTAATCCCCTCTTAATTTATATAAATGGTTTTTTCATGCAGAATTATTCAATTTTCTTCAAATTTTGTATATAGGTTCATTGTGATAAAGTGCTTCCCTGATTCGTTTTGGGGGCTCATTGGTTAAGTATAAAGGGGGGGGGTAATCCCCTCTTAATTTACACAAATGGTTTTTTCATGCAGAATTATCCGATTTTTTTCAAATTTTGTATATATGTTCATTGTAATAAGGTGCTTCTCTGATTAGCTATGGGAATTCATTGGTTGACTATAAGGGGGGGGGGGACGAGGGGATGAGCTTTCCTTAATATATTGTCGAATTGTTTAATTTTCAAGGGGATTATTTCAAATTCATTGAAATATGAGTATAATGTACAATTAGTGTGAATAGCCTGTTAGCTCAATTCCCTCAGTTTAACAGGGCGATTTTCTTTTTATTTCTTTATTTCATTATATTGTAATGCTACAATTTAGGCAATTTATGTGTTAGTGTTATATGTTGCAAATAATAGCTTGGTGATATACATCTTTGAGAATCTCTAAAAAAATTCAAAACTTAAATCTAAGGCTTTGCTTTGTTGTTAAATACATATTGAAATAATGAAATTATTCATTAATACTTTAAAGAAGAAAAGTAAGGGAACACTTCAAACTTTACATGGATATTCTTACAAAATATTCACTTGAAGCTTACAAAAGTAGTTATATGTAAAAATATCTTTTATTTACTCGTTTAAATTTAAATATTACGCTGAGCAAATAATCAATTTTAAATTTTAAAATTATACTTTATGAAAAATAAGTGTTTGAAAGAAATGTGAATTGAAGAATAGCATCCTTTATTGGAACGGGGTGTTCAGAGTATGGTTCGGTTTTAAGCTTCACAAGCTATACAGTATTTCTAAAACTCTGATAGTACATAAAATATGAATGGAAAAAAAACGTGCAAAAGTACAAAGAAAGTATATATGACTTTATGTTACATTATGGAATCCTGTGCAATTTATTTTGGAGAGCTATTTCTGGTTTACCTAAGTATACCTTTATGGTTTTGTTGATCATGCGAGAATCCTTAACAAACATTTAAACTTTAGTAGAATACGTACTCGTGTATTTACCAAAAAACGTATTGCATATTTTAACTGTAAGAAAAGAAAGTTAAAGGTACCATATTAACATCGTCTATGCAAAAATGTATGGACACTGAACAAAATTAATCTTTCATTCTTAATCATTGTTTGATATCTGCATGTCCTGCACTGAATTCATCTGCAGATATGAGTATTTTTGCGAACTGTTAAAAAGCTTATTGACTTTATAAATGGAATTTTTGCTTTTTTTTCATATAAAATATATATTTGTAGAAATATGCACAGCAGGAGAACAGTTTTTATTAGCATTTATAGTTAGTTATTATTAAAACACGCACACAAAAATATGTTTACATGTAAGTAAAAAAAAAAAAAGAAAACTTAAATCCAACGATGTGCTTCGTTTCAAAAACAGATATTTTTACCCTCGCAATGCGTAATTCATTAATAATTCCCGGTTTAAAATTGCCTTTAGAGATTCTTACACGTTATTTATTTCAAAATAACTAAGGCGTTATATGTAAATATGTCTTTACTTTACTAATTTAAATGTTAATGTTAAGCATAGAAAATAACAAACTCCAGTAAATTTAAACTTCGAGGAAAATGCGAAACAAAAGACTATATTTATTATTTAAGCATTTTTAGTTTTGAAGCGAACGGTAATTGAATGCAGTGATAATTAGAAGACTCTCATAAAGGAAGGATAACAAGCAAGAGAAAATATTAAAGAAACAATGGAAATAATTACCACCTGTTGTTGTTTTAAACAGTCCAATGGAATTTATTTCAGAGTATATTTTCTAAATATTTACTGTTTTAAGTGATTTTTGCATTTTATATTGCTTTAATGTTTAGATATATATCCATAGCGAAAATTCAAAAGACAATCAATTTTGAGCTACTTAACGTAATCTAAAGGATCAGAAAATCCGTTTAGTGTAAGCATTTTGAAATAATTCTACGTTCACATTTGTACAGTAACACATATATACACTGGTAAAAATAAGGCATACATCGGTTACAAAGTCTCCTGCAAATTTTCGTATGAAAAGTTATTCGTACCAGTTTTTTTTTTTTTTTTTTTTTTTTTTTTTTTTTTTTTTAAATATTTACTTAGATGTCCCATTTTATTTTATGAAAAAAAGAAGTTTCTTAACAATATTCCGACAGCGTTGGAAATTGTTTCATGATCCATGTCATGACACATGATTTTTCGTTCCTGTTTATATTTTTAAATCTGACATGTAACGTTTTGAGGATGACACAATTCCATAAATTCATACTTATTTATTTTGTATGTTTTAAAATTCCGGAATATAAAATTTCAGGATTGAAGTTGATTATTTTAGTGTGTCTTCGTGAATGTCACTTCTTCGCTCACCAAATGGTTGGTTGGTTGGTTGATTGATTATATGACGGCCGATTATCTACACGACGGATAGTCTTTGTGGATGACAGTCTCCGTGAATGACACAAGAAATAATTATTCTTTTTTCTTTTTTTTTTTTTTTTTTTTTTTTTTTTGAAAAATGAGAAAAAAATGCAGATGTAATTATAATTTGAAAATGAGACATAAAATATAGTAATATTTACTAAGAGAGAATCTCACGCGACCGGGAAAATTTTAATTTTAGACAGGTTTTTCTTAGTACACAGTTCTTTATAATTGTACTGCATTTGTATTGATTTATGTTACATTTTTTAACACAACCGCGAAATGTCATTTTTAAAGAATTTACATTGTCACAAGTTCCATCTTTACAAATTTTACTAAATTTGCTACAATTCACATGAATTTACTAAAGTTTTTGCAAAAAAAAAAAATAATTTTATTGTCTAGTTTCAGTAGTTTTTATAATTCTTAGAAAGCAGTTTAATTCTCCAGAATCAATTTATTATTAAATGCGACGGTGTGAAACTAAACATAAAATGAAGTTTTGGAAATATATTTAATGGAATTTTCTATAAATTCGTTAATCAGTTTTTCTCTGAGAAGATTAATTTATAATTAGCCAATAATTTAATATTTCGTTAAAAGCTTTCAAATAAAGTGCTCCTTTATTCAATTATTGCCCAAAACCTAAATAAATAATAGAACATTAAGTGAAGAATATAGAACCAAACTGAGTATAGCTATTGAGTTTAATATTAAAAAAGTTCCGATGTTTCAAAACTACTAACAAGTTAGAATAGAAAGGACATAAAAGAAAACTTCTGTATTTTATTGAATTTTAATATAGTTTGCGTAAACTACATTTATCTTTTCAAATTTAAAATGACATTTTTATAATACTCTCATGAGAATTTGGATGATTCGATTTCTTCAATTTTTATTAGTAAATCGATTTTTTAACAAATATTTAGTACGTGGCCATCATGTGAGTCACTGCAGATTTATAACAATTTTTTATGGGAATGCAGGGATTACGGATAATTTACAGAATTTTTTCTGATGTAAATACGGATCTGATGAAGATATGAGAAGAAATAATTAATTTTCCATAATACTGTTTCATCGTCCCAAAGTATCTTGGTAACGAATTAAAATAATTATTGTAATAAATATTAAAACTTATTACTTGAAATTAGTTAAGCATTTAATATCTTGCCATTTTCTGAATGCGTCGTATTGACTTCAGATTGTGCTGGTCCTAGTATGCAACGCTGACTTTTTGCCATGCATGGTCTTAAATAGTGTTACAACTTTGTTTTTTATGCTTTGCTATTTGTTTATAGTATACGTATTGTTTATACAAGTGTATTAAATATATCCATTCATCATCAGCTATACTGCACACAAAATGATCTTTAACGGTAGAGGTAATTTTATGTCGTCACCAAGTTTCTATATGCATAGTGAGTTTAATTACCTAGAAAATTATCACATGTTTACCACTCGCTGTATATGTTACCAGAAATGCGTTTTAATCGAAACCCGTTAAGATTGGGCATTGCAGTAACAGAAAAAATATTAAAAATGAACGTTTAATAATAAAATCTTTTACTTTAATTTGACTCATTAATTGGAAATTTTTGAAAGTTAATATTGAAGCTTTTTATAGACTTTTTTAGACTAAAACAATCTTATGTACGTTTGAGCAAAATTTCACAATTTCAACAAACTATATCTATCGTTAAAAACACCTATCATCTTGTTTTCTGTAGTAAACTTAGTTTAGTTTCTATTTAATAGCAATTTGATTATGTTAAAACTGCTAGTATTTAAAAAAAAAATGTTTGGGAGGATATTGTTTTTTTATTTTAATTGAACACTGGATCACATGTTATATAGATATAAAAATATACATAAAAAATTTAACATATATATATATATATATATATTAACTGATCCGATCGATGTTGCTCGGTCCCTTCAAAAAAATACGAAATGCGAAATCACTCTAAAAATTGCTGCACGAAACCGTTCCTCTGGTAACACACTGTCTTTCGGAAATTACACAGAGAGATAGACTGAATTTTTTTTTTCAAAGCCGGTTAAGTTTTGGTTTTAAAAAAAAGTTACCGTCGGATTTTCGCAAAATGTGCATTTTTGGAATCTAAAAAATAAACTAAGTACACACTGTGAGTTTCGAATCAATAACTCCAATACTTTTCTTAATGCTCAGGGATGGGTGATAATGAGAATATTTCGTTGTCTGGGATTATCAAATCGGTAACTTTCATTTGCGATTTCAATATAAATAGCCATTTTCGGTGCACGCGCAGTAAAATCTTTTAGTTCCATCACCAGGGGTGCTTTCTTTTCTAAACAAATGTGATACACGTGTCCCTGCTGTCTACGTTACAGTGTATAGCAGGCGTGCTGCGCACACCCTGCAAAATTTTTAGTTCCAGTTTCCACCACCAGGTGGAGTATTCTGTTCTAAATAAACCTCTTTCCGAACGAAACTCCGGCAGTTGTTCTCGCTGCTTACGTAAGCGTGCAGAAGCCGTGCTGCGCACTCGCGGAAGATCTGTTAGTTTCAATTTCCATTGTCAGTGGGTTACCAAATGTATGTCTTAATCAGATAGATATCTCAATTAGTTCATGTTAAGTTGAATGAACGAATTCCTGTTAAAATCGAGCTCATAGCACCTGAGAAAATACATCACCCAACTGGAGATTAATATTCCTAATTGGTGGTAACCAAGGGCAGAAAAAAATGATACGAAAGTTCATTTAGTACCTGGGAGTCCTCAGAAGAATGTTAGAAAATAGTTCGTTTGAATTGGACCAAGATTAAATGCGAAATCTTTTAGTTACATTTTCCTCTGTTCTAAATAAAACTCTTTCTGATCGAAACTCCAGCACGAGTTCTTGCTGCCTACGACACCTTATAGCAGGCGTGCTCCAAGATCTTTTAGTTCCTCTATCTACCAACAGGGTGCGCCAAATATCTGTATCTTAATTAGTTATCTATATCTTAATTAGTTCGTGTTAAGTTGAGGGAAATAATTCTCGTTGAAATTGAGCCCCTAGCACCTCAGAAAATATCCCTCCCTGGTGATTAATTTTCAGGAATAGTGATAACCAAGTTCTGAAAAAATGATACCGAAGTTGTTTTTATTTTTTTAGACCGTTGGCCAGCCCCTACGTGCCGGGCTTTTGCCCAGCTTAACGGGTCGATGCCTGGTAACAGGGCGAGGATTTGCCTGATCTTCTCATGGTGAAGATCTGTTTTGATAAATCTATAGTCCGACGTAGCTTCAGTGCGTCTTGTTGCCTGAGTTCATTTTTCTTAGTTTGTCGGTTGCTAATTGATTTTGGATTAAATGGTTCAGCACTGCACAGTGTAGCGAAGTTATGCCGGATGGATGTGAGATGCTGGGATATTTACTAATTTCACGCTGCATCGCACACCCATACGTCATGCCATCGCTACTTAAGTTGGTTTCGTAATTTAGAACCTTGATCAGGTGAAGAGACCTTCACCTGACTAGGCACCTCCAGAGGCATAACAACATTCACAGGGTACTTGGAAGACTTAGCATCCACGACGGATTTTACAGGCACCGGGCGCCTTTAGAGTCCCTGATCACCGCGACTGAAAAGGAATGGGGTAAGATATTTTATAACACTTTTAATACTAGAAAAAAAATGTGCTACTTTTAGATTTTAAGTACTATTACTTTAGTTGTTTGTTTGTCTTAATTTATCTGTAGTTCTACCCTATGATTATTTTAACTGAAATTAAAGATTCTACAGAGTTGCTTATTCTTACAGGACGGACATTATATGCATGATTTACTAAATTAATTGAGTTGTTGTATCATCGGTTATACATCATATTATCTATATATAATATAATATATATAATTTATACATCTTAGATAAATCTAAAGATGGCAGGCGAGAGAAAAATAGCTATATACTAATTAAATATAATTTAATTAGATAATGTTTATAACTAGAACTAACTTAGCTGCGGAGTTGCTGGAAAGCTTTATTTAAGTTAAAAATTGCTAATAACAACTGCTAAGTTGAAAGTTTCATTTCTATCCCCAGCGCTGTTGTTAAAGGAATGATATTGGAAAATACGTTTAGTGTACACCTTCGGGCCCTGCCCCATGGGACAGCAGGTCGGATATCCTTTCAGGCACCACCCCTGGTTTAATAATGTTTGCTGGGATAAGTAGACAGAAAGTTAGAGTTGCTTCGTTGCGCACTCGAGTTGGGGGACCTTGGCTCTCCCCCTCGGCAGGTCGTACATATCCTTCCGCCTCCGCCCCTGGCTTAGCGCTTACGCCCCGAACCTAGAAGAGTGGAAGGTAGAAGCTTTGCTGTTTTGTGGGGGACTAAGTGGAACTGTTGGGCATCACTCCGCGCGCTCCCCTGGCATTAGGATAAACCTACCTTGTCAGGGCTCAGGCCAGGTTTCTTGCAGCACCTGTGCTTGGCTTAATGATATCCCAACCGTTGGAGTGGTTTCGTGCTTCGCCCTTCAGTGGGAGATAAACTGGTAGACCTGGGAACCCGATAGCACTAGGGGGAAATGCCTTTGGGAGTTGAGAAAATAATGAATTAACTAATACGTACTAAAAATTGAACATTAGAGGTGAAACTAAAGTTACCTGACAGTTTACAGAGAGATGAACTTGGATTTTATTCCTTAACTACAAAATTTAGTTTATTTCTAATAAAAAAAACTTATCTAGTACATGAGGGACCTGAGAAGAATGTTAGAAAATGTTACGTTTGAATCGGACTAATATTAAAAAAGTTCTAATTTTTGAGGCAGAGGGGAAGGAGGGGTTTCAAGCAGAGCATTAACGCGATATTTAAATTACAACTGATCACTGGAACAAAAAAAAACTGACGTTTTTTTTTCTTTTGACACACAAATACAGTAAGTTATCACTGCCAATTTTTGAAATCAAATACATAAATGATGTCACGTTCATGAAAAATCTCTAAAAATCGCATAAAACAAATCACGAAAAATTCACAAATCGCTGTTTGAATTGCACTCAGCTGATGACCTTTTCATCTGCCAATCACAATTGCCCAGTTGACTTCCAGCTGTGCCTACATTTCTCTCAGCAACCAATCACAACTGCCCTCCAACTGTGTTTGACATCCATTAGGCGATTTGTGACGTCATTTAAAACAAAAAACTCAGCAAAACATGAAAAACGTTAAAAACGCAAAAAAAATAAAATAAAAAAAATAATTAAAAAAATCTAAATCGGGATTAATTAATATTCCGCCCTTCTCTTTTAATATCATGATTTTATCTGTAAAGAATTATCAACTCTCTCCAAACTAAAAAGAGGAAAAAAATGACAATTCTGAGCATAACTGAGGACGAAGTGGAAGAAACCAATAAACCAATCAATCATTTTTGGAAAAATGTCTTAGTGTCGAAGAAAAAAATTCGCCAGAAATTCAAAATCTGCTGTACGAATTCCGTATAAACTTTATTGAAAAGAAGATAAGATTTACTACATTGAGCTAAAAGATTGGAACTGGATTCCTGTTACTAATGTGGCAAAAAAGCAGCAAAACGTGAAAAAACACAAAACATTACATAAAAAATTTAATTTAAAAAATGTACAAAAATTCTAAAATCGGGCTTTGGGCTGCACAACTACATACATAGCGGTACCTTCCCACGAAATTGTGTAGCTCTGCTTGCAGCGGTCTTTTCAGAATACAGCTGACAAACACACAGACACACATATGCATAAACTTGCATCATTATTATCGTTAGAGATACATATATATTATCAAAGTTTATTAAATAATTCTCGATATTTAAATTATAATTCACAAAATGCCAAAAACGGAAAGAAATAGAAATATAAACATTGAAAATGAAATAGAATTATGATAATATTTGATATTAGAAAATAAAATTGACATTAGAAAGTAAAATTAGAGCATTGTAAAATTCTGAAAGGGACTTTTCAATACTTTTCGTGAAAAATTCAAAAGATTCACATTCAAAAATTAATTTTTTTTTCGTTTATTTAATTATTAATACGAGTAGTATTAAAATGCCATAATGGTATAAAACACAAGATAAAACGTTTTTACCGATTATTTTATAAATATTACCACAAACTTATCTTCATTCATATTTAAAAGTATTAAAATAACAACAATAAAATTAACTAAGTATTATAGTGAAATTTTCTGGTAGCAAAAAATCGTCGCTACTATTAAAAATCATTTTGTGTGCACTATAGCTGATGAGGGGTTGGGGTTATTTTATACACTAGTATAAATAATACTTACAATATAAACAAATAGCAAAGCATAAAAACAAGATTGTAGCACTATTTAAGCGCATGCATGAGCAAAATATGTTATTTTCCAGTGAAACATATAAATCGCGCGTGTGCTTTACACCAGTGTTTTACCAATCATTCAATATATAAATGAATGCCTGCCATGACACCACATTCGAGCAATAATGTCTTCTGAAATTCAAAGCACGCGGGAAAAATTAAGCCAGTACTTCTCAAAACTTCCAATGTAAAAGCCAACGTCAACCATGATTCCAATACTGCTTTCGACGTTCGAGCACATCCCTGCTTGAAACAAAGAAACATAATATTTCTTTTTTTTATATAACCCTCAAAAATACAATTATCTCAAACATGCAAAGCTGTATGGCTAAATGAAGTTCCAAATCATATTATTTTTAAAAATATAACAAATTATAACGCCTTAAAATATAGATAAAAATGCTTAAGTGATACAAACATGTTAAAAATATTAACCTCATCGAGTAATTTATTTTCAGAAAAACCACTCTTTTACTTCCTCTTCGAAAGGAGGAAAGACCTTGAAAGTAAGCTTCAAAGTGATCAACTTTTCGGCGCGTGATGGTCTGGGAAGTGAGATTTATGAACACACTCAACTTTAAACAAATGTTTCCGGAGCACTTCTAAATTGATTAACTGTTATTATGTGAAATAGACTAAAAATCATTAGAACAATAATTATAAACATTATTATTTCAATTACGTTCTTACGCTCAGAACTTGCTATGTGTAATTTTCCACTGACGTAAGCGTAATTCCAATGATGCAATCATAAACTCTGAACTTATTATTTTTGACTTTAATTTCGTCAGTCTTCCACAAAATGTAAACGCGAAAAGAACTAGAGCGAATGAGCTCTAAGATGTCGAATAATATAATCTAAAATTAATGTTAGTGTGAATACTTGTAATGTCCGTGTGCTCTAATAAAATTATATAAAGTTATTCAAGAATATATAATCGTCAATATGAAAAAGAAGTCCAATTTATTTTGTGTCCAACTACTAATATAATTATTTAGTTTTCAGCAAATAAGTGATGTGATTAGTACAAACGATATTTACCAATGCTTTGGATAAAACCATTTTATGGATATACAGATGGATTAAGCCATGCGATGCACCTTCAGAAAAGGTAAGAAAATTTATCTTATCCTTTTTTAATCTTCTTGAGCCACCATCCGCGCTCGTTCGAACTCCTACTTCAAAAATTATGAGACTAAAAATTGTCTCAGAAGGAAGGTTTGATTTTTAAAATTTAAAAACTGAAAACATTTACAAAGCATATAGAAATCAATTAGAACTAGTTCTAAAGAACGAAAATAAATATAAGAATCTTTATAAAACTAATTAAATAAAACTTAATAAAAACAATAAAGAAAAATCAATCGAAGAAATGGCTTTTTCAAAAGAAACACAGATAATTGAAAAATTAAACCGAAATAACTACTCCATTTGGAAATTCAAGGTCCAAATGTTATTAATCTAAGAAGATTTATCTGAATTAATAACAGAAGAACCGCCAAACCCAATAACACCTGATTGGCAAAACCGGGACAAGAAAGCAAGGGCCATAATAAACTTAAGTCTTGAGGACTCACAAATCGTTCATATAAGAAATTTAACTACGTCAAAGGAGACGTGGGACACATTAAAAAATATTCACGAAAGAGGCAATCTGTCAAGCAAACTTTATTTACTCAGAAAATTATATGGCGCTAAATTACAAGAAAACGGAAATATGCAACGTCACATAACAAACATTCTTGAAACCATCGATAAACTCTCCGCAATTGGAGAAAATATCAGTGAATCGCACATATCAGCACTATTACTGTGCTCACTTCCACCTAGTTACAACACACTCATAACGGCTCTGGAAGCCAGGCCGGAAAATGAATTAACACCAGATTATATTAAAAATAAACTTGTCGACGAATATACTAAACGAGTAGAAAACTCAGAACCAACCGAAAATTCGGCAAAAGCGTTTAAAACACAGAAAAAGTACGTAAATAATGATTATAAAAATCATAATAAATATTGCACGTACTGTAAACAAAACAATCATAACTATAAAGAATGCTGGCACTTAAAAAACAGAAATTCACAAAAAGCTACACCAAAACAAACTTTTAAACCAAAGAAGTTTACATCGTCGCTCTGCTTCGAAAACACAATCGGTGATAGTGAAAATGATAGGTACGAAACGAAAGAAAAAATAAATAAAAACGTACAAATAAATCATAACAAAAATCAAGATGCGCATTTATAATCGAAAAGCCCGGAAAACCTACCTGGGTTATTGATTCTGGAGCATCTTCCCATATTGCGAACAGCAAAGAAATATTTACTGAAATAAACAACACCGAACAAACATCCGTAATAATCGCGAATGGAAACACACTTAATTCCTACGGATCCGGTGAAGTTATGATTACAACAAAAACATCAAACGGGGACTCAAATAAAATAAAATTAAAAAACGTGTTATATGTTCCAGATTTGGAAACAAACTTAATTTCTGTGAGTAAAGCAACTCAACACGGTTACAAATTAATATTTGAAGACGAAAAATGCATGCTATCCTGTAACGGCAAAACGTATCTGGAAGAGAAAAAGAAAAATAATTTATATGAGGTAATTCTCTCAGATAAAAATATCCCAAACTCAGCAAATATCGCAAACGACTGCAAAAATAAAGAATGTCTAGAACTTTGGCACAAACGGCTAGGTCATAGGAATTACGAAAGTATAAAACAAATGATGAAAAACAACTTGGCCAATGACATAAAATTAAAGAACTGCAGCCATACTACACACTGTGAAACATGCATAAAGACAAAAACTACTGATGCACCATATCCGAAATTATCTGAAAATAAAACGACACAGGTACTCGACCTGATACATACAGATGTCTGTGGACCGATAAGAACAACCTCTTTAGGGGGAAAAAGGTACTTCGTCATATTTATTGACGACCACTCAATATTTACTGTTATATATTTACTATCTCACAAAGATGAGGTCTCAGACAAAATAAAGGACTATACTCAAATGGTTCACACACAATTCGGGAGATATCCCAAAGCATTCAGATCGGATAACGGGGGCAAATATATTGGCAAAAATACGGGGGACTTTCTTAGAAAAAGAGGTATAAAACACCAATTTACTGCTCCACACTACCCGAACCAGAACGGGATTGCTGAAAGAAAGAATAGGAGCTTGATAGAAATGACCCAAGCTATGCTCTCAGAAGCTGGGTTACCACACAGATTCTGGGGTGAAGCAATAAATACAGCAACACATCTCCAAAACAGACTACCAACAAAGGCTACAAATAAAACTCCGTACGAAATTTGTTTCAAGAGAAAACCAAACTTACATTACCTTCGAGTATTTGGCTGTAAAGCTTATATATACATAAATAAGATACATAGAGGAAATTTAGACAACACAGCCAAGGAAGGAATATTTATGGGATATGATAACCACTCAAAGGGTTATAGAGTATACACTAATAATAATGAAATCATAATCGGGAGAACTGTAAAATTCCTAGAGAATAACACACATATTCTGAATGAAGAAAATAATGAATCAGAATGACCGCTTGATAACAAAACTTATATTGAAACGGAAATAAACAATACAGAACAAACACAAGCAGAACCCGATCAAAACATTCCTACATTAAGAAGGTCAGAAAGGACAAACAGGGGCGTTCCACCCAATAGATATACATCCGACAGTTATATCTGTATAGTAAAAAACGATGAAATAGTAGAACCGAAAAATTGGAAAGAAATCAACGAAATAAAAAATCCTAGACAAAAGGAAAATTGGCTCAAAGCCACAGATGCGGAAATAGAAGCACTGATGAAAAACAAAACATGGGAACTGGCAGAACCACCACCAAATAGAAAAATAATAGGATCAAAATGGATCTTTAAAAGAAAAGTCGATAGCTCAGGAAAATCACCCATATATAAAGCAAGATTAGTTGCGAAAGGATTTAGCCAAAAATTCGGTGAAGATTATGATGAAACATTTGCATCAGTAGTGCAACATACCACCACTGATTCGTGCATTTCCATTCGTGCCATTCGTGCATTTTTAACCGCAGCCGCTTACAAAAATCTAGATGTACACCATATTGATATAAACGCGGCATTCCTTCATTGAAATTTACAAGAAGAAATTTACATGCAACAACCAGAGGGTTACATAGATAAAAACTCTAATTATAAAGTTTGTAAACTAAACAAGACCATATATGGTCTCAAACAGGCAGCAAAAGCCTGGCACATGAAAATAGAAACTTCATTAAAAGCACTTAATTTCACGCAAAGCACAGCCGATACATGCTTATTCATAAGAAAAGAAAAAGAAAATTTTACATACGTAATAATCTATTTAGACGATATTCTTATAGCAAGTAAACCGGAAATAATAAAAGAAATCGTGAAAACGTTAAACGAAGAGTATGAATTGAAAAATTTAGGACAAATAAAGAGATACTTAGAACCGAAATAGAAAAAATACCGGCCGATTATGCACTAAACCAAAAATCAAAAATTGAAGAATTAGCTAAGAAATTTAATCTTGAAAATGCAAAACCATACGGTACACCAATGGAACCCGGTTTTAATAAAATAGAAGATGACAAAAATTTGTTACCAAATAACACAGAATATCGAAAAGCTATACGATCACTTCTTTACATCGCGACAGTTACTAGACCAGACATATCAGCACCAGTCAACATCCTTAGTAGACGTAATGAAGCACCGCGAAACAAGGACTGGAATGCAGTAAAGAGAATAATCAAATATTTACACTGTACGAAAAATTTAAATTTGGTTTTAAATACAAAAAAGTTACCAAAATTGGAAGCATATACCGACTCAGATTGGGCGGGAGATACAAAAACGAGAAAATCATTTTCAGGCAGTATTTACATGTTGGGAGACAATCCAATACAGTGGAGCACAAAAAGGCAAACATGTATTGCCTTATCATCTGCTGAAGCAGAATATATATCTGCAGCAAATGCTTGTCAAGAAACTTTATGGTTAATTAAATTACTGGAAGATTTAGGATTAACTCAACAAAAACCAATAATAATGCATGAAGACAATCAAAGTTGCATAAAAATTATACACAACGAACAGTTTGGTAAGCGTACCAAACACATAGACATCAAATTTCAAGCCATAAAACAGCTTAGAGAAGAAGGAATTATGGAATTAAAATATTGTCCTACATATCAGATGATAGCAGACGCGTTAACCAAGCCCATACCCAAGCCTGCACTGGAAAGACATAGAAAATCAATGAAACTATTTCCGATCAATTCCTCGGATGAGCTTAAGGGGGAATGTTAAAAATATTAACCTCATCGAGTAATTTATTTTCAGGAAAACCACTCTTCCACTTCCTCTTCGAAAGGAGGAAAGACCTTGAAAGTAAGCTTCAAAGTGATCAACTTTTCGGCGCGTGATGGTCTGGGAAGTGAGATTTATGAACACACTGAACTTCAAACAAATGTTTCCGGAGCACTTCTAAATTGATAAACTGTTATTATGTGAAATAGACTAAAAATCATTAGAACAATAATTATAAACATTATTATTTCAATTACGTTCTTACGCTCAGAACTTGCAATGTGTAATTTTCCACTGACGTAAGCGTAATTCCAATGATGCAATCATAAACTCTGAACTTATTATTTTTGACTTTAATTTCGTCAGTCTTCCACAAAATGTAAACGCGAAAAGAACTAGAGCGAATGAGCTCTAAGATGTCGAATAATATATTCTAAAATTAATGTTAGTGTGAATACTTATAATGTCCGTGTGCTCTAATACAATTATATAAAGTTATTCAAGAATATATAATCGTCAATATGAAAAAGAAGTCCAATTTATTTTGTGTCCAACTACTAATATAATTATTTAGTTTTCAGCAAATAAGTGATGTGATTAGTGCGAACGATATTTACCAATCCCTTGGATAAAACCAATTTATGGATATACAGATGGATTAAGCCATGCGATGCACCTTCAGAAAAGGTAAGAAAATTTATCTTATCCTTTTTTAATCTTCTTGAGACAACATCTGCCCTCGTTCGAACTCCTACTTCTAAACAGAACACGAAAAGGCTTATAAAACATTTAATTTAAAGATCGACATATGTTTCAAAGCTCAAACGGCGCCATTATCACGAACTATAACGATAAACAAATTATTCTCGCAATTTTTTGAAAATAAACTTTATCTTCAAAAATTTGCCTAACGCCTGTAAAATATTCTTTAAAAGCTTATGACAAAATAAATATTCCATGAAATTTTTGAAATTCACATACATGGAATAAGTTGTTACTGTACGTATATTTATTCAAGTATAAGGTATATTCTCTGATATTGAAATACAAAAATTAGTTTTTAAATACATTTAATGCTTATGTTTCTCCACGTTTTTAGTTTAAAAAACAATATAATAGAATAGAAAAATACTTACATGTCTTTACAATAGCAACATATCAAACATTTTCTTCCACATGTAACAATTTTGTTATTAAATAATTTTTAACACTCTCAGTAAACAAAACAAATGTTTTAAAAAAGACGATTTATTCAAAAATGAAAATAATTAAATAAAACTTGCAAACAACTTGCGAATGTTACCTCATAACACTTAATGTACATAAAAATAGACACAAAAGTTTTAATTTTTAAAAATATTTTAATTTTAAAATATTTAATATATATATAACAATATATATATTATTAAATTATTATTATTATTTGTTATATATATATAATATAACAAATATTATATATATATATATATATATAATAATAAACACCAATGGAAAATCACTTGCAGAACCATTATCACAAATGCCAACCAAAAACTTTAAACCACTTAAATACAATACTAGAAAAACAGAACTAAACAAACTACATTTACACAGAACCAGAAAACGCAATTAACTACTTAAACTCAAAACAAAAGAACACAGCAAATTGCAGCAAAAATTAAAAATGCCAATAAACAACAAAGAAAAGCTAAAACAACCTGTGTCAGGTGGCATGGCTTGAGACATGCACTGCTGGGTTAAACTAGTTTTACGCATGCAACACTCCCCCATACCTGACAAGTACAGACTGAAAATGAATGAAACAGACATAACAAAAGGAAGCAAACTAAAGCCAGACTACACCAACAAATTCTCGATTTACATCACAGTAAACAACCCACTACACCGACAAACTATAACTAGACTACAACATCAATTTCTCAACTTACATCATGGCAAACATCCCACTACACCGAAATACTAAAGCCCGACTACTCCATCAAGTTCTCAACTTACATCACAGCCAACAACCCACTACACCGACAAACTATAACCAAACTACACCAACAAATTCTCAACTTACAGCACGGCAAACATCCCACTACACCGACAAACTATAGCTAGACTACACCATCAAGTTCTCAACTTACATCACAGCAACCATCTCACTACACCGACAAACCATAGCCAGACTACACCAACAAGTTTTCAACTTACATCACGGTAAATATCCCTCTACACCGACAAACTAAAACCAGACTTCACTATCAAATTCTCAACTTACAACACGGTAAACAACCCACTACACCGACACTCCCACAAATATCACATCAACAAAACATCGCTCGTATTGAACACTCCTAACAGTTCGTCACTATAACCTTTATTTCTGATAAATTTGTATGTTAGATCGGACAAAAACTGAACCGGATAACCTTGTGATAACGCCATATAATAAAAATCAGCTATATATATATATATATATATATATATATATAAACATTTAATTAAACATATCATATATAGTGTTGAATAATAATCAGTAATAATGAGTTAAATAGAATAAAATTTTAAATTATGCATTTCCAAAATGTTTTTGATGTTAAAATTATTTTTCACAACAATATATATATATATATATATTATTATATATATTATAATACGTTATATATATATTATATACGTTAATATATATATATATATTAACGTATAATAAAGCGTATAAAATAAAAATTGTTGGATTATTATCAGTAAAATTTAATGATAACTTAAAATATATTTTTCAAAAATGTTGCTGATATTAAATGTATCTTTTAAAAATGTATTTTAATATATAATTAAATATATAAAATAACAAGTGCTGAATAATAATGAATAATAATGAGTAACACTGTACATTAATTTAAATTATGTTTTTAAAAATATTTTCAAATTAAAAGTAATTTTCAAAATGAAATGTACTATAAATATATATAAACATATAACATAAAAGCATATTAAATAAATATATTTGATTATAATTGGTAAAACTGAATAATAATTCAAAATATTCACTTTATAGTATGTGACAGTTTTAGGATTCTTGAAAATCTTTTTGGGTATGGTAAATTTTCAAACAATTATCTGCGCAAAGACCCACATCGCATTCTTTGGATTCAAAATATGATGCTTTCCGCTTAGATTTTTTACTGCACACAACACATCTACGACACTGCGCTCTTTCTTTTTTTTCCATGGGTTTTACTGCAAAGGAATGGAAAGTGTCTACCGCTCAATCTCAATGTATTTAGGGATCTCGCTAAACAAGCAACACTGGAAAAATTTGCTATCGAAAACTCTTGCAAATGTTTTATTAAATTTAACCGAAAAGTGATCGCAGGCATTTTAGTTCTGGGATTTTTGTTCTATACACATTTGCATTGAATAGGGACAAATTAAAAATATTTAAAAACAATTTTCTGTACCATTTAATACTTTTCCTAAATTCAGGATAATAAGTAATTACAGAATCGCTCAAGTCTACGCCTCCCATGTACTGATTGTAATCAACGATGGCTTCCAGTTTCAAAATAGGATTGCTGGTTTTCCTGTCAATTTTCACTGTATCATTTTTATTTATAATTTCCGCTATTTCATCAGCAGTCAAATACCGGCATCTTTTAGACATTTTATTTAGTTAATGGAAATTGATACGAAAATATAAATAATTTAATTTAAAACAAATTCATTTGAAACGTTATGAAAAATTATTGACGGAAAAGATCAGAATAAGAACCAAAGAAAAAGGCAGAAAAGTAATCTTAACTTTACTGTGCGGAAAAAATTCTGATGCCTTTAGCATCCACAATCTGTATTTTTTTTTTCATTACTGCGCAACGTGATTTGCTGCAACAAAATAAAGTATAAAACAGGGTTCATCTTTCCTTCTCAAAGAATGAAAATCCGAAAAATACATAGTAATGACGCCAACGTACAAATAAATTATTTTCAATCGAGATAAAAGTAAAAAAAAGAAAACAGAATTGGGAAACACGCATTAATTGGGACTCTTAGTCATGCGTGAGGGTGAAGTATACGTCATATGTTTACACTTGATCAGCTGACCAAGACATTTCCTTTTCCAAGAGCTCTAGAAAATTTTCCGATAAGCAAAAACTAAAAGTATTATTACACGCGTTTAAAAAGTCATAATAGAAATGAGTCGCTATTCAGAAACATAAATACATCGTGAAGAAAACACAATTTTATTTCATTGCAGTAATTGTCTGACAAATTAAATTATCTTCCATTAAAAATATATTAATTGATTCCGTTTGTTTCCCTAGTCAAAAAGAAATGTGTTCTACCGTGATACTTATTCAAATATAATTATTATAAAAATGTGTAAGGTAAAGCTAGGAGAGTCTGCGCACAATTCAAAAGAATAACTATAAAAAATATAAATATTAATTTTTTGCTAAACTATTCATGATTAATTTTTACTTTATTTGTTTTTTATGCATTTCCATTGCTATTCTGTTGTTATGCTGTAATTTAATAGAACGGTTGTAATAAAACCAAGAAAGATATTTTTCGCAATCTGTCCTTACAGGGTTGGTGTGATTGCGCACATGGGTAGGAGAGATTGTCACTAATAGTAACTGCAATTAAATTTATAACAATAACAATTACACTTCAATGACATTGTTGTAAGGTTTTTGTGAACAAGTATTATTGTATTAGGAGTGAATATTTCAACTTAATGATTAAAGAATCAGAAAAAAGGAAATAATTTTAAAAACGATTAAAAAATTTTAATTAAAGGAAAAAAATTAAAAAATCAGAAAAAGCAAGTCCAGATAGGATTACAAAATAACATTAAGTTACTTTATAACACGTTTAACTTAAAATTTGTCCATTTTCATTTTTATTCTTTTTATGCAAATTTACCAATAATCTGCGTAATTTCTCCTAGCATGGAAAGTAATAGGAACAATGCGCCATCTCTCCTAAGTAGCAGATGTGCAAACTCTCCAATTTCGGTAGGAGAGATTGCGTGGCCTTTTATTTAAATATGGCCGCTACTAAAATGAACTATTGATGTTCACACTGTTAGTCTAGATTAGTAGCTTATGAGAATTTGTTTAAATTTAAAATATTTTGTACTACTGACATTGTATAAAAAAATCTGACGAATAACTATGAAAATTCAAGCACTTACTTTGGGAAAACAAAACAAAATAGCAATTATTTATCTTAGACACTCAAAAAAATCAACGTGCACTTTCAAGTAGACACTCCACTACTGCTGTTGTACAACTACCTGGAGTCGCTGCGCGCTCACTCTACTCCTTCCTCCCGAACCTCTATGTGGGCAATCTCTCCGACTGCGCCATCTCTCCTGGATTTACCTTACGTTAAATTAAAAAAGAAAAAAAAACGTTCCAATTCTGAGTCACGAATTTGTGTCTCTCGGGATCTGAAAACCATCAGCCTAGTCACGTATACTGGTCACGCGGGATCTGAGAAACACAAGCCTCGTCACGTATATCGGTCGCTCGTCCTAAAGGGGTTAATGAATTTAGCGAAAACCATCAGAATTTTTTTTTAAGTTATTAACTTTAAAACTTTTAGAGTTAACTCATTAAAAATTTGAAAAGTTTTAAAAATATACCATTATGAGCTCTCTACTCGTTACTAGCTATGTCACTATTTGCTGTCCATTTTTTGCAATAATCAACTTATAATTTTTATAATAATGAATATTTTTTATAATAATGAATACTACTCTTAACTCTATTTACGACTATTGTAAATATGCAATCGTTATAAGCACCAGGATAATACTTTTGAATAAGGCTCAATCATTTTATTATTTTTCCGACATTTTGAATTCTTAATCAAATACACTAAACATCTGGACATTAAACAAATTTATATCTTCCTTATACATACATGTGTCTAATGTATGGTTTATTTTTCATTCCTGAAATTACGGATATGAACAGGAAAAAAAATCAGATCTTAAAAGGTATTTTTAAAATGATTGTTTCTAACGCAAACATTCATCAATGTTCGAAGAAACGTCTTTCGGTAAACAACAAACTGTGATGAACTATGCTCATGTTCCATTGTTATGTGATATATCTTATTTGCGTAAAATACATTTAAAAGAAAGGTAATAGTTTGGAGTCATGATTTTGAAGATTAATGAATTGATGTAATGGATGAAATCCATTTATTTATTCAAGATCACTATATTTTTTTAAGATACATTTTATCTTCAAAAAATGATAAAAATGAATTTCATCTTGGACAAAATTATCCATAAATATGCTAGATAACTTTATGAGGTACTAAATATATGCGACTTTTTTTTATAAAAAAATTATTAAAAAAGTTGTAATGGGCTAAAAAAGTTTTGATTTTAAATGGAATGTATACAATTATATATCCAGGATGTACACAGTTTTACAACAATATTTTATTAGAAATTTTAGCCTTATTTAATTGCAGATAAATATTAAAAATTATGTGATTCAACGTGGCGATTACAAATCAGGCTATTTAAGTAGTGAATAGAAAATTTTTAATCTTAAATGGTTGTAGGAAATTCGTTGGAAATTCCAAGGATTACCCGTATCTTGTATAGTACAAAAACATATTAGATTTTATGAAATTTATTATTAACAAATTACACTTCTTAAATGTTACACAAATAGTGCTCGAATAAAAAAAATATATAAGTTGTAGGGTGTTTTGTTTAATTATTTATTCCGTTACAAAACAAATTAAACTTTATAAAGAGTACTAATTTGACAGATTGTAATACTGTTAAAAAAAACATTTATGAAAGTTAGATATCTGGAAATACCTGATGTTATACGTACGGTAGGAGTTATGTGATCTTTTGATATTGAATTGAATGATGTTCCAACATAAACTAAGTTTTCTAAGTTGACATTGATGGTCATAGGGATAGTCGACATATTGACTAATTAGCTATGACTTGTGTTACTTTTGTACACCAACAATGCTAGAATTTTATTATATTGCTAGAATTTTATTATATCTAGAAAAGATCGTATTTGCAACTCATATTTTCTGTAATCCTAGGAGTCTCTAATGACAGAGTCTCTTTTTTTTATAGTGGTGAGTCTCTGTCAGAATATATACAACACAGGTATATAATATCATTACGCAAAAATATGTTAAATGAAACAGTTTGTAAAAATTAGATATCCTTAGATTACTTGAAATATTACTTAGGATAAGACTACTCGTATAGTAACTAGAAGTCACAGCAACGTCACAGTGACGTCACAATGTGAATTTGTGAGTGTGTCGATCTAAAATCACAGTGACGTAGACGTAAATTCGTTATGGTCACTTTTAAGCCCGTCTGTGACGTCACACTGCGACCATTTTGTGAATTCAGTGTGGCCGATTTGTGAAAAATGGGACATCTGTGACGATTCGTTATCGGGGTGGGTAACCAGATTATACCCAAACTCCAGCCAACATTTTCGGATCGTCTGTTTTATTTTACTGTAGGGAGGATTCCGATTCGAATCCTGCATCAAGTCGGATGACAAGTTTTTACTAGAACCCGACCCGACATTATTATATCGCCTGATTTTTCTTTAGAGGGAGGTATAATTAGAATTAAAATCTCGCAACGGGTTGGGTATCCATGCTGTGCACGATCCCGACACTTGTGTGGTGTAATTAAAATCTGGTTACGCAACTCGATGCAAGAATCTAATAAAAATCAATTCAACCTTCAAAAAAAAAAAAAAAAAAAAAAAAAAAAGAAAAAAAAAAAAGATGCTCAAAGGTTTTGTTACATCCGAATAGAGTTTAGTAACCCGACTCGATGCAGAATCGTTACAAAAATCACTTTTATTTCCTATAAAAAAGCTTAAAATAACATTTTTTTCAATTCCTGAAAACATATCTTGCAGCAAAGGTTTGTAAATGTATCTTTGCTATATAACATAACTGAAAGTTTCCTGTTCCGTTTAACTCACACTCTAATATTTAATAAACATAACTCAAAAAAATGTTAATAATAAATCAGATTAAGTACGTAATGCTAAATTAAAATGCAATAAGAGTAGAAGAATAATGGGGGTTCTGGGGCAGCAGGAGGTTCGAGGTTCAAGATGGCGGACATGGCCTTAAGGTGATGGATAGATGACAGGTGAGTGATGGATAGGTGACAGATGAATGATTAGTTAATGAGAAGGTTAATGAGAAGGTTAATGTGAAGGTTAATGACAAAGTGAATGAAGATGAAAGCGGCGATATCGTAGGAAAAAGGCATACTTACGGAGAGTTTCGCAGAGACCACCTTCTGTCCTGGGATCCTGTGAGCAACTGAACGTGGTTTTCCGATATGCACGGACGATGTCATCATCATCCTAGAGGGCGCTGCGATCGGTGCTGTGATTGGTCGAGACGAATGCTGCTTTCTGATTGGCTGTGTCTATTTCACCTGAGGGGAGGGCAGTACCGTTCCTCCTGAGAGGGGTTCGATGACTTCATGTTTTAGAACACTCTGGCGACAGACGACTGACCACGCATGCGCGGAGAGAGAGGTATGATGCAATCACAAACACAGAGAGGCAATTCAAGTTTTAAAAATGAAATGTTGAATTTTACTTTTAACAAATTAAATTTTTTAAAATATGAGTTCGACCGATGAACACGGGTGACGACATCATCATTAGCCTAGGGGGCGCTACAATCGGCGTTCTGATGGGTCGAGAGCTTTTCCCCTGAGGGGATAACAGTACCACGTTGCTGCGAGCGGGTTGCAAAGAGTTAACACGTGTCATCCAGATTGAGTGCTGCTCATGAAGAAATTTTAAATATTTTTTTAATTAATTAATTAATTAATTAATTATTATTATTTTTTTGAAAATGATTCTCAAATAGCATGCAATGAAGAATTAGATTACTAAATGACCCTAATTTAAGTGTTGAACAAGTTTTATAGAATCAAAAGTTTTAGAAATTAAGAAAACTTTAATTTTTAATGACATTCATTTTTTAATACACGCGTTTCTGATGAATTAAGTGAAGGTTTATTATTTAAATGAAATGTTTTTGCTGAAAAGAAACAATTAGTTAACACATTTTTTTAATTATCAGTTACAAATAAATTTACAAATCAGGTTTTGTATCAATGTGTAAAATAATTATATTTTTTGAAATAACTTAATTTTTTTATGAAAGTAATAGAAAAGGTTTCACCATTCAAATAAGTTATATGTTAAGTACGTAAGTTATATTTGTGTTGATACATTTTGTCTAAATGTATGTGAACTTGTCGAGATTTCTGTAACAAAGACGTCACCAACCCTATACATATGATGAAAGTGTGTTCTCGTTGTAATCGCTACCTTACGCATTAACCCTTATTTCACTTCCATTTAATGCTATTGTTAGAAAAACTAGGTAATTTAGTTCCCAATTTAAAAGAAAATAATATTATATGAATGATATTTGTAAACGAGTACTTTAAGGAAAAATGAACTTTGAGAAATAACTTCATGTTTTTTTAACAACACTTTCTTAAAAAGCAGTACAGAATGACTTTAACTTATTATTTATAAACATTTTAGGTATAATTCTGTAACTGATTCATAAAAATGTTTTTAGAACGAAAATTCTTCGTTTGATTTTAACAAATAAAAAAGTTAATAAAGTTTATTAATTATTTATTAACAATTTAATTTTTGAACGATTTTATTTTTGAATGATATTTTTAAATGAATTTTAACAAATAAAAAGTTTATGAAGAAATTTTGAATGAGATAAGTTCTGATTAAAAGAATGAAAAATATTTTTTTTAAATGATAAACCTAGGAGTTTACATACATACGTAGTAAGATAGTTTACATACATACGTTAGATATGTTACATATGTTTTATACATACGTTAGATATGTTAGATATGTTTTATACATATGTTAGATACTTTACATACATATGTTACATATGTTTTATACATATGTTAGATATGTTGTATTATACATATGTTAGATAGGTTACATACATATGTTAGATAGTTTACATACCTGTGTTAGATATGTTACATATGTTTTATACATATGTTAGATATGTTTTATATATATGTTAGATAGTTTACATACATATGTTAGATATGTTACATATGTTTTATACATATGTTAGATAGGTTACATACATATGTTAGATAATTTACATACATTTGTTAGATATGTTACATATGTTTTATACATATGTTAGATAGGTTACATACATATGTTAGATAGTTTACATACATATGTTAGATATGTTACATACATATGTTAGATATGTTAGATATGTTACATACATATGTCAGATATGTTAGATATGTTACATACATATGTTAGATATGTTAGATATGTTACATACATATGTTAGATATGTTAGATATGTTACATACATATGTGAGATATGTTAGATATGTTACATACATATGTTAGATATGTTAGATATGTTACATACGTATGTTAGATATGTTAGATATGTTACATACATATGTTAGATAGTTTACATACATATGTTAGATATGTTACATATGTTTTACACATATGTTAGATAGGTTAGATACATATGTTAGATAGTTTACATACATATGTTACATATGTTACATATGTTTTATACATATGTTAGATATGTTTTATACATATGTTAGATAGTTTACATACATATGTTAAATATGTTACATATATTTTATACACATGTTAGATATGTTACATACATATGTTAGATAGTTTACATATGTTACATATGTTTCATACATATGTTAGATATGTTGTATACATATGTTAGATATGTTACATACATATGTTATATATGTTATGTATGTATGTTAACAAGTCTCTAGAAAAAATATCAAACTTTTTTATATGTTACTGTGACGTACGTACTTAAATTAAAAATAAATAATTCCAAAGGCCGGGAAAGAAAAGCAGCCGATAGTTAAAAACAGAACAAAACTTTTATTTACATGTTGATCTGAGAAGAGTTCTTAAGCGACTGTCTGGTGCGTCGACTATTGCATACAAAAGATGCGCACGCAACGAAAGGGTTACAGCGCGTGCTGGAAAAATGACCTTGACAGGAGAGGGATAATTTTCTCTCTTTCTGCAACATTCTCCCACCTTTTGAGTGGGCAGCTAAACACTCAAAATCTTTACTTATATTATGCACAAAATACACATTACATAGTACTTACATAAGAAATCACTTATACAATCAAAATACAACCTTACAAATTACAACATAAATACAGTATATAATATATGCAAAATAACAATAAACACTGGAATACATATAAAGAAGAGAAGTGAAATTAAGTAAAATAATTACTGAAATTAAATATTCTGAATATAAAATTTACCTTACAGGTGTTTTGACAATTCTGCCGCTACTGGTCGTTAAAGGCATAGCCTCATCATTTGTTTCTTGTATTGGATTTTCCAATTCTAATCTGAACAATCGCTGAACTGGCCGTAATAACTCAGAATTGTTTGTTTTTATAAGCGCAAGTCTTATTTGGCCATCTCGACCTGGTATAACTTTTAATACGCGAGCTAGATTCCAATAGGAACGTTTTTTATTAGTATCTTCAAGTAGGACAATTTCTCCTACTTTAAGTGATTTGTTTTTATAGCACTTTATAGACTGCTGTCGTAACTGCCCTAAATACTCTGTACGAAACCTAAGCCTTAAAGTTTCTCTTATCCGCTGCAGATACTTAGTTCTTTTACTCAATTTCACTTTATCTACATTATCAATATCAGGTACACCTGACTGTGGAGTTTCATGTAAAAATTTCTCTGGTGTTATAGCAAAGTCCTCATCAATGTCCTCTGATACGTAAGTAAGTGGTCTGGAATTAACAACTCTCTCACAGTCACACAATACAGTTAGTAGTTCTTCATAATCAAGAGAAGCACGACCCAATATTTTTCTTAAGCTTTGTTTTACAATCTGAATCAAACGCTCCCACCATCCGCCCCACCAGGCTGCGGATGGAGGATTAAACTTCCACTGAATTTTTTGTTCAGCAGCTTTAAAACGGAGACCATCCCAGTCTACAGTTTGCAAAAATTTCTCCGCGCCTATGAAATTTTTTCCATTATCTGAATATATGGTAGAAGGTCGTCCACGGCGTGCGATAAAACGTCTTAAAGATTGAAAGAAGGATTCGGTCGATAAGGAAGTGATTAATTCCAAGTGGACGGCACGATAGACTGCACAAGTAAACAGTACAATATATGCTTTTCTACCATCTTTCAAATAAAGTGGTCCAGCCAGATCACATCCTATAATTTCAAATACACAAGCATCGCGGACCCTATCATTTGGTAAAATTCCTGGGATGACCTCACATTTTTTCGCTTTAAACTTTTGACATTTTAGACACTTACTAATACAATTTCTTATGGTCTTACGAGATTTTAAAATCCAATACTTTTCTCTTAAATTTGACATTAACAATGAAGTACCAGCATGTAATAAATCATTATGTACACTCATTATCAACAATTTTACAACAGAATGATCAGATGGTAATATAATAGGATATTTAAAATCGTATTTATCATCCCGATAAACAACATTTGATTTAGCTCTTATAAGGCCGTCACAATCAACTATTGGTCTAAGTTGTCTTAATTTCTCATCATTTTCTCCCTTAAAGGATTCTTTCTGAATTAGTACCATTAAAGCCTTTTCCCCTTTTTCAATTTCTTGTACAGATAAGTCCCCTGAAAGATTTTTGTCAACTTTACTTACCTTGTCGTAAAACCTAAAAATCCAAGCTAACATCCTTACAATTTTCTTAAATGAAGAAAAATATTTATAATACCACTTAGCATCTTCATCATTTTTTACTAACGTTGTTATAACTGTTTTACGAATCTCAGAATTGACTAAATCCTCATTTGGCTCATCATTCGATTTAGGCCAATTTTCTTTTTTTTCGTGCAACCAATCGGGTCCCTCCCACCATTTCCTCTCAACTAACTGTTCAGCAGAACACCCTCTTGAAAGCAAATCGGCAGGGTTAAGAGAACCTGAGATGTGATGCCACCAATGAGGCGAAGTCAATGAGTTAATTTCTGTAACCCGATTTTGAATGAATATTCCCCAATTTTGCTTTCGCTGAATCCAACATAAGGCTGTTGTAGAATCGGTCCAGCAATAAATATCAACCCCTGATAAATTTAGATCTTTAATTATGTTAGATAACAACCTAGAGCCAATATTGCAAGACAAAAGCTCTAAGCGAGGAATTGTAATGGGTTTTAAAGGAGCTACCCTAGATCTTGCTTGTACTAGATTAATTTTTACCCCATCGTCGTCTTCTACTCTTAAGAAAACACAGGTACCGTATGCTTTTTTACTGCCGTCGCAGAATAAATGCAAGCTTATTTTTTGATCACTTTGTTTAAGCCCAAACCATCTAGGTATATTTATCAATGAGAGTAAATTTAAGTTTTTTCTCCACGATTTAAATTTCTTTGCCAAATCATCGGGTAGGTTGTCATCCCATTTTAGTTTTGAATTCCATGTTTCCTGTAAGATTAGTTTCGGAATTAGCATCACTGGAGTTGTATAACCAACAATATCAAAAACTTGGTGTGCTACTGCCAAAACTATTCTTTTTGTGACTGATTCTAATGGATTTATAGCCTGTTCTATTTTACACGATAGTGTATCCGTATGTGTATTCCATACGAGACCTAATAGGGAAACATCCTCTTTCGTGGAGGAATCCTCCTCAAATATTTCATTAATTAAATTGGATTTCCAACATCTTAGATTAAAATGACCTAAAGACATGATTAATTTTGATTCTAAGAAAAACTTTCTCATTTCTATCTCGGAGTTTAAACTTGTTACGCAGTTATCTACGTAGAAGGCTGTTTTCAAAATATCTGCAGAGTGCTTTAAATTTTCTGGAACCGTATTTAAATGATACAGTAAAGTTGCGGCCAATAAATAAGGGCTGCATGTAACGCCGAAAACTACCCTTTGATGCCGATATACATTCACCTGTTCTTGATTTTCTTTATCAAACCACAGAAACCGCAAAAAATCTCGGTCTCTTTCTTTTATCGCAATCTGCAAAAACGCCTTTTCAATATCAGCGGTGACGCCTACATAATTCATACGAAAACGATTCAAAATTGAGGGGATCATTTCTATTAAATTTGGACCCGTAGCCAGACAATCATTTAAAGATGGAAAACCAGGTAAATGAAAACTAGCGTTGAACACTGGCCTTATATTCGTGGTGCTGTTCTCCTTTATTACCGCCCTATGAGGTAAATAATGAACACCCTTTAGTTTCTCAGTCGATGTCTTTTCGATTATGCCGAGAGCTAACCAGTTTTCAAAAATATCACAATAATCATTAAACTTTCCGGAATTCATCAATTTTCTTTTAGTATTTAAAATAGATTTTTCCGCATTTATTTTATTATCCGGTAAAAGAGTGTTGTCCAGAACCCAAGGCAACGCAACTTCATATCGCCCCTCACTATTTATACTTAGAGTCTCTTCAAAATATTTCTGTGTATCCTCCTGCAATTCAGCTTTCGTTTTACTTATTGGGGGTTCCTTAATTCCCAAAACATCTAACTTCCAAAGATCACTTATACACCGATTTTTAACTAAAAGAGAAGAAATAATAAGAGAAGCTGTACTCTGAGAATTTGGCTCAGTGCCAGGATTAAATTTACCCATTAATGTCCATCCTAATTTCGTATTTATCGCTGTTATGCCACATTTAAGACTTGCAATGTTTCCTGTTAAAAGCTTACCTGCAACGTCTGCACCAATTAACAATTTTATTTCCTTATCAACTTTAAAATGTTTGTTTTCTGAATCATTTATTTTAATTCCGTGTAACTTAAGTTCATTTAACCAAGGACCAGAAGGAATTTGCTTAATTTCAGAACAAATACGTTTCTGACTAAGTACTTCTAATTTACACTTATATTTATCATTTACATCACTTAATTCAATTAAATAATTTCTA
The DNA here is from genome assembly GCA_963931845.1 of Maratus michaelseni. NCBI lineage: Eukaryota > Metazoa > Arthropoda > Arachnida > Araneae > Salticidae > Maratus > Maratus michaelseni. The sequence goes on along the minus strand of OZ007596.1, from coordinate 180,019,922 downwards.
TATACATTTTCTGGTGTTTCAACACCACCAAATAGAGATTGCTTAATTTTCGTTTCACCAATACACTTAAATTTCATACTTTGTGCAACATCTTCACAAATATAAGACTTCATTGAACCACTATCATAAATAGCACGAATAAACATTGTTTTAGAACCATTATGAATTTTTACAATTAAAGTTTGCAAGAGTACATCTGAAATTTTAATGTAATTATTCAGAGTGCTTGTTTTGTTTTCACTTTTATCTCCAACCGAGATATTATCAACTTTGTTAGAAACTAAATCCGGACACAAAATTACAAAGTGCCGATTTTTGCAAATTGGGCATCGATGTTTTGACTTACATTGATTAGCCTTATGATTTCGTTTTAAGCATACAAAACAAGCATTCTTTTTCTTAACTATGTCTTTTTTACAATCTAAACTCATAGCAAAAGCATCGTTACAGTTCTCTGAATTATGAAATTTACTACAAAAAATACAATCAAATTTTTTAAACTTAGAATTTTCTTGAAAATTACTACTATTGTTGCCGTTATTGGCATTAAGTAATTCATAAGCAGTTGACACACTGCTTTTAGGTTCAGAGGGCTTATTTTTCTTAACAGTTAATTTTTCAGAATTTAAGCAATCACGAGTGATTTTAAGTCTAAATTCAGTTTCTACTTCATTTTTAACAAAATCCATTAAGAGATCTAAATCGGTCTTACCTGTTTCAGCTAATGTACTTTTCTGTCGCTCCCAAATTTTAATTAAATCGGTGGGGAGTGCAGATTCTATTAATGGGAGTAACATATGCGAAAACTTATCTTGAGTAACTCCCAGAGATTCTAAGGCACGCAGTTGTGTTTGAAGCTTGTCATAGAGAGTCAACAAATTCACTTGAGTTTTGTCCGTAATAACCAGCTTTAAAAGTTCTCTAACGTAAATCTGTATAAGGACACTTTCTTTTCCAAAACGTTCTTTTAAATAGTTCAATGCCTTTTCATAATTAGCTTCTGTAGCAGGAAAACTCTCCACGATTTGTCGAGCTACTGATTCAGGCTTAGTAGACTGTAGTAGGTACTGAAACTTGTCGCGGACATCTATTCTTGGGTCTTCATCGATTTTGCTAAACTGCGTCCAAAAGGTGAGCCAATTTCTTGGGTTGCCGTCAAATTTAAAGAGTTCTATTTCAGGGAGTTTCTGTTTAGCAACCGGTGACGCCATAATTGAAGAAGAGGAAACAGCATTTACTGTATTGTAACTAAGCTTCGTTTTTAACCTGTTACATTTCACCTTTAACGTAGACATCTTCTCGTAATATTCCTGAGCTGCCTCATATTCCTTTTCGTAATCTTCTTGAGAGCAGCCCGGGATGCCAGAATGTGACGTACGTACTTAAATTAAAAATAAATAATTCCAAAGGCCGGGAAAGAAAAGCAGCCGATAGTTAAAAACAGAACAAAACTTTTATTTACATGTTGATCTGAGAAGAGTTCTTAAGCGACTGTCTGGTGCGTCGACTATTGCATACAAAAGATGCGCACGCAACGAAAGGGTTACAGCGCGTGCTGGAAAAATGACCTTGACAGGAGAGGGATAATTTTCTCTCTTTCTGCAACAGTTACAGAAAAAATATCAAACTCTTTTAAAATGTAATAAAAAATAACAAACTTTTTTGTATGTAACAGATTTTTAGCAAGTGCATTTACTCCCCCTGGAGTCATAATTTAAATATTTTTTAAACAGGGGGGAGTAAATTTTCCACCCCCACTCACCTGTCAATCAATCAGACGCTAGCTTGATGCTAGCCTGAGGGGTATTGCACACATGCATGATGACGTCATTCTAGCAAGTTTGGGTATGCTAGCATCATGACGTCACACTAACATGCCGAAACATAGATTGTTTTTTCTAGCACTCGCGTCAAAATTACTTTTTTTTCAGTTGGCAACATGCTGGTCGGCTTATCTCTGATCAAGATAAGAGATAACAAACCTGTTTGCAAACGTCATTTGCTGACTAGCTCTGGTGAAGTGAGGTTGCATGATTCTAAGCTCTTGCTAGACACTCGACCACGCAGCTACCGGACCTTAAATGTTTTCCATGCGGTCATTTGTTGCATCTATCACGGCATGGGTTTTTTTTTTTTTTCCCGGTAAACTCATGTAAGCGGTAAGCCTAAGAGCAGACTTGTCATGTTTTAAAATGAATTGTATTGGTGAAACATTTTAAACCATCCATTAAAAGTATCGCTATTTAGCAGTAAAACATATTTTTTTGGTAAACTATCATTTTTTATAAGTTTTGTTGAATAACGAAAATATTTTAGCTGCAAACAACGGATCCACGCAACACGATTCTCCTATCAAAAGGTATGTATTTTTTTATCATTTTAATTCAAAAAATGTAACACATCTTTTCATTTTTAACACAGCTTTTCACTTCTTTCAAATAACACCCAAATTGTTTGCTAAAATGTTACAAAACACATTTTTACCGTAACTTCAGAAAAAAAAAATAGTTTTAAATTAATTTTTTAGAAATGTATGACACTTGTACATTTTATTCTTGTCTTGCTAACTTGTTCTGCCCACTTGTCTTTCTCGCTTTGATTTGTCTAAACTTGTCTAAACCTGATTAACCTTGTATAACCTTGACTAACCTTATATCAAGGTCGAATCAGGTTACAATTTTTATTTTAGGGGATTGTTCTTTTAAAATCTTAGTTTAAATTTCTCTCCTTAAAAGTAAATTTGTGTTATTTTGAGTAAAATCATTTCAAACATTCTTAGTTTACTAATATGTTTAACTATATGTATTGCTATTAACACAAGTCACTTAATAAAGGTTTCATTAATCACAGAAAAAAGTTGTAAACAATTATTTGGCGATATTTTTATGATAATATGTTTAAAAAGCTCTTTAGAATATACCTCATTCATATCACGTTTAGTTGTTGACTTGGTTAGACATACAAGTGAAAAGCTCTGTTTTTTGTAAGTAAATATATTTATTTAGAAAGAAAAAAAACTGTTACTTGTTAAAATACTAAGTGAAAGTTTAGCAATATATTTATAACTGTTCTTTAAAATATTCTGTTTTACTAACTAATAACTTTCATCCTGAAATTTCCTTCTTCCATCACATCATTTGGTTTAAAAACCGATTGATTGTCATAGAATACTTTGTGCTTTTATTATCATAGATTTCTTTTTTGTTTAAAACAATTTTTAGTTATCAATACAACCTTTGTTCATTTCTTTGTGATATTTTTTCTAAGGACTTGCTAACATACATATAATATATATATATATATATATATATATATTATTTAAACAGTTATCTAGTAATTTTTTATTAAACTTATAATATTCGTTCAAAACGTTTTTTAAATCTGTTTCTCTAATGTTTTTTTCTGTTACATGTAAAAAAGTTTAATATTTTCTGTTATATTTTTAAAAAGATTTTGATATATATTTTTTAAGATTAAGTATATGTTTGGAACAAATTCCTAATTTTTTTTCTGAAACATCTAAAAAAGTTTGATATTTTTTTTTCTAAACATACATATATAACAGACGTATACATTTTTTTAAAAAAGTTATCTAGTAATTTTTATTTTAGACTTATAATATTCGTTCAAAACATCGTTTGAATATGTTGATCTTTTTTAGTGAAAACAAAAAAAAAGTTTAAACTTATAATATTTTTTTTTGACAAAATATTTCTTTTACACTTGCTAAAAATCTGTTACATACAAATAAGTGTGTTATTTTTTCTAAACACTTGTTAACATACATATATAACATATGTATATTGTTTTAAACAGTTATATATAGGAATTTTTTTAACTTATAATAATCGTTCAAAACAATTTTTTTGAATATGTTTCTAAACGTTGAAAAAATAATTCTGTTGATATATTTTCATGAAAACAATAAAAAGTTTAAACTGATATTTTTTTGACAAAATATTTCTTTAACAATTGCTAAAAATTTATTACATACAAAAAAGTTTGTTATTTTTTATTACATTTTAAAAGAGTTTGATATTTTTTTTTGTAACATATAAAAAAGTTTGGTATTTTTTCTAAAGACTTGTTAACATACATACATAACATATATAACATATGTATGTAACATATCTAACATATGTATAAATCATATCTAACATATGTATAAAACATATGTAACATATGTAAACTATCTAACATATGTATGTAACATATCTAACATATGTATAAAACATATGTAACATATCTAACATATGTATGTAAACTATCCAACATATGTATGTAACATATCTAACATATGTGTAAAACATATCTAACATATGTATGTAACATATCTAACATATGTAACATATGTAACATATGTATGTAAACTATCTAACATATGTATGTAACCTATCTAACATATGTATGTAAACTATCTAACATATGTATGTAAACTATCTAACATATGTATGTAACATACCTAACATATGTATGTAACATATCTAACATATGTATAAAACATATCTAACATATGTATAAAACATATGTAACATATCTAACATATGTATGTAAACTATCTAACATATGTTTGTAACATATCTAACATATGTATGTAACCTATCTAACATATGTATAAAACATATGTAACATATCTAACATATGTATGTAACATATCTAATATATGTATAATACATATGTAACATATCTAACATATGTATAAAACATATATAACATATGTATGTAAAGTATCTAACATATGTATAAAACATATCTAACATATGTATGTAAACTATCTAACATATGTATTAAACATATATAACATACGTATGTAACCTATCTAACATATGTAACATATGTATAAAACATATATAACATATGTATAAAACATGTGTAACATATGTATAAAACATGTTTATCATTTAAAAAAATATTTTTCATTCTTTTAATCAGAACTTATCTAATTCAAAATTACTTCATAATTTTTTTATTTGTTAAAATTCATTAAAAAAATCATTCAAAAATAAAATCGTTCAAAAATTAATTTGTTAAAAAATAATTAATAAACTTTATTAACTTTTTTATTTGTTAAAATCAAACGAAGAATTTTCGTTCTAAAAACATTTTTATGAATCAGTTACACAAATATACCTAAAATTTTTATAAATAATAAGTTAAAGTCATTCTGTACTGCTTTTTAACAAAGTGTTTTAAAAAAAACGAAGTTATTTCTCAAAGTTCTTTTTTCCTTAAAGTACTCGTTTACAAATATCACTCATATAATATTATTTTCTTTTAAAGTTGGAACTAAATTACCTAGTTTTTCTAACAATAGCATTAAATGGAAGTGAAATAAGGGTTAATGCGTAAGGTAGCGATTACAATGAGAACACACTTTCATCATATGTATAAGGGTTGGTGACGTCTTTGTTACAGAAATCTCGACAAGTTCACCTACATTTAGATACATTTTTGAATGGTGAAACCTTTTCTATTACTTTCATAATAAAATTAAGTTATTTCAAAAAATATAATTATTTTACACATTGATACAAAACCTGATTTGTAAATTTATTTGTAACTGATAATTAAAATAACGTTTTAACTAACTGTTTCTTTTCAGCAAAAATATTTCATTTAAAAAATAAACCTCCACTTAATTTAACAGAAACGCGTTTGTTCAAAAATGAATGTCATTAAAAATTCTTAATTTCTAAAACTTTTGATTCTATAAAACTTGTTCAAAAATTAAATTAGGGTCATTTAGTAATCTAATTCTTCATTGCATGCTGTTTGAGAATCATTTTCAAAAAATAATTAATTAATTAATTAAAAAATAATTAAAATTTCTTCATGAGCCGCACTAAGTCTGGATGACACGTGTTAAATCTTTGCATCCCGCTCGCAGCAACGTGGTACTGTCGTCCCCTCAGGGGAAAATAATCTCGTCCCATCAGAACGCCGATTGTAGCGCCCCCTAGGCTAATGATGATGTCTTCACCCGTGTTCATGGGTCGACTTCATATTTAAAAAAAATTAATTTGTTAAAAGTAAAGTTCAACATTTCATTTTTAAAACTTGAATTGCCTCTCTGTGTTTGTGATTGCATCATACCTCTCTCTCCACGCATGCGTGGTCAGTCGTCTGTCGCCAGAGTGTTCTAGAACATGACGTCATCGAACCCCTCTCAGGAGGAACGGTACTGCCCTCCCCTCAGGGGAAATAGACACAGCCAATTAGATAGCAGCATTCGTCTCGACCAATCACAGCACCGATCGCAACGCCCTCTAGGATGATGATGACATCGTCCGTGCATATCGGAAAACCCCGTTCAGTTGCTCACGGGATCTCAGGACAGAAGATGTTCTTTGCGAAACTCTCCGTAAGTATGCCTTTTTCCTACGATCTCGCCGCTTTCATCTTCATTCACTTTCTCATTAACCTTCACATTAACCTTCTCGTTAACTAATCACTCATCTGTCACCTATCCATCACTCACCTGTCACCTATCCATCACCTTTAGGCCATGTCCGCCATCTTGAACCTCGAACCTCCTGCTGCCCCAGAACCCCCATTATTCTTCTACTAATGAGTATTAATTTATAACACTTTTTTCTATAAAGTTTAAAAGGACTGTGGTCTTTTAAAAATGTTTTTCATTACTTATCTTATTCCAACAAGAAATTCTTTGAAAAAGATCTTTTCTACCAAATATTCTTATAAATATTTTTAAAATATGTATGTTTAAATGTAACATTAAATATAAATATTTTTAAAATATGTACGTTTAAATGTAAAATTAAATATAAATATTTTTAAAATATGTACAATGTAAAATTAAATATAAATATTTTTAAAATATGTATGTAATTTTTAAATTTACAAATCTATTAATTAGTTTTAAGAAATATTTTAAAATTCCCCCTGTATCCAATATTTTAAAATATTTTCTCTATTTTTTTCATTACTTCAAAGGTCTTTGTCATAAATCTGGTCATCCATTTTAATCCGAAGAAAATTTTTTTTTAAACTAGAACTAAACTGAATTTAATTAAATATTTACCTGTTAAAATATTTTATTATTCATTCGAGAACCTTAATATGCCAACATTCTAAAACGAATGTACTTTTAATTTTATTGTAGTTATATATCAAGATACCATCCTAATATTCAAATCTCTGAATAAAAACAAGAAGCATTTTAATGATGCATATGCTACAATTTTTTTTTTTTTTTTTTTTTTTTTTTTAGAATATCTCATTTGGAATATATTTTTATATGTTATTTTCCTTTTTCACTTTCATATTTACCTTTAAACGCTCATAGTACTTTTAAACATTCAAAAAATTTAATCTTTGAAAAAAATACATATATTCAACAGTAATAATTTCTGAACAATTTTAAACAAAATGAACAACACTCAGAGAACTTTTCATTTTACTCAAACTGTAATTTGGGAGCATTGCGCAAAAGATAGTTTAAAAACTTTTTGAAAATTTTTCACGAAAACTCCAAGATATATAATCTTTTGCAAGGTCTATAAAGTGAACCTAAATTTTCATCTTTTTTTTCTTTTTTTTTCTTTTTTTGGAAGACATTTTTTTATTGGTGTTATATTGCTAGACGGCTCGGCCTACAGGTACAGGTTGATTTCGAAGATGCAGACCATGGGGCGCTTTTTTATTGGGAGATGCAGAAAATATTAAATTTTTGCCATAATGCGACTGTTGGCACCGCCCACATCGAAATTCACGTGTGTTTGTAGACGGAGCCGGCAAGGATTTTTTTGTTTTTAATTTTTTTGCTGTAAGAATTCGTCCTATAAAAAGCTTGTCAATGTAAAAGTTGTAGATAATATTAAGACGACTTCCAATAAATATTAGAGGATTTGATATCTTGTGAATTGACGAAGTTATGAATTTTTTTCTTCGTAAACCCTATTCCCACCCGCTTGAGGCCCCTTTAAAATTATATCAAAATTCTGTCATACATAAATTGTCGGCCCTTTTCCTAGAAGTAATAACAACTTTAAACGGATTCGATATGTATCATAATTAAGAAGTTATGACGTTTTTTCTGTTTTCACAAAAAAGCCTCCCATTACCCCCCTACCTTGGCTCTGTTTTGCCCATTGGCGAACTTGACCGAGATTTTGTGCTTCTTGATTTTATGTATCAGTTTGGAAGAGAGTTGTGCAGAATTATAGAAGTTATCGTGTCCACAAAAAAGTGATAAATAAATAGATAAAGTTTTGAACTGGAAGTGGTTTGGGGTTCTAGGAGTCATGATCGGCGTACATCTGCAATTTTTTTTCAGAAATTTCAACATAGGGGTGAATGTAATAAGCGGCCTCTACTGCCTCAACACTGCATTTTCGCACCCACATTCCTATACGAAATCTGCTTATTTAGGTCTCCTCTACTTGTCTCTACATTTTTGACATATAGTTCTGAACCACCCTGTATACCAAAAGATTTGTTTTACATGCAGAAATTCTTTTGTAATCATGCGCGCCTGGGATTCCAATTGTTTGTTCGACAAGTTTAAAATCCTCTATAACAACCTTATGATCTGACAAAATATGAAATGAAAGAAGAAACATGTATCTGTTGCAATCTTCAAAAATTTTGTTTTTATAATGTATACTTTTTAAGATAAAAAAAGACAAATTGGTAATTCTTTTTAACTTTTTGACATTTTAAAAGTCCTATGACCCCTTGGGAAGTTTGAAAACATACTTTTAAGTATCTGGCAAAATACTCATGTTTTTTATCTATGTACAGGGTGGCTAGTGGTCAGGGAAAAATACAGTCAAAAAAGTGATAGATACCAGTATATTCTTATAGAAAAATCTTTGTTGATTATATCGATCAAATAATCAATCTGAATTTTTCTATAAGAATATACAGGTAATTTTCATTTTTTACTGTATTTTTCCCTGACCACTAGCCACCCTGATGTAAATATTAATATCATAAAACAAAACCTAACATTTTGTTTGATTTTTCTCATTAGATGGTGCGCCTTCCCCTTAACAAAACAGCACTTACATGAAAGACAATATTCAGCATTAAGCTGAAATTAAAATAAAACGCATGCTTCCTTATTTTCCATCAAATACAGAGTAAATTAATCAAACAATGAAATTTAATGACTTTTAACTTAATTAAAAGATTTGTAAAATTTAAAACAAAATTTTACTATTAATCTGTAATATAAAATAATTTTGTACTTATAGTGTTTCTTAACTTGAAACTGTAGAATTTACCTGAAATCACAAAATCTAAAAGAAAATGGAAAAACTGAATGGTTAACAAAATTTCATTTCACATACTGGCATAAGATAAAAAGCTTTACAAAATTAAAATATTTTCATACCTCTTTTTTTTTCCTCTATTTTCTCCCATGTAAACTGATCTATCCTTCTATTGTTATAAGATTTAGTTGCCAAAAAGTGACACGAAAACAATGGAAGATAGTAGAACCACTTCAACAAAGTTATCAACCCTCTATTTACGCCTATTTTTTGTTAATCTGCATAAAAATAACATTTTAAAGCATATTAAGAAAAAAAAAAGGCTGAGTATCATTAATGCTGTGTCCAAAATTAGAGGAAAACCTAGCACGAATCTTTTGACTTTAACGACCACTTCCTCTGTATATGATACGTTTCTAGACTGAGCATTATACCATTTGTGATGTCCGCGTATTTTCATGAAGGCAGGTGTTTGTGTTTATTTATTTTATTTTTCATGAGTTGCTTGCGATCAAAAGTGTCGTTTTAAAATAAATCTTTTGAGATAATATTTAGTTTATAGTAATTGAATTTATTATTAATCTTTCTTGACTAAACTTTTGTGATTTTAAGTGTTGTTAAATGTTTAATCCTTTGTTTAATTTTTGATTAGTTACATACCGAAGTCTCATTACAGATAATATTGTAACACGGATGTATTAAAAAAAAGTGACATTACTGGGAAAAGATTTTGTATTTGGTATAACTTAAGTACTGTCGATCAGGCCTGGCTATAAACGGCAAGGTTGTGACTAAAAGGAGCTACCAGCGTTTATTAAAGTCCTTTTCTTTTCTTTTTTTTATACAGGGTGTCCGAAAAGTCTGGAAATGGTCAAATAACTCGAGAAATATACATCGGATTGAAAAACGGCAAAATGCATGTTCAATATTTTTGGAAAATCTATTTAGAGATATGAAAGTTGCCCCCCCCCCAACATTGCCCCCATGGGAGAAAAGGGGGCAACTTTGAAATCTTAAATGATGACCCCCCCCCCCCATTTTTTATGGCAGATTCGGATTCTACGGGAAAAAATACGTAACTTTTGTATTGAACATTTTCTTCGAAGCATTGTAGATGGCGCTGTAATCGAGTGCAATGCTGTGAGGATCGTTACCTCAATGTCTAGAAACGCTCCAATAACTCGAGAAATATACATCAGATTGAAAAACGGAAAAATACGCGTTTAATATTTTATAAAAATGGCAACTTTGATGTCCCTAAATATATTTTTCAAAATGTTCAACACAAAAGTTACTTTTTTTTAACGTAGAATCCGAATCTTTAATAAAAAATGGAAGTCATCATTTAAGATTTCAAAGTTTACCCCCTTTCCCCCCGGGGGGGGGGCAACTTTCATATCCCTAAATAGATTTTTCAAAAATATTGAACATGCATTTTGCCGTTTTTCTATCCGATGTATATTTCTCGAGTTAGTTGACTGTTTCCAGACTTTTCGGACACCCTGTATATAAAAATAATTCGAAAAAGTTTTACCAAACCTGTCCCTTATAGTTATAGGGATACCAAATATATGATATTCTGCATTATATGTTCTTTTGCTTGTATTGTGAAATAATTTAGAGTCCCTAAAATGTTCTTGCACGCGACTCCGTTTAAGGGAAAGCCCGGTCTTTTTTTCTAAAGATAAATAACAAAAAAAAAAAAAAAAAAAAAAAAACTTACAATTTTAAGATCATTTTCGTATCTGCCATGGGTACTGATAAAGAATGTGAGGGGCATGCCTTCCCATAGATTTTGACGTTATAACTTTCTTTTCTTTATTGTTGATAATTAAAAATTTTTTTTTCCTAAGATTCTGAAACTAATTAAACACTACGCATAAAAGAACACAATTAAGTGTATAAAACGTAATTTATTATATCACGGCATCACTTTGTTTCAAAAATTTATCTCAGCAGCCCAATTTCCCCTTCAAAGAAACCCCAAGTCATGTCGATTTCGATGGCAGAAAAAATTAGTGTTAATACAATTGTTGCAGTTATTTTAGATCAGTAATGTTTAATAAAGAATGAAACGCAACTGAAAAACTCTTTTAATTTAATATGAAAAAGGTTTTTTACGGAATGTATTAGGGTGGATCAAATGAAAACGGAACAGGAGTCACAGAATGAAATGACGTGGTTTATTTCAAACACAATCTCCAAATCTACGCACGCACTTGTGCACCGTTTTTCTGTTTCACCAATACCTTGCTCATAGAAGTCCTTTAGCTGAAATCAGAACCAGTTCCGCACATTGTCCATGACATTTCTGTCCAAGTAAAAAGGGAGACTTTTCAATAACGCTTTCAGCAGATCAAATATTGGATAGACACATGCCGAAAGATCCGGGGTATACGGTGGGTATTCCAAGACAGTTCACCGAAACTTCACCAGTTTCCCTTGCAGAAGTGCTTGTGTCCGCCCTGCACACGACCAATGACAGTGCATGTTCTCCGTACACTGCCTTCATTCGCCGATGCGCTTCGCGAAATCCAACTTCTTCTATCACTAAATAACGAATAACACTTGGTTGCTCTTTTCTACTCGCAAGTATTCCTCAGCCACAGAAGAATAAAAACAGCCGTTTGCCTGACGGGCGAAACTGTTGGTCGATCGCCAGAGCATATCACATGCTACTGTGGGACAAGCTCGTGCAAGTTCATTTACTCAGTAGAAGTTGCCTTCCTTACATGCCCACTCTACCCTGTACACAAGGTTCACAACACTCATACAAAAATTAACCAAATTATAACCACTGTTCCGCTTTCATTTGATCCACTCTTATACATGGTCGGCTAGTTTTTGTCTAAAATTTCTAGTGAAATAACTTTTATTTCTCACATGTCGCCATTTGACAAATTTCTACAAATTATTTTCCACTGATAATGTTACCGATATTTGTCTGCAATTTTAGTAAATGTTCAAGTATTCTATACGTTATATAATGTTGTAAATCTCATCTCATTTTAGTTTTGATCATGCCATTTGAAAAAGTTTTTTTTTTTTGTTTGTAGTTAATGCATTTATTATTATCATTGAATTTTATTCTAAATCTGCTAAATGATTTTTATCATAATTTCGAATTATCTATTTACTAAAATTGGTCTATTTTCCTGTGCGTTGGTAGATAAGTGAATATACGTCTATTTGCAAGGTGCCCACAAAAATTAATCGGGTCCTAATAAAAAAAATTAATATGCCCGTAACTGCATTAAGACAGCCCTCTTCAATGAATATTTTCTCATTTCCACAGATATTTAAAAATCACATTATGGTCACAATCTGACTTCATATCTCGGTGTTTTAGTGGTCCCATTTGTGACCTGACATACCTGACTTCCAGTGATTTTACTGTGATCTCATAAAAATTTTAAATTGTAAGAAAAATATTTTTTACAATAAATAATTTGTTTTGAAGGGCCTTTGTTCATTTTTTAAAGAAGAATTTTTTTTTCAGAATGGGACGTCACTAAGTGGTTTCATTTTGGTTACACATGTAATATGACCACTGTGATTTGCAATGATGTCACATTGACGTCACTGCGACTATGCTTGTTATTTATACAGGTAATGTGATCTCTATATGTTAAGCTGAATGACGTTCAAATTATAACGTACCGTGCTGCGTTGATATTGAGGTCCTTGATCTACAGATTAACATCTAACATCTAAATTGTATCATCTGTATAGAGCTAAAAGTGTCAGAAAGTTATTATTCATGGTATATTTAATATTTGCAACTTTAAAATGACTCCATATAGTGGGATAGTGTTATTATATAAATAATATACTATACTCAAAATATGTTTTCAATACTGAAAATCATATTTTAGTTAAAAAATTGGGAAGTCATATTCCCATCAAATTCAAATAACTTGCTAATAATATATTCTCAACGAAGAATTGTGTGAGTTTCTTATATGTAATGAGATATTTATAATATAATTTGTCGTCCTGCTTTGGTTTCTTCTGTATAAAAATGAAACAGGTGAAAACATATGCGGAAATTCGCAGATATTTAAAAAACAAATAAATATTTATAATTACATTTTAAGAATGTTACAGCAATATTTTGGCAAATAATAGATCATAACGATGATTTTCATATTAAATATTAATTGGATTTGTGTTTTATCTTATTTATTGAAATCATTATAATAGATTAAATTATCTGAACATATACCTACATATTTTCCTAATTATTACGATGTACTTCATGTTTTAGCTTGCGTGTTATGCATGTCTTTTTTTTTCTCTTGAATAAAATACATTTTAAAATGTTGTTGTATTTATCCAGATAATTAATGATTCAAAAGCAGTTGATAATGATCCGATGCTATTGATGTCTTTGTAAAATAAAAAGGTATTGTCACTAGTTCCATTTGTTATGCTTTCAATTTGTGGCATCTTTCATGAGAGCAAGTAATTATTTACAAAGTAAAAGTGCAATTTGCATTGACATCGGAATTTTAAGAAGAAATTATTAATTATCTATTCATAGTTTCACTGAAAATTACTTTAAAATGGTAAATGTTTTCCAATATCTTTATGCTTAACTGTTTTAAAAGACATTAATAATGATGCATCATTACTTTTTAAAGTATTATTTGTTTAAGGTGTTACTACTGTTTATTCCTTAGTGTATGTATGCAGGAAAATTGTTATTAATAATGAAGAAATGTGGGATTTTTATGTATGTGTTTGGTTAGCACAATTCCGATAGTTTTATATATAAAATTAATTGGGTTGAAACAATTCACTATTCTTTTTCAAAGCTTAATAAGTTTTCTAAATTTATTTTTTAATCATGCATAGAAATATAGTGTTAAAAGTGATTGATTGCAGATTACACTTATCATGTTATGTGTCACATTATCATTATATAGATATATATTTAATTTAAAATTAGACAAATTGCGTGCATTTTCCTTTTCTGGATGACAGTAAACATTTCATAAAGGGTTGCACAACATATTTGTGTGAAATATGATAGCCACCACAATTTTTAAAAGGTTATCATTGTCTTATTTAATCGGAAAGTTTCCATCAATAAATAATGCAAATCATTCTATTTTAATATAGTGGTACATGGGTGGCCCAGGGACCATAGGTTGTGCACCCCTAATTTAAATGATATTTAAAGCTAATAAAAGAGATTGCATAAAATTATGCAACAACATTTATGAAGCATAGGACACAAACAGATAGACAAGGAAACTAAGACTTTTTGTTAGGTATTTGGAATGTATTATACTATAAACTTTATATCCGATGTTTGTCGGTCATTTTACATTGATACGCTAATGAGTTAAATTCACTGTGAAAATTTGATTATTTTATTATGATAAAACGGAAGGAAAGCATGAATATGGCCACAGTTGAATCCAATCTATTTAACTACTTTCTACTATGTGTTGGAAAGTTTATAAATATATAAATATAGGGTGTCCCAAAATGACGAGGGCATTTTAAAAATTAAATAAAGAAAAAGGTAAGCAATGCACATGCACCGTTTGCTACATTCTACGTGGAAAACCAGTAAATTTTCATTCACACAGTATTGCAAATTTAGTTTCGAAGTTTACCAACAGACATCGCTACTAAATAGGAAAAAAAAAACTGTATGAACATATTACGAAGGAGTCTTCAAAAAATAAATAATCATATTTTTAATATATTCAACATTTGCAGCAACAACACAGTGCAGTCTGACACCATTCACAGAATACCGTTCTGACGTTTCAACCGGAATGGTATCACATACATACATCCTGTTTCAATTCAACATTTTTTGGCGATTTTGGCAGTATGTCTCCTTTTATGTACCCCAGAGAAAAAGAAATAGAGTAACAAAGTGGCGATTAGGGAGGACGTGTCGATTAATGTGTGCTTGCAATAGTGCAGGGCATTGAAACGATCATCATTATATTCGTTCAGGAAACAAAAAAAATATTCGTTTGAGGTGGATGGACATTGTGTTTCAAGAATCATGAGAAGTTCTCAAGGTTATCGAAGGCATTTTGTACTGCAATAAATTCGCTAAAAATGTCCATAGCGCTGTAGTAATAATTTGCTTTCTCGAAAAGGGCAAAAAAGGTCGTCTTGAATAAATGGCTGCCCAAACCACGACTTTTGTGGGAGGAATGGGTGATAGTACGGCTACATGTGTATTTTCCGTTCCTCAAATGTGCCAGTTCCACTTATTGACGAAGCCATCCAGTGAAGCATAAGCTTCATCGGAAAAACCTAAATGACACAATGAATTCCCACATCGATATCGCAGCATCCAGCTGCGGCAGGGTAGATTTCATGAAAGTTTTGCTTGATTAATGGCAGGAGCAATAACGGGTTTGTGAGTCTGAATCTTGTATGGAGCTTTGTAGAGGCTGCAGAAAATGCTATTGTGCATGGGCATGAGTCATACTCCGGTCTGAGCTTCATAATTGTGAAAGAAACACCGGAGCTGTTGTTGGATCGCTTGTTGAACGAATTCACCATTCGCCTCTGTAACTGCTACCCGTATGCGCCCGATATTTCCAGTACGATCATGATTAACATTTTCATTCCGTTGAAAGTTTTCATAGAGGTCTTTTATTGTATTAATTTTCGGTGCTGAAATGACATTAAATCACCTGAAAACTGCCCCATGTTTCAACAATGTCCAGGTGGTGAAATTCCAAGCCAAGAAATATTTCCTATTATTATAGCTAATAAATAATTTATCCGCAGCAACACTATATTTTTTGAGCAGCACACGCTAGAAGCAAGACAACGCAGTGCAAAATGGATATCTGACGAAGTGTGGTCCCCTATTCCTTTTATATGTGTCATCCAGCGCCATCACTTGAAGAGATTTTTAACTAAATTTGCATTTGTGTGTAAATGAAAATCTACTGATATCGCAAATAGAATAAAGCAAACGTTGCATTTCTATCGCTTTACAGTTTTACTTTATTTCACTTTTCAAATACATCCATCATATTCTATAAAAATACACATAAGTATACATAGACTTATATTTAACCCTTTCAGGTGCAAAGATCATCCCTTCCTAAAATGTGGAAATGAATGAATCACACCGATATTTACGATTTTTCTTTTTTTAGAAACAGGAAAAATCTTATATTTCACATACATTAAAGAAATGAAAATTGTATTCAAAACATACATGAAAATTGTATTCAAAATTTTGGTGCCGTTTTGGCAGATAGGAATTACATTTAAGTCGTTTCATAGACGTACCACCGCCCTTGAAAGGGTAAATAGTTGGAGTTGGTTGTAATATACCAATTGAATTAGAGAGTATTATTTCTTAAGGTCTTGCAAAAGCTGAAGAGTAAATTTTAATTTTACAGGTACTACAACGTGAATATGTCTGACACATTCACAGTTTGAATTCATATGTGCTTGAAAATTGAGGAGTTAGCCATCAGGATTTTAAAATTTCAATTTTCATTTTCATTTATCCACTAATCATATACCTATATACTGAGTAATAGAAAGTTCTATTTCGACGAACAGTGTTCTGACAGTGGGAATCCGAAAAATTAGTTCGAAACAGAAAATTTGGTGCCATTTTCTGAAAAATTCGGATTTATATATAGGAAAGGAAGAAAGTTGTTCAATTTAGCACATTTGCGTATCAAATTAGTTTCTCAAATGTGTCCGAAAACACAAAAAAATTTAATTGAGAATAGCTTTAATTTCCTAACTGAAATTAATATAGCTCGAGTGAAAAATATATTTCGCCCAAATTTAAATGCAATACGGTGGGAAGTCGGTGTATGGCCTGTTAAATTAAGTTAATTTTTGTAGATTTATGAAAACAAAATAACAACGTATTTTGAAATAAATATAACAATTACATTAAAAAATCTTAAAACAAAAATTTCCATAAAAATATTTTTTTTTCACCAGGTAGCTCAGATGAAGAAAATAATTTCTATTTTCCGGACTTCTTTGTGGTTGCATAGTGCTGCTTGGTAAAGATGGTTCTGAAACAAACAAATAAGTATGTAAAATCATTAAATTGAATAGAAAAATCTAAGAAAACTTTCATATTCAGTGAAGAAAATAAATTATTATTATTGTTTAATTTTAAATTGTACATTTAAAAAAACAAAAACAAAAAAAAAGCAAATTATTTCCTTAAAACTATAATTTGGCACAAAAAAGGGGAATTATAAAAATAATTTTAATACTTCACACGATAAGTCTGTTTTATGAAATTCCATTCATATTGAAGTCGATTTCTTAATTAATATCGTTGTCATAATTCTCACATGTTAAAAAAAACACCATTTTCAGGAGAATGCATGTACAAGGTTTGGTAGGAGTATTTTGACTCTTCGACAGATGACACAAACAAAAGCTTTTAGAAGCGTATTTGTTTCTTAATTTTTAAACACTTACGATTTTGCCGGAAAAAAACTGAAAGAAACATGGAATTTATAAGGGTAAAAAAATTGATTATTTGAACGTTTTACATGTGCATCCTTTTTAAATATGAAAAAAATTAGAAGATTTAGTTGCGTGATGCCTCGTTTCATTCTTAAACTATCTGATTTTATTGTATTAAATTGGTCAGCAGTTAAGTTAGCTTCTGACAAGAATTTACTTCCAATCCTGCAAGCCATTCTTGTAAGTAATTTCGCAGTTCAAACCCGAAATCTTTCAAGTCTCGTTTTGTGGTTTATCGTTCTTAAAAAAAACTCAGCTTTAAATGATTCTCCGTTTAATTTATAACATTTAGTTATTGTATAGCAAACAGAGTTTGTATACAATATGATCATAATTCTCTGTAAATTCTCCTGGTTCGCGATCTATAATCATTACAATCTCAATTGGCAATCAAATAATTAAATGGGACAACCAATTTTCCTTACTGATTTTGACCCTCTTTACATGCGATTTAAATAAAACTAGGTATAAACTGGTATCTGCTTGATTTGGATAAAACTCAGGAACTAATTTCTATTAATTACGGTCGGGATTTACGAGATGTGTATATTATTTACAGTTCGATCGGGAATAGAAGCGCCTGATTCATTTTTCAATTTCTCTAATTGAAACTGAAGCTCCAATTACTTTTGTTTAATATCGTGTTCGTACTCTAATTCAATTGGTGTAATTTCCCGTGCGGCCTCCAATTCCTTTTCTTTTAATTCTAAATTTTCTTTTCGGACTACCTCTTCTCGTTCGAAGTTTTTTTTTTTCAAACTTGCTCCAGTTATTTAGTTGCAAGTCCTCTTGCACTTCCTGAAAGATATTTTCACATAATGCAACCACAAAATTGGGGATCATAATAGTCCTGAGTAATAATTAGGTTTTTTAACAGCATTATTGTTTCTGCCCCAAATAGCGGTAACTCTAATTCATAAGAAAATTACAATTTCCGTTTTTTTTTTCCTTTACCCCAAAATTCCATGATAATATATTACCAATACCAACAATACAGTATGATAAAAAAATTAAAAAATAATAAATCAAATCTCAATAAATCAAAGAAATGATGATAGAAATTAATTTAATACTTAGCAAAATTACCAATAAAATTCTTCTCAGTTAAAACATATATTTCCCTAAACTTTAATAATTTAACTAAAAATAAAAAAAACTAAATAATTTCAACTATAACTTTTATAATAAAAAAAATCACAACAATTTTTCTATGTGGAAATTCAAAATCCCACAATAATTTATTTTCCTTAATGGTACAAGGTAAGTACTATTTTTAAGTTTTAAAATTCGTTATAAACAGGTAAAAATATTTTACCTTTTATATCCATATTTTTAAATGAAGATTGTTTTTTTTTTAAATTAGATTTAATCCTTTGACGTCTTGAGATAATTATAATATAACACATACTAACTGGACCACAACACATACTAACACTGACACACAATTTTTTTCAGCCCAGGACTCACAAGACGCAAAGAAGATACCTTTTCCATTTTCACCGCAACAATAAACCTCCTAAAAATCAGTGTTTCTCTTCTTCTTCTGGAAACCAAAGCGAACTAGGTCGAACCATCAGCACACAGCACTTCTTGCTTGTAGCAGCACTCAGCTGGTTGGTGAAATCCCTTCTTTCCACAGACATTCAGTAGACAGTGCTGTTTCTTCCTTCCCTAGTTCAGCATCTGCTGGAGAGGGGGGATGAATTCTTCCGTTAAGCCCCGGAACAAAATCATTCACTTGCTTACTCCTTTTTTTTCCTCGGGAAAACGGATAGCAAAGGCTTCTAACTTCCTTAACGGTCTCGTGAATAACTTCAGATTTCTTCTTTCACCAAAAGAAAGTCGTCTTCTACGTCTAAGTTTCTTTCTTGCGTTTCCTGTGATTTAATATATAATATTCTTATAATCAATCCATTCTTCAGTTGCGTCAACAATCCTCTACTGCTGCTCCGTCACAAGATAAAATTCAGGATACCCGTGTAGAGTACAAAAGCTTTATTTACAACGACACAGCAACAGATAAAATATTAAGTACATGGGAGGATAGTTCAATGGTTCTTTGAAAAACTTACTTCATCAGTCCTTGTCAGTAGAACATCAGTTCTATCCGTGGGTTACTTTGTGGTTTCAAGTATAACCATACTTTTACTTTAGCATCTCAAAGATGAGACGTGAGTCGGAGTATTTCCACTCAACACAACCTGCATTGCAGTTACCAGGCACAACCTATGCTTTCGGAGAGCACAGAAAGTGAACTGCTTCCAAGCTAGTTCAATGTTAAAATCCCATCTGGGCTCCATGAGCAATTGAATATATTCAAAAGCAATTTCCTTTATTGCTTGCCACTTTGAAAGGGCGTTTGGAGTACCTTGAGATGTATTACATTCTGGTTGTCTGAAATACTCTCAAAGTTATTCTCTAGGTTTAAATTATATATTTTATATTGTCAAATGGAGAAGGGTGGAATTTATTGTAATTCTAAATAGCGTGTTAATGTTTATAATTTTTAAATTAAATTTCAAGCATGAGTTATTTTTAAATCTATCTCTATCGACAGCAGGCCCATTAAGAAAGACGAAAACGTTTGCACTTAAAACAATATAAATTGTTCAGCATTTGTCTCTGGATAATATTCCAAAAAGAAATTAAATCTCCACCAATAAATAAATAAATAAATATAATATAATATAAATTAAACATAAATTAAACAAACATGTAATCGAAATATGCGCTTAAAATACCAAAATTATCAGAATATAAAGGCTGCTGTAAATCTTTGGCGCTTTCTTCGGCTAGTAACTCCTGGTATGCTTGTAATAATGACGTATAGGTTTTAATAAATTTCAAATTTTTATTTCAATACATTATTGATATTTAGATTTATAAGTGCTTTTTGATGTTATTGACTAACTAAAATATTGCAAGTTTATGGTATGAGATACATGCTATATGATATTGGATTGCTATCTTAAAAAATATATTAAATGTGAGCAATCTATTACAGTTATAAAAATGGATTTTGTCTATGTTCTGTTACTCGGAGAGCCTGGGTTGGATCCTCTATTTAAAACAATACGAAAGTTAGGAATATTCATATAATTGGTCTTTACTAACTACAATAAAATCTTTAAAAATATGTATTCGATCAAATATTTTGAAAGAAAAATATAATGCTGAAAATATACGTCTGCAATTTATAAATATTCCCTAATATCAACCTATGTTTTTAAATCTCGTGTTTTGTTCTCTCGAAATTCAAACATATTAATTTCCGGTACGCAGATGATTTTTAAATGTTAAAACTTGATTTAATTTTATCGAGCAGCATAAAGCTACTGAATTTTTTAAATATTTGCATTTCGTATATTTACTCTTTCGCGACAGTGTACAGAAATTTTCTGTACATTTTGAATTTTTGCTACGCAGCGCTCTGGCCGAAACCCACTGCCACTAATTGTTAATCTTTTTGTTCGGATGCTTGGCTGCCTTTGAATTTACCCACTGCTGATGAGGCCGCAACTTGTTTCTGTTTATTTTTACATATATTTTCTAATTGTGTTTTCTTGTGTTGTCTTGTTTCTGGTGAGGGGGGGGGGTGCTAGTTCAGGCCAAAATCATGTTTTTGCTGGATTATATATATATATATATATATATATATATATATATATATATATAGATAGATAGATAGATAGATAGACATATATATTGCAGTAAGTTGGAACTGATTATGTGAATATTTTTAACTTTCTAATTATTTTAATACCACATCTGTTTAACTATTTTTTAATTTCAATTCTTTTATAAGTGGATCAAGAAAGATTAAATAAAGTCAAAGTAAAAGTAAATATTTAAATTCCTTTGCATTTATTAAGCCCCTCTATTCAATTATAAAAAAATGTTAATTTTTGAGAATCCTCTCCGTATTAATATACTTGAATTTTGTGAGAAGAAAAACGTAATTTAGAAAATAGGATGTAAGATGTATACTATTAACATTATATGTATATATATTTTTCATTTAGAAGGTTTGATCGAATATGATGTACATTAAAAAAAAATTACAGCTACTACGTAGACAACGTTTTAATACCACAACTTTCTAACTATTTTAATAACTTCAAATTTAAATAAGCAGATTACGAAAGATTAAATATATTCAAATACAAAGTAAATATTTATATACTTGTATGTCTTTTAAGCCGCTCTAGTCAATTATATAAAATTTTAATTTTTGAGAAAGAACGAGGTAGTATAAAATTTTAATTTTCGAGAATCCTAATTGATCGAATATTAAGCACATTTTAAAATATTTTACTGTTAGTATGTAGAAAATAAGTACGTGAATATATAAATATTGCTAACTTCTTAATTATTTTAACACCGTAACTTTCTAACTATTTTCATAATTTCAAATTTAAATAAGTGGATCACGAAAGATTAAATAAATTCAAAGCCAAATTAAATATTTATATACTTCTATGCCTTTTAAGCCGCTCTAGTCAAATATATAAAATTTTAATTTTTGAAAATCATCCCCGTTACCAGGAATTAACATGCTTGAATTTCGCGAGAACAAATACGCAATTTAGAAAATATGAAGTATCCGATACATATATAACTTTCCGATGTATACTCTTAATACTATATATTTTTTTCTCATTTAGAGGGTGTGATCATATGCAATATACATTTGAAAAAGTTTTACAGCTAGTACGTAGAAAATGAATATGTGAATACATAACTATTGTTATATTTTTAGTTATTTTAATACCGCAACTTTCTAACTAGTTTAATAATTTCAAAAACAATTAATCGGATCACGAAAGATTAAATAAAGTCCAAGACAAGGTAAATATTTAACTACTTGTATGTCTTTTAAGCCGCTCTAGTCAATTATATAAAATTTTAATTTTTGAGAATTTTCTCCGCACGAGGAAAGTTTTATTTTAAAACGTAGTTTGTATTAGCTTTCTAAATCATGTACTATTAAACTATGTAACTAATAATTCTAAATTATGATTGTTGTTATTTTTAATCAATTACTTCATAAAAAAGTCCTTCCGGCCTGTACCGGGAGGAAAAGGTCGCTTTCATAGTTCATGTTTTTAAAAATTCAACCCACTTCACTCAAACACCCGAAGCTAAAATGCTTGGAACCCGATTATAGAAGATTCAATTCTGGTTTTCGTTAAAACTGAATTTGAATGCAAATTTCATCATGAGAGTTACAGCATAACAAAAATCAGATTGTTTCAAAATGTCAGCCTCCCTAGAATTTCAAACTGACATATCTCATCCATTTTGTAAGATAAAAACAAAACAAAAAAATGTTCAGGAATCCTTGTATCACGATCTAACATTTAACGGAAACAACTTTTTCAATTTATAATTTTTTATATATCTTTTGGATTTTTTTTTTTTAAATAAATAAAAAGTTTAAATGGCCGCCATTTTGAAAAAGATGGCGCATAAAGCTGGACAATGAACTCGGTCGAGACCTTAGTATGTTCTGTACACATGATCAGTCATATTCATATCGGTACATAAATAAGAGAGTTACAGTACAACAAATATCAGATTGTTTCAAAATCTGAGCCACCTTAGAATTTCAAGCTGTCATGTCTCAGACATTTTTTAAGATATAGCTAAAACAAAAAAATGTTCCAGAACCTTTGCAACACTTTCTAACACTTAAAAGAAACAAATCTTTCAATTTATCTTTTTTTTTTTTGTACATCATTTTGAATTTTTAAAAAAATTAAGTTTTTTAACTGGCCACCATTTTGAAACAAGATGGCGGATGCAGCTGGCCAACGAACTCGGTCGAGACCTTGGTATGTTCTATACAAATACTCAGTCACATCCGAATCGATTCATAAGTAAAAGAGTTACACCATGACATTCGTCATATATATATATATATGCATAAATATAAATCAACATTTGAACGGAGGGTGGTTTGGGGGTTTGGTGATCATGATCGGTGAAAATATGCCAAAAGTTTTTGGAACTGCTTTCCTCCGAACGGCTGCAATAGTCAGCTTTTTGTAAGGAAAACTGTCTAAAACTTTTGTGCTTTTTGAAAATCATGACGGGGAACGTGGGGGAATAAATATTTTTTACTAGCTACTAGAATTTTTTGTCACTATTAGATTTTATCAAATTCGTAAAGCCCTGTTTGCAACAAATTAAGAGATTTTTCAAATTGTCATTGAAACAGCATTATTGAAGTTTCCTCATAAGATATTTTTATTTTTACTTATTTAGACAATGGTTAATAAACTTATTGAGTGTATTGAACATTGTGGTACGCTTTAACAAGAAAGGATAAATATGTTTCTTAAACTAAGAAAATAAAATATAACGTCGAACTAAAATATGCAATAACCTCTACGTAGTTACCCATGATTCCGAAAAGAGTTCCTTATATTCAGATACATCAGAAACGAATATATTTTCCATATTTAAAGAAGTATGCGTAAAACAAAGTTTCATTTGCTGCCACTGATTTTGGGAAATGTTTCTGAGTGGTTTTTATAACGTGATAAGCAGTTTTCTGTAGCTGGAAAATAGTTTCTTCAGATGCTATCAATTCTCAAGTATACATTTTTATGTTCAACAAGCATGTTTTATAGATAAACGTGATACATTAACAGCATTAACATTAACATTACAAATAATGTTGGTCTTGCTTGGATAAATTCAGTAACGCAGCTAAAAATGTTTAATTTAGAATTGACAGCATCTTAAAAATATTCAGGTTACAGAGAACTGATTAAAACAGTATAAAAACTACTCTGAAACGTTACCGAGAATCAGTGGTAGCAAAATAAACTTTTTTAAATAAATGATTCTATAAATCTCGAAAATATAATGACTTCTGAAGTTTCCAATGATAAAAAACGCTTTTCGTAACTGTATACGAGTTATAATAAATTTATTTAATTAAATAAATGCAATTTTTTTCTTTCATCGTCTACAATTCCCGGATTGCGAATCGGATGATATCAACATGTGAGTGATTTGTGTAATTCTGGATATCATCTGGAAAGTTCAGTGGCTCATTAATTCGTTGGCGTGTATGATCAAGGCACTAGGTTCGGGTCTGGCCTAGATACTTTTCACTCTCGCATTTGTTCAACTTGACCTCCACCTAGAGGTCTGCACGGGCACGGGCCCGGCCCGGTGTAAAAATTAAAAGTTCGGTCCGAGCCCGACCCGATCCGTTTACATTTTTAAAGTTCTCGACCCGGCCCGGCCAGACTTAATTTCTACAAAAAGTTGCGTTTTTTCTCGACATACATTTAAGATTATTTTAATGAATACTACAAACATATTTATGGGAACATTTTACAGCATATTTTAGATTACTACGTGTTCGCAAAACAGAAAACACACAATAGTAGTATTGAGGATTACTAACAGTTTCTTAAGCATCGTCTCTACAGAAGTTTCAAAATTCAAATAAGGATTCATTAAAAAATTAATGTAGTTCAGTATAAAGGGTTAAAAACATGAGAACTTTTGAAGCTGTATAAAAGTAGAATTGTGAAACTACTTCTCTTATTTTTAAGGCTTTTCTCAAATCTAAAGGAGCTACATTCTGACATATTTATAAATTCACTCCATATCGGAAACGCAAAATATTGGCAGGTATCCTTATTCAGAAACTATGTAAATACCAATTTTTTCCCTTAGTTAAAAGCAATATATCTTTCGGAAAATACTGCCAAAGTTAGCGTTTTGCATCGAATTTCTGGAAGCGATAGCACAGGAGAGGAGAAAAACCTACAGTCACGTGACAAGAATCTCTATTATCTCTGTAAGTTATTTATCAAAAATAGAAAAAGCGATTCGATTCCAAATGCCTTCAATAGCCAGGCCTGCCAATGTTATGCCTTTACAGTTAAAAATGAGTCAGAAAATGTGTCTGAAAGTTTCGCATTGTTGAGCAGTGAATATGAGAACCACCTCAAGGTATATTTCTAAAGATACTGTTAACAGAAGTTCATTATTGCTATTAATACTTTTACAAAATATAATGCCTGCCCTACACATCTTGAGAACGATTAAGACCTGTTCCGATCCGTCACGACTATGTAGGGGAAAAAATGCAAGCTTGATCTCGGCCCGGCACGAGTCTGCTGAAACAATTAAACCCGCGATCAGACACCATGTAACTGTCCGATGCCGATCTTTACGATGGACATGTTATATTTCTGTATTGATGTTGTTAAACTCGCATCGGCTCGAGACGAACATTTATACTTCTCGAGAAAGTCATTCGTTGAAAATGGCTTATATTTTATCTGCTTCGCTTAAATTTTTATATCGGGCCGATAGACCCGAATAACTTTTTTATCGGCCCGACCCGTTTTAAAATTGCCCTAATTCTGCCGCTTCGGTCCATTTGAAAGTTCGCCTTCATTACAAAATCCTCCATTTACAAAATCCACATAACTTTTAAAGACAGAAGTTTGTAAAATATAATTATAACTGATTTTTATTTTTTTTCCATAAGCATCTTTTTTCACGCCCAAATTTACTTAAAAAAATATATAAAATCATTCTGTATATAACTACTAAATCATTCTCATACGTAAATATCTAAAATTTCTAGGTAGTTCTTCTCATTATCCCATATTTCTAATCTTATGAAAAATTTTGTATTGTTCACAAACATTTGTCATATATAAAATATATATTTTTTTTCTCTAAAACAAACACTAGACGAAGTCGTAAGATCTAAATATTTAATAATTTAACATTTTTCTTTAGTTGTATGAGTAATTTTTTCAAAAGCATATTCTGGCTGATAGATTAAATGTTTTACTTATATATATTTTTTAAATACACTTATTAATTAGTCATTACGATTACGACTCCTTAATTATATTTATCTGCTTTTCATCAAATAATATTTTAAAGAAAGTTTATTATTATTATTATTATTATTATTATTATTATTTAATATTACCTTTGATTTTGCAAATAGAACGTTTAATAAAATAAGAGAATTAAAATTCAAAATAAAATTCTTTTTTCAATTAATATTCTGTAAATGACTTCAAAGTTAATGTTCACCTGAGTAAGTTATTAAATTATCTGAGATAAAAGATTGAAAGAAGTGAACACTGCAAAATTTTAAGAAAAGTTTCTTTTTAAAAACTTTTAATTATTTTCAAGAACTTTCTAAAACGGACTCGCATTATGCGTTTCTGTACGCCTGAATGATAATTATCAGTAGAATAATTACTTTGTGATATATAACCCTCCATCTCCGATAATCTAATTAAAACATGTTTCAGTTTCAAATAACTCAATTGTATAGTTAAAGATTTAAATTTTGAAATTTTTAGAAGTAAGTTGTATGCATAACTTATAGAACAGCCTTAAGAATTTTTAATGGTGGTTTCAATACTGAAAAATTTGTTGGAATTGCAGTTAATTTTTTGCATTTGTGAAACATAATTATGAAATCAAATAGATTCTTCATTTTAAATATAATAATTCATTAAATAAATAACTCAATTGTGTATTTAAAGATTGAAATTTTTAGAAGTAAGTTGTATATATAACTTATATCGCAGTCTTAACAATTTTTAATGGTGGTTTTAATATTGAAAAATTTGTTGAAATTACAGTTAATTTTTTTTATTTGTGAAATATAATTATCAAATCAAATAGATTCTTCATTTTAAATATAATAATTATTTAAATAAATAACTCAATTATATAGATAAAGATTTATATTTTGAAATTTTTAGAAGAAAAATCTATATATAACTTATATCACACACTTAACAATTTTTAATGTTGGTTTCAATATTAGAAAATTTGTTTAAATTACATTTAATTTTTTTGCGCTTGAGAAATATAATTATTAAATCAAACAGATTCTTCATTTTTAATACTAACATTATTCTTAAATATACACAATCTATTTGATATCTTTTATACAAAATGGGGAAAATATTTCCATATAACATGCCTGAAATTTTCAGATATTTTAAATAAGACTCAATAGGACCCAGATATATCTCAAAAAAGTTTATCTTTAAATATTTAATTAACTGGAACGATTAATCGGATTTACTCAAAAATTAAGCTGTTATTTCTATTTAAAAAGAGTCGGGGTGTATGCTTCTTTACGCCTGAATACTTAATTAAAAGTGGACGTATTTCAGTTTGATTTTTCACCGATTCATCTTTCTTCTACAATAAAAAAATTTAAAGAGCTACGTTTCAGTTTAGAATATCTCAGTTTTGCTCTGTTAAACTTTCAAGTTTTTAAAATTAAACTATGTATTTAATGTTTTATGTACATTTTTAAAGAAATTTAATAGTAGCTTTAATATTAATAAATTTCTAAAAATAATAGTTCTGTTTTGATTATGAAAAGTGTAATTATCAAATATTATATGAGTTAAATACGAAAATTAATTAATTTTTATAATTATGACTGCCTAATTATATTTATCTGCGTTCATATTAAATAATATTTTAAAGAAAGGTTTTTCTTTTATTTTTACCTCATTCTTATAAATCTAACTTTTAATAAAATAAGAGTATTAAAATTCTAAATAAAATTCATTTTCAATTAATATTCTGTCTCAAATAATCAAACTTGAAAGTTAATGTTCACTTGACTAAGTTATTAAATTATTTGAGAAAAAAGATTCAAAGAAGTGAACATTGCAAAATCTTAAGAAAGGTTTCTTTTTAAAAACTTTTAATTAATTTCAAGAATTATCTAAAACGGACTCGCTTTATGCATTTCTGTACGCCTGAATGATAATCATAAGTAGGAGAATTATTTTTTGAATTTTTACCCCTCCCTCCCATCTTTGATAATCTAATTAAAATAGGTTTAAGTTTCAAATAACTCAATTGAATAGTTAAAATTTAAATTTTTAAATTTTTAGAAGTAAGTTGTATATATAACTTATATCACAGGCTTAACAAATTTAATGGTGGTTTCAATATTGGAAAAATTGTTAGAATTACTGTTAATTTTTTGCATTTGTGAAATATAAATATTAAATCAAATAGATTTTTAATTTTAAATACATACATAATTCTTAAATATCGGTAATCTTTTTGATATTTTTAATATAAAATGATGAAAATATTTCCATATAACATTCCTTAAAATTTCAGATATTTTAAATCAACTAGGACTGAGATATATCTGAAAAGTTTTTCTTTAAATATTTAATTAACAGGAACGCTTAATCGGATTTACTCAAAAAAATAAGCTGTTATTTCTATTTAAAAAGAGTCACGTTGTACGCTTCTTTATGCCTGAATACATAATTATAAGTGGACGTATTTCAGTTTGATTTTTCACGGATTCATCTCTCTTCTACAATGAAAAAAAAAAAAAAAAAAAAAAAAGAACTACGTTTCAGCTTAGAATATCTCAGTTGTGCCCTGTTAAAACTTTAGGTTCTTAAAATTAAACTGTGCATTTAATTTTTATAAACATTTTTTAAGGAATTTAATAGTATATTTAATATTAATAAATTTCTAAAAATAATAGTTCTGTTTTGATTATGAAAAGTGTAATTATTAAATATTATATGAGTTAAATACGAAAATTAATTAATTTTTACAATTATGAATGCCTAATTATATTTATCTACGTTCATACCAAATAATATTTAAAATAAAGTTTTTTTTTTTTTTTTTTTTTTTACTATTGTCTTGTAAATCTAACTTTTAATAAAATAACAGCCTTAAAATTCTAAGTAAAATTCATTTTCAATTAATATTCTGCAAAAGACTTCAAAGTTAATGTTCACTTGACTAAGTTATTAAATTATTTGAGAAAAAAGTTTCAAAGAAGTGAACATTGCAAACTTTTAAGAAAAGTTTATTTTTAAAAACTTCTAATTAATTTCAAAAACTTTCTAAAACGGACTCGCATTATGCATTTCTGTACGCCTGAATGATAATCATAAATAGGAGAATTACTTTTTGAAATTTTACCTTTCATCTTCGATAATCTAATTAAAATACGTTTCAGTTTCAAATAACTCAATTGTATAGTTAAATATTTAAATTTTGAAATTTTTAGAAGTAAGTTGTGTAGCTAACTTATATCATAGACTTAACAAATTTAATGGTGGTTTCAATATTGGAAAAATTGTTAGAATTACATTTTAATTTTTTGCATTTGTGAAATATAATTATTAAATCAAATAGATTCTTCATTTTTAATACTAACATTATTCTTAAATATCCATAATCTATTTAATATTTTTTATAGAAAATGGAGAAAATATTTCCATATAACATATCTGAAAATTTCAGATATTCTAAATGAAATAAGACTCAATAGGACCCAGATATATCTCTATATCACGAAAATGTTTTCCTTTAAATATTTAATTAACTGGAACGATTAATCAGATTTAATAAAAAATTAAGCTGTTATTTCTATTTATAAGAGTCAAGTTGTACGCTTTTTTATGCCTGAATACATAATTATAAGTGGACGTAATTCAGTTTAATTTTTCACTGATTCATCTCTATTCTACAATAAAATTTTTTAAAGAACTACGTTTCAGTTTAGAATATCTCAGTTGTGCTCTGTTAAACTTTCAGGTTCTTAAAATTAAACTGTGCATTCAATGTTCTATAAACATTTTTTAAGAAATTTAACAGTAGCTTTAATATTAATAAATTTCTAAAAATAATAGTTCTGTTTTGATTATAAAAAGTGTACTTAATAAATATTATATGAGTTAAATAATGTCTAATTTTTATTTTCTACGTAAATGTTTTCGTCTTTAAAGATATTAAAGCGCCCATTTCGACAATGTGTTTAAAAGTTTCATCTAAAAATTTACTATTATATATTTTTTATCATATATACTCAACATAATTTAATATTTAGGTTCATTGCAATAGTTAAACATACCTTTTATCATGGCCAAACTTGGCAATTTTGTACACTCTTTTATTAGGTGCGCGCGTAATTATATAATTACGTAGCACCTATATTCGTTGTCTGGTCCGATGGTCTATCGAATCACAACTATAAAAGATATTAATAAAAGTTTTCTTTATTCAATTAAATCCTATCATACGTACTTAATTCAATGCTTTCCTATGATACGTAATGATTCTAGGTTGTCTTGATGATTACGTCATATTTAAGCTGCAGTTATATTATTTCCGTCTTACTGAATTTAAAATCCGAATTTGTGTGCTATTTTTTTTTATTATATCAATCCTATAATTTACCGACAGATTTTTCTATTAGATGTTTCCGGAGAAATAGATATTAAATGGAAAAATAGTATAATAATGGATTTCAAGTTCTGAAATTTTTAAAGCTAGGTGTAAGTTTCCCTTGAAATTTTCAGTAAACGCCAACAAAAGATAAAATGTTGCCAACTTAAAATGTACTTATTTTATTAAGGAAATTAATCATAACATAATAACAGACGATATAATCCATTTCACAGATATGATAACGATGATTTATTTACATTGTCTTGAATTGGATATTTGCGCATAGTATAATTTTAATGTAACAGAATTGTAATTAATTGTTCGTAAAAGTTTATTGAAATGTGTTAATTTTATAAAATAAAATTAATATCTATAATGTGAAAATTTGCACATAAAATAAATTTGTATTCATGCAGTTTTGCATAAGTGTGCAACAGCTATTGCACCAAGATCTGAATATTTATAAAACTAGTTATAGTACGAACGCACCTCATTTGTCACATTTGGCGTACAATTTCCAACTTGTTTTATAATTAGATATGCTTGATTAATCTAATCATAAAAATGCTTTGATAAGACTTTGGTTTTTGTATGCAAATATGGAATTTTGCAATCGCCTTTTAACTCACTTGCTGATACACTAAAATTATAAAAATTATGTACATAGCTGTGTCTCAAAGACAACATTTTAATACGAGGGCAATTTTCAGTACTACATATTAAAATTTATAGAACTTAATTAGAATTTCATACATTGATTTTTAGGGCGTTTTTCCGTTATCCGGCCTCAGGTGCTAAATCTCCAAATAAACTGCACGATTACAATTTTTTAGGAGTTACAAAACAATGGAGTCAATTATGCAAAAAACTACTCTCGCCAATATATGCCGTATGGCTGTGAAAATGCAACAACGAAATATTTTGAACATAAAAAACACAAAATATAAATAAAAATTAAGAGTAATAGTTAAAAAAAAACACTTTTTGATCATTTATTAGTTTAATATTAATTAAATTGTGATTATGTGTTAAGAAAACAATTTGAAAATCCTGAATAAAGGGCTTAAACAATCATTTTATGCCTGATGAAAAAAGATGTTTGAAAAAAGAAACGGAGTAAAAACTATATTTTTTTCTAATAAATTCAATAGTTCGTTCTATCAAGCGTACATAAAAGCGGCATGTTTTTAATAATCAGAGCCCACTCGACATTTACTCATCGTATCGGAAATATTTCGGAACTACATGAAATCCAGTCATGATATTAGGCAAGATTTTTAAGATAGACATTGACGGCTTTTAAAATAAAGAGTTTTTTAAACTATTTTTACTTTTAATCTTATTATATCTTTTACTGCTTTTTTTTTAATTTTATATTTTTACTTTCACAGAGCGGAAACATTTTGATTTTGCTTTATGCTTAAGCTAGGAATATGAAGATTTATAAAAGATTAAAATAACAATTGTATTTCAACATAATATATATTTATAATACCTTTGAAATCAAAAGACAACGGACCAGATCTTCTACTATATCTTACAACATATTTACTTTAAAGATGGAATGTAATTAATTAATATATAGAATATCTAATTTGAAATCAAATGCTAACAGATTCGAAGAATAAATGACCGATACTCCAATTTGAAGGCTTTATATATTAATAATTTACACATTTGTCAAAGTAAAATTATAAAAGATCATAATGAATACAACCCATTATGAAATTCAATATAATCTATACTAATAAAAGAAAGTTTCGCTCTGTATGTGTGTGTGTCTGTTGGCGATGGCTAGCAAAATCTAGCCCACCTAGAAGCCTGCAAATTTAGATTTAGGTATTCCAAACCCTCTCCCGGTGCACCTGAACCTCAGATTTTTAATATATTGAAAATTAGAGTAGTTATTAATTAAAAATTGATCAAATATCGTAAATAAAAAAATCTGTCTTCCGAAAACAGCTTGCGCATGCCCAGAAGGCATTTATTCGTTCCTCTGTTAAAAGATGACACAAAGCGTGGTCCATTCCATTTCTTTTTAAGTTTTTCTAAATTCGCCATTGGCGAACGGCTAGAAATACGGAAAAACCGTCTACATATTCTGAAAGAACGTACTTTTAAGTCTCGAACGATCTTATTGAATTAAAAAAAAATTACATTTAACCCTTTCAAAAAAAGATAATCAAAAAGCATCGAATTCATGTTTTTTTTTTCTCCTGTTTTCCGAACCTTGCATCCACCGGAATACAAAAAATACAGAAAAACGAAGGTCACCAAATTAAAGATCTAGGTTTTCCCTTTTCAAAGCCAGTATTGCCTTTTAAAAATATGAAAATTAACCCTTTAAAAAAGTATATTTTCTGTATATCGTTTTGAGATTTTTGCGACTTTGGCATTTTTAAAAATTTGCATCGGCGATTCAGAGAAAGGTACGAAAAACTAAAAATACCAGACAATATCTACATTTATTCTTTTGTAGACATCTATATTTGTTTTTGAAAAATACGAATATTAACCCTTCAAAAAATTTCGTGCGCAGGACTCTCTTTTGCAAATTCCGATTTTCTGAGATATATAAAATCTAGCATCGGCACTCTAAAATAACCAAACAAAAAACAAACACACCTAAAGACATTTACGTTCTATCAGGTTTAGGCCGAAACCTTTAGTTTAAAAAAAAATCACGTTAACCCTTTCGAAAACGTTTTTTACCGTAAGTCAATTTAGCTTTTTTAACCATTTCTCCTATTTTTAAAAATCCGAATTGGCGTTTATAAACAAGATACGAAAAACTAAAAATACCGCGGCTAATCTATATCCCTTTTTTAAAAAAAAATCTGGTATCCGTTTTGAAAAAAATCTTAATTTTAATCCTCCCACAAAAAATCTTTTAGAGAACTCACTCACGCGATTTTCGTTTTTCGGTCCAGGTTTAAAAATCAGCATCGACTCGGGAAATGTGAGTACGGACAAACAGTAGAATCCAGATCATAGACACGTTCATTATCTTCGAAACGCATGGTTGGGTTTTAAAAAATATCTACATTAACTCTTTAGAAACCGATCGATTACGTAACCCACTTTCGCGATTTCCGCTATTTTGGCAATGTTTACCCGTGGTTAAATTTCAATTCTACTTGGAAATTTGGTTGGGTCGAGTGTTCTGAAAAGGCCTCTTCCATTACAGACTGCGCTACCTGGCGGTGGAAGGTGGAGCTATAGGATCTGGTTCTATGGACCCGATTACGACGGGATTTGGCTCATTCAACTTGATATCTATAGCCTTAAATATATTAGTTGCACTTTCGACCTCCAGGATGCGCTTTCCGATCTTGGGTTTTATGAGTCCGATTACGACGGGGTTTGCCTCATTCGACTTGCTTTCGATAGCCTTACAGATTTCAGTTATATTCGTATAGAACAGATTATTAATATTTCGGGCCCGGGCAACGCCGGGCGGGTTAGCTAGTAATGAATAAAACCATATTTAAAAACATACGAAGCTAGATGAAATTTAAATAAATAAAATCTGAGTATAAATCGGAATAACAATTGGAATATAGCTATCAAATAACAATAGGAATTTAAAAAACCAAAGCAACATGTCTAATCGTCAGTCGGCAGAACTCCACGTGTCTCCCAAAAATGCATAATTTCATATAACAGACTATCAAAGTTGCCAAGAATTGTCTACCACTGCCGATATAATGCATTGAAAGAATAAAACAATTGAAAGCATAAGATAAACAGAGGAAATTGAATATTGTACTCATATTCTACATAATCATGGAAACAAAATAAAATTGGTCCTTACGCTTCTCCAGAGAGAAAAGAAAAGTGTATACGTTAGAGCGTAATGTACCAATATTATTCAAGAACTGTCAAAAGAAGATATTTTCCATATACAGTCGCGCATTGTTTATCAGCCAATATGTACCAAATAATACATGTGTAAACGGGAAAATTAACAGGATCATAACTGTATTTTGTTGTCGAAAAAGGTGTGTTTAACAATTAGAAGGAACCTCTATATTGTTTGACAATTGCTATGATGTTAAATATTGTATAACATGGAATAGATATAATAAACTATAAAAAAGTTATAATAAAATAAATATCAAATTAAGATTAATAAATATCAAATGTTTCCACTTGAGAGTTTTATACAATATATATATATATATATATATATATATATTCTTTTCTTTCTTTCTTTTCTTTCTTTTATATATATATATTTCTTTTCTTTTTTTCTGTGGTTAATACAAAAATAGCTTCATTGCAATTCAAGAATTTTTATACATTTCGTGTTTTCAGTTCGTATCATATTTATCAGTTCGTTTGACAAAGTGAAATCTAAATACAGAAAAGTTATGTGGAAATTTATAGGACTTTTGTTAACAAAAATAAAATGCCAACTTAATCGCCCAAAAATCTATGCTAGAAAGAAAATTGAAGACTACTTTTTATAAATAATCTAAAATAGATTTCGATGAGTAACTATCTAAATAAATATTTAAAATGATCCAATTATAAAAATTATTCTGAAATAAATTCTAAACAAAGTCATAATTTTTAAATATACATATTTTTAGAAAAAAAAAAAGTATATTTTTTAATTTTTTGTTAATATAATTTGCATTGCAATAACTTTATGTAATTAAAATATATATTAATCATTTATCACTAATATATATTCGAAAGAATTTTGACTTATGTATTATTCCACTAGCTTTCAAAGAGTGTTTTTATGTTTTTTTTTTTAATTTTATCAAAATCTTTTTCATGAAAGTATGAATTTTAATAAATTAATAAAATGTGCAATCTAAGTAATTTCTTTGAAGTAGTATTCTATAAAACATTTCTAAGTCAATGTTCACCTCAACTAGTTATTAATTTTTCTATTATCAAAAGTTCAAAGAAGTGAACATTGGAAGCTTTAAAGAGGAGTTTTTTTTTTATTATTATTAATTAGTTTGGAGATCTTTCGAAACGTTCTCAAATTTTTCTTCCTCACGCCAGAGTACATAATTATAAAAGTGCATATTTTGTGTTCATAATTAATTTATCATCATTCATTTTATACCGACGATAATCTATTAAAAAAAAAGAAATGTACTCAAATTTAAATATCTGAAAACGTACCAGTGGAAAATTTTATTATCAACTGCATATAAACGTTAGTTTAACTTTTTATCATAATCTAAAGAATTTTAATTCTTTTACTATTATAAAATTTTTGAAAGTTAATTTTACATTTCAGCATTACAAAAATATATTTATTGACTATAGTTTACAAGCTATAAACATTAGTTAATTCGGGGATATTATGATGCAATTTTTATATTTATTAAAGTGTAGTCAGTATTTTACTTTAATTATAACATTTCATCTATCAACGTAACATAAAGAAAAACTTGCACTTTCATATAAATTTGCAATGAAAGATCATACGATAAGTTAACATTACGCACCCCATAATGAATTTCAGAAAGGTCATAAGAATTTTTTTTTTTTTAAATTCAGCCCAAAACCATATGAAATACGTGTATACGTTAGAAATACGATGCTCTATTATTTGTTAACCAAATGACAGAAAAAATATAAAATAGAGTCCAAATTTAGTGATATTTATTTCTATTATAGTAGCCTCCTGAGGAAAAAGAAAAATGCCTGTTTTGATGCAGGAAACAAGTTGCGGTAAGGAGGCAAATACTCTCTCTATATATACTCTGCTATAGCAAGCAAATGCTGTCAATCACTTTCCGCTATCCTTTCACTTTATGCCCAATTTACAATTTTACACTCAGAAAAAGGAATTGATTAAAACTACAAAACATTTTTGTTGAGTACATTTTGGTTGTTTTAGCAAAATTGGAGTAAAATTGAACCATTTTACTTCAATTAACAAAACATTTTTGCTGACGATACATTTTTTTTTTTTTTTTTTTTTTTTTTTTGGAATTGGAAAATAAAGTGGTTTTCAACAAAAATTTTTTTTTGTTGATTCAAACAAAATTTCCATTGACCTATATTTAAACAAAATTTTTGTTTAAATATGGGTCAATAAAAATTTTGTTTGAATCAACAAAAAAATTTTTTTTTGCAATTCCAAAAAAAAAAAAAATGTATCGTCAGCAAAAATGTTTTGTTAATTGAAGTAAAATGGTTCAATTTTACTCCAATTTTGCTAAAACAACAAAATGTACTCAAAAAATATGGTTTGTAGTTTTAATCAGTTTCTTTTTCTGAGTGTACGTTGAGTTTATTATCAGATAAGCTGTTTATTGTATTTTTCAGTTTCTTACTGTGAATTTGGCTCATTATGCGTTTGGATATTAAATGAGTTAATCTACCTTAATATAATGATAATAAATAATTTTATTTAAAAGCCTTTGAATTTTTATGCATGCAAATTTAAATTTTCATTACTAAAAATAAAGATAGATTTTTTTTCTCTGAGTTCAATTAAATATTTTACGCTGAAATTATTCTAAATTAGTAATTTAAATAAAAAATATATTTGAGCCCGTCTAATTGGAGAATCATCTCCATTTTCCCAATCACCCTGCTATTTTTCAGGCCTATTGCAAAGAGCCTAGACAGCGTTAGGCTAATTGGAATATGGTAATTTATTTCTCAATCAGCCTGATAATTTTTAGGATTATTGCAAAGAACCTAGATAGCGTTACGTTTATTGAAAAATGGCCATGCCTTTTTTAGAAAATGACCAGCTCTTTGTCAATATATGGTAATGTACCCAACTCGAACCTGAAAATTCCATTCGAAGTCGACCCGAACCCGACAGAAAAATTCCATTGAACCGTAACCCGATCCTAAAAGGATATTATTATATAAGGACATTAAAAAAGGAATATAAGGACCTAAAGTAACATTGTTATACAAAGTAAACAAATTCTTTCGTGTCGCAACCCGAACCGAACCTATAAATTCGAAGTTAATTAGTAACCCAACCCGAACATGACATAAAAATTCCATCGAGCCGTAACTCGATCCGAACCCGGCAAAATAAATTCCTTCGTCATGCAATCCGACCAGAACCTGAAAATTGAAGATAACTTGAAATCCGACCAGAACCCACAAAAAAGTCCATCGAACCGTAACCCGATCTGAACCCGACAAAATAAAATCCGTCGCAACGCAACCCGATTGAAGCTGAAATTTCAAGTTAACCCGAAACCCGAACCGAAACTGAAAATTTAAGTTAGAAAATTTAAGTTCACCCGAAACCCAACCCAAACCCGACAGAAAATTACCATCGCCCCGTAACCCGACCAGAAATAGATAAATTCATTGAACAGTAACCCGATCTAAACCCGACAAAATATATTTCTTCACCTCGCAACCCGACCCGAACTGGAAAATTGAAGTTAACCAGAAAGCCGACCCGAATTAAACAAATAAAAATCCACCGATACGTAACCCGATCCGAACCCAAAAAAATAAATTCCTTCGTGTCAGAACCCAATCCGAACCACAAAATTCAAGTTAACCCGAATCCCACCTAAAACCTGAAAATTTAAGTTAACCCGAAACCCGACACAAATCTGAAAAATTATGTTAGCCCGAAACCCGACACGAATCCGACAAAATTAATCCATCGGACCGTAACCTGATCCAAACCCGACAAAATAAATTCTTTCGTCTCGCAAATCGACCCGAACCTTAAAATTGAAGTTAACCCGAAAACCGACCCTGACCAGACAAATAAATATCCATCAAACCGTAACCCGAACCGAACCTGACAAAATAAACTCCTTCGTGTCACAACACAATCCGAACCAGAAAATAATTGTTAACCCGAAACCCGACAAAAAAATCCATCGAACCGTAACCCGATCCGAACCTGACAAAATAATTTCCGTCGTTATGCAACCCGATCCAAACCAAAAAATTCAAGTTAACCCGAAATCCGAGCCGAACCAGACAAAAAAATCCAACGAACCGTAGCCCAATTTGAACCCGAAAAAATAAATTCCTTCGTCTCGCGACCCGACTGGAATCTGAAAATTGAAGTTAACCCGAAACCCGACCGAACCTAAAAATTTATGCTAACAAGAAACCCGAGCCAAATCTGAAAATTTAAGTTAGCCCCAAAACCCGAATCTAACCCGACAAAATTAATCCATCGGACCGTAACCCGATCCGAACCCGACAAAATAAAATCTTTCGTCTCGCAAATCGACCCGAAACTAAAAAATTAAAGTTAACCGGAAAGCTGACCCGAGCCAAAAAAATAAAAATCCATCGATACGTAAGCCGATCCGAGCCTGAAAAATTATTTTCCTCGTCACGGAACCCAATCCGAACCAGATAATTGAAGTTAACCCGAAACCCGACCGGAACCAGACAAAAAAAAATCCATCGATCCTTAACCCGATCCGAACCTGACAAAATAATTTCCGTCGTTATGCAACCCGACCCGAATTCGACAAAAAATCCTTCGAAACGTAACCCAATCCGAATCCGAAAAAATAAATTCCTTCGTCTCGCATCCCGAGACGAACCTGAAAAGTTAAGTTAACCCCAAAACCGATCCGAACCTGAAAATTTAATTTAATCCGAAACCTAAAATCCGAAAGTTATTTTGTCAGGTTCGGATCGTATTACGTTTCGATGAATTTTTATTTGTTTGGTTCGGGTCGGCCTTCGGGCTAAGTTAAATT
The DNA here is from genome assembly GCA_963931845.1 of Maratus michaelseni. Taxonomy (NCBI): domain Eukaryota; kingdom Metazoa; phylum Arthropoda; class Arachnida; order Araneae; family Salticidae; genus Maratus; species Maratus michaelseni. The sequence continues at coordinate 179,980,255 of OZ007596.1, read as the reverse complement.
TTCAGATTTGGGTCGGTTTTCGGGTTAGCATAAATTTTCAGGTTCGGTCGGGTTTCGGGTTAACTTCAATTTTCAGGCTCGAGTCGGGTTGCGAGACGAAGGAATTAATTTGTCGAGATCGGATCAGGTTACGGTCCGATGGATATTTCTGTCGGGTTCGGGTCGGGTTTCGGGTTAACTTCAATTTTCTGGTTCGGATCGGGTTGCGTGAGGACGAAAATTATTTTGTCCAGTTCAGATCGGGTTGCGTATCGATGGATTTTTTATTTGTCTGGTTCGGATACGCTTTCGGGTTAACTTCAATTTTCAGGTTCGGGTCGGGTTGAGAGACGAAGAAATATATTTTGTCGGGTTCGAATCGGGTTACTGTTCAAGGGATTTTTTGTCTGTTTTTTTTTGTCGTGTTCTGGTCGGATTTCGAATTAAATTAAATTTTCTGGTTCCGGTCAGGTTGCATGACGACGGAAATTATTTTGTCGTGTTCGGATCGGGTTACGGTTCGATGGCATTTTTTTCCTTTTCCGGGGCGAGTTTCTAGTTAACTTCGATTTTCAGGTTCGTGTCGGGTTGCGACATGAAGGAATTTATTTTGTCGGATTCGGATCGGGTTACGACTCGATGGAATTTTTATGTCTAGTTCTGTTTGGGTTACTGGTTAACTCCGAATTTTTAGGTTTGGGTCGGGTTGCGACATGAAAGAATTTATTTTGTTGGGTTCGGATCGGGTTACGGTTGGATGGATTTTTTTGTCGGGTTTTGCACGGGTTTGGGATTAACTTCACTTTTCTGGTTCGGGTCGGTTTGCGACTCGAAGGAATTTATTTTTCCGTTTTAGGATTAGGTTACGGTTCGGTGGAATTTTTCTGCCGGGTTCGGGTCGACTTCGAATGGAATTTTCAGGTTCGATTTTGGTACAATACCATATATTGACAAAGATCTGGTCATTTTCTAAAAAGGCATGGCCATTTTTCAATTCCTACTATTAGCTCACACTCTCTATATATTTATATATCTTGTTCAAATTTTCAATCGTTAATAAAATATTTTCTATTCATCCTATCAAGTTCAAATAAATTTTTTAAAACTTGTACTGGATGACAATCTATGTTAATACAGTTTTTTCAAATATTAATTAATTAATTAAATTAAATTAATTAATTTTAATTTTATATTTCATTTCTGTTCAAAAGTATAGACTCACTCCATATTTATAGTCTCACCTTCACACGTAAAAAGATAATGGGGCTTTGTGTTCACGGACGAAGATCAGGCGGCTCGCGGGCGAAGGAGACTATAAATGTGGAGTGAGTCTATACTTTTGAACAGAAATGAAGTATAAAACTAAAATTAAATAATAAAATTTAATTAACTAATTAATATTTGAAAAAAACTGTATTATCGTTAACTGTAACATCGCTATGGCACTTTATTGTGAAGTTTGGTAATTTTTGAAATTCAATATTTGAAAAACGGCATAATCATTAGATTTTAAATTTATATCAAGAAAAATACAATTTTATTAACTTTCTAACGCAGTTTGTCTAACAATTTTGTGAGAAATACTTTTCGAGCTATTAATTTTTGGTATTTTAGCTATTTATTTTTTATTTAATTTTTAATACATTTCAAAAATTTCTCTTATGTAAGATATTTAGCAGGATATAAATTTAGGAATAAATACCGTCAGTGGCGAAACGTGTAGATCGCTGGAAACAAAATTCTATTTGACCTAAGTAGGAATTGACTTTTAAAAAAAGTTTTTATATTACTTGTTCTATTAACCTAACGCTATCTAGGTTCTTTGCAATAAGCCTAAAAATTATCAGGCTGATTGAGAAATAAATGACCATATTCCAATTAGCCTAACGCTGTCTAGGCTCTTTGCAGTAGGCCTGAAAAGTAGCAGGCTGATTGAGAAAAGGGAGATGACTCTCCAATTAGACCGGCTCTTTGCAAACAGCCTAGGCGTGTTCGTTATTTTGTCGTCCGGCAAAGAGCCGGATTCCCCAATTAGCCTACGACATATACATCATACACACATGTCATATATATACATCATATATGACTATAACTTGGGCACATACGTCAAGAATTGTTACATATATATCATATATTATTATAATGTCATACATGCTTTATAATGTGGGGAGATAAATCTTGGTCGTTTGGCGATTCATCCTTGGGGGCCTATATAATACGAAAGTACCAAATTTATATTTTATTTTTCATATCTGATAATTTGCATCTATCCTTTTTTGTAACTTTAACATTTTTGTAACGATTTTATGCATTTCTATTGCCTATTAAAAAAATAATAATCTTCTTAAGTTACAGAATTTCGTTAAAAATTCTACTAAAGTTACAGAATTTCGTTAAAAACGCTTAAAAAAATAAAGCTACGACGTCAAATAAAGTGACAACGTCAAGAGGTCCATTCTCGACCGAAAACAACAGCCATTTTCCCAATGGTTAATAAAAATGTCAGACAAAATTGAAAATAACAAAATAAAATATCGGTAAAATATTTTTCACGGACCATACAAATTTATCTTCCTTAACAGATTTTGTAAGAAAATCTGCAATAATATTTTCTTATTGAACATTCTCTAATATAATATTTGATTTCTTTGATGACCTAATGGATTTTACTCACTGAATTTTTGCTGGGTTAACAGAGTTTAAAATTACTGCATCCTTCATAATTTGTTTAAATTTTAACCCAGATAATGAACTTTCAGTTCAAATAATATTTTTACAAATTTCAGAAATAGAAAATAGCTTAGCTTCATAAATAGAAATATTAAGTTTTTTTTAATGACATTTGAAAGAAATCATTGAATTACCTAATAAGATTACTCAACCAGAAAATAGTTTATGATTTTCTGCATTTCCTAAATTAACGTTAGAATAGTATTTAGAAAACCAAACTCGTTGTTGTAATGAAAAAAAAGAAAATATATATATTGTTCTTTTTAATTACTTTGATACTTGTTTAGGCAAAATATGACTTTTTCTCGCATTTATGATTACATTGAGAACATAAAATTGTTATAAATGATATGACAGGGCGTGTTCTATTAGATAAATATAAAAGTTCACCAATTAATTCCTGATACATAGTTATGTTAATCGATTCGTTTGTTATAGGAAAACTTTTATCTCCACCTATAACAATTGATATTTTCACAGATTTGTAATTTTCTAAATTAGTTTAATCAACAAAGATTCTATATGTTCAATTTGTGACAAACAAATCTAATATCATGTTTCTCAATTTGCCTGAAAAAAAAAAACATTTAGAGTTCTTATTTTTATTAAATTGAACTACAGTTGGAATTTTAAAGCCAAGATATACATAAATCGCTTTAATAATACAAGAAGCAGCGAAATTATATACATATACACAACAGAAAAATGCGTTCATTGTCAATTTTAATGAATACACAAACATCAGAAGACAACTTAAATTAATACAATATTCTGAAGCTCAAATTTTATTTTTATGTACCGATGCCATTTTTTATGTACCGGTGACAAGTTTAAACAATAAATACTCTTTTTCTGCTTACAAACTTTATTAACCCGCAATAATTTTTCGTAGTGGTAACATAAATAACTTTTATTCTAAGTCCCTATATAAATAAGAATATTTTACATTTAAAAAAACATAAAAATCAAATTTAATTCGCCCCTCAAGTGAATTAATAAATAACAAATGTTTTATAGTGCAATAAGCGAATACCACTCAGCACAATATTTATTTTTTAATTGATTAAGCTAGTTGCTGCATGTTTTGCATTGAACAGCATTTCATTATTATCACGTTCTTTTAAAGCATAAATACATTTACTTTTTATCACTTTTGATTTTCAGGCATGTCTACTATTTACTGAACTTTCTGTTTATTTAATGAATCCAGCTCATTTATCATTGCTATTTCTAAATTACGCCAATTAACACTATATTTTGATTTTAAGTAATTGCACGGAACAATATAAGTTAAATTATCTGATAAGTCTTTAGACTGAAATCTTTCTGAACGTTTAATTACAAATCTATGTTTATTTCTATTAGTCATTTTATTACTGCAAATTCTATTCCTTCTTCGGTTTGTCAGGGGATTTGAATTTCAGTCATTAATGGAATGGAGTATTTATTTTTCTTTGCTGTCATATCAGCAAATTTTTTTTTTTAATCTGATTGTCTTATTTATTTTATTTTGATTATTTTTGTTTTCCTGTAGAGCATTTTATTTTTTAATAAATCAATATGCCAGGGATTAGCAGTGCGGCTTTTAGCTGAATAACTACTCCCGTATAAAGATTCGTTGAAATTATCGGATCGTCTTTCTATCACTTTCTTACTTTTTTATGGTAAAAACGTTAAACATTCTCTTTTTCTTGTTTATCCTTTTATAATTCTTTTTTGCATTGGAACGCAAAATTTATCCTTCATTACTTATGAATCTGAAAGAATGCTACATACACATAGCCAATTTTCGGGGGACAATATAATTTGTTCTTTTCCTATTAGAATTTATGAAAGGAATTTTCTTTTCCTATATATTGTGATAAGTTAGGGAACTGTGTACTACAATTAACACCCTCTGGACAAAATTTGATTGGTTTCACTTCCATATAATAAAACTCTTGCTGTTTGCAAAAGAACACGATTAGCTCTGTCTGCTATCCCATTGCTTTCACTGTTATATGGGATAGTATTCACATGAAACGTAACTGAATAAGTAATATTATTATAAAATTATGTATTTACAATTCTAGTCCATTGTCACTTTAAATTGAGGGAATACATCAAAAACTTCATTTTTATTATTAAGAAATAAATTAATTACACGCCAGTAAATTCAGCCACTATTATTATAAATTACTTTGAAACGCCAGATGATTCAATTTGAATAGACCGCAATGATCCACGAATGTCAATTCCAAAATTTAGTAACTTTGTTCTACATTATTAATCGGATATATTTTCCTGATTACTTCACTTATGTCACGTGTATCAAATTTGAAAATCATTTCCATTTGTACCAATAAGATCCGTATATTATTTATTTTTTAACATATACTTAGAATTTAAATAACAATATATTATGGGAAATTTCATAAATGCTAGTGGACTGATTAGGATAATTACACCTAGACTTATATCAAGGTAAACTTCCAATCTAAGTACATTTTTAACTGCTTTAGTAAGACATTTATTATACTTATCAAAAACTTGCAATCAGTTATTAGCTGATTAAATACTGCAGCCTATTTCCATTAAAACAGCAACAAATAATAAATTATATCTTAATTATTGAACATAACATTATTAATATTTAAATGTATAGGAATTCTATATCTAACAGAATTAAGTTTAACAGTTCATATACCTTCTGAAACTACTTTACAATGTTTACTTGTTTGATGTATTTATCTTTCTTTAGTTGTAATATATTCAAACCATAGAATCTTTAGACATAGTGAACATTGCTGACTTACATCATTTTCTCTCCCGTATCTCAGCTTTTTTTCAATCTTTTAACATCATTTATTAATCTCACAGTAAAAACTGCACTTTTAATAATTCAAAAGTCTGGAAAAATTGAAATATGCAACTGTAGTATTTAAAATAAATATTGCTTTTAAATCTTCAAATACACATTTCATATGCATATAGGTACGTTTTACTAATTAATAGTTTTTATACTTTAGCAGACAAATAATTCCCATTACAGTTTTTCATTCTTTCAATGTTTATATACATTTTGAGAGATTGCGATAAGAAAGTATTTGTAAAGAGATGGTTTGGTAAAATAATTTAAAGCTTTTATTTTCATAATAATCAAATATTTAGTCAACTTTTCCCACATTCAGTCCAACATAAATCATATACTAAAAATTATCAATCTGCTATAGATGAACAAAAATTGTAAACACATACAAAAGTCTTATAAAAATTTAAAATGTATCTAACCCCGAAGAAATCGAAACTTATTCAAATAAATTTCCTATTTCTTTTTCTGCGTTAATTGTTTATGATTATTTGTATTCGCCGAATGGCATTTTGTTTTACAGTAAATTGTAAATTCATAGTTTTCCACTGGATTTTTTAAAATAAAAATAAATAATACTTCATGAATTACATTTCATTTTGGAATAAGTGAAAGTACTTAAAAATATTAGTATAAAAAATTATTTTTTTACTTAATTTTTTTTTTCAAAATTAATTAATTTTAAATCTCCTCCATGGAGAATTACATTTTCTCCATAAGGAGCATTATTGTTTATAATGTCTCGCAGCATCCACGCAGGTCAATGCATTCATTGGCCATGGGTGCTTTTATTCTGCCCTTCTCTGCCAACTGGCATTACGATATGCCATTGTGTTCTGCATATGGTTAAATTAGAATGTCAGACATTGAGTCGCAGTACATACTGTCAAATTCTATGTTTTTCAATTCTCCGCTATCAGCAAAAACTGCACTGTTTCTGTGTGAAGGTGGGACAGCATCAGCTGATTCAAAAACCGCCCTGACTTCAGAACATGCAGTGTCATCATATCGTCGAAAATCTTCTTGGAGCTCATGATAAGATCGCATTACTAAATTGACAGCTACGCAATTTTATTTCTATACTATTTGTTTTTCTTCACAAATCTGCTGGTGCATTGTTTTGTTAAATCGTAGTGTTCTAAGATATTGGTTAATACTTATACAATATCTTTCCTTAAAGAACAATGATAAGAAGCTCATAAGAAGCGGCTACTTTAGCTTGAGGTTATAATAAAGAAATTATATGATGGACTACATCAAGAATTTTAAAGCAATACGTACACTGTCCAGGTTTTAATGTCACATTCGTACCGAATGATAACATTTTATTATATTGACGAATGTTATCTCTAAAATGTTTAGACAATTCATTATCTCTGTGAATAATTCTTTGATATCATCAGAAATACGAAATTCAATTAACTTGATTTTTTTTGTTACAACAGCATAAATTAAAATAGCCTGTTCATTTTTTTACCTTTAAAATAGAGTGCTATGTAATAACTACATCCTCTTTAAATAAATAGTAGAAATTCACTCTTTTTAGAATAACGAATAAGAATCAGTGAATATGACGCCATACTGACACAAAATTAGTGAAACATTCTATATTCATGAATAAATTTTAATTTTTTGTTTTCCGAATGACGTCATTTCCCTCATCGAATACACTTCATTTTATATATTACTTATTGTGATAGATTATTCACTGTTATTTTAATTACGCAGATTTCTTAATATTATTTCTCAGTAAATAATTTTTTTCAGCCATTTCGTGATTAGTGAATTATTAAATCCATATATATTAAAATTTTTTAACTTTATGAAAGCCATTAAGATTTTTCTTTTAAATATGACGACATTTTCACTGATAGAATCATGCTTCAGATTGGTGAAATTTGATAAATCATGTTACTTTTATGTTATAGAGAGGAAAGCTTAACCTGATTGCCACCATTTTGGAGAAATTGCATAAACAATATTTAAAATTAAAATTAAAATATAAAAATGGTAACATTTTAAAATCTTGCTATTGCGGGCATATCTACAGATGAACAGCTTTTATTTGAAAAAAATAATTATCAAAATTGTTTCCGTAGAAAGCTCAGGGAAGATGGCTAAAAAACAGCCTTGTGTTTTTAAATATATAGATTCTAGGATACACGACTTTTCGATTCCGCCACTTTGGTCCCAATGCCCTTTCAGTCCTTTACCATTTCGGTCCCTAGCCATTTCGGTGCCTTGCCATTTCAGTCTCCCCACTCCGTTAATTGGACTCTCGTTGTTTTAAGTCCACAAATTTTTATCAATCCCCTAAATTTTATAAAAAGATGAATACAATAACTCGAGAAATGTAAACTCTTATAACTAATTACAAATTGTCAGAGCGTGCTGAAATTTTGTGTAAGTGAACACCGTGACATAATTTTACAGAAGACAGAAAAATTAAAATAAGGTCCCAACAAATTAAAATACTTATAACTCGAGCTGTAATCATCGAAAACACTCATATTTTCTATGGTAAACGGTCCCAACATTTAGAAAAAAATTGAATATATAAAGAATCACTAAATAAATAATATATTCCAAATTCCTTACCTGAACTAGGAGGACCAAATAGACAAATTCTACAAGAATAATTTAATTGTTTAACATTAAATTTATGCAAACTCCACAGAGTCCTTCAATAACGGAGATATGACGCGGCGTAATCTGTTTTAATGGTTGAAAATTTACCAGCCTCTGCGAGCGCAATAGATTGATTGTACGCATCAAGTTTCGTTGAAAAACTAGGGCGCTGCCGGAATTCTTTGAATTCATTATCCTTCGTATAATAATCACATTTCTCCTGAACAGAACCACGTATGAACGCAAGATGCGAGCCTGGTACCAACTTCTTTGCACTGCGGAGCCTGCGCCGGTTCTTAAAGATAACAAAACACTGGAAATGTACCCGACTAGTGGTTGGACACGTATCAACCCCATTTGCTGGGTGTTAAATACAGGCTCATTTTCAACAAATTTAGAAAAACACCACGCTTTTCCCTTAGTTTCACTACCTCCAGCCATAAAAACCGTACTAAACAACCAAAAGTGGACGAATGGACGCGCCACGGGTGATACTAAGCCGTGGCGCGCATAATTTGATGGATTAAAACCTTATAAGAAATGCGCGATCCGATAAAAGATCAAAAAGAACGAAAAATCATGCGTCAAGCATAGATTATGTAACACTTTCCAACGCTTCGAAAATAATTTTACAAATCATTACCGTTTAATAAGCTGAAATATAACATCTAAGTAAACAATTTGGAAAACGCATAACATATTTAAAAAGGTAATTTCAGGAATTTCCAACATATATTTCCAACATATACCATATTCGGAAAAATATCGGAATACTTTTATTCAGCGCTGTATATGATCTATAGATTTGTATATATACTACATAGGATGCTAAATTTTAGTTTAGTTAGGAAACGCGTAGCACAGTTTAAAATTCTCCTTCTGGAGTTTCTATCAATAAACGGAAATATGTTCGCGAACTTTTGTGCTGCACTGTATATGATCTACAAGATTTATACACACCAAGTAATAGACAAAAAGTTAGTTAAATTTAAAATCGCGTTCAGCAACTTCAAACGCACTTCCAGAAATTATTGTTAACAGACAGTAGAGAATTCTTTTGTGTGTCCCTGTAAATGAACGATGACTGCTATACACACAATATTCTGTATTAAGCCTCTTGTAATGCAACTTAGTGATATATATAAATTTCAATGTGTTTAAAATAGTGAAACATTATTTAATTAAACCGCAAACGATTTTTCTCCATATACGTAATCTAACGGAATTCTTTTGACTGTTCCTGTAAAGTAACTATAAATGCTATGCACACCCTATTCCATATTAAGCTTCTTGTAATGCACCTTAGTGATATATATCAATTACAATGTGTCTGAAATTGTGTAACATCATTAAAATAACCCGCAAATGATTTTTCCCCATAGACCGTAATGTAACGGAATTCTTTTGAGTGTTCCTGTAAAAAAAACTATACGTTCTACATACTTCAGTTGAAATAGGGAACATGCTATAGATAACGACAATAACATATAAAAATTTCAGGGCAATCCAAGGATATTTACGGAAGTTAGAGAACATACAGACGGCAGACGGCCAAACGGCCAGACAAACCGAATTCATAAACACTTTTCAATTAGGTTGGAAAGTGTTAAAAATCGATACCGATTCAAATACTGAAACACTCATATTTTTGTGTATCCTAAATATCCCGATAAATTAAAATACTTATAACTCGAGTTGAAATTGTCTTAAAACACTCATACTTTCTATGGTAAACGTAATCTTTATAAAATGTTTACAATCTTTGTTTTTTATCCCGTAGCCCCCTAAATTTTCGTATAGCGAAAATAACCGATAACCACAAACACTTATAACTCGAATCAAAATTATCACAGCCCACACAAATTTAGTATGGTAAGGTAAACGGGATCGTTTTAAGGAGGAAGATGTCAATTGTTTATAGCAGCCCCCCGATATTTTAGTGTATTATAAATATAACGTGCTGACAACTTAAAACACTTACAACTTCTGTTGTAATTATGGTAGAACACCCATATTTTATAAGGTAAACATTGTCGGGACCTCATATTTATGATACACTAAAATATCTGTACTTCTATAAAAAAATCCACAGAGCCCCCCTCACCTCCCCTTAAAACGATTACGTTTTCCATACGTAATTCGTGTGGTCTGCGACAATTTGGATCCGAGTTGTAAGTATTTGCGGTTATCGGCACTTTATATTTCCGCTATAATAGAATTTAGGGGGCTACGATTAAAAAAACTATCAAAGCCCCCTTTCTAAAGATTACGTTTACCATACAAAATATAATAGTTTTACGATAATTACAGCTCGAGTTATAAGTATTTTAATTTGCCTGGACATTATATTTATGATACACAAAAATATGGGTATTGCTATGGAAAATCCACAGAGCCCTCTCTCCTCCACTTAAAACGCTTACGTTTTCCATATGAAATCTGTGTCGGCTGCGACAATTTGGTTTGCGGTTATTAGCCCTTTATATTTGCGCTATACTAAAATTTAGGAGGCTTTGTTTACAAAGTCCAATTCAAAGGCCTACAACAATCAGAGGCCGAGTTACAGGGTGATGGGACCGAAGTGGCATAGTGAGAGAAACGGCGGGACAGAAAAGTACTGCTACATAGATTCTAATTGGTAAATAAATCATATGAGATGTAATCTTCCAACCGGGCGAAAAAAGGTTCGAATCCTGGCCCAGATATTTTTTCGCCCATTTAGAAAATTACATCTCATATGATTTATTTACCAATTAGAATAATTTTGTTAAAAATAATTGAAGTGTAATTACGTATCCAGCGTTTACTGGAGTTCCATTACCTGCGATTTATTCTGTTCAGCTTATTCAAATATCAGACCAGATGCTATGATCAATAAGGTTAGGTGAAGAATTAGGTCCTCAGATTCGTCCGGCATAGCTCAGTTGGAAGAGCATTGGCAGCTTCAGAAAAGAAGTCCCTGGTTGGAATAATTGTCCGGAATTTTTTTTCGCCCAGTTGAAAAATTCCATCTTATGTTATTTACATTGGTTTGCTATTTTTTTTATTTATTGAGGAATTTTTAATTTCGTTATGTAATATTAGCTGGAAACAAATGATAAACTATTTCTATTATTTTAAGTGAAAACCTCTTAATCTCTCTTAAATGCGCTACACGCGATAAAAATAGTTTTGCAGGAAATCTCTCATGAAAATTATTTTAAAAAATCACCGTTTCCAATATTAATGTGACATCATCGTTACTCGCTGACTTTTTTTCGCTTTATAATATAGAAATCCACGCCAAAAGTAAGCCTATATTTTCAAGAAATGAAATGTGACAAATTTAGTTTTTTTTTTTTTTTTTTTTTTTTTTTTTTTTAAAGATTTTACTTTAGATAATCTACCAAAGAAGATTTATACTTCTAAATGGCTCACATTAACCTGACGACAGAAATCACTACTTAAAGTTTTTAAGTAGAACACAATAACAGCATCTGACAGCTGGAACACAATAATCACCATCCTTATTATTAATGTTCGTATCCGTCTGTGTGTCTGTGTGTGTGTGTGTGTGTGTGTGTGTGTGTGTATCTGTACCCGGATAAACTCTGCGAGCGTAGCGAGTAGCGAAGCGCTTTTTGTGTCAAAAAATTCAGAAAAATCCGGGCCTTCAGGAATTGCAGTTTCGAAAAAATCGGCCCTTAATTAAGGGAGTTATTAACGAACAAAGCTGTTTTAATTGCTTCAAAAGAAACCTATGTGGAAAGTCCTCCGCGCATGCCCCGAAGAGCTCAATCCTCATCTTCCGCAAAAAGAAGAAGGAAAGATCGCTTCGGCCGGTTTCGTTTTACGATTGTCTAAACTCGCCGACGGCGAACCGACTGAAATACGAAAAAACCGTCAACATATTCTCAAAGAACGTACTTTTACGTCTCTAACAATCCTGTCGGTTCGAAAAAATTTCGATATTAACCCTTTCAAAAAAAATAATTAAAAAGCGTCGAATTCGTGTTTTTGATTTTCTCCCTTCGTCCGAGCCTCGCATCCGCCGGACTAAGAAAGATTCGGATAAACGGATTTCACCAAATAAAGATCGGTCTTTGTCCTCTCCAATGTCACCTTCCATTAAAAAAAATACGTCAGTTAACCCTTCGAAAACGTATATTTTCCGTACACCGTTTCGCGATTTCGGCAATTTCGACATTTTTAAAAAATTCGCTGCGGCGGTTCCAAACGAGTCAATGAAAACTAAAAATACCGGACGAGATTTACTTTCTTTATCCTTTCGAAATCTGCAATCGTTTTTGAAAAATACAAATATTAACTCTTCGAAAAAAATTCGCGCGCAGACTCACTTTTGCAAATTCCGATTCTCTGCGATTTTTAAAATCGCGCATCGGCTCTCTGAAAGAACAAAAAAACAAACAATCACACCCAAGTACATTTCCCTCCTTTCGAGATCACTGTAAAACCTTTAGTTTTAAAAGATATTTCAGTTAACCCTTTCGAAATCGTTTTTTTCCGTAAGTCTCTTTCGGTTTTTCAGCGATTTCTGCAATCTTTAAAAATTCAATTCTGGGCTTCTAAACAAGATACGAAAAAATAAAAATACCGAGCCTAATCTACGTTCTTTTACCTTTTAAAATCAGGTATCAGTTTCGAAAAATTCGTTTTTTAACCCTTCTAAAAAAATGGTTTCCGAAACTCACTCGCGTGAATTTTCGTTTTTCGGCCCAAGTTTAAAAATCCGCATCGACTCGGAAAATTTGAATAGAGACAAATAAAATACACCAGATCATAGCCACCTTCTTATTCTTTGAAACATATATTTCAGTTTTAAAAAATATGTACATTAACCCTTTAGAAACCGATCGTTCCCGTACGTCACTTTCGTGTTTCTTCTAATTTGCCAATGTATACCCCCCCACCGCAGCAATTTTTTACCGATTTACATAAATTCCTAGAGAAAAAACTAAACGTGCATGCATTCAGCTCTAGAAAGACATCTTTCAGTTAAAAAAATTCGAGTATTATCAATTTAAAAAAAAATTCTTTTGTGAAGCCCGTTTCTAGAAATAAGCGTTTTTCTGTGCAAGCACAGATTAATCAAAGTGTAATAAGTGACTTTGCTTTGGAAGTAATTATCTAATTTATTAACGATTTTATTTAAAAAATCGTTGTTCATTTTCCATACAGAATTGAATGGGCTTTCCGAATATATGATTTATTTTGAGAAATAATTATATTTTCATAGTTAAAATTCTATTCTACTAGGATATTTGTATTCTGAAGCAGCCGATTGCACTGCTAATACCTGCTTTGTTTACCTTTTTCAAAAGCTCCAAAAGATATCAAAATATTTTTTTTATTTCTATTTTTTATATATCGGATTCTATATAGTTTATTTAACACCCGGTTTATGATTTTGTATATGTGTGGGGGTGCGATATATTTAAATTTGTCGTTTTAAAACGCATCCTTTTTTCATTTCGTCGGAAAGAAATGTTGCCATTTGAGTTATAGAAACTTTCTATTCGATGGATCAGAGATTATGCACTATGTAAAGAATCAACTTCATTTCGATCGTAGTAAAATAAACCATAGAGTCAACACAGGAACATCACTGCCAGGGGGCGCTTCCGGAAATCGGGTTCTATGGGCCCGATTACGACGTGGTTTGGCTCTTTCGACTGGATTTCGATAGCTTTACAGATTTCGGTCATGTTCGTATAGAACAGATTGCGCCCCCTGGTGGTGGAAGGTGTAATTAAAGGATTTTTCATCCAACTCGTGTTCTATGGGTCACATCACGACGCGGTTTGGCTCAATCGACTCAACGTCGATAGAGGATACTAGAGCTTATCGATTTTTGCTCCGAGTCTCACCACCAGGGAGCGCTTTCTTATCTCCGGTTCTACGGACATGAAAACGACGGGGTATGGCTCAGTCGACTCGACATCGAAAGCCTTAAAGATTTCAGTTACGATCGTATAAACAGATTGCGCCACCTGGTAGTGGAAGGTGGAACTAACGTATACTGCAGCGCGTGCGCAGCACGACTGCTATACGGTGCCGCAGGCAGCGGGGACCCGAACCGGAGGTTCGTTCAGTTACAGGTTTATACTATTCAATGTGCCGGTTCCGAAGGCAGCGGGTACCAGGGTCGGAGATTCGTTCAGTTAGAGGTTTATACTATTCGATGTGCAAATTGAGGGATTATGCGGTGCGTGCGTAGCACGACTGGTATACGGTGCCGAAGGCAGCGGGGACCAGGGTCAGAAGTTCGTTCGGTTAGAGGTTTATACTACTCAATGTGCAAATTAAGGGATTATCCGGTAACGAAGGCAGCGGGGACCCGTGTCGGAAGTTCGTTCGGTTCGAGGGGGGTGCGAGCCGGAGAATACAAAAGATTCGAGGCACCGATGTAAATTAGGATTTATCGATTTTAGTTACCGATGTAAATTAGGGGCCCGCTGGCGGGCGAAGCCAGCTAGTCCTTATTATTAATGTTCGTATCCGTCTGTGTGTCTGTGTGTGTGTGTGTGTGTGTGTGTATCTGTACCCGGATAAACTCTGCGAGCGTAGCGAGTAGCGAAGCGCTTTTTGTGTCAAAAAATTCAGAAAAATCCGGGCCTTCAGGAATTGCAGTTTCGAAAAAATCGGCCCTTAATTAAGGGAGTTATTAACGAACAAAGCTGTTTTAATTGCTTCAAAAGAAACCTATGTGGAAAGTCCTCCGCGCTTGCGCAGAAGAGCTCAATCATCATCTTCCGCAAAAAGAAGAAGGAAAGATCGCTTCGGCCGGTTTCGTTTTACGACTGTCTAAACTCGCCGACGGCGAACCGACAGAAATACGAAAAAACCGTCAACATATTCTCAAAGAACGTACTTTTACGTCTCTAACGATCCTGTCGGTTCGAAAAAATTTCGATATTAACCCTTTCAAAAAAAATAATCAAAAAGAGTCGAATTCGTGTTTTTTATCGTCTCCCTTCTTCCGAACCTCGCATCCCCCGGAATAAGAAAGATTCGGATAAACGGATTTCACCAAATAAAAGATCTGTCTTTGTCCTCTCCAATGCCAGCTTGCATTAAAAAATATACGTCAGTTAACCCTTCGAAAATGTATATTTTCCGTACACAGTTTCGCGATTTCGGCAATTTGGACGATTTTAAAAAAATCGCAGCGGCGGTTCCAAACAAGTTAGAGAAAACTAAAAATACAAGACGAGATCTACATTCTTTTTCCTTTCGAAATCTGCGATCCTTTTTGAAAAATACAAATATTAACCCTCGAAAAAAATTCGCGCGCAGACTCACTTTTGCAAATTCCGATTCTCTGCGATTTTTAAAATCGCGCATCGGCTCTCTGAAAGAACAAAAAAACAAACAAACACACCCAGAAACATTTGCGTTCTTTCGAGATCACTATAAAACCTTTAGTTAAAAAAAATATTTCAGTTAACCCTTTCGAAATCGTTTTTTTCCGTAAGTCTTTTTCGGTTTTTCAGCTATTTCTGCAATCTTTAAAAATTCATTAATGGGCTTCTAAACAAGATACGAAAAAATAAAAATACCGAGCCTAATCTACGTTCTTTTTCCTTTTAAAATCAGGTATCAGTTTTGAAAAATTCGTTTTTTAACCCTTCTAAAAAAATGGTTTCCGAGACTCACTCGCCTGAATTTTCGTTTTTCGGCCCATGTTTAAAAATCCGCATCGACTCGGAAAATGTGAATAGAGACAAATAAAATACACCAGATCATAGCCACGTTCTTATTCTTCGAAACATATATTTCAGTTTTAAAAAATATGTACATTAACCCTTTAGAAACCGATCGTTCCCGTACGTCACTTTCGTGTTTCCTCTAATTTGCCAATGTATACCCCCCCCCCACCCCCCCACCCCCCCCGCCGCAGCTATTTTTTATCGAATTACATAAATTCCTAGAGAAGAAACTAAAAGTGCATACATTCACCTCTAGAAAGACACCTTTCAGTTAAAAAAATTCGAGTATTATCAATTTCAAAAAGATTCTTTTGTGAAACCCGTTTCTAGAAATAAGCGTTTTTCGGCGCAAGCACAGATTAATCAAAGTGTAATAAGTGACTTTGCTTTGGAAGTAATTATCTAATTTATTAACGATTTTATTTAAAAAATCGTTGTTCATTTTACGTACAGAATTGAATGGGCTTTCCGAATATATGATTTATTTTGAGAAATAATTATATTTTCATAGTTAAAATTCTATTCTACTAGGATATTTGTATTCTCAAGCAGCCGATTGCACTCCAAATACTTGCTTTGTTTACTTTTTTCGGAAGCTCCAAAAGATATCAAAATATTTTTTTTTTATTTCTATTTTTTATATATCGGATTCTATATAGTTTATTTAACACCCGGTTTATGATTTTGTGTTTGTGTGGGGATGCGATATATTTAAATTTGTCGTTTTAAAACGCATCCTTTTTTCATTTCGTCGGAAAGAAATGTTGCCATTTGAGTTATAGAAACTTTCTATTCGATGGATCAGAGATTATACACTATGTAAAGAATCAACTTCATTTCGATCGTAGTAAAATAAACCAGAGAGTCAACACAGGAACATCAACACCAGGGGGCGCTTTCGGAAATCGGGTTCTATGGGCCCGATTACAACGTGGTTTGGCTCTTTCCACTAAATTTCGATAGCTTTACAGATTTCGGTCATGTTCGTATAGAACAGATTGCGCCCCTTGGTGGTAGAAGATGTAATTAAAGGATTTTTCATCCAACTCTGGTTCTATGGGTCACATCACGACGCGGTTTGGCTCAATCGACTCAACGTCGATAGAGGATACTAGAGCTTATCGATTTTTGCTCCGAGTCTCACCACCAGGGGGCGCTTTCCTATTTCCGGTTCTACGGGCATGAAAACGACGGGGTATGGCTCATTCGACTCGACATCGAAAGCCTTAACGATTTCAGTTATGATCGTATAAACAGATTGCGCCACCTGGAGGTGGAAGGTGGAACTAACGTATACTGCAGCGCGTGCGCAGCACGACTGCTATACGGTGCCGCAGGCAGCGGGGACCCGAACCGGAGGTTCGCTTAGTTAGAGGTTTATACTATTCTATGTGCCGGTGCCGAAGGCAGCGGGGACCATGGTCGGAGATTCGTTCAGTTAAAGGTTTACACTATTCGATGTGCAAATTAAGGTATTATCCGGTGCCGAAGGCAGCGGGGACCAGGGTTGGAGGTTCTTCGGTTAGAGGTTTATACTACTCAATGTGCAAATTAAGGGATTATCCGGTGCCGAAGGCAGCGGGGACCCGTGTCGGAAGTTCGTTCGGTTCGAGGGGGGTGCGAGCCGGAGAATACAAAAGATTCGAGGCACCGATGTAAATTAGGGATTTTATCGATTTTAGTTACCGATGTAAATTAGGGGCCCGCTGGCGGGCGAAGCCAGCTAGTTTTCCAATAAAGTGTAAGAAATTCTGAACAAATTTTAACTGTAGGTTTCCAGATTTTTAAGCGCGTTTATGTTCAACAAGGCGTATTTTGCTTGTTTGACTAGTTGCACTGATATGAAAAGAGAATACTATAAGCTATACCGTTTTTTAGGAGTTTAGAACTGTAATAATATTATTTTATTTGAATTGATCAGATATTTTTTATCTGTAAAATATTTATAGTCTGGTATAGAGACATAATTAATATAGAACTTCTATAGTTTATAGAGGATGATGGATAATACTTTGAAAAAGTTCGTTCTGACCAACGTATCGGATAACCATTATGTTTTAAATCGCCAAATAGTTTTCTTTTTCTAATTTAAAGTATGCGTCGTTAGTGAAATATTTATTTAATATGTGAGCTATGGTTTTAATAACAGCAATTTTCTGGAAAATATATATGCGTTGAAACTGTACTAACCTTTATGTTCTACTCTGATGAATACTCCATAGTGTTTTGCAGATTTAAATGCATATTTTGACCGTGAAAATGCTGAACAATAAATTTGGTTATCGACAATGTACAAATGAAGGGCTTATTTGTAGCTTGAAACGTTTACAAAAAATGCTTTTATTGCGTGATGTAATTCTGTATTTTTTTCAGTCTTTTTAAATGTCTGAAATAAATTAAATGTTTTAAATTTTAAATAATTGTGATTCAGACGAAATATGTATAGTTGATTCAAAATTAGCATATTTTGTTTATTTAAAATACTTGTACCTTGCTTACGTGTGTTAGTTTTATTATACATTATTTTCCCGCCTTATTACGCCCCACCTCTACAAGCACTTACTCGCATAATTAAGCTGGTGATTGGATATACAATATTTGTATTTCAAGGCTTCCATTATATATAATTCCAAATATTTTTACATGAAATGCATCATTTAATATCTCTCAAGCCTCTGTAATCACAGGCTACGTTAGCGCATGTTCCTGTTAATTTAGATATGGTATACTTATTCGACAATTCTATCTTTGTATCTTCAAAAGCTACTTGAGTGCATATGGACTTTATATTTTTCATCCAGTATAACAATTATGATTAGTATAGTGTTGAAAATGTTAATATGGTTATTTTAATATAATAAATTACAAACATTTTTGTAAGATTTAATATATTTTCACATCTCAAACATACTTTCTATTTTCAAAATAATCGTGTACAGATGTTATCATTTTTAATTGTTAATATTAACGTTTATAATTTAACCTAAAAGATCACAAAATGTACAGAGTATCAAAGACTTTTTTAATATTTACTTCTTCACACATTTACTTAAAATTTAAAACTGTTTAAGAATCCATAAAAAAATTGTTATTTTTTTACAATTATGCATTTCTGAAGAAACTCAAAATAATATAATGAAAAGGATTTTATTAATTGATTGAAAAATATATTATAATTGAGAAAAATCAAATTAAAATTTATGTTATATTGAAGTTCTAAATCCCATCAAAAAACTTTCTGTAAAAAAAAGCGCCAAGTTCTCCTTAATGTTTCGGCCGTAAAAAGTACTGATATCTGATGTTCGTCCAAGTTAAAAGTCAAACATCCGAAATCTTTCATTCAAAATGGCTTCCTGCGACTTGGCCGTTAATGCATTCTAGGTTAAAAACATTAGAAGAATGTAATACTGACAAAAATAAATTAGAATACATAATACACCCTGATTGATGTTAAACATGCCATATCTTTCTTTTGAAACAAATAATTACGTCGATAAATCATTTCAAAATTAATGATTGGAAATTATGCATTTAAAAGTAATATCGGAATGCAAATAGGCAAATTCGTATGATGACATTGTAATTAAAAGCTTTGTGATACATACCATTGAGTTTCAAGAAACATTAGTTTTGATTAACCATCATTTAGTTTTACCATGGTTTAATGACCATTTTGTACGGTCTATTGTCATTAACACGAATTCCAATGAATATTTTTTTCATCAAATTTCACATTGTGTTACATTATATGAGACGTTGAGAACCAGAGTGGACCATTCTCGACAGCTGTGATCTCGAAATTATGTTTTTAAAAATGTGTATTATATTTTAGTACTTTGTACAACAAAATGCGTAATGTGTTCAAAAAAATGTAGTAGACATGTAGATCATTATACATTCTTTAGAATTTGAAAAACCTTCTAAAATGCATTAACGGCCAAGTCGCAGGAAGCCATTTTGAATGAAAGATTTCGGATGTTTGACTTTTAACTTGGGCGAACATCAGATATCAGTACTTTTTACGGCCGAAACATTAAGGAGAACTTGGCGCTTTTTTTTTTTTTTTTTTTTTTTTTACAGAAAGTTTTTTGATGGGATATCACTGCTTTTTGTAGGTTTTATCAAATGTATAAAGGATATAAATATAATAAATGTTTAAATGTCAAAGAATTTTAAAATTATTTTATTATGCTTTACAAATCTATATTTTTATTTGTAGTTTCCATCAAAATACTAGCCGTCTCAGGCAAACAATATATTATTTCTAATATGTATGCTAAGCACTTCATCATATTACTTTTATTCATAACTAGCCGAAGTACTTGGTGCTGTTCGAGATTTTAAGAATGTTTGTGTAGAAAAATCAATTTCAAAATTAAACATGTTGTATAGATAACTTCAAAATGTTAAAATATGCCAATATTTCTATAATCATGTTTTTATCATGATTCAATACGTTCCTCAAACTCGTATGACGTTGTACTCACCTGCTGACATCTTACCTATTTGCTTTCACTATTACTCATATTGACACTCACTTTGTATATAATTCCCAAACATTTGAAAAAGTCCATTAAACTTCCAATGTGACGTTATAATAATTTTCTTTTTTAAATATCGAATGACGTCATATTAACCTGCTTTCTGTATTTACACATACTCATACTCCTTGTATTAGTGAGAAATGTTTGAAAATTTCCGTTATATTACCGATATGACGTCATATTAATCTTTTTTTCCATTGTTGAAACTTTTTATTTTTACTTTCATTTTTTACGTGGAAATCTTTCAATAGAAAATTAATTATTGTAGAAAGAATTTCATTGTGATTTTTAATTGTTGGCAACTGCTATAACGAAAAATGTTCAAATTTAATAGGAAAAGGCGGGAGGAGTACAATATCCTGTGTTGGTAGGTTTGGCGAGTTGTTTTTGGCGATATATGTTTGATTTGGTTGTTGCGATATTCAGTCTTTGGAGTTTTAACTTAACAACTGGAATTGACCTTATCTACGTGACATCACACCTTTTTTGGCAGCAGTTTGGATTTTTTTGCCAATCTCGCGAACCAGCACAGGATGTGGAACTCTTCCCGGAAAAGCTCATAGATTTTTGGGTTTTTATTATTTAAAAATTAACTCTACATTATATTTCGATTCCGGATTACTTTAGTTGCCTCGGCCGTGTTTTAATACACCTACACGTAGCATTTCACAATTCTGGCTTTCAAACTGTTGATTTGTATAGAAGTGCAGACAGACAAACAGATTTTCATTTTCATGTATTAGATTTACTTGCTCAATCCTTCGCCAAAGCAGAAGTTTCTGTTAGAGAAATTCTCTTTGCGATCATTGGCAGCATATCTTATATTTTGTGTTGTTATCCATTTCATCTTTATTGACAATTACCGCTTAATTTACTTAGGAATTTACGCTTCATGTCCGTTTGCATCGTTACACTCTCTAATACGGAGATTTTTAATCCTGTTAAGTAATCTTCTGTAATTTACACTGAAGTTCTTGTTAAACGCCTGTTAAGCTATCCAAATTTACAGTAAACCATATTGATGCTAATTTGTTCCCCTTTCAATCTAACATTGGAACGATTAAGGAAGATTAGAAAATCTACGAACGCACTGCCGTTCTTCCATTAGAAAATCTACCATTATTCTCATCTAATCGTCTTAGATAATATGTCAATATGTCTTTGTTTTAAGATTTTAGCTAAATTTACTCGAAAACCTGAAGCTAAAATGCGAGGAACCCCATTATAGAAGATTCATTCTAACGTACATATTGATAAACTGGATATATGTTATAAAATTATAATAATCTAGAACTGGCAGTTTCGATGCTTTAATTCTGAAAATTCTCTTTCTATAATAAACTTTTAAGAGAGTAAAGACTAACAATATAGTAAGAGTAAGTATAATAACAGTACAATATAATAGCAAGAGCAGAGGTCTTGTGTAGTGACAAAAGATTGAAACTTTATTAACATTCGTGCGTTATGCCATTTAATTAACCACATAATATTAATAGATGATTACTCGCTCTAAAAATTAGCAATGAAAAATACCCTCTAGCATCAAATTCTCTCCAAGCTTTGCGACACTTAACGAAATATCGCCAAATTTGGCGACAAAAATACCCTGTTTATGTGGACGTCATAATGATGCATATGTATTATATATGTGATGCATATGCATATATATATATATATTTCAAATAAAATCCAGTGTGCATATATATATATATATATATATATATATATATATATATATATATATATATATATATATATATATATATATATATATATATATATATAAAGTTTATTAACATCATTAAAATGCACTGAAAGAACTAACAACCCACTGGAATTTTGCCAGATTGACTGAGTGCTATTGCGATTAGAATACCGACATTTATAATAAAATTTAATTTAAGGAAGTAAAAAATAGAAAAACGGACAGATAAACTAAAATATTTGCCTTCCCAACATTTTCGGAAAAGAATATAAAAAAATCATTCTGCTTGATACCATGTAACACCTTTAAACTCAGGCTAATTTTATGTAATCAGGCTCCAACTCTGGCGTCAAATATGAGCGAGGAAATGATTGTCTAGGCAACTATTATTACTTAAATGTTTATCGTACAACAAAAAACACAAATGGTTGCAACAAAGCAATTAATTTAATTTGGCAATTGAATTTGTTACGAAATGTATATAGCCAAATCGGCACCCCCTATTTGAAGGGTTTAATGGCAGAAATTCTATGTTTTCAGACTTTTCTTGTTAATTGTGTGACAAAACCTACTTACTTGTCAAATTTTATGATTCTACGACTGTTAGAAGTACCTTAGTTATTTGATGATCCCCAACTTTTTAGTTATTTGATGATCCCCTGTGAGTCAGTTACAAAAAAGCCCTTTTTCGGAATCTCATACTTCGAAAAATATTAAATACAGAAATAAGAAATCTTGGAACCTAGTTCAGTTTCATTATATTAATGTGTGTTAAAAAGGAAAACTCTCTAGCTCTCACCAAAACGCAGTTATGAGGGGGTGAAAAGTAGGCCGAAATTGTCAGGGAAAAGGTAGCTTACGGCCTGTGCGAACTTGGCGGACGCACTGCCGTGCTCCCAGATGACGAAATTCTGAATCTTTTATAAGTAGATGATTGGTATTAGATAAAATATAAAATATGGACGAAATAATTTTATTATGAAATTTATAGACCGAACAGAATAAAAATACCTGTATTAGATAAAATGGAAAACACGAAAGCAATAAAAGTATTACTAAATTTATAAAGTGAATAAAAATGCTTTAATATTTTAATATACGTTTTGAAAATGTATGGGTTCTACGTAAGAGATTAGTATCAGAGAATTTACATTTTACTAGAAAAATATTAAGTCATTAAATGTTAATATATGTTTACATGTATCGCTTAATACATTTCAAATTCTGTATAAAATTTTCTACTGAAATACAGCGCCATGTAAATACTTTTTTTATTATTTAATTCAGAATTATGCAATGTAATATATGCATTGAACTGAATAGTTTAAAAATATACTGTTTCACAAAGCTAAAAGATTTTCGGATTCGCTGTTAATTAAATTTATTTCATTTTTATTTCACCACAACAAAATATATTTCAAGTGAATGAGAATATTAATTTGATTTATATTTTCACGTTTAAGATTTAAAATTAATAAAAATTCCAACCTGTGTAAATTTTATTTAACACTTAAAACTTTATTAAATACATATTAGATACATATTTCTTAAAATTTGAATCAGAATGTTACGTTGTTAATTTCAAATAGGTGTATCTAGATAAAAGCAATGTGGTTTCAGCATTTACTCCAATAAAAAAAAAAGAAATACTTATAAATTTAGTTATTGAATTACATATGATTAAAGAGCTTTTCCTAAGACAATACACAATATATAAGGTAAAGCTAGGAGAGTCTGCGCACAATTCAAAAGAATAACAATAAAAAATATAAATATTAATTTTTTGCTAAAGTATCCATGAATAATTTTTATTTCATTTGTTTTTTATGCCTTTCCATTGCTATTTTGTTGTTATGTTGCAATTTAATAGAACAGTTGTCATAAAACCAGTAAAGTTATTTTGCGCAATCTGTCCTTACGGGGCTGGTGTGATTGCGCACATGGGTAGGAGAGATTGTTCTCCAATTTCGGTAGGAGAGATTGCGCGGCCTTTTATTTAAACAAGGCCTCTACTAAAATGAACCGTTGATGTTCACATTGTTAGTCTAGATTAGTAGCTTGTGAGAAATCGTTTAAGTTAAAAATATTTTGTACTACTGACATTGTATAGAAATTCTGATCAATAGCTATGAAAATTCTAGCACTTACTTTGGGAAAACAAAGCAAAATAGCAATGCTTTATCTTAGACGCTCAAAACAATCAACGTGTACTTTCAAGTAGACACTCCACTACTGCTGTTTTACAACTACGTGGAGTTGCTGAGCGCTCACTGTACTCCTTCCCCCCGAACCTCTATGTGCGCAATTTCTCCGACCGCGTCATCTCTCCTGACTTTACCTTAACTATAAACATACATCGTATAGCATTAGGAAATATAAAATGAAATAATACTCCAACACTCTACCACACTAAGAAACTAATATTTGGGGACCAGCGTAATACTTACCCATCATGCATATGTATAATATAAAATATGAAAATAAACTATTTATAAAATTAATTGCAATTCGAATAAAATCCTGACTTGATGACGTAATAAACTTTAAAAGCTCTATTACC
Source organism: Maratus michaelseni (assembly GCA_963931845.1). NCBI lineage: Eukaryota > Metazoa > Arthropoda > Arachnida > Araneae > Salticidae > Maratus > Maratus michaelseni. Next base: position 179,955,552 of record OZ007596.1, on the reverse strand, counting down.
GAATTGCGTAAAAGAAACATCCTTATAACTCCAAAAGTGATAATCATATTAACTAGCGGTTTACTGCGTCGGATTAAGCGTCTCATTTCTAATTAAAATATTCATTTGAATTGCAATTTGAATGAAAAACAAGGTCATGAAAACTCGAAGATTGTGGGAAATAGGATTACAAATATCTCGGAAACTCATTATCCGACCCACTTCATTCTTTATGCAAAATTTGTTTTTTTTTATTGTTTTTTATATTCACTCCTTAAAATAAACAATTTCGAAAATTTTTATACACCTTTTATCTGAACGAATATTTCGAGAGTCCGAAAAAAATAGTTCCGGATAATCGAGGTTACTGAAATTCAATATGCTTCTTCTCATTATTACATACTAAGTACCTACCCAATATCAAGTCTCTATCTCAAATTGTTCAGGAGATAGAGCGTTTAGAGTCACACACACACACAGACGGACGGCAATTTTTTTTTCTTCTAAAAATATGTTTTTCGGAATCTCCAGTGTCTGAAACGTATAAATCCGTCAATTTTTGTTTTCGATTTTTAAAGCGATTACAAGACTTACCCTATACTACGTATGATGGATAAGTAATAAAACTTAAGAAAAGATTTTTGGTGTACTGTAGATTTAGAAAACACCATACACTGAAGATGATCCTGTATACAATTTACAGCTGAATAAACTTGATATAACGCTGCTAATTACAACTAGGGTGCATTGAAATTAATGAAATTATTTTTCTTTCTTTATGTAATAAGAGAAATACAGTTCTAGATTATGAATGTACGTGCGCTATTCACAGGACACCAAATATTTTATTGTAACAAAGATATGTATGAAAACCAAGTAATAATGCTTTGAAATAACACCACTCTTTAAAGAAATGGCTGATATTAATCTGGAATGCAACGTCATATTTTTCAAACCAGTTTTAGAGTTGATGATTTTGGTAGATATGGTAGATTAGATGGTGACTATAACGAAACTGCCAGTCGGCTGGCTCACCAGTGAAGAGCGTTGTCATAGCAACATCGCTAAAGTGATTGGCATCCCGATTACTAATGATATACTCAAGTGAGGATGAAATGAGCAGTCAGGTTGCAATTTATTGTACACAAAATGTCACTGCGCAAAATTACCATGCAACATCACCCCCCCCCCCGCACTTTCTCGCCAGAGAATTGTCAGTTTCGTTATCTACACAATCTAGTCTATAACATATACTAAAAGCCTCTTCGATAAAATTGGTTGCCAAAAAATGACGCTGCCTCCCGGAGTATAAAATATGCATTTTGTTACATAAATGATGGCTATTTATACGGGAAAGGATATAAAGGTGATTTTTCGCTATCGCTAAGAGGTTTTGTATAACGAAGTGTAAAACGCAGAATTATATTCTGATAACACCACCAATGTTTAGAGCCATACATTTCAAGGTTTATAACTGATTCAAAGGATAGTATTGATTGTGTTTCTTTACACAAACACACAGTAAAAAAAAGAACACTGTTATGCATTCCGCTGTTATCTGATAAATGAAAAATAGTTCTATATGTTATCAAACTTGAATTTCTAAATATCAGCTTTACTGAATTTAATTAAATTTTAATTCTATGGTAGTGATTTCGAAATGACATCTAATGTTATATTATTATAAAAACGCCTATAACTACTTAATAAAAAGTACAATGGACTAATAAAGTTTAATGTTGAATATTTTAAATGTTACTTTAACGAAGATATTGGGCATACTGTAGGGTTTATACAGAAGTTTTGCTTTACAAAGTTATTAGTTTCAAGTTTCAAGTATACCTAATTCGAGTAGAATATTCAAATGGTTAGCTGCTGCTGCTAAATTAATTTCAGCTGTGTCAATATAAAAAATGTTGTTTTATAATAAGAATAAAAAATACTTATTTGATATATTTTTTAAGATTATGAATCTGCGTTTACTGTTTTCACCTTCGTTCATAACTTGGCATTTTTGTCTTCTTGTTATTCATAATTTTTTGTGATGTCTTCAAGTTCATAAAATATGCAATATTTCCGTGTAGGGCATGTTTTAGGTTTCTTTGTATGGAATACCAGCATTTTTTTAAAAGTATTTCCTAGACTTATACATGTATTTTTAATATCTTGTACTTGAACGATTTTTATCATTTGTATTTTTGTTTCTCTAGTCTCTCTGATATACATTTTTGTAGTTTGTATTCCACGTTTCCTCATGTAAGTTTGAAAACTTACGTGTTTTAAGTAATTGTAACATGTCACGTACCTGCAGTAAGATTTATTGCATATTTATTGCAGGCATAAAGAAATTTATATACTGTAAAAGCACTTATTTTCGCGAGGCTTTCATTTTCGCGATTTTCGCGAGCTCGTCGTAATCGCGAAAATTTAAGCCTCGCGAAATATTTTTTTTTTACGCCTCAAATAATAATAAAAAACCGAAATTTTTCACTTATCCAAAATTTAATGATTACCGTTACTTAAATAAGAAATGAGTACAAAAATTTCTTGAATTCTTTCAACTATTTCTTGAATACTATACAACTATTTCTTAAATAAAAACAATAATACAACTAATAGAATGCAGCTCATTCACTTACAATATTTATACCAGCTTCTTTGAAGCCATTCAAAATTATCTCATGTTTGGCTTGAACACCGTTAAATGTGCGCACAAACCAAGAAGTGTTAATCGGTTTTAGTCGTGATACTCACAGGTCCACAGATTATTTTTCCTCTAGAAATTTAAGCTCATTAGAATACCACTCAATAAACTCATTCTTGAGCAAACGCTTGAACTCGCCATTTATAGTTAAGTCCAAAGACTGGTGCTCTCCTGTGCAGGAAGCGGGTACAAAAACTGGAATAATATTCCTTTTCTCTAGTTCAGCCATAAAAAGATGATTTTGGTGTGCCTTAAAAGCGTCGAACAGTGCTACACCAGGTTGTTCTGGAACTAGTCCGAGAAGCTCTCTGCTTGTCGTAATAAGGTACAAAAATATTCTCGATGTAGCGAATCATTGTTTCAGTATTGCTCCAGTGCGAATCGGTGTGCCACACATCCCAGTCTGCGGGAAATCTAAACTTTGGATGACAATAAGGAAAGGGCAGCTGACATCACTGTTGGTCAAATTGCTGTTGGTTAGCAAGAAACACCTGTTCGTTCTTTATGACTCCTACTCTACACATGAGTACGGACGATTTGATTGGTCTTCATTTAACACGTCGATTATATGATTGTTCTACGTCGCCATGTCGATTCCTGAAATGATCGCTACGACAAAAATGCATAGATTGGTAGATTGGTTGACGGAAGTCTTTATTTGTAAACATGCCCTTTCCTTATTTGTTGTTTTTCCAGCGTACAACAACTGTGATGGAAGTAGGTTTCCAGAAAGAGAACATGCTAACAAAAGAGTCATCTCTCTTTTATCTTTCATGCCTATTATGGACATTTGTTTTGAACCACGTTCTTTCAATGTGTATTCAGATGTAGGCACAAACTTTGAGTTTGTCTGATCGAAGTTAACGAACATCTCAGGGGGAAGAACATTTTGTTTGTGTTGTATGCCCCCGTGTTGTTTTTAGAGCCGGGGGGGGTGACGAACTTTTCGGGCAAAAGGAAGTTTCTTAATGCCTTATGCAAAAGGGGTTCTATTTAGGTAGTTTAGGGATTTTTCCAATTTTGGTTCTGTTCATATAAAATTCGCGAAATTTTCAGCTCGCGAAATCACCGATATCTATATTTTTCCGAAAATTACGGCTCGCGAAAATAAGTGCTTTTACAGTAGTTGTAACTATTGTTCAATTGATGAACTTCATCGTAACTATTGACTGTAAGTCTTCCATAGCTTTTAAACAAAACACTTTTCGTTTGATTTTTGGGCTTGCATATTCTTAGTTAGTGATCTTAAACCTGTGGCCTGAGCTCCACCACGCTACAACTATTTTATAAGATAAAAGTTGCCATATTTAGTGGTATAAATTTTGCAAATAAATAAGGCAAATATTACATTACGGAATATGTAATGTCAGACGACTTTTAGGCGAAAAGTTGTACGATCCCAACTCAAAAGACTTGCTCTTTGGGGTGTGTGTGTGGAGGAAGCTTCCGTGGGCCAAAGGGCTTCCGTTGGTGTTTGGCGCTTATGATCTAATCAGGTTTTGTGCTTAAAATCACTATACAAACAATCAGTGTGTATGTCCTTTTGCTCAGCTGTTGTATTTTAAAAATCTACTTTTTTATAAAAATTTCATTAAATTTAACCGCATTGACTAGCATGAAATTTCATTACATGATGGTATTTTGGCTGGGAATAAAAAAATACAATTGTAAATGGTAAAATTTTTGAGATCTCGAGAAACGACGATTCTACAAATATTTTTCAAGAATTAAAGAATACAAAATTTGAAGTTAAGAAAAATAAAATTTTATTACGCACTTTTAAAACATAACGCTGCAATTTCGTCATTCTTTAACAGGATATATACGCAGATATTTATCTTAAATTATGAAACGGTAAATTACTTTTACGAAAAAAAAATCGAAAAAAGTTGAACTTTATTAATCTTTAATAAAGTTAAATATTTTAACGAAAGTTATATATGAAATATATACAAATTCTATACATTTTTTTCTCTTTTCCATTTAATCAATGTGTAAATCAGTGCGCAATGTAAGCAAAAAAGTAAAATCATGCATCAAGCATAGATTATGACAAAGTTTCCAACGCTTCCAGAATACTTTAACAAACCTTCGCTGTTTAATAAGGTAAATAAAATACATAAATAAACATTTTAAAAAACGCAAAACACATTTGAAAACCATATTTAAGAAATTACAGGCCATAGACAGAAAAATACTCCAATTATTTTTTCCATCCCTGTATATAATTTATAGATTTGTATGTACTCTATATAGTATGCTACAATTTAGCTTTGTAAGAAAAAACACAACACTTGAAAATTCATCTTCAGCAGTTTTAATCAATAAACGGTAACATATTTGACTTTTGTTTTTGCACAGCCCTGTATATTACCTTAAGATTTTTATACATTTCACATATTATGCTAAAGTTTAATTCAGGCGAAAATACGCTGTAAACTATTGAAATTACACTTCCAGAAATTACCATAGAAAAGCGACCATATATCCAGTTCTTGTGTATATGATTCTATATTATATTCAACAAACATCTCTTAGTATATAAATTATCTTTCACGTTCAAAATGCATAACTCGATTAAAAAACACATTTAAGCAATTTAATCCGATACACAGAAATGCTTACAAATTTTTTTGTATAGCCCTGTATATGATCTATAGTATCTATGCATACCACATAATATACAAAAATTTAGTTAAACGCATACCTCACTAAAAGAGCACTTATACCAATTACCGCTTATATACAGTACTGTATCAGAAATCTTTTTTGTGTTCCTGTAAATAAACGATAAATGTTATGCACACCATATTATACAAAACGTATTTTGTAGTAAACCTCAGTAATTCAAGGGAATTTCATTATAAGTGAAATAGTCTAACATAATTAAAATACGTTGCAAGCAGTTTTTCCCCGATAGACCATTAAGTAACCTAATACGTTTGTGTGACCCTGTTAAATGAATGATAAATATTTTACACTCTATATTCTACAGAAAGCATTATTCAGTGCACCCCACAAATTGATATCAGTGTCATTATGTTTGCTATAGTGTAACATGAATAAAATAAACTGCAAACGATTTTATCCCCATATATCATAAAATGGAGGAATTCTTTTGATTTTCCCTGAAATTATAAGTACTAAACGTGCAATATTCGATAGTAAGGATCTGGTAGGGAACTTCAGTGATGTATATCAATTTCAATATATTTGAAATAATATGACATGATTAAAATAGACTGCAAGGGATGTTTCCCCATAGATCGTAATGTAACGACATTCTTTCGTTGCGCCTCTAAACGAAGTATAAGTACTTAATTATCAATACCGACCATGTCATTGAATATATCAATAACATATATAAATTGTAGGGCTATCCAAGTGCATTTACGTGAGTTAGAGAACGGATAGACGGAGAGTAATACAGATAGACGGCCAGACAAATCGAATTCATAAACACTTTTCAACTATGTTGGGAAGTGATAAAAAGTGTAACAAAAAAATAGAAAATAATTCAACACAGAATTATTTTTTTAATTCATAGGTTTGGTAGTAAGAAAAAAAGAGACAGGCAGAGTTGGAATATCTTTATTATTCCCTATTCATTTAAAAATAACTTATAAATTGTATCTGACCTGCAAACCCATATTAGAATATAATATGTCGGTTATGAGGAGAACAATGGCTATTTTGACTAGAAATCCATTTCATTTCCTTTTTTAAATGTATCGTTTTTTTCGAAAACATACTTTAAAAAAAGGCAATATCCTACTTATTCATCTAATAATTCTTTCATTGTCCAATGTATTTTTCTAAATCCCAGTTTTAAACATATTTTTTTTAAATTTCTAATAATAATAATTTAAAATTTTCAATTAAGACATTTTGATAAAATTTTGAGCATTATTAAAAAAGCAAAACAAAAAGTATATATTTATATACAAAGGGAAAATTAGCATATTTCTAAATTGAAGTAAAATACTTTTACATCAAACAGTGTCTGAACATTCATGTAAAGGTAAAATTCGAATACTTCTAATCATAAATCAATTTTATCGTTAGTAACTGAATTACTATCAAAAATTTACAATTACTTTTTAATATTTGTCTAAAATCATTCTTATTTTATTTGTCAATATTTTTATTCGAAATTTTGAGTCTTCTCTGAAAATTCTACAATGATAGGACTATAATATTTTAAAATATCAGCTTTATTGTTGAATTCAGGGATTTAGCATCAGTAAAGTAGAACAGACTTCCCAGTATTTTTCTCTAATTTTATTTTTATTTTTTCTAATTAATATTTCCTGAAAATTTTATAAGTTATAGCACCAAAATCATGGGAAAAATTCTATGGGTTTCTAATATGATTTTTTTTATGTAATGTTTATTATTTAAAATCAAATGTAGAAGTAAAAAAAAAAAAACAACTGAGAATAAAAAACTCTACATGGTATATGAAATACCTTTCGGAACGTTTTAAAATTATTTTATTAGTTTTAATCATTATTTAAATCTATTATCATCTCAAAACGTTTTTCATGTCATTAACATATAAAAATCGGTATTAAAAATGTCTTTACACAAATATACAAAAATATATTTTTTTTAATCTTTAGTGTAAACAAGAGTTTTTTTAACCACATTTTTTCAGTTTAATTTACTGAATATATTTACTTTATGAATTCTATTCATAAATCATTTCTAAAATCAAAAGTAATTGCTTAGTTCAATTTATAAAAGCTCCATAATATTTATTTTAAGCTTAACTGATATTAAACCTTTTTTCTTGCGAAGTGTTTTTTTTTTTTTTTAACGTATAAAATTTTACAAGCTAATACAAAACATTTAATTATGTGTAAAATAAATTTATTTAATGGAAAAAGTGCAGAATAAGAATGTCTAAATATTTAAAAATTAAACATTAGCTTAAATGTTAACGTAATAATTTAATTCAAGAAATAATTCTTTGAAAATAGTCGCTAGATGTTAATTTGTTTAAAAAAATTGAGAAGGATTGATTCTGCAATGTAGTGCTTTTGTATATTTTGCAAAATACACATGCTTTTGTAAGTACATAGAAAAAAAAACATAATTATTTCAGTACATTGTAGAAATACAAGGACGTAGGTGGTTTAACAATAAAAATATATTAATCCTCATCACGATAAATCAAGGTCATAATGAAAACATTTTGTGAGTCTCCAGGTTTTGTTATATATTATTATAATTATTTATAATGCATTGTCGTGAATACTCGGCTTTTTAACATGGAAATTATCGGAATTAATATTTTAATCTTAGTAATTATAATCTTAGTTTAATCTTACTAATTAAAATTTCATTCATTAAACCATTTAAACTGTATAAAATTTTATCTTATAAACTGGAGCATCACTGCTACAAATTTTGTTTTTATTATGTGCAGTAAATAATTGTTTAAAATTCTGCGAAAAGATTTAGATTTTTATCTCTCTTGCTTTATTAAAAGTAGTAATTATGAAATATTTATTAACTAGTTATTTTCTTTACCCCCCTTTCTTTGTACACCAATTCTGTTTTAAGTATTCAGCTAAGGAATTTGAAAAGAATATTTGTTGCTAGAAATTAATTTTAATTTTTAAGATCAAAGATAAAGTAATTAGTAATTTCTCTTGTTGTTCAAAGGAAAGTGAAAACATCCTTCCAAAAAAGAATAAAAGAAGAAAAAATTACTTTAGTATTTTCCCGAATAAAACAATATATTATATGATTTTTAAATAAACAACATTTGCATAAAATTGTTTTGAAACTTGTCATTCAGCTATCAGCTGTTGTAATATAAATAAAAGCCAACAGGCAGTTAAGATTCAACAATGAAATATTTTAAACACTGTAAAGTTAAAAATATAAATAAAAAATAAAGAATGTAATAAATTTTCAAAAATATGCTTTAATTAATTAAAAGTTTCAAAATAATTAAATTATGATTAGCGTTGAAAAAACAGTTAAGAATTCCTGAATAGGTAGTTTAATTTATGCTTTTTATTCTTTCCTGTTGTCACATCTTAAGAAAGAAACAGATCAAAAGTTATATATATATATTTAATAAATTCACTAGCTCGCGCTTTCTACTAATCAGAAAAAAACATTGAATTTTCCATAATAAAGTTCGGTGTCCGCGCCAACTTTATATATTCCAACGAAAATGTTATTAGGATAATCATGAATTGCAGTCATGAAATTAGCCTGATGTTTTTCTTCTCGCATTGTCGGAGTTTTTTAAATTAATTTAATTTAATTTATTTTTTTTTCGGATTTCGCTGAGAACAATTTAGATATCACGAAAAAAAGAATGTATTAGCTGTAAAATCAATTTTGCAGTATTCGCCAGATATTCCATACTTTCTGCTAAATAATCTATACAACATTTAAATATAAATAATTTCACTTCTCAAATAGTATAAACATCAAACTTCAATACATAACAAAGATTTAAATAATATTTATACCAATGCTTTGAATGCAAATTGTGAATCTCCAACTATAATAAAGAAGGATGTTTGTGTGTGTGTGTGTGTGTGTCTGTCCGTGTGTTTGTGTGTTGTGTTCTGAAGAGTCCGCTGCACGCAGAACTACAAATTTGGGTGGGTAGGTACCTCTATGCATGTAATCTTGCACCTGGAAGCGAGATTTTGGAATTTTGGAATAGATTTTAATTTAATTTAATTTTTAATGCGATTTTTAGTGTTTTTTCACGTTTCTCTGCGATTTTTCCACATTAGTAACAGGAATCTGGTTCCAATCTTTTAGCCCAATATAGTAAATTTTATCGCCTTTTCAATAAAATTTATTCGAAATTCGTACAGCGATTTTTGAATTTTTCACGAATTTTTTCCTTCGACACTAAGTAAATTTGCCCAGAATGCTTGATCGGTTCGGTGGTTGCTTCCATTTCAGCGTCAGATACGCTCAGAATCGTCATTTTCTTTTACTCTTTTTAGCTTGGAGAAAGTTGATAATTCTTTAGAGATAAAAAATCATAATTTTAAAAGGGAAGGGCGGATTCTTTATTATCTCGATAGATTTTTTTCTTTTAATTTCATTTTTTTTATGCATTTTTAATTTTTTTTTCATGTTTTGCTGCGTTTTTTGTTTCAAATGACGTCACAAATCGCCCACTACATCATTAGAGGCAGTTGTGATTGGTAGCTGATAGAATTGTAAGCACGGCTGGAAGTCAATCGGGCAGTTGTGATTGGCAGATGAAAAGGTCGTCAGCTGATTGCAAATCGAACAACGAGTTGTGAATTTTTGCGATTTGTATTATGCGATTTTTAGAGTTTTCTCGTGTATACGTCATTTATGTATTTGATTTCAAGAATTAACAACGGTAACTTACTGTTTTTGTATGTAAAAAAAGTCCTTTTTTTCTGTCTAGAAAGTTAATAACATCGTTGGTTAAATTCTGTGGGGGAGGGGATAGGTGAGTATTCGGTTGCAGTTTAAATATCGCGTTAATGCTCCGATCGAAACTCCTTCCTTCCTCCCTGTCTCCAAAATCTGAACGTTAATGAGCAGGGAATGGTATTTTCTCGGGTTCTATGGGCCAATTTTAATGCAAATTAGTTCATTCAACTTAACACGAGCTAATTAAGATATAGATAACTAAATAGGTACAGATGTGTCGCCACATGGCGGTAGAAAATTGAATTAAAAGATTTTGCAGCGCATGCGCAGAACGCCTGCTATACGGTGACGTAGGCAGCAGGGACACGTGCCGGAGTTTCTATCGGAAAGAGTTTTATTTAGAACTGAGTGCATCCTCTAACGGTGGGAAGTGAAACTAAACAATTTTGCAATTAAAATTTTTCCGATTCGAACAAAGGGCCCGATTTCAACGACAACTGATTCATTCAATTAACATGAACTAATTAAGATATAGATAACTAATTAAGACATAGTGATGGCGCCTCCTGGTGTCGGAACTAAAAGAATTTCTGCGCGTGCGCAGAACGTCTTCTATACGTTGTCATAAGCAGCGGGGACACGTGCCGGAGTTTCGTTCGGAAAGAGGTTTGTTTAAAACAGAGTCCACCCCCTGTCGGAGGAAAATATAACTAAAAGATTTTGCATTTAATCTTGGTGCGAATCAAACGAAATATTTTCTGACATTCATCCGAGGTCTCCCAGGTACTAAATAAACTTCAGTATAATTTTTTCATCCGTTGGTTACCACCATTTATGAATATAAATATCCAGCGGGGTGATATATTTTCTCGGGTTCTATGGGTCCCATTTCCACGGGAATCGGTTCATTTAACTTAACAGGAACTAATTAAGATATAGTTAAATATTTAAGATATAGATTTGGTACTCCCTGGCGGTGGAAAGTTGAACTAACAGATATTTCGCGCGTGCACGGCACGCCTTCTACACGGTGCCGCAAGCAGCAGAAACTAGTGCTGGAGTTTCGTTCGGAAATAGGTTTATTTAGAACAGAATGCTCCACCTGGTGGTAGAAACTGGAAATAAAAGATTTTGCAGCGTGTGCCTAGCACGTCTGGTATACACGGTATCGTAGGCAGCGGGGTCACGTGTCGGATAATTTGTTTAGAATAAAATACATTCCCTGGCGGTGAAACTAAAAGATTTTCTTGCGCGTTCGCCAAAAATGACTATTTTTGTTGAAACCGCAAAAGAAAGTTACTGATTTGATAATCCCAGACAACGAAAGTTTCATTTTCACTCATCCTCGAGTATTAAGAAAAGTATTGGATTATTTGAATCGAAATTCACAGTTTATATTACCGATTCCGAAAATGCAAATTTTGTGAAAATCAGACGGTAACTTTTTTTAATTTTGACTAAAAACTGACCCGTTTTGAATCAAATGATTCAGACATTTGAGGGGGTGGTATGAAATTTACTTCCGCTTCGGGACTAACTCTCTATTTAATTTCCGAAAGAGAAAGATACCCGTGCAAGGGTTTCGTGCAGCGATTTTTAGAGTGATTCAGAGTTTCGTATTATTTTTTTATGGGACCGGGCAACGCCGGGCGGATCTGCTAGTGTTTAATAAGAATGCAGAATCAGACTATCAGACAAATATCATTCGCTACCTTTAACTATGATATTCAACATCGCAGACAATACTTACTTATTCAGATAATTTCGAAAATGGACACTTTTTCTTTTTATTTCATTGGCCAAAATATATTCCAGTATACTCTTATTGTACAGAAAACTTGCAATATCCTTCAATTGTTTTGACATATCAATTTCTTTATAATAATAGTTGTAAAATAATCCTGAATGTAATAAAGTTACATCATTTAAACAGATAAATGTTTTTTTCAAATATAACTTTGATCCGAATTTTAATCCAACAAAAAATTGGTAGAAAGTTTTTAAAACCTTTTTCTCTTTCATAAAATAAAAATTGCAATTCATTAAGAGGATTTGAAATTTTAGTAATTTTAGTTTTTAAATTATTATTCAACAACAGACAAATTCATCTGTGTAAATTTGTTTTAATGATTTTTGTTCTTCCTATCTATAATACTTTTAGTTAAATAATTACATTTTTGTTTCAAAAACGCAATCACTATTTTGTAAAAAAATATATTTCGTCTGCTTAAATCTATGTAGTATATATATGGAATTGTTTTATCAAAAACTAAATTCGTTTTAATGTTGGTTTTTGTATTTCAAAGTTTATAGGATTAATTGTTCCGAATAACATTTGGGAAAAGTAATCTTTTGCTGAAATAAATTTTCCGTATAAAACTTCGTTAAAAGATAAGATTTTTTATTAGACTAACGGATTTTTATAGAACTTCCCTAATGGCGGACAATTTTTTATCAAATTTATTGAGATTTTCTTAATTATTTTGAAATTATGAAAAAAAAAAATCTTTAAATGAATAAAATTGTAAGATTTGTATACGGAAGTTCTTGGACTTTTTTCTGTTTTCCTTAAGAGTAGAGGAGATAGGGGATGAGTGGGACATTTTCATAAAAATGTTTATTTTAATTTTATTAATATTTTATTTAAGTTATTATTAATATTATATATCGCATTTCATACATTAGGTATTTGTCTACATCGATGCACAATATTTATTCAAGATTATTATATACAGAAATATATTATGAAATTTAAAAAAAGTTCCTCTCTGTTCCAATCATCCCCACAGCAGGGATGGATGGGACACAAATATCTCTCTGTATTCAATGATACCAAATTAAAATTTATAATTATAATCTTATATGTCATTATATTTGTAATATATGATCTTATATGGCTGTTATATATTAGTGTTAGTAATCTAAGAAGTGAAAACCCAGTTAATTATGCATTAAAAAATTGTAATTTATATTATATATTTTAACTGAAATTTTAATAAATTACAAAGTTAAAGTTACACGGATGTGCAAACATTAGTAACCCGATAAATGTGGTCTATCTAAAATGTCATAAATGTGGTCTGTCAGTCGCATAAGCTGGTATAAAATCAGTTTCAGTGAATGTATTACTGTTAAAAAGCAAAATGGCAGTTTTCCTAAAACTATTGGTTATGTTTATGTTGTTAGTACTAAAAGCTGCCAAAAATGCGTCGTTGGCAAAAGCTGAGAGATTATAAATTGTAATATGCTCTCCAGGATTATTTGTCGGCCAATTATCTTGGACTGATCTCAGCTTTGCCTTTAAAGGCCCATAAACAGAAACATCCAATAGCTGAAGACGACTGTGGCTACAATGAGGAGGAAATATTAAACGAATAATTAACAAATTATTAATTTATCAACCTATATAATATTATTTAGTTAATAAAAAATCATTATCCTCTAGGGATGAATGAAGCAGTCCCATTCATCCCCATTTGAAATGTTCCAATCATCCCCATGATGCAAATATTCAATTGTCAGCCATTTTGTCTCAGAAATTATTTTGTCACAATGGTTAATATACATTCATTTTAATTACCAATATTGAGCCTTGAAATAAATAACTATAACATATCTTAATTGTTTATAATGCATAAAATATGTAAACAACTTCAAATCTAAAAAAAAAAAAAAAATACTTTTAAGCCAAGTTTTCAGGAAATGCAACTTTGGAGGAAATTGAAAACAACCATGTAGTCTTAATTTTGGTTCTGAAACGCACTATGATAGTGTCATTATGAGGATAGGAAGCAACTGAAAAAAAATGTGTGTAGCCTAAAATATTGAGAATGTCCAATCCATCCCTTGTCCCATTCATCCCCCAGTTCCCCTACAGCCTTTTTCAAAATATATTGTAATGGATTGGAGATCCATCAGCATATTTCATTCTGACAGGATCAAAATAATTCCAGAATAAAATGGAGTGATTGGTCTTGATTGGAAACTATTGTAAGAGGATTATCCTAGAGAGAAGAAATCCTTAGTTCTTTTCAAGTAAGAATGAAAAGCTTACATGCTGTGTATAGCCTTGCTAAATGTGTGTAAACCTTATCCAAAGGAATATTATCTGAAGGGGTTTAAAATATGTCAGGAAGGTATTTATATGAATGGCATGACTAAAAATGTGTATTTCGAAGAAACCTGGATACCAAGGTGTAGGAGGATGGAAGAAAAGGTCTGTCATTCAAGGAAGATCAGTGAATTATGCACAGGGGAAGATGATAGAATTTTTCACCATTGAGGGAAAGACTGTTTTTTAGTTATGGTGAGTCGGACCTTGTTTTTTGGGGGGTTCCTGTGATGTACAAAAATGTCTTGTAAATATCATCTACATTTTCACTATCATGTTATTTTACAATGGTTGTTTTTAAATACAACTTTTTTGCTTAATACAATATGATATGTTTAGTTATACGTATGCGACCACGATACCACAACATCAATGTTAATGATTAATTTGATATTCAGAAATGAATTTCATAAACAAATATTTATTCCTTAGTTAAATATAATACAAAATATGCCAGATTAGAAATCCCAACTCAAATTTGTGGTAGTTGAAAATGGACAGCTGAAATTTTCATGCATTTAACAATGTACAGGGTGTCCACTCTCAACGGTGTCCAAAGGCTAATTTTTAATTCGTTAGTCATTGGCATATAGTTCCAATTGCAAACATGTTTTGAATGAGATAAAAAAGTATTTTAAAAGCGATTTGAATTACTAAAAACATGTCTTAGAAAGTTACGGATTTTCATTTTTATACGGTCGCCCGTCCTATAAGTGATATTTAGTAAAAATTTCCTATTACACTAATAAGTAACACAAAAAAGTTCTATTCTTATACGATTAAAACTAATCGAGTAATAGACATTTAAAGTATAAGCTTTTTTTTTTTGGTATGAAATAGGGGATATTATCAAATTTACTAGAAATGTATATAACCGTCGGATATATATATATATATATATATATATATATATATATATATATATATATATATATATATATATATAAAGCTGAGAGTAATATTAATATTACAATATAAATTTGAAATCTATTTTTATTCTGACATATTAAAGCAAACTGTATAACCTGTGCTAAAAAATATAAGTAAACAAATAACAGAATTTTTTAAAAAATGAAATGATGAAAAGCAACAGTCTCAATTTTTTACAATATAAGACATATGTTAAAATACAATTATTTTAACTAATCTGAAACTTAATTAATAACAATTAACACTATCGTAATATTTGTACGATGTGACTACTTTCAGTTAAAGTGCATACATACGCGAAATAAATTATAAAGGACTTTGTGTACGATCCCTCGAAGCATAGCCCAAATCATCTGTGTTCAAATGCAGAAAATTGGTATAAGTCATGCAATTCAAAGTTTCATAACTTGTCCAATTTTAGTGTTAGATGAATGGAACTTTTTTTGTCTTGCTTATTAGTGTAATAGAATTTTTATTTAATATAACTTATAGGAGTGAGGTACTAATTAAATTTTGTAACTTTTTAAGAAATGTTTCTATTGATCCACATCGCTTTTAAAGTACTTCTTTAGCTCATTTAAAACATTTTTGCAATCTGAACTACAATAGAACCTCGATTAATTTATCCGGAAATCGGCTTAACCGAAATACTTTAAAACCTTTTTTTTAATATAAAAAACTTTATTTTTAAATAAGTATGCTGTTTATGAAATGAATAAATAACGTTAACTTACTTATTTGGACCATTGCGTAAATGCAGGCATTTTTTTTTATATTGAAACATACAACACTTCATTTCTGTACAAAATATGTTGCGATTTTTTTTTTGTTTTTTTTTTTTAACGTCAATGATGCCTTATCACGAAACCTTTTAAACAAAAACACACCTGACGCTGTTGCATCTTCCTGTACCTCAATATAATTGAAGTTCCAGTATCAACTGTTTTCAACGTATTGAGCACATAATGCTTTTAAAAACCCGTTCGTGCTTTAAAATATTACTCATTGTAAATAAAGTTTGGAAGAAATTAAAACACGTGTAAACAGGAAGGGAGAATCGCACAGAATACGGACTCCTACTGCAACTGAAAGCACGAACGCGTTACCCGACTGTCGGGGGAGTGAGAAGGGCGAGTAGTGCCATCTGGTAGAATAAAATTAGGAAACTTCCCGGCTGTCCGAAAATTCCTATGGAACCCCGGTCAGCAGAAAATCCCTTTGTCCCATGCTTTTCGGATAACCGGGGTTTTACTGTACATGGCTATGACTAAAAGTTTAAGAATTAGCGATTGGACACTGTTGAGAGTGGACACCCTGTATATTTAATACATGAATTGGTCATTATGACGGGTACTTCAAGATGCATATTTTCGTGATATCTTTCGCTCACTGTACAATAATTAATACAGTCGAACTATGTTATGAGAAGCAAGTGTATTATAAAAAGCCTCAACCGTTACTTTCAATACCCGTGAAAATAATAAAAATCTTAAACTGACTAATTAAACTAATTACGACTGTTATTATTTTGTATTATCTCAATACTAAAACTAACTTAATATCATAAAGATAACATAAAATAGTCAGCCTTAGCTTTTGTTCCTACACTGAATTTTTCCTTTTACCGTCTTCCCGAGTTGCTTTTGGCATCGGGTTCTACTAAATTTCCTTCTTAGCTCTTTTGCTATTATAAGGAAAAAATATATTTACAATATTTTTTGCATCTTAATTGCAAAAATTTATCTAAGAACAGGTTATAATTAATTATCTTTGCACTTCATAATTTAATTATTTGAATCTTAGATAAACTAATTGTTTGCATCTTATTTAAATTAAATTGTTTGCATAAGATTTTAGATTAAAAAAGATAATAATTATAAAAGCTAAAAAAATTGTCTAGCTGTGATGAGGCCTTTCCCCTCCTCCCCCCCCCCTATGCTCACCATTCCGACTCCAATCAAATTATCAAAGCGCACATCCAGATTGCTCCTACATCAGCATCATTCTACCGAAGCCTGCTGCGAGAGAACTTTTATATTTCTGAATCTTCTGATGCCATCTCCATAGACTGTTCTCATCTAGATGGGAAGTAAACGTGGGCATTACGCCCCACGTAGGCATTCTTCAGTAATCGTCTTTGATCTTTGATCTTTAGTGAGGGACATTATCTTTAGACGGGTCTTTTCTTTAGCAAACAGAATTGATGTCAAAGCCTCTAAAAAAATTGTAATTCCAAAAGAAATTCTTTTGCAATTTCTTGGTTGGGGCGGTCTCCTTGAATGTTGAATTTATGTGTGGTAACACAGATAACTTATTGAATTTTTGTCAAAAGTTGTAATGTACAAATATAATCCCTGAGAGCGAACAATGTTCGACAAGAAAGGAATTTCTTTCTTAATTCTGCCTTGTTTTTCAACGAAAATCACATTGGAATAAACAGATGTTCTGCTCATATTAGCCGTTATCCTGTTTTGTACCTCGTAAAACTAGTCGTTGGGGGCCACCGTTATACTTATCCATCATGGAAATGCATAATATAAAATATGAAAATAAAACTTGTGTAAACCATTTATAAAATGCACTACAATTCGAATAAAATCGTGGCTTGATGACGTCATAAACTTTAAATGCTCTATTACTGAATTGCGTAAAATAAACATCCTTATAACTCCAAAACTGGTAATCATATTAACTAACGGTTTACAGCGTCGGATTAAGCGTCTCATTTCCAATTAAAAAATATCTTTGAATTGAAATTTGAATGAAATACAGGGTCAGGAAAAATCGAGGAGTGTGGAAAATTGGTTTACAAACATCTCAGCAACTAATTACCCGATAGACTTCATTATTTATGCAATATTTATGTTTTTTATTGTCTTTTATATTTACTCTTTAAAATAAACCATTTCAAATATTTTTATATTCCTTTTATCAAAGTTAATATTTCGAGAGTCCGGAAAAAAAAATAGTTCTGGATAATTGATTTTACTGAAATTCAATAAGTTTCTTCCCATTATTACATACTAAGTACATACCAAATTTCAAGTCTCTATCTCAATTCTTTCGGGAAATACAACGTTTACAGACACACACACGTACATACACACAGACAGACGGACGGCAATTTGTTTTTCCTAAAAATATGTTTTTCGGAATCTCTAGTGTCTGAAACGTGTAAATCAGTCAAAAAAAATTTTTCGATTTTCAAAACGATTACAAGACTTACCCTATACTACGTATGATGGGTAAGTAAAAGTGCAGAAATCTTAATGTAATGGACTTCTCTGGATCACGGACAGTAAGATAATCAGAGCAGAAGCCTGATCACAAAGCGTTGTATGTTTCAGAAAGAATTGTTTTATCTTTACTGAGGCCGCTTGTTTTTTAACAATAACTATTAAGATATTACAATTAATCAATTAAATTCAATTGTGTTTCGTGACAGATAGTGCTTCACAAGCATGCTTACCTGTATAACAAGAAAATAATTCTGGTCCTGTGTTTTGTTCATCAATATGTTGAAACATTTTTAAAATTGTTTCAACCAATATTGTTCAAAAATGTTTTATTATGTAGTGCTTTAGTTTTTTCAATATAATTGTTTTAATTTAAAGATATAATATAATTAAAAATAATATTTTTGTTAAACTTTTCATAAATTAAAAATAATGCATGGCCAAAAGATATGAACCTATTTTAAAATGGGTTTTACATTATGTTTCTATGCACACAAACCAACCTCTGTACATTATTAGAAGTGTATGTGAAAAAAAAATTATAGTTTTATCAAACATAGTCAGTTTTGATAGTATTTTCGAAAATTCAAGTTCAATACACTACCTAAAGATATTAAAAGATTTTATATATATATTACATTATTCTTCTAATTCCAAAATGTGACTTTTACGCACTATTAGAAGTAGATATCAATATTTTTAAATATATATTTTTTTAATGTTTCATCGTTAATTAAAAATATATCAATTTTGATCATATTTTTAAAATTTCAAGTGTTATGCACGACCTAATGTTATTAACCGATTTCAAATGTTTTGTGTGTTATTCTTCTAATTACAAAAGGCAACTTTTCCGCATTATTAGAAGTTGATCTGAAAATTTTCGATTTTTCGAGCCACCTTACTGTACCTTACTCTATGATATAATCATTTCTTTGTGGCGCTAATCCTCCTAAACAGCTAGGTCGACGACAATATAATTCAGCATCGTTCGCATAAAAAAATAATCAGTCACACCCTAGAGAAATAACTCAAAATGATAAGTGCTGTACACTTAAAGTTAAAAAATCAAATATAAATCTGTGTGCATGGCTAGGTAAACTCTGCTTCATTTGCGAATACCCGGAAAATGGCTACTTAAAAACCTTATGGAAAACTTACACGTCTTTGCCAAGAACAGGATCATGATATAGTCCTACCACGTGCAAGTATGAAAAATCGAATTTTTGAAATTCTCAAGACAAACTTTATTTCGATAGCTAAAGTAATATTAATGGTCATTTCAGAATTAGAAATTATCAATGTCTGTTTAACAATATCAAGTGAGTGTTTGCTAATTAATTCACTCGGATCAAGTTTGTGCAGGCACTACATGTGTTTCACTAGTAGTAATTTTTGTTTAAAACATACACTAAATAAAACTATATGATTTACATATTTACTGTTTGAGTAAATATTTTTAGTTATTTTAAAAATTGTAGTATTTTTTCTTTTAATTTAGTACTTTACTGAGGTAATCCTTCATACTCTTCAAAATATTTCACGTAAGAAAATGGTCATTATATCTGTAATTTGCAGCGACATTCTCCAAGAAGTTAACATTATTTATTGCAAACGATTACTTAAATTTTCCCAATACGTTTCACATCCATTGAAAAAAAAAAAAAAAAAAAAAAAAAAAAAAAAAGAGTACATTATGTATTATTGCAAATAATATCATATAAGAAATCGATTTTATTTGCTAAATAAATTATTCTGATTCAATTTGCTTAAATTTGTTTTTAATTTTAAAGAGAAATAATGCAATCTATCTACTATATATATAAAATGCAAATGGGAATTTCGTTCTGGCTGCTTATAACTTGAGTTCTCTTGATTGGATATTGATGGGACTTGCAATAGTAGTTAGATAGTTTTCCAGGAAATGTTTTAGTATGTAACATCTTGTTTTCCGTTGCTCTGTTACAGAATTATGGAGGAAAATTCCATAATCAGATGAACTCGATTATGAAATTTTAGCCTGTTTAAAAATATTTTGCTGAATCGATTTCGAAAAAAATTGCATTGTCAGTTAGATAATCTGTCAGAGACTGTTATGGTGTGTAACATATCGTTCTACGTTGCTTAGTTATAGAATTATAGGGGAAAGTTCTAAAATCAGGTAATCCTGATTAAGAAAGATCAAACCTTTTAAAAAGTTCCACTAGATGGATTTTGAAAAGACTTATTTTGTTAGTTAGATATTTTTAGGAATAGTTTTAGTATATTGACTATAGTTCTACGGTTCTTTAATAAATCCTACTGTAAATGATTAACTAAATGAGTTGGTCCTTAACAGCATAAATTTTGTCTGACACATTAGAAAGTATAATAGCGCAATGGCTTTCGCATTGATTGCAGCAAAGCGGAAATACACTTCAGGGAAAATGTCCATGTTGCTTTAAAACACAATGTTGAATTCACGGATATATTTCGTTTGAGAAGTTCGTTTTAGAGAAACCGACAAGCATAGCTTACGAAGCCTGTTAGTGTTTGGCCGACATTGCCCTTACAAGAAAAATAATTACCGTATTTACCCGCGTATACGTCGATTCCGCGTATAAGTCGAACGCCACTTTTCCAATCAAGAAATTTGAATTTTTTTAAAAATACATTATTCAAAATCACCTGGAAAAAAAAGAAAGTACTAAATATACAATAATAAAGAAACTTTATTTATTTATTTATTTATTTTTTGTACATTTATTCGAAATCATCTGAAAAAAAAGTACAAAATATACAATAATGAAGATAATGATATGCTAAAATAATATACAAAGTTAAACTGATTCAATGTCCGATTCAGTATCGGACTCGCCAAACAATTCACAAAAATCCTTCGTCGTCATCGGCACATCATTATACACGTTTTCAGTCTCTGTATCGCTACATTCTTCCTCGTCGTTAACATTTTCGAAAATGGCATCATCTTCTGTGCCGTCTAGTGTGTTGCTTATGCAGCATTTCTTGAACGATTTTATAATCATTTCGGAAGGAATTTGATTCCACGCATCTTTAACCCGCTGGGCAATTAATGCAATGTCGGGCTTTCTATTACCGTCCTTTGTAAATGTTGGCAAACCGGATGAAATCCATTTTGCCCAATATTTTCTAACATTTGCTTTGAAGGGCTTATTGAGGCAAACGTCTAGGGGTTGAAGGACGAATGTCAGCTCTACCGGGATTACAGCTACAGTCGTTTTCAGTTCTTTCGACACTTTATTCACGTTTTCAGAAAAGTGGCCATGAAACGAACCGTAAACTAAAAGAGAAGGTTTTCTGAAAACAGCAACCGGTCTTTTACTCCACACATTTTTAAGCCAGTCGACTGTTCCGTCAGCATCCATCCACCCCTTTTCATGGCCTCGAATCAGCACACCACATGGAAATATAACGTTTTTCGGCAACATATTTCTTTTAAAAATAATCAACGAATGAAGCTTACTACCGTTGGCCAAGCAGGAAAGAACGACCGTAAAACGTGTTTTTTGGTGCCCAGTCGTTTATACCAAAATGTTTTTCCCCCTTGCAGTTCACGGTTTTGTTTTCTGGTAGGTCGAAACACATGGGTGTTTCGTCCATATTTCCTATATGGTAAAATTCAAAAGAATTCATTTTTCTTTTATCGATGACGTATTATTGAAATTTCATAATCTCTGCTTCCAAGTCAGATGGTAATTTTTGTGCCAGTTTAGTGCGCTGGGGTAAAGTCAAACCATGACGATTCATAAATCTAGTGCACCAATGTTCTGATGCACGAAACGTGTTTGGAACACCATACTTTTCTTCTTTTGCAAGCTTCATTGTCCGTAAACGTATGGCAGTTCTACTGCTAATAAAACCATTCTGCCGGCACTCTACAACCCAATCATGCAATACATTTTCGAGTTCTGGAAAGGGCAATTTTCCATGCCGCAAAGCCTTTTTTTTTTAATTCTGGGATGTTTTCTAGCTTTGCCTTATTCTTGCGCCAATCACGAATCAATTTTTCTTGAACCCCAAACTGACGAGAAACAGCACAGTTGTTAAACTCTTCCGCAAAAGAAATAACTTTAAGTTTAAATCCAGCTGCGTATGAATTGTGTTTCTGTTTTCTAATAACTAAATCAGCCATATCAGTAGAAACAAGGAGAAAAAGTGCAGTAAGATAAACGAAGAAATAATGAATAAGTGTACTATGAAGAACACGCAAGATATAACGCGGGTCACGTGTGTTTAGAGAGTCAGATGTTTCTAGCCACTCGCGGACGACTCAATTGCACATAGGGGTGATACATTCTCGGAATTTTATCTACTGATCTCTCAGAGGGAGGGGGTGGGGACTGTTGTAGTAGGCGTGCATTCATCGCCAACACCAAACCCGTCACTCAGTCTCCAAACCTTTACCTCAGCGCTGATAAGGAAAAGCAATTAATTCCTCTTTTTCTCTCTTGGTATGGAAATCGACAGTGAACGTCGTCATTGTGTTATGGAATGCGAAAAGAGAATAATTGCATTTCAAAAGGGCATTTTGGACTTCTGGTAAAAAAAAAAAAAAAAATAAAAAATAAGGACCCTCGTATAAGTCGACCCCTCCAACTTTAAAGTCTTTTTTGTCCAAAATTTCTCGACTTATACGCAGGTAAATACGGTAATATAACTTTATAACTTTATTTCATTGTTCTATAACAAGGAGACATCTATATTTAACTATATAGATATTTATTGCACATATTTACAAATCGAGGTAAAGCGAACCGCTGCTCAGAACATTCATTCTTACGCTCATGTATCGTGTTCCTGATTCTCATGAATGCGTTTACAAATGAGCCTGTTTAGTGGCGCCATCTCAGGTTACAGATTAATTCTAATCTTTCAATGATATATAACGATAATAATAGTTTTTTTTTCAAGAAATATGCACTTTAACAATCTGAAAAAGTAATGAATTACAATGTAAGCCGTAATATTAGAAAGAAACATTATAGTAAAATAGTTCTAAAATAGAAACCCCTAAATATACCCAATCACTATATCACTAGGATGATATTTTATATGTATTCAGCACGTTAATTTATAAAAATAGCTGTAAAATTTTAGAAACGTCTGAGCTATTTAAACCAATAGTTTATTGCACGGAGGCAGAACTATTTTGGAACTGATTGTCCATAAAAATTTTGGTTGTAATAAAACACTTTTAATTTCTTTTATTTGAAATAATCTTTTAGAGATATTCACTTCATTGTTTCTTGTTATTCATGTTTATTTATTGTATCTTCATTAATATTACTATTAGAATTTGTTTTCTTTCTTGAAGGTCTTTACATACCAACATCCTTTTTCTTAATGACACACCAGTTTAAGAGCTGAAACAAAAACAGACACAAACACACATAAAATGATAGTAAAAAGAAAACAAAACAATAATTTATAGCTAATTTTACATTCGTAAAAAATAAAAATCAATAAATAAAAATAAAACAAAATTATGATATTTTCCAACATTGGTTGTTTCAACATAGTGAAATATCTTCAACATTATTATGAAGCGTTCTTATTGTGAGAATGGAGGTAAAATTGCATTTATTTTACCAGATTCGGGAAAATTTGATAAACTATTTTCTTTTCATCATTAGTCGAATGAAATCTTTGTAAATTAATGGTGCGTCTATTATTCATGTATACATGGTAGTTACACCATTCATGTATAAAGATTTAGTTTAACCAGTGACAAAAAAATCCTGATTAGAAAATTTATATTATTGTGGTACAGTGATCGTAGTTTTATTTCTATCCTAACCAATGAAAATATATTATAACGTGATTAAGTAGCAGCTATTTGAAAATGCAGTCTCGTAAGTGCACAGTGTGCTTCAGAAACTACAGTCAAAATTACCGTTTTATTACATGCATTTTTGTACAGAATAAATTCCAATAACAAACTGTTATTTATCGTCATTGTAAATAGGACTCCAAAATACGTTCTACCACATTTTTAATTAAATAACATCTACAACAGTTTCTTTTTGTTTTAAATATCCTCACTCTTCTATATAAAACAAAATAAATTCAATAACATAAGAGGATTTAAATTCTAAATAAATTTAAACTTCGGATTAAATATGCTAAAAGATTTTATATTTAATATTCACCTTGCAATCTATTAAATTCTTTAATATAAAGAGCTCAAAGAAGTGAACTTTGGAAAGTTTTAACGAGAGTTTCACTTAAAAAACATTAATTAATTTTGAAACCTAACTTATTAAGTAATTCTTTCCACCTGAAACACAATTATAAATGAACGCATTTCCTTTTGACATTTTACATTCCTTTTACGATAATTTTATTAAATGAATTGCGCCAGAGTTTCAAATAACTCAATCGTGTCTAACTAAAAAATGAAATTTTCAACTTCTAAAAGTAAGGTATAAACTTAATTTTTATCACAGCGTTAAAAATTTTTAATTTTACAAAAAATTTTTGAAATTATATTTAATTTTTACTTATTTTGGAAATATAATCAGTCACATAAAGAGTTTTTAGCTCTTTATATGAACGCTAAGATATGAACGCTAATATTTAAACGTCAACTTTTAAATGGTAATTTGATGTAACGATATTTACATTGTTGTTTTGTTCATGCAATAATCTCTAAATTATTTCCAGATTTTAATAATTAAAATTTTCAGATTTTGTAGCTGAAATTGCCCTTTATTATTATTTATTATTTATTTTTATATTTTTATTTTTTTTTGAACTGCAAAACAATGTCAAAATTGAACTTTGGAAACCTCTATTCAGGCATGAATTTTATATATAGTCGTTCAATGCGAAGAAACTTTTAAATGCAATCTGGGTTTCTATACTTATCCATTCAATATTTAATGTACAGTTGACTGAAAAATAGAACACCTGACATATTTTAATCTCCAAATTACATAAGTGCACACTATTATAAGTAATAACTACCATAAGTGCCATATGCTGAAGGGTTGACTTGAATGGAGAACTAATTTTCTTTTATCGAGTTTGGAATCCATGCAAACTTAACGTATTGTAACAGAAATGTTTTGTAAATTCATGAAATTAGGCGTAAATTACAAGATAAAAAATTAATACTTCTAAAAGAGTGTTTTTTTATATAAAATTCTATTTAAATTTTGCACTTATTTATTAATCTTAATTAGACATTTTTATTGCCGTAGAATTCCTTACAATTGATCAATTGGTTCTCGTGTTTTTAGCATTGAAAATGTGTTTGATCGATTAATTCTCCAGAATTTACCTTATTTTTTCAAAATCTATTTAAGATATCGGAATGCGAAAAAATGTTTGTTGTCTACACAATTAACATTAACTATTCTTAATTAGTCCTTTCAATCGCCGAAGATTCCATAAAATTGATCAATTAGTTCCCGATGTTTTGGGTTAATTAGTATTGAAAGATTGGTTGATTAACTAATTCTCCTGGTTATTCTAGGTTTTCTCAAAAACTGTCGTATATATCGGAATCCTTTAAACTACAGATTGTAGTAGTCAAAAACATTCACTATCAGCTCTTAATATGTTTAGAGTTTGTTATGCAACTGTTTCTACACAGACAAAAAAATATTATTTTTGACTGTAATACATTGTCTAAATAGATAAACTCAGAAACATGTGTTTTTATTAAAATTACAATAGGATAATAAAAAATTATAAATAAATATAGATGAAACAAATAAATCAGTGAAACAAATCGACATCTGACTCAACGAAAGAAAAAAGAAGGAAAAAAAACGCATTGGACCTCAGTATAAAACAAACATAATCTTAATGATAAACATTAAGTAAATGAAGATGATCAGAGATATAATTCTTCTTAATAACAATAATTAAAGAGTGTTATAACTTAACGTGAGCTCATTAAGTAGCAAACAATGCTGTGTTTGAAAAAAAAAATGTTCATTCCTCATAATTAAAGAAGATTAATTTTATGGAATAATTAGGTACGCTAATTAAAATATTCTGAGAAAGATTTATAAAAGGAATGTTTAAAAGTAAAAAAATATATATAAGTCATCCATTTTTTTAAAAGAAAAAATATAAGCGGAAAGAAATTGTGCATATATATATATATATATATATATTTTCTTTAATTAAATTTTAAACAAATAAGTTTGGCTATATATATAAGTAGATATAATTAAAGCTTTTTTTCTATTATCACAAATCTAAAATTACTGACATTTTATGTGGTGCGATAATACTTTCAGCGGCAGATCAGATGTAAATCACCCATATTCCCGTTATGTTTAAATAAATCTAATTAAAATTGTAAATAACGCAACAGCTCCATAAGCATTAGATACCGGGTGCAATATTTCCATTTTTAATACTTTATATTTATAATATTTATGTTTATTACTATGAATCAAAGTACTAAGTTAACAATTTTAGAGAAAGGAACTAAATATCCTTTTTTTATCTTTCTTTCTAGACACCCAATTTCTTAAACACAAAATACGAGGGAAAGTCATTAAGTAAGTAACAAAATATAATTAAATAGTAACTTACAATGATATTCACTTCAAAACTATTTTTGTTTCTCAACATATCTCCACCAATATTTATGCACTTATATCACCGTTTTATCAGTGCCCCAACACCATCTGCATAGGATTCTTTGGGTTGCTGTCTCAGCCACATTAGGACTTCAATTTGAACCATTTCATCATCTGTGAACATCATCTTGCAGGTGAAAATCGCTTGGGGCTAAGTCGAAGCTGTATGGTGGATGTTGAAGAAGTTGCCAACCAAACTTTTGAATTCTCTCCTGTGTTCAACTTGAAGTCCTAATTTGGATAAGATAGCAACCCAAAAAATATTATGCGGCTGGTTTTGGGACACTGATAAAACAGTGATATAGGTGCAAAAATATTGGTGAAGAATATGTTGAGAAATAAAAATAGTTTTGAAGTGAATATCATTGTAACTTATTAATTAATTATCTTTTGTGACTTAATTAGTGACTTTCCTTCGTATTTGGTAATTTAATGTGGTCGGTATACATGGTAATTTTGGATTTGAATACATGCTGCTTCATTTGGAGTAAAGTGTCGCTGTATGATATATTTGGGGTGGATGGAAGGACTTTAAATTATTAAACAGTAACGGAATTCTGTGTAAAAACTGTATCTTTATTAAACTTATAAATAAATCTGTAAATGTAATATTGTAATAGGGGCAAGCATAGTCAATATGATTAATTTGTTCAAATTAATGAAAGATCCCATGATGTAACAACATAAATTCGATAAAATAACTGTTTTAATTGCTTTTGAACTTTGTACATATGTGGATTACAGCCGAGTGAAGGACATGGATAATTTTTAATGTCATTTAACTATGTTGGTTTTGGTACTTTTCTGATTGCCGTGTCCAGGTGATGAGTTGCTAAATACTGATCCCATAGCAATATTTCATATTGCTCGTATCATTCAAAATATAAACTATATATTGACTTAATTTAAAATACATTCCTTTCACTCATTTAATTAAACAAATAACTTTATATAAATACTACTAATAATAATCTTAATACTATAAACTAAAAGATTTTATTTCAACATCAAACTATTTTTTCTAATTTACACACGCGAAAAATAAAAGCTGCTATTGGCAAGATAGAAAATGGTGTTGGCAAGATATGAGCCCGGCTAACCTAAAAATACGAAAGCTATTATTATTATTTTTAATTTATAAAGTTTATTTGTTTCAATGTAGATTAATGATATCTTTCATATAAAATGGATCTTTTCAATACCTCGTTGCCACCTCTTAAAAAAGCGAATAATTAATGCAATAGTACTAGGTAGACCGAGTCTAGCTTACAATTTTTTTTAAACTTTTATATTGTATTTAAATATTGCAAATTTTTATTATTAATTTTTATATAAAAATATAACTTCTAGTTTCTAAAAATTATAATAACAAATGCTGTCAATTTATTTTGTTTTACGTTTTTTGTATACATAATATATTCGATCCAATTTCTCTATGCCATAGGGATAACAGTTATGGTTTTTGATATATATTTTCTCAGTTTTAAAACACCAAATTGGTTTATTGTAGCGGGGTTTATTCCATACAACATTTTGAGAGTGACGAGGAATTTCTGTGGGTAGAAAAAATTAACGGTTTCTCTTAGCCCTAAAACTTTCGTTGACTGTTTAGCAGACATTCCCCCCAAAAATATGGCAGTTTACAGAAAATAACGAAGATGGAATCAAACAGCCATAGTGTAGTCAGATGTATTTTTAAATTTCTGTGGATGCTATTTTCGGTAGACTCGAAGATGCTCTTAGCTATGGAATTAGCCGTAATCTGATGGAATTTCTTGAGATTATGACATGGTCACAAAATAAATTCCCACAATCATTTATAGTGATGCGTGAAATTAAAGCAGTGAAACAGTGTGCCAGTGCCGAAGGAATTAAAACTTCTAATATTACTCTTTACAATGCAAGAAAATGTTAATTACAGAAAACTCATTGTTCCTATGACCTACGAAGTGTTCTCTGTTGTCTCACTCAACTCAAATTCAAAGCATCCTAAAAAACGAATGTTGGTGAATCTGCGTCGCAAAGAAGTAAAACAACGCCGATATGTGTAATACTGACAAACGTGTTGAACCTTTCACAGACCCACTGTTTTGCATAAATGTTTCATTTGGCTAAAAAAATAGAAAACACTGTATACACTTTAATCATAAAATTTTTCCGTAAAAAACGAAAACAGTCATTTAACTGGAAATTGAGTCGTGTTTCAATTCATGTTTAAAAAATAAGGTCAGAGGTTTAACAAAAACAATTTTTGATTAAAATATTTTAGTAGGTTTCCGACAAACAATGTATTCTCTTTTACGATAGAAGTTGGGAAACCCAATTGTGAAACAGTAACAATAACTAAATTTCCAATTAAACTTTCAGCAGGACTGATTACTACGCCATAAATCTTTAAATTACACTACAAAAGATGTGAATTTCTTTTGACTTTGCTAAACAGCGTACAACCATCAGATTGAAAAAAGTGTCCAGACCGGGGATCGAACACAGATACCTTGGTATAGCGCACCAAGTTTTTTAATCAATTAAGCCATCCGGGCGGACATCCAGTCTGGCATTTGTTTTCAGTAATATACGTTGGCAAGGCTGCAGCTTTGCACGCAAGATGGAATGTCAACATGAGCAGAATATTCAGTGGCGTACATGAGACGAATAAGTTCTTAGCAACGGATAATATATCTAAATTTCCAATTAAATTTTCAGCATTACTGAAACTACGCCATAAATCTTTAAATTACACTACAAAGGATGTGAATTTTCTTTTCACTTTGCTAACTGTTTACAAAAAATAGCATAAAATAGGGTTTATTTCATTTAACAAACTTTTGCATTTATCGGACAATTTGTTATTGGCAATGTGAAATAACGGTTTTCGGAATTATGTATAATGATTTTATTTTATTTTATTTTATTTATTTATTTATTTAAAGTTAAACAGAACATTATTCCACGACATTTCTTTGTCATTTACAAACCTTTTTTCTTCAAAAGTTAAATTCAACAGTTTTTAACTTGATTGTGAATGAGCGTACGTAAGCAGCTTATTAGCATTAAGATTTTTTAACTTATCAACATGAACTTCGTTGAAGTCGATACTTAATTCAATATTTTCTCGTGTTCGAATCAGTACAGAAATTTTGTTATATATATATCTTGTATTAAACTTGATGGCGACCACAGAAAAATCTATGCCTTCGAGCGTTATCATATTTCATACATCATTCGAAAGACAAAAAAATTAAACAGGGACTATATCTGAATGTAATATGTCCCAAGACCTTCTTTTCGTGCTCAAATTAGTAAAGGAGCTAAGTTTTGTGAAAATAGTTTGTCCCGTTTTCGAGATATAGCAACGTTTTCAGTGCTGAATTTATTTTAACCTGTCTAAACGAACATTCCTGAATTTCGGACCTAGTAAGATCGTTTTCTTGTGCACGAATTAGTATAGGAAACATGTTTCGTGTAAATCGTTTGAGTATTTTTCTATTTGTGGCAAGCAACATTTTCAGAGTTGAGTTGATTGTAACCTGTCAAAAGGAAGTTTCTCAAATTCGGGACCTAGCTAGATCAATTTCTCGTGCTTGATTTAGTATAGGAGGCAAATTTAGTGAAATCGTTACAGCCGATTTCCAGATCATCCGTAATCAGGAAAATTGCTTGCTCGTTTAATTGATATCGTAATATCAAGAGTTGAGTTGATTTTAACCTGTCAAAAGGAAGTTTCTCGAATTCGGGACCTAGCTAGATCAACTTCTCGTGCTCGATTTAGTATAGGAGGCAAATTTAGTGAAATCGTTACAGCCGATTTCCAGATCATCCGTAATCGGAAAATTGCTTGCTCGTTATTTTGATAACAACATTAATTTTCAATACGAAAATGACGTTTCATCTATTTATAAAATGTGCATTACTTTTTTATAATATCAAAACGAAATGTGAATTTAAAGTAATTAAAAAAAATAAAAAAAGAATTTTATTACGATGGCGTTAAATTGCCGTAATTTCTACTCATTTTTCCTTCTGTACATACTGAATCATTCTACAATATATTAAATGCTAAATTAATATATAAAATCCGCACACCTTAAATATTCAAATAGCGCAGATAGTTAGTCAAACATATTTAATAGAAACTTTATTCAGCCAAATAAACAATCTTCACATAACCATCACAACGTTAACTATAAATACAGAACAAAATTAAAAATGCAGTTGCCAAAAGAAAATTTAGTTTTTTTTTTTCAAATAAGCATTCATAAAGTAGATTGCGCA
The DNA here is from genome assembly GCA_963931845.1 of Maratus michaelseni. NCBI lineage: Eukaryota > Metazoa > Arthropoda > Arachnida > Araneae > Salticidae > Maratus > Maratus michaelseni. The sequence continues at coordinate 179,924,304 of OZ007596.1, read as the reverse complement.
TGGGCACATAGTTTAAGATGAAACATATATGGGAGCACGTCAGTGCGTCTATTATTTGTAAAAATATATGTTTTTATCCTATTATTGGGATCTTTATTTAAAAACCAAATAACAGGACATCTTTCAAAAATATATTATTTGTCTGAAAATACTTACCATATTATTGTACATTTTTAAAATAAAATAATAGAAACATTAGTCTCAAAACATAAAAAAAAGTGAAGAAATACGAATTTATTTAATGTAATTGTTGTAAATCACGACAAAAACGTTTAAAAGCAGAATGCAACGTTTAAATGAATATGTGGTCCTACTCCTTGGTGATTTAATATTTTAAATGTATAATTTTGATCGTGAACATGTGTAAAATACAGCTTTTGTTTTCTATTGATATTTGTACTGTTGATAATCTTGTATAAAGCTTGAAACGTCTAATGTAATTTATTTTATTATTTTATATTAATACGTTGTCTTTTAATTTTATTAAATGTTTGTTTTTAAAATTGCTATTCAGACGTAAAATGTATAGTTATTTTAAACCAATACAATCTTAATTACGAGTCGCAGACTCTAAATTTATTCGCGAAAAATTGTTATGCCTATCTTATGTCTAAAAAAGTGTTGCACACATATATGCTTTTCCATATTTTGCGAATTCATACATAATTTCCTATTTCAATATATATATATTCAAATATTTAAAAAAATATTTTATATATACATAAATACAGATATTCTATTCCCTGAACTAATGTCTTAATATATATTTCAAAAATTAATATTTAATAATTGCGATTGAAATTATTTTTAAATATGTATGTTTTTATAAATTATTTAAAATCTATTCTTTGAATAAAGATAATCAAATATTTCATTCTTAATTCTCTGAGCGTATTAAAAGATTTTTAATTTACAAAAGTAAAATGAAAAAAATCAAATAAAGTTGATATAAAGGGAAATAAAATTCATACAAAAGAGATTTGGATTCAATTCTCAGCATTTAATATGTATAAATATTTGAATTCGCCGAAAGGCATTTTCTTGTAAACTATTTTTTTATTTATAAGAAATAGTGTAAGTTGAATAATTTTTATTTAATAAATTGCAGATATATTCTTTAACGACAAAATACAGTTTCACTATTAGAGTAAATTGTTATTTAAAATTAATTTTACTTAAAAAAATGAAGCTTTTGAAAATTTAATAAAAATCTCTAGTAAATAGATTCTTGATTTTTCAATAAAATTTAATTCTGTCTACATGTTTTAAATATATATATATAGATATATATATATACTCTGTCTACATGTTTTAAATATATATGTATATATATATATATATATATATATATATATATACTCTGTCTACATGTTTTAAATATATATATATATATATATATTGAAATTTTTAATAATATATAATCACATTAATAATTTTTTTATTTTTTATGCAAGTAACATTAAAACACACAAATGAATAACAGAGATTGAAATAAATTTTATTCAAGACTAAGTTTGATTAAATTCTCAATATCAATTACATGTGAATATTTAAATTCGACAAAAGGTGTGTTCTCGTAAAATACATTTTATTATATATAGAAAATAATTAAGTAGAATAAGGTATATTTTATAAAATTGCAGATAAATTCTTCAAATACTAAAAGCAAATTTCACTTTTATTAAAAATGAGTACTATAAAATAATTCCACTTTAAATTTTAATCAAATAAATCCTTTTTTAAATTTAAAAAACAAATCATAGTAAAAATAACCGTTATTATCAATAAAAAGCATCTAATTCTTAGAATAATAAAAAGAAACCTTTTCTAAAAATTTTATTTAATGTATAATTGGTTCTAATATCGTTATTGGAATCGATAAAAGTTTATTTTTAAATAATCTTTCGCAGAGTTTTACATTTTGTAATTATATTTATTAAAGTAATTTTTAAATTTTAAACTTTTAAATATATTAAGACTTAAAAATTAGTAAGCAATTGAAAACATTTTTACTGATTTTTGAGATTATCCTTAATATGTTATAAATATTATTATTTTGGAACTTGCACCTTTGGTAAATTTAAAGGTAGCACACAAAATCGTAGTAGTAATATAATTATTGATCCCATATTATAAATTTTCAAAAGTAACTAATTTACAATAACTAAAAAAGTGATATTATTAGCCTGTTGTTGATATAAAATATAGCATGTTTCCTCTAAAAAATTTTATGCGGAAAAATTTTTGTCCATATACAGAAAGACACAAATTGCTTTAATAGATTTACTGTCAAAAAGCAGTAAATGTTTGTAGTACGATTTATCGGTGTTATAATTTTTTTTTAAACATAACGCAATTAATATACCTTATTGGTGTGCATTTTCCCCTTCGTATAAAATATAGAGAATTTTCTTCCTCACAAAATAATTTAGATGCATTATGGTCTGGAAGCAAAAATTTGATAAACTGTTTTTTTAATAATATTTTGCTTTTTCAAATTTAATTGAGTTTAGTAAATTGTATAATGGGTATCGATTCTATAAATTACATACGAAAGCGCTTAAGAAATCGATTTAATCATGCATGAGAAAGAATTACCAAAAATGTGCTTTCAATTACGGAACGTATTTCTTGCACATTTGGTAAATTTAAAGGTAGACACAAAATCGTAGTAGTAAAATAATTATTGATCCAATATTATAAATTTTCAAAAATAACTAATTTACAATAACTAAAAATGTGATATTATTATAGCCTGTTGTTGATATAAAATATAGCATGCTTCCTCTAAAAAAAATTTTGCGGAGAAATTTTCGTCTATATACAGAAAGACACAAATTGCTTTAATAGATTTACTGTCAAAAAGCAGTAAATGTTTGTAGTACGATTTCCCGGTGTTATATTTTTTTTGACATAACGCAATTAATATACCTTATTGGGGTGAATTTTCCCAATCGTATAGAATATAGTGAATTTTCTTCCTCGCAAAATAATTTAGATGCATTATCGTCTGGAAGCAAAAATTTAATAAACTGGTTTTTTCATAATATTTTGCTTTTTCAAGTTTAATTGAGTTTAGTAAATTGTATAATGGGTATCGATTCTATAAATTACATACGAAAGCGCTTAAGAAATCGATTTAATCATGTATGAGAAAGAATTACCAAAAATGTGCTTTCAATTACGGAACGTATTTCTCAATTGAACAAAATTTGACTATTCTAAGTGTTACGGTTATAATATAAATAAATAAAGGACGGAACAAATGATGTAGATGCATTGCATTTTATGCATGATAATTTCTAGAAATGTTAATTACGTTATGTTTTGAATTTTCGAGCAGAATAAATTTTAATATATTATAAGATATGCATAGAATTATATGGAGCACACATAATACTCCAAAAAATGCGTCCAAAACATGCCCGTACATGGATATTTTTGTCATACAAAAATGTATCTATTGTATGCAATATTTCTAGAACCTTTTTAGTTGTCATGTAAGTATGTCAGCACAGGATACGTTTCGTGAACAATAACAAGACACTAATGAAAGCTCCGCGCAAAACTCACCATAGTACTATATTCACCATAGAAATAGCAGAAATTTATAAAATACCAATATGAAATTAATTTACCAATGTGGGGTTAAAGAGGCCAGAGCCTCCTGAAAAATGTTCATTTTCTCTTACAGAAAACTAAAGTAAAAATGATTAAGCTTATGAACTATGCATGATTGAGACTTAAGATTAATAAATAATTGAGACCTTTGTTGTGTGAAATAGATTTTACCGCGGCAGTCCGTAAATGTTAAATTTTGTGAAATTTAGCAAGCCTCACGAGCTTTTAAATCTTATTTATAATAAAAAATAATAAACTTCAAAGCTTAGGATTTTAGATATTATGTATAGTGTATTAAAAAAGTAGAATGTGACATTCATAACAAACGTCAAAACACCTTTCCCTTCATAACTGTTTGTAATAGAAAACCTTTTTGTATCTAAATGGTTCTAAATACTTCTTTGTTTATTTAATTGTCATATGATTTTTTTAAATGTTTCTACAGAAAATTTAGTGACATTTAATAAAAACCATGGTTTGTAAATTATATATATATATATATATTACAAAATTTAATTTTTTTCCGCAATTATTCTATAAAATTTGTCCATTCAATAATATTCGGTATATAACCCAGCTTATTAAAATAATTCTCATTCTTAAAATAGCCTTTTACTATCCATATGTAAAGCCAATTATTCCTAATCAACTTAAAAATATTTATTCGAATGTAGTTATTCTAAAAATGGCGATAGCTTTTTTAATTTATACTTTAAATAGAACATCTTTATTTTAATCCATTATTAAAATTCATTAGTATTATTCCCGTGTGGTCAAATTGCTATAACTTCTTTATTTAAATGCTAAAATATCGTATCTCTTAAAATATTCCGCTCAAAAAACCTTATTTCATAAAGTTATCCTATTATTAAATATCAAATGTCTATTAAAATATTTCCGAAAAACTTTAATTCTTTCTTTTTTTTTTCCCTTTTATAAAGATTCATTTTCTTTTCTTCTTATTATTTTTATTACGTATTAAATTCGAAGTTTAGCCAAAGCCTCAAAAACAGATAAGCTCGTTTGTTGATATGACAGGCATCTGGTACGAGATTATGGAATATTCTGGATGGGCGTAGAAAATTTTTGCATTTTACAACAAAATAAATCCACCGGAAATATTGATAAAGTTCCAAAAGAGACCTTTTGATTCGATAGAAGTGGGTCACGTGACGTATTCTGTATTATTACGCAAGCTAGTTTAAAAACACGATCATCCTCATTCGGAGAGGATTTTTCGACGCTGGTGTTTGCTAAAAGAATCGGGACGGATTCTAGAAAATAATGGAACGTTGTATTTTTTTTCGTTTAGCGTTGGCTAATGAGCATTTTCCCTGAAGAGATGTCTTAAACTGGAAATAAAAGGTTCTTCGACAAAAATATGGACTGACATTTCTTGTTGTTGATGATACCACCCGGCCGCCTGATGCGAACTAAAAGGGAAACCAATAACATCGCTAACCCTATTTATCACGAGCACGACTGCCTTTTTCCCGGATTTGAACTTGGAAACACGACATTAATATAATAAGTCGAACAGGATGCTGATGATCAACAGAAAGTTTGTGTAGTTAAACGTGAAATTTGCCGATTAGAAGAATATGTTACGAGGACGTCTACGCCATTACAGCACGTTTACGTCTGGTGTTTTGTTACTTTGTAGTTTTATAATAAATTAAAAATGGTCAAGCCTAAAAGAGAAAAGAAGAGGAAAAGTTGGCCTAAGTGAAGTTGTTGCTAGAGAATATACTATTCATCTTCATAAGCGTCTTCATGGTGTTGGTTTTAAAGGATTGCGAAAAAGCAGAACTTTTGTGTTATCAAGAAATTAACGATTTTTAGATGTGTGAAACTCTTAGATGTGTCACGATTTTTAGATGTGTGATCCTGTGAAATATGCTCAAGAGTAACTGTAAGTTGGTATTTTTATTTATTTGTATCTTTATATGTTGATATTTATTAGTTTATGTTATATTTAAAATGCTTTCTTTATTTAATAGTCTACTTGAAATTTAAAGGTTTTATATACTATGTTATACTGATTAAATTTTTGTTTTTAAAATTTATTTCTGTTGCAAATATTTAAGTGTTGTTAAGGTTAATTAATTTATTTGATGATTTCGTGTGATACGTCATTGTAATATTATAGACAGCGATATAATTTATATTTTCATGTTTTAAGAACAGATATTCTAAAAAAAAAAAAAAAAAAAAAAAAAAAAAAAAAAAAAAAAAAAATCTATTATTTTAAATATGTTACTGAGATCTGATCTGTATTTTATAAAAAGACAGCTTTTATCCTAAGGGAACATTCCTGGCACCATGCCAAACCTAAGTTACAAAACAGCTATTATGAGGAGAAAAAAAAAATCTGTATGTTGAATAATAAGTGACTGGTGGTTTGAATTGTAGTAAATTAATGAGCCACTGAAAGATTATTTATGATGTAAATATGTAAATAGAGTGTTAGTATTTTATTGTTTATTTAAACTGTGAATATATAAAATTAAATTTAGTATGTTATTGTTTATTTTCATTTAATGTAGGATTTATGATGCATTTACCAACTTGCTAAAATATTTAGTATAGAAAATTTGAAAATTTTTGATGGTGTTATAATATTAATAAAGTGTTTAAATAAAATGCTAGGTCAGGTAGAAATTAAATTACTAGAACATGTAGACATTTAGCACTATGTTAACCTAGCTGAATTGCTCTATTAGGTAATTTGAATTTTAATAATCTTAAGCTCACCAATGGGGAATTTTTTTTACACCTCATTTGTCCATAGCTTAGGTAAAAATAAGTTCATTATTTACCAAGTCCTCAGCAGTAATAAATTTACTAGAATTGAATACTCAGAATAATTATGATGTGATGATAGAATTAATACGTGATGACGATCAATATGAAGATAAAGTCATGTTTTCCTTGATGACAAATAATAAAAATATTTAGAAGAGAAATTGGAAAATGTAGGTAAGTTGCATTCAAAAAATTCATAGGGTATGTAATAAAATTTTGTTGATGATGTTGCTCTTCTTGTTCTTTTTGCTGATGATACAATTATTATTATTATTACTATGATAAAAAAAAAATTATTCTAAGGTAGTTAATGCAACATATTAAATTTAAATTTAGCAAAAATAATAAATAAAATTTAGGAGATTTTTATGTACTTTATTGAATAAATGTTCTGGTTAATGCTTAATTTGGATTCACAAATTCTTATAATTCTTAAAAATTCAATAGGAAAGGTTTTAATTCAGTTATGTTTCTGTCAGAAGGGTATATAGGGTCTTAATTTGGAGACATGGAACAATTCGCAACCTATTTTTCACCAGATAACTTCAGACTATTTCATGAGCAACCCAAACAACAATCAAAATCACCACAGACATCACAATCACCATCACAAAATCAAACTAAAGTAAAAACAATAGAATAAATTCTAATTCTTTAAATATCTCTTATTACTCTAATTTCAACATTATCAGGTATGTCTTTGGTGTACAACAGAGATATTACCCATTTTTGAAAGTTTAATATTTTAAAATTTAAAATAAATGTCACAGCTTTTATTTCAACATTGTGGTTATATTTTAGCCTGATCAACTAAAATGTTTACTTGTTTTTGAGAGTTTTTGAGGTTGAGTAGACACCTTATGCAGGCATAAGATGTGTATTTTGATTTTAGGAATTGTCAAATTGATGTTGAAAAATGAAATTAAATGTTTTAATTCTATATCAGAATAAACTATTTTTACTTTATTTACTTTTTCTTAAACCAATTGTTTCAAAAATTTAATATTATGTTATTTACTTCAATAGATAATCAAATAGTAACCGTTTATAAGTATTTCTATAATTATATAAATGATTGGATAGTGATGATGTGATTTTACAGTGATTGTTTTGGTGTGACAATAGAAAATTAAGTATCTAAACTAATTGCCTTTGTATTCCATTTCTCAGCTAAAATTAACATCTTTTATTTGTTATTTATTGTCTTTATTTATTCTAAGTTTGCCAAAAAAAACAACTCTCTGCATTTAGGATATGAATACTTATAACTTAACAGTATAATTTTGTAAAAGGGTATCAGAGAAAAAAATTATTGTAAGGAACTAATGGTTGAGAGTTCAATTTCTAAATATTTAGATTTAAATTTATTTGGATTTTGAAATTATTATATATTTTTTTTTGTATACCTTCGACTGGCAAAAATACTTCCTTATATAATTAAAAAATAAGAAATTTATTTATTTGCTATGTAATTATTTTATCCTCAACCAATATTTTTCCTAACAATAAATAAACAAACTGTGATATTTTCTTAAATTATACTGATGTTATTATATTATTATTTCTACTATTGAATTATATTATGAATTACTACATATGTTGAGAAGTATTAGTTATATTGAAAGTTATTATTGTTATGTTTATGAATTGAATTTTATTATAGCATTTATTTATATTATTGAAGAGTTATATTATTTATTAGTGAAAAAATGTTTGACAAATATTAGTTAAAGATGGTGGGATCCCAACAGAAATATAACAAATCCCTCAGGAATATAACAAAGATAACATATTCCAAGTACAATAAACGACCAAGAGATAATTTGACTTGTTTATTATGTGAGAAAATTAATGTGATACTCAAGAGAAGATGTTGTGACAAGTGCTAGCATTATAAGGTCATTATAAAGTATTGGTAAGAATGACTACAGTTTTAAAATTTTGATGGAGTAATGTCTTTATTTTCAGCCTTTACATAAAAACTGTATTTTTAAGAAAGGGACTGCAGTAACCATTTTTTTTAAAAAACAAAATGAGGACTTATCACGATCCAAGAAAGAGACTGAAATAAAACAGTTGGATCTAATGAACTCAAATCTGAATTAAGTCGAATTTTTTTAAAAAAACTTTGTTTTAACAATTTGCTAGTGACTACTTATTCTAAAGCTTGTGAACTTGGTAAAAGCAAAATTCTGTTACTATTATTATCCTGTTTTTCCTGTTTATTAATATTTATTATTTATTGTTATTGTATTTTTCTTGTGCACTTACAAATGGTAAGTGAGATTGTAACCATTTCTTGTATTATTTTACAGGGGAAATGCTCGTAGCTTTATTTTTATTTATCTATTAATTTTAATTGATTACTATTATTTTATTTTTGTTTTTGTTTTTGTCTTCCAGTTCTTCAGAAATTCCCCATCTCCTTGCTGGCAGTCTCTAAATTTATACTAGTCAAAATTCAAATTTCTAAAGTATTAAATTTATATTGTCTGAATTTATAGTTACTTAACTATTAACTTCATCCAAAATCTTTAGGGAGGGGGGATAATATTACAAAATTTAAATTTTTTCCGCAATTATTCTATAAAATTTGTCCATTCAATAATATTCGGTATATAACCCAGCTTATTAAAATAATTCTCATTCTTAAAATAGCCTTTTACTATCCATATGTAAAGCCAATTATTCCTAATCCACTTAATAATATTTATTCGAATGTAGTTATTCTAAAAATGGCGATAGCTTTTTAAATTTATTCTTTAAATAGAACATCTTTATTTTAATCCATTATTAAAATTCATTAGTATTATTCCCGTGTGGTCAAATTGCTATAACTTCTTTATTTAAATGCTAAAATATCGTATCTCTTAAAATATTCCGCTCAAAAAACCTTATTTCATAAAGTTATCCTATTATTAAATATCAAATGTCTATTAAAATATTTCCGAAAAACTTTAATTCTTTCTTTTTTTTTGCCCTTTTATAAAGATTCATTTTCTTTTCTTCTTATTATTTTTATTACGTATTAAAATCGAAGTTTAGCCAAAGCCTCAAAAACAGATAAGCTCGTTTGTTGATATGACAGGCATCTGGTACGAGATTATGGAATATTCTGGATGGGTGTAGAAAATTTTTGCATTTTACAACAAAATAAATCCACCGGAAATATTGATAAAGTTCCAAAAGAGACCTTTTGATTCGATAGAAGTGGGTCACGTGACGTATTCTGTATTATTACGCAAGCTAGTTTAAAAACACGATCATCCTCATTCGGAGAGGATTTTTCGACGCTGGTGTTTGCTAAAAGAATCGGGACGGATTCTAGAAAATAATGGAACGTTGTATTTTTTTTCGTTTAGCGTTGGCTAATGAGCATTTTCCCTGAAGAGATGTCTTAAACTGGAAATAAAAGGTTCTTCGACAAAAATATGGACTGACATTTCTTGTTGTTGATGATACCACCCGGCCGCCTGATGCGAACTAAAAGGGAAACCAATAACATCGCTAACCCTATTTATCACGAGCACGACTGCCTTTTTCCCGGATTTGAACTTGAAAACACGACATTAATATAATAAGTCGAACAGGATGCTGATGATCAACAGAAAGTTTGTGTAGTTAAACGTGAAATTTGCCGATTAGAAGAATATGTTACGAGGACGTCTACGCCATTACAGCACGTTTACGTCTGGTGTTTTGTTACTTTGTAGTTTTATAATAAATTAAAAATGGTCAAGCCTAAAAGAGAAAAGAAGAGGAAAAGTTGGCCTAAGTGAAGTTGTTGCTAGAGAATATACTATTCATCTTCATAAGCGTCTTCATGGTGTTGGTTTTAAAGGATTGCGAAAAAGCAGAACTTTTGTGTTATCAAGAAATTAACGATTTTTAGATGTGTGAAACTCTTAGATGTGTCACGATTTTTAGATGTGTGATCCTGTGAAATATGCTCAAGAGTAACTGTAAGTTGGTATTTTTATTTATTTGTATCTTTATATGTTGATATTTATTAGTTTATGTTATATTTAAAATGCTTTCTTTATTTAATAGTCTACTTGAAATTTAAAGGTTTTATATACTATGTTATACTGATTAAATTTTTGTTTTTAAAATTTATTTCTGTTGCAAATATTTAAGTGTTGTTAAGGTTAATTAATTTATTTGATGATTTCGTGTGATACGTCATTGTAATATTATAGACAGCGATATAATTTATATTTTCATGTTTTAAGAACAGATATTCTTAAAAAAAAAAAAAAAAAAAAAAAAAAAAAAAAAAATCTATTATTTTAAATATGTTACTGAGATCTGATCTGTATTTTATAAAAAGACAGCTTTTATCCTAAGGGAACATTCCTGGCACCATGCCAAACCTAAGTTACAAAACAGCTATTATGAGGAGAAAAAAAAAAAAAATCTGTATGTTGAATAATAAGTGACTGGTGGTTTGAATTGTAGTAAATTAATGAGCCACTGAAAGATTATTTATGATGTAAATATGTAAACAGAGTGTTAGTATTTTATTGTTTATTTAAACTGTGAATATATAAAATTAAATTTAGTATGTTATTGTTTATTTTCACTTAATGTAGGATTTATGATGCATTTACCAACTTGCTAAAATATTTAATATAGAAAATTTGAAAATTTTTGATGGTGTTATAATATTAATAAAGTGTTTAAATAAAATGCTAGGTCAGGTAGAAATTAAATTACTAGAACATGTAGACATTTAGCACTATGTTAACCTAGCTGAATTGCTCTATTAGGTAATTTGAATTTTAATAATCTTAAGCTCACCAATGGGGAATTTTTTTTTACACCTCATTTGTCCATAGCTTAGGTAAAAATAAGTTCATTATTTACCAAGTCCTCAGCAGTAATAAATTTACTAGAATTGAATACTCAGAATAATTATGATGTGATGATAGAATTAATACGTGATGACGATCAATATGAAGATAAAGTCATGTTTTCCTTGATGACAAATAATAAAAATATTTAGAAGAGAAATTGGAAAATGTAGGTAAGTTGCATTCAAAAAATTCATAGGGTATGTAATAAAATTTTGTTGATGATGTTGCTCTTCTTGTTCTTTTTGCTGATGATACAATTATTATTATTATTACTATGATAAAAAAAATTATTCTAAGGTAGTTAATGCAACATATTAAATTTAAATTTAGCAAAAATAATAAATAAAATTTAGGAGATTTTTATGTACTTTATTGAATAAATGTTCTGGTTAATGCTTAATTTGGATTCACAAATTCTTATAATTCTTAAAAATTCAATAGGAAAGGTTTTAATTCAGTTATGTTTCTGTCAGAAGGGTATATAGGGTCTTAATTTGGAGACATGGAACAATTCGCAACCTATTTTTCACCAGATAACTTCAGACTATTTCATGAGCAACCCAAACAACAATCAAAATCACCACAGACATCACAATCACCATCACAAAATCAAACTAAAGTAAAAACAATAGAATAAATTCTAATTCTTTAAATATCTCTTATTACTCTAATTTCAACATTATCAGGTATGTCTTTGGTGTACAACAGAGATATTACCCATTTTTGAAAGTTTAATATTTTAAAATTTAAAATAAATGTCACAGCTTTTATTTCAACATTGTGGTTATATTTTAGCCTGATCAACTAAAATGTTTACTTGTTTTTGAGAGTTTTTGAGGTTGAGTAGACACCTTATGCAGGCATAAGATGTGTATTTTGATTTTAGGAATTGTCAAATTGATGTTGAAAAATGAAATTAAATGTTTTAATTCTATATCAAAATAAACTATTTTTACTTTATTTACTTTTTCTTAAACCAATTGTTTCAAAAATGTAATATTATGTTATTTACTTCAATAGATAATCAAATAGTAACCTTTTATAAGTATTTCTATAATTATATAAATGATTGGATAGTGATGATGTGATTTTACAGTGATTGTTTTGGTGTGACAATAGAAAATTAAGTATCTAAACTAATTGCCTTTGTATTCCATTTCTCAGCTAAAATTAACATCTTTTATTTGTTATTTATTGTCTTTATTTATTCTAAATTTGCCAAAAAAAAAACAACTCTCTGCATTTAGGATATGAATACTTATAACTTAACAGTATAATTTTGTAAAAGGGTATCAGAGAAAAAAATTATTGTAAGGAACTAATGGTTGAGAGTTCAATTTCTAAATATTTAGATTTAAATTTATTTGGATTTTGAAATTATTATATATTTTTTTTGTATACCTTCGACTGGCAAAAATACTTCCTTATATAATTAAAAAATAAGAAATTTATTTATTTGCTATGTAATTATTTTATCCTCAACCAATATTTTTCCTAACAATAAATAAACAAACTGTGATATTTTCTTAAATTATACTGATGTTATTATATTATTATTTCTACTATTGAATTATATTATGAATTACTACATATGTTGAGAAGTATTAGTTATATTGAAAGTTATTATTGTTATGTTTATGAATTGAATTTTATTATAGCATTTATTTATATTATTGAAGAGTTATATTATTTATTAGTGAAAAAATGTTTGACAAATATTAGTTAAAGATGGTGGGATCCCAACAGAAATATAACAAATCCCTCAGGAATATAACAAAGATAACATATTCCAAGTACAATAAACGACCAAGAGATAATTTGACTTGTTTATTATGTGAGAAAATTAATGTGATACTCAAGAGAAGATGTTGTGACAAGTGCTAGCATTATAAGGTCATTATAAAGTATTGGTAAGAATGACTACAGTTTTAAAATTTTGATGGAGTAATGTCTTTATTTTCAGCCTTTACATAAAAACTGTATTTTTAAGAAAGGGACTGCAGTAACCATTTCTTTTAAAAAACAAAATGAGGAATTATCACGATCCAAGAAAGAGACTGAAATAAAACAGTTGGATCTAATGAACTCAAATTTGAATTAAGTCGAATTTTTTTTAAAAAACTTCGTTTTAACAATTTGCTAGTGACTACTTATTCTAAAGCTTGTGAACTTGGTAAAAGCAAAATTCTGTTACTATTATTATCCTGTTTTTCCTGTTTATTAATATTTATTATTTATTGTTATTGTATTTTTCTTGTGCACTTACAAATGGTAAGTGAGATTGTAACCATTTCTTGTATTATTTTACAGGGGAAATGCTCGTAGCTTTATTTTTATTTATCTATTAATTTTAATTGATTACTATTATTTTATTTTTGTTTTTGTTTTTGTCTTCCAGTTCTTCAGAAATTCCCCATCTCCTTGCTGGCAGTCTCTAAATTTATACTAGTCAAAATTCAAATTTCTAAAGTATTAAATTTATATTGTCTGAATTTATAGTTACTTAACTATTAACTTCATCCAAAATCTTTAGGGAGGGGGGATAATATTACAAAATTTAAATTTTTTCCGCAATTATTCTATAAAATTTGTCCATTCAATAATATTCGGTATATAACCCAGCTTATTAAAATAATTCTCATTCTTAAAATAGCCTTTTACTATCCATATGTAAAGTCAATTATTCCTAATCCACTTAATAATATTTATTCGAATGTAGTTATTCTAAAAATGGCGATAGCTTTTTTAATTTATTCTTTAAATAGAACATCTTTATTTTAATCCATTATTAAAATTCATTAGTATTATTCCCGTGTAGTCAAATTGCTATAACTTCTTTATTTAAATGCTAAAATATCGTATCTCTTAAAATATTCCGCTCAAAAAACCTTATTTCATAAAGTTATCCTATTATTAAATATCAAATGTCTATTAAAATATTTCCGAAAAACTTTAATTCTTTCTTTTTTTTTTTTCCCTTTTATAAAGATTCATTTTCTTTTCTTCTTATTATTTTTATTACGTATTAAATTCGAAGTTTAGCCAAAGCCTCAAAAACAGATAAGCTCGTTTGTTGATATGACAGGCATCTGGTACGAGATTATGGAAAATTCTGGATGGGCGTAGAAAATTTTTGCATTTTACAACAAAATAAATCCACCGGAAATATTGATAAAGTTCCAAAAGAGACCTTTTGATTCGATAGAAGTGGGTCACGTGACATATTCTGTATTATTACGCAAGCTAGTTTAAAAACACGATCATCCTGTTTCGGAGAGGATTTTTCGACGCTGGTGTTTGCTAAAAGAATCGGGACGGATTCTAGAAAATAATGGAACGTTGTATTTTTTTTCGTTTAGCGTTGGCTAATGAGCATTTTCCCTGAAGAGATGTCTTAAACTGGAAATAAAAGGTTCTTCGACAAAAATATGGACTGACATTTCTTGTTGTTGATGATACCACCCGGCCGCCTGATGCGAACTAAAAGGGAAACCAATAACATCGCTAACCCTATTTATCACGAGCACGACTGCCTTTTTCCCGGATTTGAACTTGGAAACACGACATATATATATATATATATATATATATATATACATATAGTCATAATATAGTTAAAATTCAGTGTGATTTTACTCGCATAAGCGTATTTAAATTTAGTAATTTTATTTTGCCATAGAAAAATTTATTTCGTGTGAGCGAGAATATCTTTACGCTTATATGGGTACGCCATGATGCAAAATTAATGTTTTCAAATATTTGCCATGAAAGGCTTTCATAAAGCAGATTTAATGAGATTTTTTGTTTATTAAATCTATATATTATTAATCATATTAAGTTTTTTAAAGTTTCTACAGAAAATTTAGCGACACTTAATAAAAGCATGGTTTGTAAATTTTTAAAAATAAAGACGGTAGTTAAAATGCAGTGAGTTTTCACTCGCATAATCCTAATTAAATTTAGTTTAAATTTATTTTGCCACAGTAAAATTTATTCCGTGTGAGCGAGACTATCTTTATGCTTATAAGGGTATGCCATGATGCAAAATCAATGTTTACAAATCTTTGCCATCAAAACCTTTCATAAAGTACATTTAATGAGTATTTATGTTCATTAAATCTGTATATTATTAATCATATTAAGTTTTAAAAAACTGTTTCTACAGAAAGCGACACTTAATGAAATCATGGTTTGTATTTTTTTTTTTTTTAAATATCGACGGTAGTTAAAATGCAGTGAGCTTTTACTCGCATAATCCCAATTAAATTTAGTTTAAATTTACTTTACCACAGTAAAATTTATTCCGTGTGAGCAAGACTATCTTTATGCTTATAGGGGTACGCCATGATGCAAAATTAATGTTTAAAAAATATTTACAATCAAAATCTTCCATAAATAGATTTAATGAGTATTTGTATTTATTAAATATATACATTGTTAATCAAATTAAGTAAAAATAAAATGATTTTACAGAAAATTTAGTGATATTTAATAAAAGCATGTCTTGTAATTTTTAAAAAATATTAACTGTAGTTAAAATGCAGTGAGTTTTTACTGGTGTAATCCTAATTAAATTTAGTTTAAATTTATTTTGCCACAGTAAAATTTATTCCGTGTGAACGAGACTATCTTTATGCTATATGGCTACGCCATAATGCAAAATTAATGTTTATAAATATTTGCCATCAAAAGCTTTCATAAAGTAAATTTAATGAATATTGTTGTTTATTAAATCTATATATTAACATTATTTTTTGTTAATGTTTCTACAGAAAGCGACACTTAATGAAAGCATGGTTCGTAAAATTTTAAAATATAGACAATAATTAAAATGCAGTGAATTTTAACTCGCATATTCTTAATTAAATTTAGTTTATTATTATTATTTTTTGCCACAGTATAATTTATTCCGTGTGATCGAGACTATTTAAATGCCTCTATGGGGACGCCATGATGCAAAATTAATGTTTACCAATATTTGCTATCAAAAGCTTTCATAAAGTAGATTTAATGAGTATATTTGTGTATTACATATATATATATATATATATATATATATATATATATATATATATATATATATATATATATATATATATATATATATAACTGTCGGTAATAACGCTGACATTATATTAACGGTGGAAATGACAGGAGCAACACATTTCATTTTCTTGCAAATTTGTTTGACATTGCAAAATTTAAATTTTTATATGGTCAAATAGAGAAAAATATCTATTTTAAAATGAAATTTGTTTGAAAACCGTATTTCAGGTTACTGATTTTCATGGGTTTTAAAATAATTTATAGCTTGATTATCTGAAAAATCCATCTCTATCACGTGCAGCAAGATTAAGGAAGTTTAACCTGTTTGTCGATAAAAGAATACGAATCATTAATCATTTGACTCAAGCTAGCATTCAAAAATGAAATTAGACTTCATCAATAAACAAAATAATTAAATAAATAAATTTAACGCAAATTTAACAGGCATGTGATAGAAATACGCCTTTTCAGAGTATTATTTGAATACATAATTGATATTTTTCATATAAAAATGGATTTTGGTGTTGTGAGTGGGCAATATTTAAATGTTTTATAATGCAAATTAATTTTTAATTAATCACATGGCTACAAGACGTGACATTGAATTGTAATATATCTCTCTGTCTACTACTCGAATATATGTAAAACATATAAGATGCAAATGGGAATTTCGTTGCGAATGCTTATAACTTGAATTCTGCTGAATGGATATTGATGGGACTTGCACTAATTGTTAGATAATATTTAGAAAGCTTTTAATGTATAACCTATTGTAAAGAACTTACTTTCAGAGAACTTATTTTTCAGTCTGTAAAGAACTCACATTCAGAGAACTTATTTTCCAGGCCACCGATAGATGGCAGTACTCATCCAATGAGAGAGGAAAATTGGACTGTTCTTCGGAAAGCGAGGAAGAGAAGTTAGTTCGCGCTCGAAGTTTGAAGCATGCAGGGGAAGTGATGTGTAGTTCAGAGTGATGAAACTAAAAAAGTCAATGTTATTATACGATTAAATTTTATTCGTTTATGTTTGTAATTGTAATTGTAAGTGTGTTGTAAAATAAAATAATAAAAAGCACAAGACGGCCTTTTCCCTAGTGATACGTCTACGCATAAAGTGTACATCGTCGATATCCATCACTACACTATTGTTCTACGTTGCTTAGTTATGGAGCTATTGGGGAAATTTCTATAAGCAGGTGGACCCGGTTATGAAAGCTTAGCATTTATAAAAAGTTATATTGGACAGATTTTGATGCGACTTGCATTTTTAGGTAGATAATACTTTATAGATGGTTTTAGTATAGTACATATGATTCATTATACGTGACTTAGTTATATAATTATGGTGGAACGTTTTATAATCAGGTGAACCCGAGAATGATTAGCATTTTTAAAAATTCTACACTCAACGGATTTTGTTACGAATTGCATTGTTAGTTAATTACTATTTCGGGAATGGTTTTAGTATATTGCTACTTCTCCGATGCTTAGTCAGAGAGTTATGGGGGAAAGTTCTATAATCAGGTAAATCCGATTTTAAACGATTAGTCTTTTAAAAAAATTCTACTGGGCAATTTTCGATGAAACTTTTATTATTAATTACATCAATTTTATGGATGTTTTTAGTATACTGCATACCGTTCTATATTGGTTAGTTGTAGAATTATGGAGGAAAGTTCTATAGTAAGGTGAACCCGATTACGAAAGATTAGCCTTCCTTCAAAGTTGTACAGGACATATTTTGATGAGACTTGCATTCTTAGTTAGATAGTTTTTCAGGAATTCTTTTAGTATACCGTATATCGTTCTATCTTTCGTTAAAAAATACTACTCTAAATGATCAACTAAAACAGAGGTGGTTTTTAACAACTCAATTTTTGTCAACACATTGAAAATTATAATAGCGCGATAGCGTTTGAATCCTTTTCAGCAATATGGAAGGGCATTCCAGGTAAAGGTCTATATTCTTTAAAAAATAAGGGCAAATTTACCCATATATTGCGTTTCATCAAATGTTCGTTAGGGAAAACAGGCCAGCGTTGCGGGAAAAGCCTGTATTTCTATATGTATAAGAATCAATGTTTGGACCGATTTGCATGAAACTTAATAGGCATATTTTTTAGAACAAGAGTAAAGTTACTGTCTTCTTTAAAAAGTTCCCTGACAACTCTTTACCTCTTTTTCCGTCATCTGCCTTAATTTATCTTTATACATTTTTTTACTTATGTAATTTTTATTTTTCTGTTGCCACAAAAAGAAACTGTGTGTGAACTATATATTTATAAACCAATAACATTTAAGACTTAGCGTGCTTTATTTTCGCAACCGAAATTAAAAGTCATTCTGAGCTCATAATGCGAAATTTTCATATATAAAATTTAAAACATTTACTATAACCGTTTTAAAATGACGTAGTACCTTCATTTAAAAATATTTCTATTAAAACATCTATTATATTACAAATATATAAATTTCAAGAAACAATAATTCAGAAAAAAAAATAATAAACAATTTTCTAAATATAACGTCACATACTGACTCTATGAAAAAGGTTGCTATACTTTATTTCCAGTTTCGTTTGTATACTACAGCTTTATCTTTAATAATTTTGTTACAGTGGTAACATTGTATACGATTTATATTAAATAGGAAATGAAACATAGCAACGATTTTTTTAGAGTCAGTTTTTCTCATTTCAAACAAAACTTTATAACTGACGTCACGATTGAAATTGTGTACAAAATGACATTTTTTTCTGTAATCTTTGCAGATTTTGTTTTTATGAATGAAAATGTAATAGTCTGGGATTCAACGTCACATTTTTGAAGCCAATTTAACGTCGATGATTTAGATATATATGATGGATTAGATGATGCAGATACCGAAACAGCCAGACAGCTGGAGTGTTGCCATGGAAACATAGCACAGCCCTCTACAATGTAAATTGAATGGCAACCTGATTACTGATGCTACTTTTACTCGGAACCATCATGAATAATCGTATTGTTACACATTTCACTTTGCAAGAATTGTGCTAATGTTTCTATGGCAACACCCCCCCCCCTCTTCCGCTGGTGTGACAGCGGACTGGCAGTTTCGTTATCTGAACTATCTAATCTATCATATATACAAGAATCATCAAAACTAAAAATAAAAAATCAAAATCGAAAATAAAATTCGCAAAGATGTGACCTTCCGAAATGTAAGTTTTCATTTAAAAGTAATGTGATACGAAATATAATTTAACTTAATGCTACGGCAATTTGTTGGATTTTCTGCATTTTCCCCCGTATTGTCATGGAAATCTTATAATTTCCTGATACACTCGCCAAAGAAAACAAGCATTCTCGTTTATAAAGCCAAAGGAATATTTATTTGACTGCGTCAAAGTAACGTCATTTTTTCTCATTACCGTTTTAATGATTTATGGTTGAGCTCCGTTATTGTGATCACCATATTATTGCATTTGTATTTATTTTACAGGGAAGTCTACCTAGACGGGCAAAGCCTTCTTATTCTGCTAGTAAATAATTAAAGTCTGCAATTTTTTGAAATTTTATGTCGAACCGTTACGATACAAATGCTGTAATTAAAGTAGTTTTGTTTAAAAAGTATATTAAATAAGCCATAAAATACTTACAGTACTATTATTTAAGAAAAAAAGTTATTTTAAGAAATAAATATATACATATATATGTATATGTATATATATATATATATACTATGGCTGTCAAAGCATACTTGCTTTTATGACAAAGCTTGCTTTTATGTCACCACTAAAATTTAATAACATTTTTTGTCTTATTCAATCTCAGGTTTCAGAGATTACATAAGACCAAATTTACTGTTAAATTTTAGTGTTATGAAAATAAAAACGAAATTTCTATTAATACAAAAGTAACATTACATAGTTTCTAAAAGAAATTATTTTTCAGTCTTTAGAAATAAGACTCCAAAATAATTTTTATTTTTCGTTTAAATTAAATAACATTTAAGGCAAGATTTTTTTTTTCTCATTTATCGAAATAAAAATTTGAATAACTTAAGAGGATTTGAACCCTAAGTATGTTTTTAGACTTTCAAATAATATCCAAATAAGATCAAATAATATCCAAATATCCAAATATTCACTACGGCAAGTTATTAAATTCTATTATGTAAAATACTCAAAGAAGTCAATTTTGGAAAATTTTACCGGGAATTTTACTTTAAAAAATTAATTAATTTTGAGATGGGACTCATTAAGTAGTCCTTTCCGCTTGAACACACAATTATAAATGAACGCATTTATTTTTGACATTTCACCTTTCCTTTTACGATAATCTTATTAAAGGAATTACACTTCATTTTCAAATAAGTCAAGCATATATCTAAGTAAAAATTAATTTTTGAACTTCTAAAGAGCTTTATTTATATGTAGTTTTTTTTTTCACGGTATTAATGGTTTTTAATGGAGATTTTTAAAATACAAAATTATTGAATTTATAGTCTTTTTTTCCTTTGCATTTCAGAAAAATAGTTAGGATTAAAATAAAAAATTAGAAGCTATAAAAGCAGATTTTAAGGAGTGATAATATATTTGTCATTTTGTTTACACAATAATCAAGAAATTATTTCATTATTAAATGAATGAAATTTTCGGATATTATATCTCACATTGCACAAATTGTTTATACGGCAAAATGTTGCCAAAGTTGAATTTTTTATCACATTTATTCAAGCACGAATGTATTATGTCCATTAGCATTCAATTGTCAAATACATAATAGAATTTCTCTATTTATCCATTTAATACTTGAATGCGGTTTTCCATTACGTGTTGCAATGTGTCTACACTAAGATGACCAGAAGATTTCCTCTTTTATAGAGGACATATCTTTATCTGGCGGAATAGAAGATTCGAATAAGCGGACCATCTGGACTGCTTATCCTAATTTCAATCAATATATCATAATTTCAACTTTTGATAATTGAGTAAAGTTCTTTCATAATAAACACCGACCTCTAAAAACGGGGATATTTGCCACTTAAAGTATGAATCACACGCATTACTATACGACGACTGATATAGATGGTGTTAATAAATTAATGTCGTATTTCGCTTACATCAAAGTTTTTTAGTTAAAAACATGACGAAAAATATTATTACATATTCGTAGAGGCCACCTCAAAAAAGATTTTTTAACAACATACAAGGAAAGTTACATATGAGTAAAGTTGTAACTCAAAACTTTATTAATAAAATAACGATTATAATCAAATAATAATTAATATTAAACTTTTATCAAATCTATAAAATATTATTAATTGAATAACGACATTTTTTAGTGGTGAAGGATTTTGTTTCGCAGAATAGCTGTACGACCATTGCAGTCTGTAGTGCATTCGCCATTTTGAATTCTCACCTCTCAACCTCGCACAATGCGATGCCGCTAGGGTTGCCACATAAATTACCGGGGGTTACGTAACTTTGTTTGTGTTATTCAAATAACTTTTTAAATTGTAGTTTACGAATATGTAATAATATTTTTCATCATGTTATTAAATTAAATGTTATGAGGTAAGAAAACACTGTTTCATTATGGACACAATGTATATGTTAATATGTTGCCTCTCCCTTCCTTCGAGAGGCCTATTTGCGTTGAAAATAGGGTTATTCTGAAGAATAGATGGCACCCATTAATATAAGAAAAACGCAGAAAAAAGTTGTGAAAAGTCCAAGAACTGAGAACAACTGTGTTTAGAACGATCTAATTGGTAGAATATAAGATGATATCGACTAGAGGAGATACAAGTACCATCAAGTTCGTCACTGACTTATTTACAAGGTGTAAACTATCACACGGTGCGTTTTTGAACGTTTTCCTCTTGAAAAAACATATTTATCAGGAAATATCTGATATTGTCTGTGATTGGGGTACCTATCGCAGTACGATCACATCATAAGACTGTTTACTAGGAACTTGAAGTTTGTTTCAGGCTAGACAGTAAGACTCTTTTTAACTTCTCAAAGCTTTTTTTAAAGGATTAGCTGAATTGAAATTTCTTTTGGAGAGTTGTATTTCTTAAATAGATGATTTTTTAAGTGGAATAGTTAAATCACTTTCATTTCATTATTTTTTTAGTCCCAAAAAATGTTTGTTGTTTCATTTGTTAAATTACTTTAATCACTAATTTTGGCTTGAAATTATAAATGGGCTTGAAGGAATTGTTACAAGCTATCAGTAACAAATAGGTTATTGTTTCTTTTTTCTTTTGAAAAATGCGTCATTATCAAAACCAAATTCAGATTTTTAAACCTTATCTGCGTTCTATACAAAAATCCATTACATTATTATTTATAAGTGTACTCATTTGTTTGATTAGGCATTTGGTGATGACGTTATTTAGAAATGATAAATAAATGAAAATACATATAAATTTACAGAAGAAAATATTTTAATTGTAAAGTTGTGTGCATAAATATAGTTTAATCATATAAATACAATTTTTTTTATTATTAAATAAAATTATTTTTTAATATTATTTAATAATATTTTGTACAGGATACAGGCATGCTAATAGCATGCCTGGATCCTGTACAAAATATTAATCTTGATAAACTAAAAATTCCAATATGACGTCAGATTTTCTTTTTAATTCTCTAATGACGTGATATTAATCCGCTTTGTGTACATACACACACTCATACTCCTTGTATTTTTGAGAAATCTTCGAAATTTCCGTTTTATTACCACTATGACGTCAATCATTTTTATTTCATATTAATCTTTTTTTCAATTAGTGAAACTTTTTATTTCATTTTCATTTTTCACGTGGAAATCGTTCAATGGAAAAGTAATTATTGTAGAAATAATTTCATTGTGGATTTTTAATTTTTGGCAAATGCTATAACGAAAAATGTTTAAATTTAATAGGAAAAGGCTGTTAGAATTTCGGTTTTTTATCTCTATTTATTAAAATAATGCGATTTTTTTAAATTTTATATTTTGAGCTTCATAGCTGGTATTCATCTATATATACACAAAGTTTCAACTCTGTAAGTTACATAGTTTCTGAGAATAGCTCTGTGACGGACAGACAACGGAGCTGGCGTAATAGGGTTTCGTGAGATGAACGAAACCCTAAAAAGGGCTTCTAAAATACTTATTACTTTCAAAATATAGTTTCGCAATTTATAAAAATTGAGGGTTCTTATGTCATAAAAATTCTCCTCAATCACTTTTCTAAAACTTATCCTATAAAAAACTAGATTTTTATATTAATTTTTAAATAAATAAATCAGCTTAAACAAATCGATAACAGACTCAATTAAAGAAACAAATATTAAATGCAAAATCCTTCCACGACATAATCATAAAAACAAACAGAATTTTAAAGAAAAAAAAAATAAGTAAATGAAGATTATCAGAGATGTAATTCTTCTTAAGAATAGAAATTACAGAATGTTATAAATTAACGTGAGGTCATTACTTCGCACATAATAATGTTGTGTTTTTCTTCATTCCTGGTAATTAAAAAGAATAATTCCATGTAATATAATGGAGGTTGCTTTAATTAAAATATTTTGGAGGGATTTTTAATAGAAGATTTACAAAAATATTATAAAGAAAATTTGACAGAAATTAGGTAATATATATATATATATATATATATTTCTTTTCCTTTCAATATTTATATTTTAAATAAATAAATCTGTTTCTATATATAACGAGCTGTAATCAGTGTTTATCTTTTTTATAAAGATCATTTCAAATTGCAGATTTTGTCCGAGCGCGTTGATTATAATATAAACGATTAGCTATTAGGTGAAACTCATTCGTATTAGTTTTTATTTAAAGAAAATACATTAAAACTATATCGAACGTCAATTTCTATTAAAAATTGTCAAGTATTTACACTTTTTTATGCTTTAGATATGCATCATCGAAACTATATATTAATGGTATGAACTGCAATAAAATGTAAGCGAAAAAAAAAGAAGACTTGAATGCTCAAATTTTAAGTTATTTATTTGATATATCTTCACAAAAAGGTTGTGGCCGTAGAATTACCTTAAAAAACTTAATGTAGAATAAAATGCATGTCTTTCACACAGGAGGATGCTTCAGGTTAATACTAATTAATTTTTAACTAATTAAAAGAAGCAACATATGAAACGTTCCCCAGGTCTATGGGCAAAACTGTGAAAGCCAATAGTTGAGGAGACATTGCTAATGATTTTTGTTCTAATGGCTAACCAAATTATTTACACTTACCATTTTTTTTTATCTAGTATGCATTTTTGTGTGTTTAATAGTCACAAATTGATAGGTTAAAATAATTTATTTTTCGATAATAGCATATTTAAATTTAATACCGTAAATATATTATTAAAAGTTATATACTTTAATATATTGTTAAGAAATACATGACTATGTTATGGCTGATAATATCCCAATTTTTAAAAATATTAACGTGATAAAATATATAAGTAGTAATCGGTAATATAATAAAACGTGTAAGTATGGCGATAAACTCACATAAAATTGGATTATATCTAATTTTAAAATAAAAACAAATTATTTTCCTCTTCCATCCTGAGATTTCTATTAAACCAATTTTAATAATTATTTATTTAACTGAATGCTGTTCATTTGTAGATGAGCCCACATCTGTTACTCCTTTAAAATATTTGCATTTATACATTTTATTTTCAACTTTAAACGTTTTTAACTAAATGTTATCAACATTTTGGCAGTCTGAATTATTACATTTTTACAGCGAAAAAAGAAATTACTGGATTTATTTCTCCTTTATTTGTTATATCTGTATTTATATCACTTTCTCATTACAATTACCAAAAAAACTTTTTTTTCTATAGATGGAGTCCATCAAGAACTTCAAAAACTCTGAAAGTTAACTGACATCATTTTAAAAAGAAAGAATTACGAATCAAAAATTCCTATAAATGACATTATTTTTAAAGATTTTTCCTTCCACCAGCTATGTAATTGGAAGCCAATTTTTTGAAAAAGAAAATTATTTGGCTCGTGAAAAAAAAAAAAAACATCTAAAAGGCACTCCGCTAAAAACATTCATTTTCATTTAGAAAAATGGCAAGATTTTCTGCAACTGTGTTTAAATGACATTTAAACTGTTTTTTTTATTCCTCATACTGCGATTAGGCCCAAAAGAACCGTAAACATTCACCATTTACTCTAGAAATGTAGTATGCTTCTATCAATGAAATTTATATGATGTTTATGTGAAAACATAAACTTTCTTTCAAAATATTGTTATATTTAAATTCAATTGCATCGAAATGGATTTAAAAAATATATTTCTCTAGTTTGAGGCTGCATTGACCTTAAAACTTCACTTATGAAATAATCAGTTTGTATAAAATTATGTCATTTGTACGCGATTACGGTATTCCTTTTTTTAACACTTTCCAACCCAGTTGAAAAGTGTTTATGACTTCGGTTTGTCTGGCCGTCTGCCGTTTGTCCGTGCTCTAACTCCCGTAAATATGCTCGGATTGCTCTGCAATTTTTATATGTTATTGTCGTTATCTATAGCATGTTCTCTATTTCAACTGAAGTGTGGGAAACTCAAAAGAATTCCGTAACATTATGGTCTATGGGAGAAAATCATTTGTCATCGTTCATTTACAGGGACACACAAAATAATTCTCTACTGTCTGTTAACAATAATTCCTGGAAGAGCGTTTTGAGTTGATTGAACGCGATTTTAAATTTAACTCACTTTTTGTCTATTACTTGGTGTGTATACATCTTGTAGATGATATACAGTGTAGCACAAAAGTTCGCGAACATATTTCCGTTTATTGATAGAAACTCCAGAAGGAGAATTTTAAACTGTGCTACGCGTTTCCTAACTAAACTAAAATTTAGCATCCTATGTAGTATATATACAAATCTATAGATCATATACAGCGCTGAATAAAAGTATTCGGATATTTTTCCGAATATTGTATATGTTGGAAATATATGTAGGAAATTCCTGAAATTACGTTTTTAAATATGTTATGCGTTTTCCAAATTATTTACTTATATGTTATCTCTCAGCTTATTAAACGGTAATGATTTGTAAAATTATTTTGGAAGCGTTGGAAAGTGTTACATAATCTATGTTTGACGCATGATTTTTCGTTCTTGTTATAAATGAGAATATCGCAATTTTCTATTCATAATAGGTTGCCGCATTTCTGCATTTATGGCCTTTGATTTTGAAGATAATGCTGCATATGAAAATCTGCGTATGAAAATGACATTTAGTGAAATAATATTTGACGTTGATAAAACTTAAATAATTATAACTAAAGCATCTAAAGGACGTAATGGGGCTTATTCTTACTTTGTTGGGATGGTCAAGGTGCTCATAGAGAGCAAAAATCATTTCGTATACAAAGTTCTCTCTAGCAAACATGAATTGTTACTGAAAATATATTTATTATTAACGTATAGTGCGTTAAATTAACATAGATAAAAAATCTGAAAAGTACGTAGGATAAGTTTGCGCAGATAAAAAAGACCGTATACTAAGCTTCATATGTGTTTTTTTTTTTTACTAAAACTTTATGAGATTATGTCAAAATGCATTTGTGACTAATGCAAATTTTACGTAAGACATGAATTTTGCACACGTCGATATATTTCTATAATTTCCGAATTCCCATATGAGTGTGACAATTTTTTTATTAATTAATTAATTTAATTATATTCAAATAAGCCTTTCAATAACATTAGACGCACATCAATATAAAAAATTTCTTAAATTCGACCAGGCATATAATTGTCAGTATTAGTGTATTAATATATAACAGGCATGTATTTAGTTGTGAGAATAATGAGAAACGTCTAAATAAAGCATATAAACCCAATGGAGTATAAAGATTCTCGAGCTATAACGTGCCACGGTAATGGATGAGATGATTATTAGAATAGTTTCCGTGAACGTCGGATGGTTTTTCGAGTAAGGCTTAAGTAACTGATTTTATATTTATTTAACGATAGTAAGCAAAAGTGCTAATCCATTATATTAGTGATGTAAAATCAGCAAATGGCTACACATTTAGTTGTGTTAATCAACTGTGATAGTATTTTTCATTATTATTATTATTTGTTTTTGTATTTCATGTCTCATTAAATGTCTGTTATTGTATTCACATTCAATTGTTATATTAATTGTTGTTAAGGTCTTATTGTTCACATAAATCTGTTATCTTCTTTCCTTATTATTATAGATTTTGGGGCAAATTAATAGATATTATAGGATTTGTAATAGCAGGATTTTTTTTGAAAAACATATTCTCAAATTTGCAGCAAATTTATTTTATAACATCCATGTAATTTAAGTTTTCATTTTGCAAATAATTTTACAAGTTATCTGGATTGGCAACGACAAGCGGGCCAAAAACTTTAATGGACGCTGGTGGATCGTCTTGATATTTGTGAAGAGTCATTCCCAGAGTCCTGCGCATGAAGGCGTGCTTTCAGATGTTCATCAATGACAGACCTCCACCGTTCTAAAATGAATGTGATGAGTGTGGACAATGGACAGACAATTCAAGATTATTGACAATTCAACAAAGACAATTCAAGATTCTTCCACTGCGTTACAGTGTAAGATCGATCACGTGGCGAGTCGAATTTGTTGCTATACAGCACCTTTTTCATATCTTTTCAGGTCAAGTTGGAAGCATAGCGGCTGGCATTTTCATTTTTATTTCTATTACAGTAAACCTTTGATGTAATTTAGTTCTGTTTCGTTTATTATTTTAGTCATTTTGCTACATATTTTGTTATGCAATTTTGAATACGTTTTGATTTTCACGTTTCATATAATTAAAAATTAGTAATTTGCCTGAAAAACTGTCAAAAATCTTTGTTTTTGTATACATTGGAGCACGCAATCTGAAGGTGCCTTACGAATACTGTTAGGTTACTATTTTTGCAACTACCACCTTCCGAAGAGCTAGGAGCTGATGATTGTTTGAATTGTAGTTTATTGTTCATGTTTTTATATTCAATTCTTTTCTAATTTTGGACTCTTGATATTCCACCTACTTTTCATAAAATGTCATAATCATTCCTGATGGATTAATATATATCTATACTTGAATCCGGAATTAGCAATAATATTTTAAAATTATCCATTACATTAATATGAGAACGCGGGTTTCACTCTAATGCACTCTGATGTAGTGTACAATTTAAATTAAAAATATTTAAGAGAATACTCAGCTTACACAATTTTAATGTGCGAATGTAAGTTTAACAAGGCTATCATCAAATCGTAGATTTATTGAATCCTTTGAATATTCAGGAAGTTTTATAGAAGTATAAATTATATACTAAAAAAAATATTTAGTGAATGCAGGATTTTAGATATTATGTAAAGTGAGATAAATAAAAATGTGATTCTTACCACTACTCTTGCCTTAATCTGAAGATTTGCTTGTAATAGAAACACATTGCTTATTTAAATATTAATATACGCTTCGTTATTTATCTAATTAGTTATTAAATTTGAAATAAAAACATTTATAGAAAACTTTGCGACGCTTAACAATATGCGTAATTCTCCAAGTTATAATATAGTAGATATTTGTACACATATAGTTAATTAAATTGAGTTTAATTTAATTTTGTCACTGAAAAATTTATTCAGCAAAAATGAGAATATTAAGCAGCATTATACATGTAAGCCAAGATGTAAAATTAATGAATACGAATATTTACCATCAAAAGCTTTCGTAAAATATATTTAATGCGTAAAATTTTTTTAAATAGGTATTAATGCATATTTTTAAAAATATTCACTTCAAAATGTTCTATTTATAATTTCAATGCGGTGTATTTTGAAATACAAGCGTATTTTCAGCATTTACCGCAATAAAGATATATATTTATAGCTATGGCTTTTCATATATTATTAGTTACAGCGCTGCAAAATAGATGTAATATATATTGCATTTGTGTGAACAAACACAAATAGCATCAGCAATTTTAAAGTAATATTGTTAAATCGAACACTTGAATAAATGCTGTTTTAAACGTAAGGATACATTTAAATGTAACTTTTTTTATTTTTTTCTATTCTATACCGTTTTATTAGTATGTTTTCTCGCAGTTAGAAGATAAACAAAATATTATAAAGAGTTTCAATGCTTGAGAGTTTTCTACATAAACATAGTTAAATATATTTCTTTCCTTTCAATATTTTTTAATGAAACCAGCAGAAAACAAGTATGACACGATCTACTTCCGTTTAATTTAATTTTAAAAATATAAAATAAAACAAAGGTATAAAACTGCTTTAATTGTTTCTTATTCTGTAGCCTAAAATCCAATTATGTGATGTACTGTGTATATATATGATAATGACAAATATTGGGATTCTTAAGAGAGATGACGATCCTGAAAGCACTAGATTTAAAATTTCGTAAAACATATTTTTTGCACTTCTGTAAAACATATCGTTCAAATTTTTTTAAATATTAATTGATAGTTTTCATATACAAATATTTATTTTCAGGAACTTATTTCATGCCGAAAAAATTAGAATCGAATCGTTGCTATTTAACTACCTAAAAAAATTACAAGACAAACAATATTTGACAAATAAGTGAAGTTTACGTAAAATTTTAACCTCAGTAATATTTCCTTGTTTATTTTTACCGCATTAACTATGTAATTACAACAAGGAATTGGAAAATATTAAGTGATCCCGCACAGAGCATCTGCGCTCTAGTGCTTACACTTTGAAATATATACCTATTGGAATACACGAATTTCAGCATTATATGTATATTGTAATCATAAGTAACTCATTTTTTACAAGAAATATGCGAAATATTTCATACAACAACAAATAACTAATGTGAGGTTTAGCAGGTTTGATTTTCTAAACAAACCACTCGTTGTCATTGGCAAAAAATCACATTTTCGCCGCCACGTACCTTAGCGTTTTCTATGTATAGATTGCAAACATAACCTAAAATACTGGCTGTTTCAAAAATTCTTAGTATTTCAATGAAACACAATAAGTTTTTCTTTAACTTAACAAATCAGTCTTTCCAGTTTTAACAATTAAATTGCTTTAAAGGTTCACTATAAAGTATAAATAAATTAATAATTACAATTGTCATAAATCTGTAAATGTTCAAAAGCTTCCGAAAAATAATTCTTTTGTTTTGTTTTGAACTTACAATGTAATATCTAATACATATATATATATATATATATATATATATATATATATATATATATATATATATAAATGTTCTACTTAACCCCTTCGGGACCGGCGGCTTTTACACAAATTTTATTCGGTTGGCACCACTTTTTTTAAACAAGTTGGATATTGTACGTCAAACGTGACAAATGAGGTGCGTTCGTACTATAGCTAGTTATATAAATATTCAGATCTTGATGATTTTTAATTCTGTGAAATGAATTATACCGTCTGCAGATTAATTTCTGTCATAAAATAAGTATCTCGGTCGCTTGACGATTCAACATCGGAAGCTCCTCTAACAAGAAAGCACCGATTTAAAAAAAAAAAATCAAATTTCTTAATAAATATTTTTATTAATATCTCCTAAAGTTTTGATTCGATTTTTAAAAAAATTGAAATGTCTCGACAAAATTCTGCAAAGATAATATATCTTAAATTCCAAACCATTCGGTTGGGTAGTTTTTGTGTTGTTATATGCGGACGGATGGACAGACAGACAGACGGACGGACAGACGGACGGACCAAGCGACGACAATAGGTGCTACGTATTTATATAATTACGAACGCACCTAAAAAGCTACCTTTACTTTAACTATAAAAAAATGCTCTAATTAGAGAAAGCAAATATTACTTTTATTTTTTACTGGTGTTTAAAACAAATTCTATATGCTCTTTTTGAGGGTGCATATATGCACCCATGGTCCCGAATGAGTTAAAAAATATTCTAGGAAAGATGCGAAGTTTGAGAGCGATGCTGATTTAGGCGACGCAGATTCTAGTGAAAATTTCTAAAGTAACATTTTATATTTTAATCAGATTTTATGAGAACTTACGATTCACAGCCTAAAAGGGACTGCTCAGACGAGAAGACCGAGTCTGCAGAGCATAGATGTCCCTACCGGTAACTTTATTACCGGTTTTTTAAATTCAATTTTCAGCTGCAGTTGAACCCACCGGTAAGGGATTAAAAAATCGTCTTGTGCTATACAAAGTATAAATAAAACAATATACCATATTTACATCAGTATAATGCGTACGAGTATATAATACGTATACTGCTTTTGATAAAGGGAGAGATATATGTATATATGCGTCAAAATCTCATAAGTGTAATTTCTCAGTCCCCAGAATATCTCTCGGCATTTATTTGCTATATAAATTCTCGTTTAATATAGAAATACTTTTCTGTGATTGTTCTACAATATTATGTTACTTCTACTTCTACTGTGAAAAATTTTCTTTAATCATTAAAAGGGAATTTTAATATCTCAAGAGTCACTACTACACTGTAAAAAAAAATACAGTAAAATTACGGGCAGAGGCCTGCAGCAGAGATTCCAGTCATACCCCGTAAAAAAAAAAGAAATCCATCCCCATCATTTTGTGCAGCCCGTAATTTTACGGAGCAAAGTAATATAGCATTATAATGCACTATAAAACACAATAACACTTTGCTTACTGTGCCGTAGCACGTAGCACGTTAGATAATCATCACAGAATCGCTGTTTTGACGGGTTAAAATTTTCGAAACACGAGTAAAATGAAGGGTTACACCCTAGCGGAGGACAATGTATGGGGTCGTACCGTATTTTTGCTAACATATGGGCTAGAACTGTAAGAATATGTGGATTTCTTTTAATTTTCTAAGGTATAAGACCGCTTATTTAGTGGATCAGACTGTTTTTCATCAAATAAGGCTGTTGCCCGTGAAAATTGAATGGCAAACGCTCATAAATTTACAGTTTTTTCTGAGAGTGTACTCCCTGTTCTCAACCCATAACTTGATCATTAAAGTCATCAACAAACAATAATTATATAAACATTTTTTTTAAATAATGTATTTATTATGAATATGAATCTCATGGAGCATAATAATATAATTTTTATATGTGTGAAATGAGTAATATTTGTTTTTGTTGGGTTTAAAATTGTGTCCCTAATTTTTTGGCCACTACTGTGCCGGTGGATGAATTTCCACCAGAAAGCAGTAAGCAGTCATATTCAGTATTGTTTCCAGTAGGGGAGCAAATGCTGTTCTTAAAACGTCGCCATTGGTTGCGGTTTGTTCAAAAACAAGATTTTCTGTGTTGAAAAGAATGGGTAAAAATTAAGCGTAACTTTATTAACCGTCACTAATGTCACATTGTTTATATAAATACTGATATTTATAGATTAACCAATAGCTATCCATTTAATCGTAGGTTTGATATGTCATTGAAAATAGTGCAAAGAACATTCCTAATTGTCCTTTTTGCCACTTGTTTTCCTGTTCAGTTTGTATTTTGTCTGATAAAAACTGCCATTTCATATTTATTTTTCAATATAGTTTGTGCCCAACTAGTAATTGTTATTCTACATTGTATCAGTGGTTCAAATTCAGCATAATATGAAAATTTTAAAAATCAGATGTCAGAAGAAAATGAGCAGCCAAAATTCACACTTACGGGAGTTTGGCCCATATGTCATGTATAATGCGCATTATATTATTTTAACTACTGAAGAACCCGGACATTGAAAATTAATTCTGTGGAAATCCTAACGCACTCTTTTTTCTTCCTCGGTCATAAATTACCGTCCTCACCTATGTATAATTTCGCCTCTTTATTAAAATACTAGGAAATTAACCCATTCGTTCCGACGATTATTTCTTGTTATTATTTACAAATCACTTGACTGCTGTTTTGAAATAGTAATATTTGCATTATTAATTAATATATTAAGTTAGACGAATATATTTCTGTAAAAAAGTAGTACCACCCAAGCAATCTCAATAATAATAATAAATAAATAAATAAAACTGCGCAAATAACAACACTGCTTGGCAAGATATTATACCAGTCGGATAAAATGTGTTAAGGCTTCAGCAATGTAAACATTTCTGTCAGGAATTTTTCACGATACGGGATATCGATACCATATATTCAAACATATACGAACTTTGACACATATACATGCAATTATTTAACATATTTTACTTACTGCAATAAGCCTGCTGAAATTTAAATCGCAAGGAACAGCTTTTTTTTTAATTCTGAACAGAACAGATGTTTTAAAAAGTCTACTCTCTTAACAGGTATATCTTCTAATAATATGATATATGATATATATGATACGCACTCACGTATAATGCGTATCTTGTTTTTGATAAGGAAAACACAACAAAATCGTATAATGCGCATCCTGTTTTGGTAAGGTAAAAAGTAGCAAAATTATACAACGCGTACCATGTTATTTTTATAGAAGAAAATTCAGGACTTTAAGAAAAGGATCTGTTGAATCCCTAATTTAAATTTCTATATCTCAGTCCTACATTAATGTTTTCACCCAGGTACAATTTTGCCCGTATATTAAAAGACCAGAAAATATGAAATATGGGCAATGTTTCTGAAATGTGAGTTTTTCTCTAGTATATTTGTATCGATACCAGAAATCGAT
The DNA here is from genome assembly GCA_963931845.1 of Maratus michaelseni. Taxonomy (NCBI): domain Eukaryota; kingdom Metazoa; phylum Arthropoda; class Arachnida; order Araneae; family Salticidae; genus Maratus; species Maratus michaelseni. Next base: position 179,890,295 of record OZ007596.1, on the reverse strand, counting down.
ATAATCGGCATACACAAACTGTGCAATTCCACTTATTTTACTTACTAAAATGAACTTGCTGAAATTCAAATCTCAAAGAATCGCAGGACAATTTAGTGTTAAAACGTGTTCCTTATAAGCAGGTATATCTTCTATTCTAATTGCATTGTACTTTTTTGACGGTACCATGCAAATTTTTCGTTTAAAGCAGAATTCTTTATAAACAGTTTCCGAATTGACAGGTTTTACTGTTCTCCTATATTCGCAGACTTTTATTTAAATGTTTATGATGTGTACATTTCTTATCACTATCTCAATTATGTGATTTAATAAAATCAGGCAGCTGTCAGAAATACTCCATGTATAACGTGTATACCAATTTTAGGCCTAAAATTTTCAGAACAAAAAAGCGCATTGCAATATGGAATGTATAAAATAACTAATATACTGTAGCCGTTACAACATATTCTTCTATATCATAATAATCTATAAATTTTAATAACGCATTTACTCATAAGCAGTTATAAATATGAAATTTAGTGCATTACACTGTATTTCATGTAGCATTACCGTGATCACTGAATAAGAAATGTAGTATAAAACAAAATAAAATAAGCATGAAAAATATGTGAAAACTACAGCAAATATTAAACCTACGCAAGCTAATTTACGCCAACTGGATGCGGACCAGATTATGGAAGCAGAGCAGTGCCTAGCATAGTAAATCAATGCCCATTATTGCACAGCTTAGCAATTGAACTAAATTGAGTCTCATTGCAACAATACCCTTTTTGAAGCAAAATACTAATAAGTGAAAATACAAAAATGCACATTGTAAATAATCCTTATTTTTGTTTGAAAAATAACAAAACCAATCCATCAAACTGCTCAAACATATATATCATTAAGTGTAATAGCACACTATCACTGTTTCCTGGCTGGTAATAAATATAAATACAAAAGAAATTGGGTAAAATAAAATGTAATAAAGAGACTCGATGTTTGTGTGAAAACGATAAAGTTATATTGGAAGGACATCAATTTGATGGCTTTTAAAGCAATGTAAATAAAATACCATTATAGAAAATGAAATTCATGCAAAAGGATTTACAGACTGCTGTATTCAATGTAAACTGTAAAATGATTATTTTTGTCAGTTTTAAACAAGTAGTAACAAAATACAGTAATCTGAATGTCGTATGTTTTATGATCCTTATTTATAGACATGCTTTTGTTTCATTTAAATAAATCTCGCCTGTTTTAGTTTTTTTTTGAAAAATATACTAACTTCTATTATATATATATATATATATATATATAATTTTAAACGAATAGGAACGTTATAGAAAAACATTAAAGAAGTGCGAAATAGAATACATAATAAATAATAAATGAAAAATAAATGTGAAAAAATATTATATATAAATAATTAATCTGAATAAACATTCACATAAATCATTGCAGTGATAAATTTCTATAGAAACAATTTTAAAAGTAATTAAATAGGATATTTATGTACTTTTTATAATAATATTATTTGGAAATTTGCTTTGAAGTCAATTTTATTTCAGACGTAAATTTGGTTGTTTAAATTATAACAAGAACAAAAAATCATGCGTCAAGCATAGATTATGTAGCACTTTGCAACGCTTCTAAAATAATTTTACAAATCATTACCGTTTAATAAGCTGAAAGATGACATCTAAGTAAACAATTTGGAAAACGCATAACATATTTAAAAACGTAATTTCAGGAATTTTCAATATATACAATATTCGGAAAAATATCCGAATACTTTTATGTAGCCCTGTATATGATCTATAGATTTGTATATATACATAGGATGCTAAATTTTAGTTTAGTTAGGAAACGCGTAGCACAGTTTAAATTCTCCTTCTGGAGTTTCTGTCAATAAACGGAAATGTGTTCGCGAACTTTTGTGCTGCCCTGTATAGGATCTACAGAATTTATACAGACCACGTAATAGACAAAAAACTAGTTAAGATTAAAATCGCGTTCAGTAACTTAAAACGCACTTCCAGGAATTATTGTTAACAGACAGTAGAGAATTCTTTTGTGTGTCCCTGTAAATGAACGATGACTGCTATACACACACTATTCTGTAGTAAGCCTCTTGTAATGCACCTTAATAATATATATAAACTTCAATGCGTTTAAAATAGTGGAACATTATTTAAATAAGCCGCAGACGATTTTTCTCCATAGACGTAATGTAACGGAATTATTTTGACTGTCCCTGTAAAGTAACTCTAAGTGTAATAGTACACCTACTATTCCATATTAAGCTTCTTCTAATGCATCTTAGTGATCTATATAAATTTCAATGCGTTTACAATAGTGAAACATTTTTAAAATAAACCGCAAATGATTTTTCCCCATAGACCGCAATGTAACGGAATTCTTTTGAGTGTCCCTGTAAGAAAACTATAAGTGCTACACACTTCAGTTGAAATAGGGAACGTGCCATAGATAACGACAATAACATATAAAAATTGCAGAGCAATCCGAGCATATTTACGGGAGTTAGAGCACGGACAGACGGCCAGACGGCCATACGGCCATACGGCCATCCGGCCATCCGGCCAGACAAACCGAAGTCATAAGCACTTTTCAACTAGGTTGGAAAGTGCTAAAAATGGTTTCACCGACAAAAAAGGTTTAACAGACAATGCGTATTTAGCCCTCTTACAGACACGCCCGTGTTAATACGTTCACTAAGCGCCAAGTTTCACTGCAAAACAAGCATTATTTAAATTAATATGTTTCTACGGATATAATGCACTTTTAATACATCTAGTGATGATTAATATTCTCAATGATTACATTCATATATATATATTTAAGTTTTTCTATGTAATTTTGGAATAATCATATACTTTTTAACATTTAAAATCTAATAAAGAGAAAGCAACATTACAAATTTGCCTCTTTGCTGGACAGTCAGAGAAAAGAAAATCCCTACGTTTTCTCATTGCATAGTAATTGCGTTCTGCTTTGCTTCTGAATAAATTAGATGGGAATAAAATTATTTAAATTACCTATTTGTGCAATTTGTGATACGACAAGGTATCGACAACTGTAATATTTAATCGCACTACGGAGTAAGCATATTTTTCAGGTTACCTAAGGGGTAAGCAAATCACATAACTGAATGAAAACCTCTGTTAAACGTATCGGATTAACTAAATAATTATATGGGAATACAAATTATTTAAAATACCTATTTATACACTTTATGGGACAAAAGGGCCTCTAACTGCAATATTTAACTGCACTACCGAGTAAGCATTTTTTAAAGTTACCTAAGGGATAAGCAAATCACATAACTGAATGAAAACCTCTGTTAAACGTGTCGTATTAACTAACTAATTAGATGGTAATACAAATTATTTAAAATACCTATTTATACACTTTATGGGACAAAAGGGCCTCTGACTGCAATGTTTAACTGCACAACGGAGTAAGCATTTTTTAACGTTACCTAAGTCGTAAGCAAATCACATATCTGAATGAAAACCTGCGTTAAACGTGTCGGATTAACTAACTAATTAGATGGGAATACAAATTATTTAAAATACCTATTTATACACTTTAAGGGACAAAAGGGCCTCTAACTGCAATATTTAACTGCTCTACGGAGTAAGCATTTTTTAAAGTTACCTAAGGGATAGGCAATCACATAACTGAATGAAAACCTCTGTTCAACGTGTCGGCTTAACCAACTAATGGACTCGTTGAAAAGTACGTAACAATTGCAAAGTAATCACCGGTTCAAATATATATTTTCTTTACTGTTAATATTTTCCATCGGTCCTAAATTAACGTCTTAAGCCTCGTACTATTTCGCCCATATATTAAAAGACCGTGAAATCTACAATGTGGGCAATGTTTCTGCAATGTGAGCTTTTCTTCGTGAATTTTTATTGACACTGGAAATCGATTACCGTATAAACGTCATACATAAACTGTGCAATTATTTCACTTATTTTACCTATAACAATGAACCTTCTGAAATCGAAAAAATAAGGAACCGAAGTAAAATTTAGTTTAAAAAATTCTTCCGTCTAAGTAGGTATATCTATTAATATTATAGGGTAAGATGATGCAGAAGTGCGCACTTTACCTATTTCATTAAATAAGAATAAATTAAGTAATTTAAGGGGTGATTTTATGCTTTATTTATACTCATATTATTAAGCTAAAAAAAAAATGCGTTAATCAACATTAAGTAACACTTTCGGTTTTATTTGAAGAAATAAACATTATATTCCTGAATGCGCACACTTGTACAAGAAATGAAGGCAAGAGTGAGCAGTCAAATGTGCAAGAGTGCGCAATAAAAAAAAAAGGAAGAGCTTCGCTTACAAACATCGTCATTGTAGTTACCACGACCGGCGTAATCTGTGAACTTTTCGTGCCACCACTTTCTTGAAAATATGCACTCGATCCAATCCTTTACAATTGGTTCTCTATAGTTTTCTGAGCAGCCTGGACATATCCAATCTTTTTTCTTTGGTGTAGTTGCCTTCTTAGGTTTACTTTGTCAGTTTTTAGTAGATGTTTTTGGCTTTTTTCCCGAAGCGTCATCTTCAAGATGCCTTTTATGTTGTGAAGCGCTTAAAATTTCAGACCTTCTGTTCTTTTTACTATAGGATCGCAGCTCAGATGACTGTGGATACGGTGACGACTCTGGTTATTTCACGCAAGATAAAGTTGTTAAACTCGTAGCTATAACTTGTGAAACCGAAGTTGGGTTTATCTCAAAGTGAGCGTGCGGCTTTTGTTATTATAGCTTTCCTGCCTTTTCTGAAATATAATTTTTTATTAAAAGCAATTCTCTTTCCTCCTCATTTTCAGCGTTTTGTTGGTGCTACTGACATATGTAGTTCAATAAGTTCAAATTTAAATGGTCTTTCAGTGACGCTGCTTACTAAAATGTCATTATAAAATAAGGGTAAGTTTGGGAAGGCCATTTATAAAGGCCATATTTATTTATAAAGGCCGTACCGTTAATTTAAATCTTTCAATGGCAGTAACAACGATAGCAGTTTTCCGTAAAAGCAGGTGTAAATATTGTTGCAACTTGAAAAGTCATTGTTATCAGACATGGATGATTTCTTAACCAGTTTTCACACTCAGCAGAGTAATATTTTTTAGTGGACTTACAAGCATCTATCAAGTGGTTGTAATAACTAATGTGTGGCTATTATACGTAGGCAATGAAAAAATCACAGTGTGCTATTGTCGACAAAAATAAACAGCTACAAGTGTGCAATGCGATGAATGATTTTCGAATATCAAAAGCGAGGGTTGTTCTTGAGATTGCATAGCGTGGTCCTTAAAACGCTGATGCCATTCAAGATACAGATCACTCCCTATAAATCTTCTGTCAGAAATTATTACAACGGCAGATGTAGGTGCATTATCTAAAAGTTCTGCCTTCATTCTTTTTCTTTTTTATATGAGATCGGGTTGAATAAACTGTACACTAGCACTCATTTCACAAACCACTGTAACGTTATGCCCTCATTCAGCACTTGAACTCTTGTTAACACATCGTTTCCCTTTAGTGGATGTGATTATTGTTGGCTTGTTAGGTACTGTAGATAAACCAGAATTGTTCATATTGAATATTTTGTGCGGTTGAAAGTGATATCTATCACAAAGATCGAATAAGTTTTTGTAGAAGCGATCTACGTGTTGTTTATTAAAGCCCATGGCTCTTGCGATGCTCGTCAAACCTGTGGTAATAAAGTAGGAAATAAAAAAAGCTAATAAACCAAGGACTAAGTATTGAAAACCCATTTTATAGCTATAGGTGACAAGTAAAATGCACATATGTTGGACAAGAGTTAGTGCGCACTCTTCCACACTTTGACACTACACACTCTTACAATATCGTCACAAAATAACATTAAAACATCAGTAATGCCATCTATTTATAAAAAAATTCAAATCACTTTGGTGACAGGTAGTCCAATAATAACCTAATAATTTAAAAAAAAGTAAATTACCTTTGTAAACTTTATTATGATCATATTTTCCAAAACCATAAAAATTATAACGAGAAGGCCCAAATTACTTTTTATATTCTAAATCTTTAAAAATTTCACCAATATAGTTACGCAGATATTTTTCACCATAAAATTATCATGTCTTTATATCATTTACAATTGAGGCTAAATGCAAAATTCTGTTTTAGGTTTGGATAATCGCTCTGCGTTGTATTGCGCATCGCGCTCCCTTGCACCAACCTACCCTACGTATTAATTAATGTATTAATATTATAAATACTTAAAAAAAGTTATCAGTTACTTGAAAATGTTTAGAAAAAGCAATTTAACTTATTTAAAAGCTCGCTATTACAAATTTGGAATTTGAGAGTTTAAAAAAATAAATAAAATTTGGTCTTTCTTGAGATGTATTTAACTCTTACATGGTATGTTAAAATACTATTGGAATTGTTTAGAATCTAAACTCCATCATTTATGGAGTATTTAAATCATCAAGTATTTACGTAAATCATCAAGTATCAAGTATTTATGGTTACATAACAGAAATGGTTTCGCCGTTGTGGATTACATTTACATGATTTCGTTTGAGAATAGCCGCGTTAAAAGATGCTGAACGAGGGATCGTTAATATTTTGTTTTATGGACTACCGATTATTTATAGCTTGTAAATAATAAAAAATTTGTTTAGCTATCTGATGTTATAGTATAGTCCGTAAACAATATGTTGGAAGAGGAGTAACTGAAATATACTTAATTGTGTTCGTTATTTTGATGATAATCATTATTAGTAACTAGTAGAGCCAACTTTTTAATTAAATAATAAAATCATTTCCTTCACTATTTGGGTCTGTTTCCATTTTTTTTTTTATCCCGCAGCATTACGAATTGTTTCAAGGTCATCTGCTAGATTATCGTGGTGGCACTAGAACTTAATTACGAATAATTTAAAATTTTACTCCATCAAATAGAACAAATTGCATATTCACTTTGAAATATCTATATATATATATATTTTAATTTGTAATTTTTTATAATTTAATATTCAAAAAGGATTTTTTTTCGCTTAATTAAAATGTTACATTGCAGACAGTCAATTACCATCTTGTTCCTTTAAATTCACTCTAATCTGATAAGATTTGGGTTAAATTATTAGCATTTTTTTATTAATATAATCTCGCAAAAATATCAAGTGCTAAGCAACTGTGAGGCATTTTGTTTCACTTCAAAATAAATTCATTAGATTATAATAAATACGAATTAAAGAAACTTGTAGTTTAAATTTCCTGGTTTAGATTTTATTTAAAAAAAATATTATTTTGAATTTGTAAAATAAAATCGTCATACCTGTGTATTTCATTTAAAAATTAATAACAGCTGTACCATTTTTCATGTTAATATTTATATAAATTTCAATTTCTGCATTCGAAAAACACCAAATAAAGGAAACAAATCAATAAGAAATTCTACGTATTATTACACCGAAAATCATTCAAAATCATTTTATCACAACAATTTCTTAAACTAAATTAATAAATATTTGAATATGTAAGAATTTTCTTCATTTTAATAGAGCATTAAATAATTTCATACGTTCTGTTAAATATAAATTAAAGAAGAATTCAATAAATTTTTCTTTTAGTAAATTCAAATTTAATCTATTTTATTCCACTGATATTATTTCACCTATTTTTTTTTTTTCAAACTCCGAATCTTATTACATTAGAGTTCTACAGATACGGAAATTGAAATCTGAAATGAGAAATTAAAGATTAAAATTTTTCACTTTAGAAAATTATAAATCGCACTCTTTAAAGATTAAAATTATAATAAAAAATGCATATTAGTAAAGTAATTTGATGTTAGTTTAAGTACTGAATTTTATTTTAAATGGTTTCTATTAAATGAAATTTACTTACAATGTAATACTATAACTGTTAAAATTTGGTAATTCGAGCTTTTAAGTAAAACATTCATTAAAAAAACACAAAATATGAGGCATTTATTTGAGATGATAAAATATTTATCACTTCCCAGTATTATGCAGTATTACTTATTTCACACTTCATATTTCAAAATTTTGTATTTAAATCACTTTTAAAGTTACTGATTCACAATTCATTATTTTATTATTTATTTCCATATATTATAAATTATATAATAGTTTTGCTATTTATTTCATTTTCTCATTATTTAAAAAATATCCTAACATGATATTTTTTTTACAGATTTGCTCATATAATTAACGTCCAATCGTATTTAAGGCGTATTTTAAAGGACCATTTACAGGAGTTGTTGATATTAAAAACAAATAAATAAACACATAATAATAATAATATGGTTTTGCCAAGCTTTAAGTTCACAAGATGTACTTAAAATCCGATTATAATTCAGACTTTCTTAAGTAATATAAAGATAAAAAAGCATTATATACATTAAAACATTTTATGGTTTTATTTAATCTAGTATTTATTAATTAAAAAAAAATATTATCATTTAAAAATACTGTAATGAACTGTTTTTGTAAATACATATGCACCGCACAATAAGTACTGTTGCATATTTTCACACGTATTATTATCATCATGCTTAATTAACTGCAGTGAAAGGAACAGGGAATATCGAAATTACCCATGTTTCTGACCTGTGTTTTCTCAACCGGGTTTGAAGTTAGAACACCTCTATTAGCAGAAGAGGGTACAGTCTCTCTTCTTTCTCCTATTATGAAAGATCACTGCGCTTACTGAAAATATGTTTATTATTAGGGTTTCGTTCATCTCACGAAACCCTATTACTGCCGCTTTGTTGTCTGTCCGTCACAGAGCCGTTCTCAGAAGCTATATAACTTACAGGTATGAAAATTTGTCTACTTTGTAGCTAAATACCTACTATGAAGCTCAAAATATTAAAATTTGAAAAAATCGTATTCTTTTAATATGGAGAGATAAAAAACCAAAATTCTAACAGTCTTTTCCTATTAAATTTAAACATTTTTCGTTATAACAGTTGCCAACAATTAAAAATCCACAGTAAATTTCTTTCTACAATAATTAATTTTCTATAGAACGATTTCCACGTGAAAAATGAAAATGAAATAAAAAGTTTTTTTTTATTTCCAATGCAGCAGGCGAACAGACATTATCATTACGCCGTACAGAGATCATAAAAAAAAACAGAAATATAAGTAAAAAGATAACACCAAACACAGGAACAAAGTAAAGCGTAATTAACATGAGAACCACATAAAATCAAGAAGTTAAAATGTGTAAAGAGTCTCTGGCCTCCCAGTAACGGGAGTAAATGCAGTTCATCATGAATGCTGAATAATCAGAGAGGTGATCAGCAGTCATCGCCGCACCACTGCGGCAGAGGCGGCAGGCAGGACAATGCACTATCTGGAGACGGAAAAGATGAGCATATAAACAATCATGCTTTGTCGCGAGACGAAAGACAGCCACAGCACTGCTTCTTGGACAATCGGGGAGGTTAGAGATGGTATTTCTCCACGATTTTTCTTTTGTTCGTTCCTTCAGTAGAGATATATGTGATGTCTTAATTATTTGATTAACCATTGAAGAGGCAGACTTATAGTTAATTAATTTACATGAAGCCTGATTAACAGCACAACCTTTTTTGGCCAATTCATCCGCCTTTTCGTTACCGGGAATACCACAGTGTGAGGGGATCCATTGTAAGACAATTGTCTTATTTTTTTTCACGCATCACTCTTATTAAAGATCTGCACTGCAGCACAGACATGGAGCAAGGGGCTTGAGAGCAGTTGGCAACCGCCAGAATCGCAGCTTGTGAATCTGAGAAAATGACAGCCTGATTGAAAACTGAGCAACGAGCATTTAGTTGAAAATAATAATTAATTAAATAAATAATTTAATTTATTAATTTAAAAAAAAACGCCGATTTACTTAAAATGATCACTTTTTTCTTCGTCAAACTTTTTTTTTCAAACAACCTACAGGCCTTAATATTGGGCAGAATAAAAAAAGGCTTGCATTTTTGGACAAGTAATTACGTAATCTATGTGCTTTTCTAAAATCCACTGTAAAAAAATTATTTTCTATCCTTAATTAGCAAAAAACTGTTAATTAACTTGGAGATTAAAAAATTATGCCAAAACAGAGATAAAATCCGCCAACGACCATGTACCATCTGTATTATGATAGCACAAATCAGTTACAGGCCATAACCACATCAAATTTCATCTGCAAGTCAGGCATTTTCTTCTGAAGATATTTTTTTTAAATAAAACTTCATAATTATAAAAACACACATTTTATCAGACAAATAAATATGACTGCAAACTGTGGCAGATGACTGTTTCCGACATGAATAAGTATGAGAAATGGTCAGTCAAGGATATCGGTCTGGGTGGCTCAGTCGCAGAGTGTCAGCACGGTACGCATAAAGTCCCAGCTTCGAGTCCTGGCCCAGGTCAATTTTGTTTGTTCAGTGTATTTAATTGTCTGATAAAATGCGTATTCTTATAATATTGTAAAATAAAGTAATCAGACTTAGTGTTTATGCTTTAAAAATATTTTAAATACATAATTTACGTTTTTAGAAAGATCTTTAAAAATAAATTAGTTTTTGAGGGAAGATGTACCTTCTAAAATGTATACATTAAGAGTTATCGGCATTTAAAATTTCTTTCCAAACGTAAACAAAATTTTTGAAATAAATTAAATGTGATTCATTTATTTCTAAAAAAAAAAAAAAATAACATGGTAAAGGACAGGCATTTCGCGTTCGCTGGAATACCTTTCACGTCATTTTCCTATAAATGAATGAAATCCAGTTGTTAAATTATTTTTTTTAGAAGTGAAGTTCCCATTTAAATTTATTGTAACAGTACAATGTTTAATTGAATAAAATAATGTAAATCTAAGAAATTGCTAAGAAATTCCAAACATGCACAGGTCAACGCAAAAATAAATAAATAAATAAATAAACAAAAAATAAGTAAATAGATAAATAAATAAATAAATAAATATAAATCAGCTTTCAGAAATTCTAAATATTGTTCATATATCTCAATTACAAGCTAAAGGAGGGTTTATTTCTATATTATTCTATATAATATTAATTTCAGCAAATGTATTAAATTCCAATGCGATCTGTTTTAAACTTTAAGGTAGTTTATAACACATGATAAATAATGCATAAAAAATAATGGCGCGTCACATTTCGGGGAGGGGATGGGGAGGGGCGTGAACAAAATTAGGAAGTATAATAAGGCTATCTGTTTGAAACTTTGCGATATTTTATAACACATAACATAAATTTTAAAAATAAAGCCGCGTCAAAAATTATAGGGAGGGGCGGAGCGCGTTTTGCCTACACAAGGGGGGGGGCGCACTTTTCTAAATTTTAACGATATCCGTCAAGTCAAATATCGTTACAAAGGGCTGTGACCACTTATTCATGTTGTCACACCCACATTTTGCGCCCCCCCCCCCGACACTACTCATGCGATATATTGTTCGAAGTGCTTGTGACCGTTTATTCATATTAGGTATCTTCGGGGTCCAACCTCCCACTTTCACCTCACTATTCTTGATTTTGCCGACACCTCTCATGTGATATATCGTTGGAAAGGTCTGTGACCGCTTAATCCTATTATGCATCTCCGGTGTTCATCCCCCCACTTTGCCCCCCAAACGCGAATAGCTTTCACCACCAGGGAGCGCTTTCCTATCTCTGTTTCTAGGTGTCGGATAACGACGGGGTATGGCTCATTCGACTAGACATCGATAGAGATTTCCGATTTCAATTCGTTTTTACACCACCAGGGGACACTTTGCTATCTCTGGCTCTAGGGGCTGGATCACGACGGGATATAGCTCATTCTACTCGACATCTATAGCCTTAACGATGTCAGTGCCCGAGGTTCATATAGAACAGATTGCGCTACTTGGTGGTGGAAGATGGAACTTGAGCGTGCGCAGCACGACTGCTATACGGTGCCGAAGGAAGCGGGGACTCGTGGCGGAGGTTCGTTTGGTTAGAGGTTTATACTATTCGATGTGCAAATTAAGGGATTATCAGTTGCCGAAGGCAGCGGGGAACCAGGTCAGAGGTTCCTTCGGTTCGAGGTTTATCTTATTCGAGGTTTTACAAGATTCGAGGCCCCGATGTAAATTAGGGGCCCGCAAGCGGGCAAAGCCAGCTAGTGCTAATAATAAAAGAGCGTGATATCACGTTTGATTTCAAATGCAGCGCTGACACGCTATGTACGTAATCCATTTTTATTCATTTCATGGTTAAGTCAGTGATATTTTTAACGGAGGATGACAAGTATTATAACAAGCCACATTTAGTATGTTGTTTTTAAGAGTGTAAATAGTTTAATTGAAAAATCTACCGGTATTTCTAGTTAACCATTTAAACAATGACTGAAAGTAAAATGTAATTTTAAATTATTTCTCATGTTTAGTTTATTTAAATTATGTTTAATCTATTTTTTAAAAAAGAAATGATATCTACAAAAACAACTTTCCAAAAGTTAAAAAAAAAAAAAAAAAAAAAAAGTTGTGGCTAAAAAATGGTGTGATATCAAATTTCCAAGCTATTATATTACTTATTTAACTTTTTCCATTAAATAAGTTATCATATATATAATTCGAGTGCCTACGTATATGTTAAGAGAAATCGTTTTCTCCTGTACTAAATACATCCTAACGAATTTCTGAAAATTCAATTTTTTTCAAATTATGCATGATGGGCTTGGCGGCCATCTTTCCATATTTCTAAGCACCCAAATTTCTTAAGTAAAAGCGTAATATGTTTGCAATGTAATATGTTTATAACAATTTCGAACTTCAGATTTTAACTACGGACAGATAAATTAGATAAGACTGATACTTTGAGAAATTGTTTTTTACTAGTTTGAAATTATTAATTTCTCTAAAAAATAAATCATCAGATGAATCTTTAAGATAAGTCATCATTATCTTAAGACACAATTTTCAGAGCATACAAGTCTATAAATGAAACGCTTAAAATATTTGCTTAAATAACAATTTTGAACTTCGAATTTTAACTACGGATTTGTGTGCTTAGAATTTTGTGAATAATATGCAAAGATGTCCGCCAAGCCCATCATGCATAATTTGAAAAAAATTGAATTTTCAGAAACTCGTTAGGATGTATTTAGTACAGGAGAAAACGATTTCTATTAACATATACGTAGGCACTCGACTTATATATATGATAACTTATTTAATGGAAAAAAAATTAAATAAGTAATATAATAGCTTGGAAGTTTGATATCACACCATTTTTTAGCCACAACTTTTTTTTTTTTTTTTTTTTTTTTTTTTTTTGTAGATAAAGGTAACACTAAAGAATTCGGATACATTAATTGTTATAAGTTTATAAATTGATAAAATTAATGTTTAGTGTCATATGTTTTTATTTAAATGTTTATTTAGATATCTCGCGTCACTGTATGGATGAAAATTCTTATTGTTATTTATTTTTCATTTCACATATTTTCTTTCCGATATGTTATTAATGCCACATGAAAAAAAATGTTTAATTACATTAACACTCAAACGAATTAGTTTTTTTTTCTTTCGATATTCGTAAAATTTTTAGTTATATATTTTTTTAATAAATAGTAATTTTAGCTTTATATGCTGAAAAAAGAAGTGAGAAATGTTTTCTACTATATGTGAAAGCGGAGTAATTTATATGAGTGAATAGAATTTTTAAAGTAAAGTAAATTAAGATAAATGTACTAATGAAACAAATAAGGTTATATATTTTTCATTTTACTTAGTGATATCATTTTCCAAATACTAATTTGAATACTAAATGTTTGAGAAGGTTCTTTAAATATTTAAATTTCTCTTATCATTAATTTTCAATGTCTCATCAACCATCCCCTCAAGTTTAATGACGCATACTTACTAATGCAAACGTTGGGCTTTTTTCTTCTCCAAGTTGATAAGAAATCCTTAACCAACGTTTTAAAAATCCACAAAATTCTAATATAAAACTCTTCCCTACGGAGAATCAATGAATTTTGTAAATAATACCTAAGTGGTATCTTTTTTCTTTCAAATTATACATTTTAAAACATAAAATAATAATAATTAATGAGAGTATGTTTTTATAGAACGGAATTTTGTTAAACGATACTATTTTATTAAGATGAATTTCGTGAAGGTGTCTGCTTCATTAAAAGTAATTTTGTGAAGGGTTCTATTTTATTAAATGTATTTTTGTCAAAGGGGCTTAAATAGACCCCAAATTTTTTACTCTGTCGAGTTTTGAAATTTTACTTTCATATGGTTTTAAAGGAAAGTGTGAAATAGTACAAATCTTTATTCAGTTTCTTCTGTTAAAACATGTGTTAAATGAATAAGTGGCACCTTACTTACAAAATAGTTTTCTTTGACCATTTAAAAATCTATTAAAATTATTATTATTTAAATATTATTATTACTTAAACATTCATCATTCTTTCCATGTATGGGATATTTAAAAACCTCGCGAAAATACTTCTTTTAAGTCATAAGAAAATGGGATATATATTTGAACAGTTTATATATTTTAGTTACACACTGAATAGAAAAGTGTATAAAGTTTCAAATATATTAGCTGTGGCCAAAGCTTTCAAAAATATTTCATCTCAAAACAGGACACTTCACAAAAATTTTACCTATCCGAGCTGAACCGTTCGCAAATTTAATTATTTAAAACTAAAATCTGACTGTCATTTTTGCATTAGATGGTAAAAGAGAACTAAAAAATTATATTTTATTCACTTATTTCATATAACATATCAATAATGTTGGAAAGTGTTTTATAAACTATACCGCGATGCATGATTTATGCTATAACCGTATACATTTGTTATAAATAAGAATTCTACATCTAAAAATAACAATCTAAAATAGCGAATTACATAGAAAAATATTTTTTTAAGCCGAAAGAAATCCAGAAGATCTAAAATTACAAATAACAATGCATTTTAAATGAGAAGAAATAAAAAGAGGTTTACTTGCATTTATCCATGATCGCCCGCAGCAGTCAAAACGCAAGAAGCTGTTGTAACTGTCTGATAACAGATTTGGAGTTATCACTTTTCACTCATCGTAATTCATTCATAAGAAATTGGTTCATTGATTAAAAAGAGAAAGTTTTTCCTGATCAGTATCAGTGCCATAATAAAATTGATGCAAAAAAAGACCGAAATTAGTGCAGTTCTGGCGTTTTTCGTAAGATGGGAATTCAAATATAGGTGGCGCAACAATCAAACTCTTAAATATTAAATAACTGAATTAAAGAAATATGTATTGTAAATATGCTTACTTAATTTTGTCACACAAAACTAATACACATAGGAAATTCATCGTATTATTTAACATTTGAGACATTCCATGAGGATGTCCAAATGTTTATTTTGCGTTTTGAAAAAAATCCACAGATCTTTAAAAGAAACGCGCGATGTAAAATATTATTTTTATTATTATGTATTATTAATTAATATTTTGAAATAATTTTTTAATACGCTGATTATAAAGTCATTAAGCATAGATTTTTTTTAAAATTTTATTTTGAAAATTAAATATGCACTGTTTACAATAGAAACATAATATATAAGATGTTATATCATTCGAATAATTACTATTTATTTTTCGGAAATCTAAACGGGTGAAGCCAATCTAGTTATAAATATGATTACTTAACACATTAGTGCCTGATTTTTTTTTCGCTACAAATTTTCTGCAGCGGTTAGAAAATGTTGCGAAAGGAATAAGAAAAATAGTAAAAACATTACAAGTTAAAAAAAAATAATCATTTATATATAACAAAATAAAAATGTCCGAATACCGGGACTCTAGGCTCAAGAGGGTACAGGTTTTTCCAGCATATCATTTCTTTTCAAAATCAATAAAAAAAAATTATCTTAAATTTTGAAAAACACAATTCAAATATGAAATTTGTTACAAAAAATGTAAAATACGAATATCGATATTATATACATATTAAAAATATTTAATTGCTGTGGCATTGTTGGAAATATTTTACATGTAATTCAACCATACATTTGCTACATTTTCGTGTAACTTTTTCTCACAGTTAGCACATTGTACGTTCGTTTCATTAACAACTAGTAAATCATATCTAGTAATAATAATCTAGTAATCATATATCTCATCAAAAACGTCACCTGTAAAAAATGCCGCCACGTCTCGTGACTCATTTACCGTAAAAAGTACTGAGATCGTATAAAGCCAAGTTTAACTATCTTATTAACTCTAAAATTTTCATTCACAAATCACTCCTAGTCTCTACATCTTTAGTTAATTATTATTTTGTGACTTGGCAATTACGCAGCACAGGGAAGTTATTACACCTTACTATGTTATGGGATGGGATGGGATAATTTAATTAAGGCAAATTATATACGCTCAGGGAAATTATTACACCTTAATATGTTATAGTATTATTTGATTAAGACTAATTATATACATCACATTCTCGTGCTACGTAATTGCCGAGACACAAAATAATAATTAACTAAAGATGTATAGACTAGGAGTGATTTGTGAATGACAATTTCAGAGTTAATAAGATAGCCAAACTTGGCTTTATACGATCTCAGTATTTTTTTACGGTAAATGAATCACGAGACTTGGCTGCATTTTTTACGAGGCTAACGAAAAAGACAGGCTACCGCGGTGCATTCCACTTATCATTTTTTACAGACCGCTAGAGTGACGTGATGCTCTATTCCTACACCTTCATTGGTGCATTCGAGCATCACGCGACTCCCGCGGTCTGTAAAAAAAGATGCGCGTAAAGCACCGCGGTAGCCTTTCTTTTTCGTTAGCCTTGATTTTTTACAGGTGACGTTTTTGATAAAATTTCACTTCTTTTTGTAAGTAATCCTCCTTTTCTTAATTTTGGGCTCTTTTTGGATATCAGGTACCAAAAATTTGAAGCTTTAGTTTCGTTTGCAAAGTCCTGTAGATAAAAATAAGTTTCAGGTAACTAGGCAAGCACTAAGTTATGGGAGACGGGAGTCAAAAGTACTCTCAATTGCTTCCAGGAAAGATGCTGTCCGTCTGAGATATTACTCGCAGCCCAGATACTTGGTATTTAGTTCAAAATTACTGTTTAGGATAAAAAGAAAGCCAAAATTAAAATTTCCGGAAATTTTCAATAAATTAACTATATTTGATTTTTCGATGTATTTTTTTTTTTTTGTCTTTTTTTTTCGGATTTTTTAATTTTTTCTTTCTTTGTATCCTAAACCCTACTTTTCTGCCAAATGTCAAGTTTGTAGGACAACAAAATCAAATTATATTCAAACCTTCGACTTTTTATAAATTTATTGATTTTTTGATTTTACTTCTAAGTTTCCTGATTGTCATGCCAATATAGCAATTCTTTGATCCGTCTTATTAGGATCATTTAGTTTCAATTTAGAGATAAATCAAGATAATATTAGAGTAATTATGATTTTATTTAGAAAGCACTTTCAAGCCATATCCAGCCAGTAATGTCGGGAGGGGAGGGGCAGCTGTGAAATTTTTTGTGGTGCTAACATCATTTAACAATCCATACTTCATACGCAAATTAAATAGAGTATAACCTGTGAAAGAAATCAAACATGTCTATAAAGAAACCGTCCATAACGTAGCCGGTCTACAGCGGAACAAGTCTATATCGAAATTCGTAAACAAAAGAAAAAAAAAGCATAATCCGGGGGAAATAACATAAAACAATTACTAGCTAATACTAGCTAATAGGACAATTATCTTAAAACTCATGTTTCTAGCACTACAAAATCAAATTGTTTTCGAATTTTCGATTTCTTAAAGATATTTTGATATTTCGATTTTATTTTCGAATTTTACAATTTTTTTAAATGTTTTTTTATTGTATCGTAAATATTACCTTTGTACTACATTTTTAAGTCTCTAAGACTACAAGATCGAATTATTTTCAATTTAAAATTTTTTTCGAATTTTTTTTTCTAAATTTGCGGATTTTTTAATTTTTCCTTATTTTGTTGCCTAAATACTACCTTTATTACAATTTTCAAGTTTCTAGCGCTACAAAATCGAATTATTTTCAAAATTTCGATCTTTTTCGATTTTTTATTTTATTTTCGAATTTATTGTGTTTTAATTTTTCCTTTTTCTGTATCCTAAACACTACCTTTACGATGAAATTTTAGTTTCTAAAGCTACAAGATCGATTTTTATTTAATTTTTCGAAGTTTTTTCAATTTTTCAAATTTTTAAAATGTTCTTCGAATTTTCCAGAATTTTTTATATTTTTCGTTTTTTGTATCATAAATATTACCTTTATTACAAATTTCAAGTTTCTAGTGCTACAAAATCGAATAATTTTCAAATTTTCGATGTTTTTCGATTTTTCAGAATTTTTAATTTTATTTTCGATTTTTATTGTGTTTTTAATTTTTTTCTTATTCTGAATTCCAAACACTACCTTTACTCCGAATTTTAAGTTTCTAAGGTTAAAAGATCAAATTATTTTAATTTTTTCAATTGTTTTCAAATTTTTCAAATTTTTGAAAATAAAATTTCGAATTTTCTGGATTTTTTGAATTTTTTTTCTTTTTTTGTATCCTAAATACTACTTTTGTTCCAAATTTCAAATTTCTAGCGCTACAAAATCGTCATGTTCTATCTCCTTTACGCCGAATTTTAAGTTTCTAAGGCAAAAGATCAAATTATTTTCATTTTTTCAATTTTTTTCGAAATTTTCGAATTTTTTGATTTTTTTTTTCGATTTTTCCAGATTTTTAAATTTTCCTCTTTATATCCTAAATACTACCTTTATTCCAAATTTCAAGTTTCTAGCGCTACAAAATCGAATTATTTTCAAATTTTCGATGTTTTTAAATTTTTTCGATTTTTTAATTTTATTTTCGATTTTTATTGTGTTTTTAATTTTTCCTTATTCTGAATTCCATACACTAACTTAACGCTGAATTTTAAGTTTCTAAGGATAAAGATCAAATTATTTTCATTTTTTCAATTTTTTTCGAATTTTTCGAATTTTTGAATTTGGTATTCGAATTTTCTGGATTTTTTTTTATTTTCTTTATTTTTTTGCATCCTAAATACTACCTTTATTCCAAATTTGAAGTTTCTTTACCCAAAAAAATCGGATTATTTTCAATTTTTCGATTTTTTTCGATTTTTACGATTTTTTAAATTTTATTTTCGATTTTTGTTTGTGTTTTCGATGTTTTCTTTTTCTAAATTCTGGACACCAAATTTAATGTTTCTAAGACTTCAAGATCGTATTATTTTCAATCTTCATTTTTGTTGGAATTTGTTGAATTTTCGAATTTTCTGGATTTTATAATTTTTTCTTTCTTTGTATCCTAAACACTACCTTTATTCCAAATTTTAAGATTC
Source organism: Maratus michaelseni (assembly GCA_963931845.1). Lineage (NCBI taxonomy): Eukaryota > Metazoa > Arthropoda > Arachnida > Araneae > Salticidae > Maratus > Maratus michaelseni. Next base: position 179,870,857 of record OZ007596.1, on the reverse strand, counting down.
TACGAAGGCGGGATCTACCTAATATTTTTGATGACGCGTGAGTGTGTGACAAAAAATCGAAACTTTCAGTTCATATGTCGTCTGAACTAGCAAAGACAGAAACTTGAAATTTTAAATTTTGGTCTTATTTGCCACATGTTCTAGAAAAACGACATACTCTAGAAAAGTTTCAGGTTTTTGGGAAACTCCAGCGCAGAGATATGGGGGGGGGGGGGGTCAAAAGTGCCCTGAGTTTCTTCCAGAAAAGGATGTTTACGGCTGTGCGCTCTCGATTTGGCGGGGGCACTTCCGTGCCTCCAGATAACTAGTAAGTCTACAAATCAGGATCCTCAACGTCAGCTCTAAAAGTCATTGTTTTTTAATCTCACTTTTCATATTATTTAGCATCTTACAATCCGCAATTTATTTTTTTTCATATTACATATATATTTATAGGCATATAAAATACTTCGGAGGTTTCAGAAATTTTGTGTTAAATCAAACACGGTTTATGCAATGATATTCTGCAATTCTTATGAACTTCTTATTCATGTAACTTTTTAGATTAAAAAAATAAAGTTGTGTTAAAATAAATTCTTCATTTACGTCAATAGAATACAAAAATAATTTATTTTGATAATAAAATATTGCAGCAAAATAGTGCAAGTTACTTGAATTTTATTATTTGATATTCTTTGAAATATGGTTACTAAAGCAACTAATAAATTAAAGAGTAAAGTAAAAACAAACTAGATGGAACCCGTCAAAACTTGACGGAAAAAATTACAATAACAATTTACTATTTATACATTTTACCAATTTTCTTTCAGACATTATTTTAAAAAAGCATGGTTAAAAATTCTTACTAAAAATGTTCCCCATTTAAAAAATGTAAAAACAGTCTCCAATAAAAATATCTACCACTTGACAATAGCGCTTTCACCCCCCCCCCCCCCGCTAGGGCATCATCAGTTGTGATCTTCAACTTCCTTCCTCTCCATTATATATATGACTGCTGGTTGAAGAGCTCCCCCTATCGGCATTCAATATTCTCTGTCTCTCTCTTTCCGCCTCTTCCAACATTTTTTTCTAGCGGCAATCAAGTTATGAGTGTACCATGTCATTGCATCCGCCTTTGGATGCATTGATTTCTATTGATTCCCTTATTAAAGCGTTATGTAAATTTTCTTAGTTAGCTATTTTCTGTATTTGTAGGGTTTCAAGTTTTATTGGGGTTTTAGTGTTTAATCTTGCAATAGCTGTTGACTGTTTATTTAGTTTTATATCTCGGATATGTTCTTTCATTCTTTCTTCTATTTTTCTCTTTGTCATTCCTATGTAAGTAACCTTTTCATTTCTGCTGTTTAGACACTTTATTCTGTATATTCCTGCTGTTTGTATTTCCTCATATTTTTCTATTTCATTTGTTATTGATTTGAAGAGGGATGGATTGGGGGTTAGTGGGACTATTTTTACTGTTTTTTCTAAGTCTCGTTTTATTTTCAAAGATACACCTTTTATATATGGAATAGGAGGAGTGTATCTTAGATTCCTCTGTGCTGGTTGTATATGGTAAATTCTTTCTCTTACTCTTTCAATTAGTTTAAGTATAGTTTTTCTCGGATGTCCTGCCTTTAAACCTATGTTTTCAATGATTTTTAACTCTTCCTTTAGTGATTTTTCTGTGGAACAGACATGTAGAGCTCTATTTATATATGTATTCATGGCTGCTAATCTGTATGGTTAGTAGAGTATCGGCTTTATAGGAGATTATATTTAAGTTTGCTGTGGGTTTTCTATATACTGTAGCATTTATTTTAGTTACCGTAATTTCGCGCGTATGCGCCGCACCCTATTTAAGTCTTTTTCAAACCGGAAATTTTATTGAAAATAAGAAGTCGAATAAGTGCTAAGCAGAAGCAAGTCACATTTTATTTGAAATAAATTCTGGTAGGAAATCGAATTGTCTGAGGTGCGGCGTATACGCGCGAAATTACGGTATATCATGAGTTATTTTTACATCTAAGTAGTTGATCGAATGCTTTATTTCTTTTGCTATTGTAAACTGGATATTATTATCATACGAATTTACTTTGTCAAGGAGGTCGAATCTGGAGGGGTTAACTGGATGAATTATGCCTTCCAGATTCGACCGGGATAGCTCAGTTGGTAGAGCGTGGCGGCTTCAGCCAAGAGATCCCAGGTTCGAATCCTGGCCCGGACATTTTTCATCCAGTTGGAAAATTACAACTCGTATGATTTCTTTACCAATTTGAAATAATTGTGTTAAAATTAATGTAGTTTAGCTAATGTTACTCGAAAACAGCAAGCTAAAATGCAAAGAAACCGTTTACAAAAGATTGGTTAATACTGAATTTGAATAAAAAATTCGCCAAATTATTGAGCTATAGACAAGTTGGCTTCATTTATGAAGACTTATTTTGGTCGCCAAATTTGGCTATATTTCGCCAATTGTCGCCAAGTTTGGCAAGAATTTGGCGCTAACGGATATGAATATATAGTTTTATGCGTATGATTGGGAAAATAATTTGCGAGAAATCGCGTTCACTAAAACTCAAAAATGAATCGTGGTTTTTAGGGTTTCGTTCATCTCACGAAACCCTATTGCTCCCGCTCCGTTGTCTGTCTGTCACAGAGCCATTCTCGAAAACTATGTAACTTACAGAGTTGAAACTTTGTGTATAAATCAGAATATCAGCTGTAAACAGCTGAAAATATTAAAATTTGAAAAATTCATATTATTTTAATAAATAGAGATAAAAAACCAAAATTCTAACAGCGTTTTCCTATAAAATTTAAACTTTTTTTCGTTATAGCCGATGTCAAAAATTAAAAATATACGAAGAAATTCTTTCTACAATAATTAATTTTCTATCAGACGATTTCCACGTGAAAAATAAAAATAAAAAGTTTCACCAAATGAAAAAAAAAGATTAATATAAAATAAAATTGATTGACGTCATAGTCGTAATAAAACGGAAAATGTCTAAGATTTCTCAATAATACAAGGAGTATGTGTAAGTACACAAAGCAGATTAATATCACGTCATTAGAGAATTATAACGAAAATCTGATGTAATAATACGTAACGTCTAATTTTTCAAATGTTTGAGAATAATACAAAGCGAGTATCAGTATAAATAATAGTGAATAGTAAATATATAAGGTTGAGGTTTGAGAAACATATTGAATCGTGATAAAAATCCGATTATGGAAATATTCGCATATTTTAACATTTTGAAATTGTATAATCTGTTTAATTTTGAATTTTTTTTTTAAATATTGCATTTAGTTCGTATTACGGATATTAGTATGACAGAATATAATAGCGGGCTTGGCCCGCTATCCGACTGGTTTAGATATTCGAAAAAACGAAAAAATAGACAGGTAAATTTTTACTTTATAAAAAAACATGACTTTTTTTTTTTTTTTTTTTTTTTTTTTTTTGCTAAATGAAATTTGTTTGAATTTATTAAAGATATGTGTGTTGAAAAGTTAAGTATTAAAGTGTTTTGAAAGGAATATTAAACGAAACGCTTTGAGCAATCTTCGATCACACTTACCCACTTGTTTTGTAATGTGCTGTATTGTTTCAAAATGTCAGCCACCCTAGAATTTCAAACTGCTCTATCTTAGCCATTTTTTAAGATAGAGGTAAAACAAAACATGCTCTGGAATCCTTGTATCAAGGCCTAACACTTAAGCAAAAAATAAATTTTAATTTTTAACTTCTTTGTATATTTATTTTAGTTTTAAAATTTTCAGTGGCCGCCATCTTGTTTCAAGATGGCGGATCAAGCTGACCAACGAACTTGGTCGAGGCATTGGTGAGCTTAATACACACAATTAGTTTCATCAAAATTAATTTATAAATACGAGCGTTATCGTATGACACAGATCAGATATATATATATATATATATATTTAAAAGATCCAGTAAGACTTCAATAAATCTAGCCGCAATTGCGAAGTTTAAACATATGTTTGACTTTATCTCAGAGAATACGGTAGCTATATTTAAGGAAAATATTCAGTTGAAAATAAAATTGGAAGAATCTGAAAGACAAAGACAGGAATATTTTTTATTAGTAGAGAATCTGACTAAAAACTTGCCTGAGACACCTGTGGCTACTAAACAGAATGAAAGGGTAAGAAGCCCAATGACAGAAGATTACCCGATAATATGCACTCCACATCACGAAAATATCAGGTTGGATGACATTAAAGAAGATGCTCATGTAGTTTGGAATGCTTCAAGAGATTCTTTGCCACACCCACGTGACGTCGTTACAACTAAGGAAAAGCAAGTGGTTTTGAAGTTCAGGTCTCGGCTGGAGGCTAAGAGGATGCATGATGCACTGTCCCAGATGAACATTTTAAGGAAAAGGCTTTAATTAAGGTACCGATTAAAAGTAGTGAAAAAATTATGATACTTAGTTTCGACCCAGATTTTGATGACCCAGAATTTTTCTTACAACTTGTTGAAAGGGCAGTGGACGCGAGCGGGAAAAGTAAATTGGTTGCTGGAAGTCGATAGGGTTAAAAGAGATATTTTGTTGAAGAAGGGTAGAATTTGTTTAGATTTTGAGCGTTACAGGGTGGTCCAGTTTGTGGCCATTGTCAGGTGTTTTAAGTGCCAGGCATTTGGTCACATGGCCGGACAATGCCCTGGCGCTCAGACTTGTGTTAGATGCTCTGGAAATCATTTGTTTAAGGACTGTAAATCCTCTTCCAAACAGTGTTCAAACTGTTATTCCAAGGATGCAACTGTGGACTGTTCACTCTCAGCAGAGAATGCTGATTGCCCAATATATCAAGATTATAGACAAAGAATATTGTCACTACAGCCTTGAGTTTGGTGGAGGTGCTATGTGTTGGTTGCTTATGTTAGTCTGTTTTCTTTTGAAGTGGACGCGTTAGGGTGTAGTTATGCTTCTATTTTTGGAGTTATTTTTGACTTGATTGTTTTGGGACTTTAATTTCTAATGTTACTTTTATTAATTTGTTAATTTACTAATCTGGATTGCACAGATTTGATGTGAATATGTTTTTACCATTTTATGTATTGTTATTAATGTAATTGAAGCATTCTTCATCCGGCTCACCTTATTTCTTGAAGTACGAATGTTATACAGTGTATTGTACCTGAGTCTTCACTGCTCATCTGGCTTTTCATTTGGTTGCTTATTGGTTGCACTATAATGGAACATCTGACTCTTTTGGCTTAATTTTCTATTGGACAATTGCTATATTGCTAGGGTGAATCATCCTTTTGTGACTGCTTCAAATATGAGCTTGAGTAAAGTACGACAGTAGTGATTGTAACGAAAGAGATATAATTATTTTTTATTGGTTTTGACACATATAACGGTTCTTGTTGGTACCTGAACAGTAACTTATACATTGGACAACTTTTTCTGAAAGTGGCTCTGCAAGTGTGTATTGCTACGACAAGATAATTATACTAATTGAATTTTGAGGAATGATCGTCTCACAACATGTTTGTGGCCATGGAAATAATAATGTTTTAATACTGACTTCTTAGTGTTTTAATATGGTCTTAATAGTAGACTGATATGCTTTAGCCGCCAAGACCTATCAAATCGGTGTTTGGTTTCCTGCTTATAAATACTAGAGTAAACTTTGTGTTCTGTGTGGTCTTCGCCACTGTGATTATAACAGACTGGATCTACATTATATACAATTTTATTATTTGGTTGAACTTTCATAGTATTGCATGGAACAGTATTTAGCATTATCTCTATTTTTAACTACGACTGGAGTGGCTGCCTTAGAGAGTTTTCTTCTGAAGTTATCCAGGTTAACATTGGTTTAAACAGATCAGAACATTGGTATCTGATATAAGGTATGGAATAGCGAAACAGCAAGTAAACTGACGGAGAATTTTAATAAATAGAATTTGAAACTGTGCAAATACGTATACCTGAAGAACTGTTGTGGATCTCAGTGCTGCTGGATTTATTCTGTAATGGACCTCGTCTTCTCTTTTTGAAATTTAGTTCAGTGTTTATTTGAACTTTTGAATTATGTTGAATATGAAGTCGTGATTCAAAGTTTGTTGTAAATTATGTAGTTGTGGAATTCATTACTATTTATTATTTTTATTTAGTGTATTTATTTAAATTGTTGTTTAGGTTTAATTTATTATTAGTTGGTTAGCCCGGATTGGCTGAAGTGAAAAAGTTGACAAGTGCTCACCAGGTGGTGAAGCAAGAACTTGTCCTTAAAGTTGTTATTATTTTAGGTTATTTTAATATTAGTCGACAATTGTAACTGAAATTGTTATTAAACTTTGTATTTTTCACTAGGTCAGTTTTCTATTTTAATTTGTATTTTTAGTATATAGTCTGGGCTAAGGATTGTTTGGCCTTGTTGTGACACCATTTCGGAGCTCTTGTTGCATGGTTTAATATTTGTTCGTTGCTCTGAGCCTGTCCTGTTGGGGTGTTTTGCTAGCCGGTTGTGGGGATTTTTCCGCCGGGACGTTGTTGCCTATACCTTTTACGGTTGGTGTCCCGGTAGGGTGTCTCAAGCCCATAGAACCGGGGAGATCCCTGCTGGTAGCCATCTTTATAGTACGTGTTTCCTTGAGCTCCGAGATTAAAAGTCTATAATTGTGGTAAATATTCAACATTTATTCTGATTAATCCCAATGCTTAATACTTATATTAACTAACCGCTGTTGTTATTTTGTATTATCTTACTTAAAACTTCGTTTTTCTGGACTTTTCGCACGGCATTCAGTTGTCAGAATGGCTGCTTTCATTTCTATAACATTAATTTATTGACAATTTAATGCTAATTCCTTTATAATAGATAATTAATTGTATTACTTACCTTTTGGGTTTTCTTTTGAGTAATTCTGGTGTTTCTCAGAAGTATATTAGTTGCTGTAATGTGTTATTTAAGTTTTTGGAGGCGTTTCTCGTTTCTTGTTGTTTATTTGGCCATTTTGGAAGAGTTGTGTTGAGTAGTTTAGTTTCTGTCTTTGGGTATTTAATTTGAGTGCCTTTATTGCTGGTATTTGGTTCCGTAGTTGCGATTTTACTGCTAACTGATTGTATTTAAGTGTCTCTATGGTTTTGATTTTGGTTGCTAGGGTAACTATTTGTAAATAAATTGAGTCCTTTAGAGTGACGTCTAAGTATTTTGTTGTTCTTTGTTTTCGAGTGCTTGACTGAATTTATTATTGTAGTGGAATATTTGGTTGCCAGGGCAACTGTTTAGTGTTCTCTGCTGTGTATTGACAGAGTTCGTTGGAGTGTTTATTGATTGCGCTTGTTAAATTTATCCGGCGGTCATTTGATTTATTTATCTGGCCGACTTTGGTCCTTTTTGGGATCATTTATTTGGTCTTATTTGGATCACTTGAGTTTGTTCCTACTACTTTGTAGTAGGCATTTATATATGCTGAAAACTGTGTGTCGTCTGTCACTGCTTTCTTGGACATAGTTGAAATTGTTGTTCTGTGGGTAGTTGTCCCGGTAAAGTTTGAGTGTTGTTTGCTAACGTGATTTTTTATTGTTTTGGTGTTGGTTTAGACCATGGATGAAGTGTCAGCATGGATTGAGGCTTCGGAGGAGGATGATTTAGGGGCCACAATTAATAGAATGAGCTCAAGGCTTTATGCTTAAAACAGAATTCGTAATTTTCTTAAATAATACAAGACAATAAAAAGTTATTAAAAGGTTTGGTCTCACCTAATTTTCTGGTTCGTGTTCTATTAGCTTCTTTAAAGGTAGAAACATCTTTTACTAAGGGAGATTCTTTATTCAATAAACAATAGACACACTTAATGACGATACAGAACGAATACACAACAAGCTATGTACAAAAAGTAAAAGTAAACAACAGTCAGTCAGTCAAAATGTTCTACGCACTTAGCGCCATCTGGTGGTTTCTTTTCATTTTGCAACAACTTCCGCCGGGCGAAGTTCGTCTGGTGACGAAAGTGTTGAAAGTTCAAGGGGGCAAAGAAGCTGCACCGGTCTTCTGATGATAGTTCCGTTTGGCAACCTCGCTCTGCATGCTCTTGTCCGACCATCACGTTCAGGATGAGTTTGGATTATAACACCCATTTCCCATATGAGGCGTGGAGTGTTTTCCTTTATAAGAACGACGGTGTTTTCTTTAAGTTCACTTGGTCGGTCAACCTGTTGGTGCTGGTGAGCAGATTTTAATTCTAGTAGATAATTTGATTTCCAACGTTTCCAAACTGGAGTCAAAACATTTTCTTGATATTTTCTCATTTTTATTATTTGGTATTCATTGGATTGGGGAACTGTTATCTTTGACTGAGGTAGAGTTAGCAATCTTCTGCCAACTAAGAAATGGCCAGATGTGAGGGATTCTGGCTCACGAGGATCGCTGAAGACGTAGGTGAGAGGTCTAGAATTGAGAATCGCTTCTAGTTCAATCACAATTATTTCCAATACTTGAAAAGAAACTGAGATATTTCGAAGGATTTTTTCAGAGACATCTTAACTGATCTTACAAGACGCTCCCAGAAACCTCCCCACCAAGCTGCTCTTTCAACTATGAAATTCCATTTGATGAACAATCCACTAAACAAATTTTTCACTTCTTCATTTTTCATAATCTTCCATAGTAAATTTAATTCTCGTTTTGCTTTATGGAATGTTTTCGCGTTATCACTGTAGATAGTGCTACATATTCCTCGTCTTCGTACAAATTTTCGGAACGCTTGAATGAATGTTTTTGTGGTCAAGCCCGGAGTTAAATCTAGGTGTACTGCGCTTGTTACGGTATATGTGAAGAGCAATATGTAGGTTTTCTTAGTCTCATTGTGATCTTTAATGTATAACGGACATAAGTAATCTAGGTCTGCAATTTGGAATGGATAGGCTTCGTTTATTCTGTCGGCAGGCAGAGGTGCAGGAATCTGGGTGGCAGGTTTAACACGACGTTTTTCACATAAATTGCATTTAAATATCAAACTCTTGATTCTTTGTCTTGCTTTCAAAATCCAAGTTTTTTCTCTGAGTTGTGTTAACCCCTTGAAGGGCACCCGTATATTATATATATCACTTAATTTTAATTCCCAAATGCCACAATGACATCAGAATTTTATAATCAAATTTTGAATTTAAAAGGATACACGAGGAAAAGCTTTTAACTATTTTAAAATAAATTCGTTCGTGAATCCTGGTGTCAATCAATCATTTCAATATTTTAGCTACAAAAGTACTTTGCACCTGAAGGGGTTAAAGTTGCCGATACACCACCATGTCTTGTTTTTTCATGACAATATTTGATGATAAGATTTGATAAATGAGATTTACTAGGTAGTAAAACTGGATGAGCTTCGTGGTATGAAATATTTAGCTTGCTGTAATCATCCAACAATCAAGATTATTTTTCTTTTATTTAAAATTGGATTGAACGGTCGAATAATCGAGTTTGCTGGTACTGGTTTTCCTTGCGTCAGCGCTGAATATTCTTCGGGAAAATGCTCCATTTGTGTAAGTTTAATCCAGTATTCTTCGGCAAATTCAAGTTCTTCCGTAGCCAAGGGACCACTTCTCTTACTCTGAGGATTCCACCACTTCATATTCTTTATTTTCTAAGTTGGTTTCCTGATCGGTATGAACGTTGGATTGTGGCCATTGACTTTCGCACTTCCTTAGCCACGGTGGCCCAAACCACCAAAGCTCCAGGTCCTTTAGACTGGTTAAGTTTTCACCTCGTGTTAAAATATCAACAGGGTTATCATTCCCAAGACAGTGATTCCAATAACCAGGATCGGATATTTTCTTGATTTCATCTACTCTGTTCTTGACAAACATCTTCAATTTTCGAGAATTATTCTTGAAACAGTGAAGAACAATCGTGGAATCTGACCAACATATAGTCTTCGTATCCTTCGGTATACTTAAATGTAGTTGAATATGATCAAACAATCTGGCTCCTATAAGTGCAGCAAGAAGCTCTAACCTCGGCAGAGTTATTTCTTTAACTCGTATAACCCTAGTCTTTGAAGTGACTAAATTCGAATAGAAAATTCCGTCAGAGTTGCAAACATATGCATAAACAACTGCTCCGTAAGCTCGTTTGCTGGCATCTATGAAGACATTAAATTGACAGTCCGTAAATTTTCCCATTCCTTTCATTAAGAATCGATGTCTTGGTACAGATATGTGTTCCAAATAAAACAATTCTTCAAACCAGTCTTGAAATATTTTTACTAAGTCGGTTGGTAAAGCATCATCCCAATTAAGTTTTTTCTTCCATATGTCTTGCAGTAGTATTTTATCATCGAACTGCAAATGCTGATATTAAGCTCAACGGATCGTAGATTCTTCCTATAGTTTTTATTACACTTCTCTTTGTAAATTTTAATTCTGTCATATCCCTATTCCTTAATGGTTTATCAATATCAACGCTTAAGGCATCATCTGCTAAATTCCAGCAATAGCCAAGGACCTTGCACAACGTGGATTCGTCGTTAACTTCTTCCTTAAATCGATCTTGCAATGAGTGTACATTTGTTTTCCATTTTCTCATATTAAAGCCTGCTTCTCCAAAAATGAGCCTTATTTGTTCGTGGACGGTGTACGCTAAATCTGTGTCTTCTAAACTGTGTATAAGGTCGTCTACATACAATCTACTGTTCAAAATACTGAAGGCAGTTGAATAAATATCCTTATACTTCTTGATGTGATGTTTAATTGTCACGTTCAGTAAAAATGAGCTCGATCTTGCTCCAAAAATTACACGCGTCATCCCCAAAACTTCGGGTTCAGCGTCTAAATGTTTCGTAAAACATAGAAATCTAACTGCGTCTCTTTCTTCTGGCGCCAAGGCAATTTGCAAAAATGCACCTTCTATATCTGCCGTTATGGCAACCTTATTCAGACGGAACTGCAAAAGAAGTATTAGAATATCGGGCGTTAAATTCGGATCTGGACTCAAGCAGTCATTAAGGGGCGGAAATTTGCGTTCACTCGAGGAGGCATCGAAAACTATTCTCATCTTCGTCGTTGTTTTATGTATTACTGCGTGATGTGGCATGTAATAGATCTTAGAATTATCACCACATTCATTGTCATTGACTCTTCTAGCTATTCCTTGAATTAGATGCTTTGAAATAATGTCTTTGTACTGACTATGAAAATTTCGATTTTTCTTAAATCTTTTGACAAGAGTTCGCAAACGGTTGTTAGCATTACTACAGTTATCCTGTAGCGACACGGAATATTCGTTCCATGGTAGTTTAACTTGGTAGCGACCGTCGATTGGTTTTGAAGAATTTTCAAACTCTTTCAATACTTCGTCATCTTCGGAATTCAGATTGTCACTACGCGATATTCCCAAACCTTCCAAATCGAACAACCTTTTCAAAATGTCTGATTCTTCTAAATTTTGATTAAAATTTGAGTTTCGTCACAAATTAAAACATTATGTCTTCGACTAGAAATCTTGCAACGCATTTTATCTCAGCAAAATTTCGATACGTGTGACCTTCGGAGGCAAAGAATGTAATAACCTTTTCGTAAAAGACTCGATTTGCATTTATTAATGGTTAAGGGACAATTAAAATTTTCGTGATCCCCTGTGCAAAATAAACAGTCTTTCTTGATAAGAGCGTTTAATGCAGCTGCGGTGGGTATATTTTTATGAGCTTCATGTTTTCGATAAGGTAATTCTTTAATGTTATTCTTTTCAAATACTTCATCATTTCGAAACATATACGTTTTTTCTCGCGTTTCGATTTCATGTTTTAGAAATTCTAACAATTTGGAACAGTTCCAAGAATCTTCGCTTGTAGCAGAGCGATTAAATCCGAGAACAATTTCTTCAGGAATTAATTTGACTGAAATAGCGAATAAGATTCCCCATAATTATTTAATTCTACCCCCGCTGTTTCGAGACTTCTGATTTGAATAATACAGGTATCATGCAATTGTCTAAGGTCTCTTAAATTCGCTCCAGATTTTACAGGATTTAGGCTTAAAAGCTTGTTTACATGCGATCGTATTATTAATTCATTTTTTCCGAATCTTTCTTTTAACAATTTGATGGCTACATCGTAGTTATTTTGTGTTAAAGCTAAACCTTGAATACATTTTAAAGCTTCTCCTGTCAAGAAATTCTTTAAGTAATTTAACTTCTCTATATTAGTTAACTTTACATTTTCATGTATAGCTACTTCAAATTGCCCCCATAATTCCTGCCAATTTTCATATTTCCCATCGAAAGGTTGTATTATAAGTTTCGGTAATCTTACGTGAGAATAATTCTTTAATTCATCAGGTTCTGTGGGCAATAGAATAAAAGAGTTTATTTTACTTTCGTTAGGAACATTACGCTTTAAATATCGATCGATTTTAGCTTTCGTTTTAGTAATTTTTTTGCTATATTCTTGACTGCATGATACATCTTTTTCGAGTGTCTCTAAGTTATCTACAAGTTTCTGAATTTCTGAATCTAATTTGTAAACCTGTTCTGCATTCTCGATTAATTGAATTTTAAGATTTTCATTTTCGTCATTATCTATCTCGTCTCCTGCCAAATATTCAGTTATTTTGTTAATAATCTTCGTTAAAGATATTCTAAGAGACTTACGCATGCTTTTTGATTTATCTAATTCGCTAGGTTGCGCCATTTTCTAAATGTCAGATCTTGGGAATTTCGGCACCATAAAACAAAATTCGTCACAAGACAATTCATAAAAGACAATAAAAAGTTAATAAAAGGTTTGGTCTCACCTAATTTTCTGGTTCTTGTTCTATTAGCTTCTTTAAAGTTAGAAACATCTTTTACTATTGAAGATTCTTTATTCAAGAGACGATAGACACACTTAATGACGATACAGAACGAATACACGACAAGCTATGTACAAAACATAAAAGTAAACAACAGTCAGTCAGTCAAAATGTTCTACGCGCTTAGCGCCATCTGGTGGTTTCTTTTCATTTTGAAACAATGCTTGGTTAGAAGCGCAAAGGACAAGACAAGAAAAGGTTTCAATTGCAGTTTTAAATGTGGTTAAATCAGTGACAGATTATATGGCCCTAAGATCTTTGGATATGTTGAAGAAAAACATTATTATGGAAACTAAGCTATCGCAGCGGGCACATTACTACAAGTTAGTGGAAGTTTTGGCGGAGAAAATTGGTTATGCCCAGATTGGTGTGGAACCTGAGGTTGTGCAGTGCAGACGGGGACGCTGAAGACTAGGAGATCGGATCATTCGCTGATAGGTGAAACGAAGAATGACGGTGATATAGAGGAGGTTAAGAGGACGGTTAGAGAGTTTTATAGTAAAAATCTTCCAGAACCTGTAGACGTGATAGTGACTAAGAACAAGCAAATGATTTTGAAGATGAAATCAAGAAGGGAGTCGTAACAGACCCGTGTTGCGTTGGAAGAAGGTGGAGAAATTGAAGGAATCAGCAAGGATTAATATACCAAATAGAAGAAGGAAGAGAATGGTGATACTTAGTGTGGACAGGGATGTGACGGAGGGATAATAAAGGAGAATTACATGGGGAATTGAGTGGAAGGTTAAGCGATCTGGCGGTGGACAAAGGAACAAGAAAAATACTGCAGGATGTGTATAGGAGCTCGTTTATGGATTTCGATATAATAAGACAAGTGAAGACGAGAACTGGAAAGATTAATTGGCTGATAGATGTAGATGATGAAAGTAGGCAGAATCATTTGGACACTCGGAGGATATGTATTTATTTCGAAAGGTATAGGGTAGTTGGCTTTATATCAATTGTCAGATGTTATCATTGTCAGGAGTTCGGCCATTACGCGGGTAGCTGTAAGAATTATACACGCTGTGCTAAGTGTTTGAGACTCATAATCAAAGATAATGTAAGTCGAACGAGGTAAATTGTCGTAATTGTTATTCTGGGGATACTGAGGTGGATTGCAATCATCACGCAGATAGTCAAGCTTGTCCTTCGTATTTGGAGTATAGAAAGTCTAGGATTCCCGATCGGAGGTAAGAGCGGTTTACATTTTTTTCAGATCAATTTGAATCATTGTAGGGATGCAAATAGGGCATTGGAGGAGTATGTTAATAAAAATAAAATAGATGTTAATTTGGGACAGGATCCGTATGTGGTTAAAGGTGTGGTTGCAGGAATTCCCAGGGAATGTTTTTTTTTTTTTATCGGATAATCTTAATGCCTTTATAATCATTACTAACCGGGATTATATCTGTCATGAGGCCCTCAAATTGACAAATAGTATTTTTATCAACTTGAATGTTTCAAACACAGTCCTGTATATTGGCTCTCAATATTCGGCTCCTTCGGGTGACCTGAACTCGGATCCATCAGATTGGTCAAATGTATTTAAAGATTTTGATAATTCTAGTGGTCGGCGGTTAATTTAACACTTCTTTGGTGTAAATGGGATATACAAGAGAGAATAATAAATTGGAAGAGCTTATGGAACATTTGATGTTATACAGTTTAATTATTTGCAATGATCCTGATGCACTCCATTCTTTTGTTCAAGGTTCAAGCACTGGGAGACCAGATTTGACTTTGCTTGGTTTAAATCTTTGCGATAAGATAGATGGCTGGATGGTAGATGACAGATGCTTCTCATTCAGTCATCATCGCTACATAAAATTTTCTCTGGACTTTGAACCTACTAAGAAGGCAAATCTAAGATTTAAGACAAAAAACAAGAGTTTAAAAAAGTTAGATAAATGGATTGATGAAAGTTGCGGAAGGTGGACGAGTTCTTTGTCCGATGTATACACAGGGTTTGATTTGGACACATGGGCGTAAAAATGGCAAAAAGATGTAAACAAAATGATGAATAAATGTTTTAGACGTAAAAAAATTACGCATAAAGCAACAAATTACTGGTATACACCGGAATTGAAGTCAATGCGGAACAAAATAACTGCGTTATATAAGAGATACGTACGCAACAGTCAGATTCAGGAGCACAGAGAAATCAATGTTAAAGAAAGAAAGAAATATAAAAGGAAAATATGGGAAGCAAAGAAGAAATCATGGCTTAAAATTTGTTCATCGACTGATAACGCTTTTGTTAATTTATACAATTTTTTGTCTGGTAAAAATTTACATCATACGGATTTTATTTATACGGTGTTAGAGAATTCAGTACATTTTGCAACATATGTCGATGTGGCAGATGATTTAAAAAAAATCTTCAAATGTATACCTGATGTGCAATAATTTTATAGTAAAAAAAATAGCACTAATAAGTAAAGTCCCTTAAAATTTAAGTGTCTACACCAGATTTTCACATAACAGATATATGTTTTGGTGAGGTTAATCATACGTTAAAATTTACTCCATTGGGTATGAAAGAGTCACTTTGTTTAAAATCTGGTAGTGAACACAGACAGTGTATGTTTTTTAAAAACCATGGCCATTTAAACTCATATAATAAAAACGTAGTGAAACAATAAAACGTTTCGACATTCAAAAACATAGCTTTATATTTCTATATTTCTGTTTATCAAGTATTTTAGCATTTGCTGTCTTTTGATCTCGCATGAGGTCTGATGATAAACTAGTCTGCATTCCGCAACTATTGTATCCCATAAATCATCCCGGAAGAATCAGCAGCACGTAAAGAATTGAATGTACCAATTTCGTCGAACTTTGATTTTTCCCAGTGGTTTGCAATTTACAGATGATTTCTGTTTATCTGTCTGATTAAATTTAACATATTATTGATTCTGATTAATATTATGAATAGCGGTATCGAGATATAGAATCAAATTACTCATGAATAATATGTTTTTAAGTAATCTAAAACTAAATTATAACTGATTTATTAATATTTGGTAGATAATTAATAGCTTAATAACAGTTTTGAATAGATACTTGAATAGTTTGATTCTACAAGAACAAGATACGGCATTTAATAATGTATCGGTATAACATGCTAACTTCAGTAAACCCTCTTACAAGATATATTTCCTTTGATACTGCACAAGCCTTTATATTGAACCAGGCAGAAATCCGTGATTAGTTTATACTATGAATCACGTTAAGAGAAGCATTTAATGTAGGGAGTATACAAATTCTGTAGAAATATTTTCTTTCCGAATGGTTTCCAATTTACACTCAATTCTTGCTCGTTACTAAGTCGCCTGCATTGTTTGTGGTAATGATAATTGTGATTAGCAAAGTCAGTATACTTGCAGAACATCTCTTAACATCACTGCTGAGCGCAAATAATATAAAATGAATTCTAATTTATTTCTGAATAAAAATAATTGAAAGGTTTGTTAGGGATAATTAGTAGTTTGTTTTGGTTAAGAAATTCTTTATGTTCCACAAACCTTTTTGCTATTAAATTAACACTTGAGATCTATATATTTAAAACGCTAAGCGATTTCTTTCGGCAATCCGTTAGAACAAACTACTGCATCAAATTACACCATTCTTTTTTTAAATGAAAGATATTTGGACACAGATTTGTTATCGTGTATTCATTTGTTCGAAAATTTAATTAATTAACCGTAATTTTCAATTAAACTTTTACTTCTGCTAATGACGTCATAATCGGATAACGCCTACTGTTCCGAAGCACAGAGTTTATTTTCAAAACTCTGTGGTTGAATAAAAGAGAAATAATAAATATTAAAAGCACGCGTTTTTAAGGCCGAATTTGTTAATTTGCAAGTTAAATTTCGGTAAAAATACTTATCCGCGTGTTTTATAAGCGAATAAAAATTCATATTTATTGTGACGTCACGGGAATATTGTCCATTGGGTCTATTTTATCATTATGCATTATAACTTTGTTGATTCCATTTTTTCATTACAATTAAATACAAAATATATTTATATTTGTGTGCATGGTGTTTAAGCATTAATGTAAGGTATATGAAGTACGTGTGAAAAGTTTACGCCGGTGAAAATGACGTTATGCTTAGCTTGAAGTGCATTTTAACATTGATAAAACTAAAGAGAAAAATGTATATGATTGTGTTAACATGACATAATTTTACTGATTTTTTCCATTCTTAATTATAAAGATTAGAATTGGAGCCGTCATTGATTTCTTCATCTTGATTGCATACCCTGATTACATGTTACCAATTGCTTTTTTTTTTAATTATAGGATAGAAGATTTCCTTTTTTAATTAAAAAAAAAAATCACAAAAGTAAAGGATTTCAGGAAATTTAAAGTTATTAAAAATAGTGTTATGGTAGAAAAAAAATCTTGAAATAATGATTGTATTTTTAGCTAGAATAAACAATGTAAGACTAATATTTCATAGGAATTATTTTGGTAATTTTATTATAAGTTCATTTAACAGTTCCTTATTAGCGCATATTTCTTTCCCTGTGAATTTCTCTTTCGATGTCAAAAAAACGGTTTTCAACTTTTGGACGCCAGCCAAAATACAGTGGCAATTTTTAGAAATGTACAACGGTTGTGACAACAAACGGCGTTATCGCTTTCGCTTTTATCGCGGTTACATCACTTCTAAATACTCCAAATTTCTATTTTTTACTACATTTTACAATTTCAATTCTTACATCATCAATTAGAAAAAAAGTTAGCTTTCGATTGAAATTTATTTGAAAACTGCCGATTAATTTAACGACTTTTTAAATAATTTTCAAGCATGAAAAGTTTTTCAATTCTATCTTGTCAATGACTACCAGTTTACTTCAATAATGTAAAATAGCCCCTGTGAAAGTTGCCCAATTGAAAAAAGATTTTCCTAACCATAATAAAAAGTGAATAATAATTAAAAAAATGTGATAAATCATAAGATCAGATTATCCATAAGATAGAACATTTTGGCGCTAAACAAAAATCTGTCAGGGAAAAAAAAAATTTTTTTTAGTTTATGTTCAACATAAAATTGATATGTTGAATTCGTTGATGAATACGTTCCATCAGATATCAGGATATGCTAGGAATTGCATTTTTTAATTTTTTTACATTTGCCAACTGTATAAGAGGAAAAATAATACACCCGACTGTGATGGAAAAGGGATAATCATCCTGATTATGTCAAGGAACCGAAGAAATCATACAAATAAATTGCACTTGAAAACATTAAAAATCTCCCTTATCTGCAGATAGATTTATTACTATAAAAAACTTCTTAATCTTTGCATAAAAATTGATTAGCTTAAAACAATGGATGCATTTTAGAAGATATGGATTTGAAACTAACAATGATTAAAGAGGACATTTTAAAACTTTTAATTTAATCATTTTAAAACTTTTTTAACGTCTAATTTCGACGGTGCTTTTGGGCAGATGCAATGCACATGCGCATAGGAGCTTATTCGGTTGCATTATCACAGGGGGGGGGGAGATGTGTGCTTTATTTACTATGTTCTGTTATTGACTGAATATGATATGAACGTAGGAATATACTATTTGTAGATACTTCATAGGTCCATGAATTTTTTTTCTTGCCGTGGGGAATATGGTGGTAATGTCAAACTGATTTGCATTACACAGTTATTTACGGATTGTTTGTTTGGAGTTTGCATCGGAAATAGTACTGTATTTGACTGGGGAAAAAATTTAAATAAAATATTTGAAAGACTGTTTTATACGCACCCCTTCATAAATAATAAAGAAGCTTATTTTACTGATATTGTAATAGTATTTTTTTTTGCGTCAAGTTTTGACAGGTTCCATCTAGTTTTTTATTAATATGATAATTTTAATTCGCATTCCAATTAATTTAGTATAGGTTTATAAAGATCATTTCAATGGAAGTATTATTTAATTTTCTTATTTTTTGCATTATGGTATATTAAAAAGTATTTTAATTCAGATAAATACTTTTAATTAAAGTTTCATATTTTTGATTAAACAAAAACGTGTATATATATTTTTTTAATGATTCTAACTACTTCTTTGGCTTCAAAATTAATTTCTTCGATTATTACATCAAATATATAAAAATAATTTCGACCTTAAATATATTTTTCAACGACAAACATTATTTTCATTTTAACACAAACTAAATGGATCAAAATGTTCGGAGACTGTACTGTTCTGTGTTACAGTTTTCGCATTTATATTTATTTAATATACATACCAGAATTTTCGATTAGCAGTTTTTGCTTTATTTAATGATACACAATCCGAGATTAAATGAAATAAAATTAGTATTTGGGATTTTCTAGCCGATTTTATTTTATCTAGAATGCGTTAAATTATCAACGCTGATCAGCACAGTCTCTGAACATTACAATATTTAAAATACTAGGGCATCCAACCGGGACTTTCCGGGACAGAGAATATATGTGAAAACCATTTATTCTTTTATTGAAAACTCTAATAGATTTTTTACATTTAATTTTTTTATATTGCCCTCTAATAACACCAAAGAGCATTTTTATATGAAATATATCAATTATATATTTAAATAAAATTTTTAAATTTATAAAAAGCGGTACTTTCGTATTGGCCTAATGCCAGAGGTTAATAGCCGAAAAAATTGCTAAAAATTTCGATATCTGCATAATTTTTTTTCTATTCTGATAATTTCAGCGGTTTTAAGCACTTATTTCAATTGCATATCTGTGAAATTTGTGTTTTATTTATTGCTTAATTATAGCTTAATTAAGTTTCAATTTCGTTATTTAATATTAGCTGAAAATAAATGCTGAACTTTTTATATCGTTTAAAGTACAAACGGATTAATATTTTATAATCGTCTGCAGGCGATAGAGATAGATTTAAAAAAAAAATCATGCTTGAAATTTAAATTAAAAGCCATAATAAATCAGTCAATTAAGATAAAATCTTCAAACAAATTGCATTTGAAAGTAGATTTTTTCCCTATAACAACAGTGTAAAAATTGAAAATGTGCGATGTTTAGAAATTTAAAAAAATGCAGTAACAAAATTCGCAAAACCGAAATTTCATCGTCAAATGTTGCCATCCGCAAAATGACGTCAGAGTTACGCATGGACATGTTTGTCGTTTAAAATATATATTGTGCTGGGTTGAACCAATTTTTGGTGTTACAGTAGCTGCAACCATAAGAAGGTTGAATATCGTTCCGAAATTTGGTGCACCGGATGAACCATAGCTCCAAATGTTGGAACGAAATTTGAATACTTACGGTTGCAGCTAATGCAGCACCGAAAGTTGATCACCCAGCACAAAACTGTTAACAGTGCATATCCTACTGACAGTTCAGAAACATTAAAAAAAAAAAATTGAAAATCACCGACTGTGCCATGCAAATGATTCCAGCTGTTTTAAAATTATATTTTAGACAATCAAACTAAAGAGGGCCGCAAAACAATGTTGCTCCTGAGATTTTGGTAATCATTTGAAAAAATCGAATAGCATAATGCGGCATTAGAAGAAATCTAGAAAATCTGAGTGAAAAAAACCAATAACTTGTAAGTAATATATTGGATGATTTATCGGTAATAAATAGACAGGAATTTCTGATGTTTTGTTAGTACACAGAAGAAATAAATCTTAAAGTTATATTTCATCACATATTAAAAACTTATTAGTATTTTTTCATCAAACTATTAATTACATTTCAAGAAAAATACGGTAACTGACATTATATATATTTTTTCTGAATTTTATGTAAAACTGTTTTATTATATCCTGACAACCTTCTTAAAGAATAATATTCAATTTTTACTCAATATTTGCGATAATAATAAAAGATAATTTTTAGATATAAATTTTAATAACAAGGACTGTTTGCACATAAGTCCAATAAAATAAAATTTATAGCAATTTTGTTTGCAGTTTTCTTTAGAGATCTCGAAATATGAATATCTTGAAACTTTCAGTATGTTAGTTACCTTAATTTCACTTACGAGTTCCTCATTTAAGGAATCCTTTTTTTTTTTTTTTTTTTTTGCAGAATATTGTGCAAGAGAAATTTGAATCAGTGATTTCAAAAACTGAGGGCAAAGATTTAAGATTTTTAAGGAATCAGTAAAAACTGTGATGCACACAATTGCTAATTATTTCAAGAACTTTTCTGCCGTTACAATATTTTTAAAATCTTGAAATATTTCTTCAGCTATCAGTTTATTTATTTTAGAAGAATTAAAAAAAAAACTTTTTGAAAACTTTGGATTTGTGTTCTTGTTGCTGTGAATGGGATTTATTACTCTATAAAAGATACAAAAATATTAATTATAATTTCATTATCTATTTGACCAAACATAAAATCAAACATAACTCATTTACGTCTGCATCTTAATCCTGCATCTTAATCTTTAATTACTTGCGGAAATTCCAAGAGTAAACCGCTTAATGAGGATACACTAAATCAAACCATAACATTAAAATCTACGTACATTTTTGCATTTTATGCTTTAATTTTTTTAATACGAGATTCGTGAATACAACTCCATTATAACAAACTATCTTCCATTTTAAGCGAGGATATCAGCAAGATGGAACAATATCCGTCGGGTTTTAAGATTATAGAGTTGGGTATGAATAACTTTGTAAAGTGATTTATAGCCTTCGTTGTAACTGATTTAATCGATAAACAGTTCTGCAAATTTGTTATCGTAAATTTGCTGAGAAGGAAACGAAAAGCAATTATTCTTACAAGGGGACCACCAAACATGGTGCGAAAAGATTTTGATGTGTTTAAAATATGTTGTAAGGGTCATACATCTAATTTTTCTGGTTAAAGAATTTCTTCAAATGGACCTTAGTTTTTGAGTATTTGGGTGTTAAAGTTCAGCATACGTTTCAAATACCCATTAGTTTGGACGTCTGTGCATGGATTTCGTAGCACGGAAGAACAGTACGCACTTTTGCAACCCAAGAGGTTGCGTGTTCGATACTTCCTCCATACTTTTTTCTTTTCAATTTATTTTATATATCCAACACGTTAAGGTATTTTAAGCAGAATTTGGAATTCTGAAGCTTGGAACTTTTTCATATTTTCCTAATAAATTATATTTATATTTGTGAATTCTTTATAAAAATTAATTTTTTTTTGAGATTTTTAAACTAATATTTTTATTAACAAAAAATACAAACTAATTTATGTGTGGATTCTTGTTTAATTTATTATTATTATTTATCTTTTATATTTTTAACACAATTTAAAAAAATATTATACAGGTTTTTAAAAGAAATATAATATGTTCGAAAATGCATTCAAACATTCATGCAAAGAAATTATTTTATAGTGATATTTCTAATGCCATTTTATGTTGTGATATGTTTACCATACGCATCACCCGATTAATTGCATATTTACTAAACTAAAAATACCGAAGTCCGATGAAAAACATTTTTGTATTTCATCATTTAACATATTGTAATATTTTTAGAACAGATCAAATATTAAAAAGATATTTCCGTTACTACTTTTTTTTTGTCAATAAAATATATTTTTAATAGAAAATGCAAATATATATATATATATATATGCATTATTTGAAAATTGAGGTAAATAAATAAATATATATATATAGAAACAATAATAGTAAGTTTTAAGTAGATGACATATTTAGACATAAATTAATTCACTAATTAGGACATTTGTCAACAGAAATAGCTTAAAAAATTCAGAAAAATAGAAATATTCATGAAATATTCATAAACGAAAATTTAATTTTTCAACAAAATTTAAAAATGTTCAAAGCTGCAGAATTCATAATTGCGCTTAAAATTTGTAACATGTCAAAAATATAAAAATAATTAAAAAAGAACAAGTTGGAAATTGTACGTCAAACGTGACAAATGAGGTGCGTTCGTACTATAGCTAGCTACATAAATATTCAGATCTTGATGATTTTTAATTTTGTGAAATTATTTATATCGTCTGCAGATTCATTTCTGTAATAAAGTAAGTATCTCGATTGCTTGACGATTAAACCTCGGAAGCTCCTATAACAAAAAAGCACCGATTTAAAAAAAAAATTAATTTCTTAATAAATGTTTTTATTAATATTTTCTAAAGTTTTGATTCGATTTTCATAAAATTTGAAATGACTCGACAAAATTCTGGAAAGATAATAGTTCTAAAATTTCAAATCATTTGGTTGAATAGTTTTTTGCGTTGTTATATGCGGACAGACGGACCAGACGACGACTATAGGTGCTACGTATTTATATAATTACGAACGCACCTAAAAATAGTCTTGAGGAAGGAGCGAACCCGCCACGTCTGGAGTAGCAAGAGCGCATTATACCTCGGCGCCACAAAATCAGTGCACCGAAGCACAATCTAATTATTATTTGAAACGTATACTGAACTTTAACCCTCAAATTTTCGAAAAGTAAGTCTCGTTTGAAGAAAACTTTTCACCAGAATAGTTAGGTGTATGACCCCTACAATATACTTTAAAATCATCAAAATCTGTCCGCACCATGTTTGGTGGTCCCCTTGTTAGTAGAATATAGAGAGCGCGGTGCAGTAAAGAGATGTGCTATTATTAATTTAAAAGTACTGTAATTTATTAATAAACACTATACGTAATATGAAAAAATTCCAGGAAGTGAAAAAACGACACAGGACTGAAAATTTTGAATTGTTCTGAGTGTAAATATAAAATTCGTAAGGAGTAGCGAACTTCTCAGTGTATCATCTCCTCTGTTTATCTTCAGCGTACAAAACAAGCCTTTTTAGAAACTAAAAATTAATATATGCTTAATAATATACGATTAATTAATGTCTTAATTAATATGCTTAATTAATATAATCGTCTTTTGATATCATATATAATCAACAATTAGCTCACAGAAACAAAACTTTCAAATATTCAAACATGATAAGAAATAAATGATAAGTTTGAGAACTACGGCAATAAATGCTTCTTCTATTTTATTCTTAAAATCAATTTAAATGCTTCATGACAGTAAAAAAGGTAGAGAAAGTTTGTCCTACCTGTTGAGTCCGCGAAAGTTCATGTGTAATCCAGTTTCATAATTAATCCGGTGAAATAATGGCACAAATGTAAGTAGATACTTTCTCCATGATGCGTTGAGACAACAATCACGCAATCACAATATTTTATGAAAATAAGTAGCTTCAAGATATAACTTCTAATTTAAGTATACTTCTAATTTACATCATTAAATTTACATCAAACTATAAAAAGTTAAAACATTTATTTTAAGAGAAATTTTCTGCAGTTCTGCATTTAAAAAGAGTTACTTAGAGACTGAAGTATTTAGTTCTTGGATGAGAAAAACACAGTCAAGTTTACGTCATTTAGCCTTGAACTTTTTGGAGGTTACACGTGTCAGTTCTTTAATGAGAATCTCACAGAAACAAAAAAAGTACTTTGTCAGCGCACGTGTTCCGTTTCACCAGCTCGTTGAAACCGGAGGGTAAATATGTTGACTCATTATTAGAGATGAAATGTTTATTTCAGAAATCACTTTTCTAACAATAAAATCTTAAGTTATTACACTACACTGCAATATATTACGTAAATTTCCTCTGCCAGAAAAACAAACCTTACATATAGCAATTTAATTCATATATTTGTAAAGTTTTCACAACTTAATAACACTATAATGCATTATGATGGTACATTGCAAATTTTCAGATCACATTACCTCTATTAACTCTCACATGAGGGACACAAATAAATGCACTATCAAACCATTAAATCTATTGTCATAAATAGTTGAATACTGAAAGCTACAACATCCTCGAACTCACAGGATATCATACACTGCATTTAGTCCTTAACTCTCAGTATTAAATTTCTTTTCTGAAGACACAGGTTGCTATATATGAATTTTTTGCAAGTAGTGTTATGAAATAATCGTTATTCGATAATTCAAACTTTAATAAAGTTCGCAATAAAACATAACCATACAAAAGTTATGCCTCAAATTCACGAATAAAGCACATTTCTTTTGACTAACTTGATTGGTTTATCAACATGCATTTTATTCACTTAATTGCTGTTAACTACATCAATAAATTTCAGTCGTTAGCTGTCATTAAGTCGTTTTGCTAATCAGAAATTTGTAAGAAATCATTTTATTTATAATTTCCATAATGCTCCAGCGAATTCGTACGTGACCAGAATGAAATTCTATATTAATATACACAATAAGCATTTTAAACAAAACTTAGGGAATTCAAGGTAAACAAAAAGAACAACAGCACATTTCATAATGATTTAGATTACCGAAACATATATAAAAATGTTTCTGTCTGCTATAATTAAAATGTATACAGAAACAAACAAAACAAGAACTGTACTTTCTATTAACTAAATGTTTCATGCGTCAGTAAATTCTTTATCTTAAACAGCATATCAATTCAATAAGAAATAATAAATTTAATCCTTATAACAAAGAATTCTTCGCTTCACAAGCTGCAGTGTTTCAAATAATTAATAAAATATTTCAAATAACCTTTCGAAAGTATTTCTTAATTAATCCGGAATAATGATGCACAGGGATTCGATATTTTTATATCTTTATTTTAAAGTCATTAAATTTCATCTCTTTATTTTTGCATAAACAAAATATACCATTGTTCAAAATTGTACTGCAAAAAAAGAAGAAATTTAACACAAATTGTTTTAAAAATAGATGAATTTCTAGGAAACAATAAACAATCTTTCTGAGATGATGCACTAAAACAAGATTTTTCCATCATTGTTATCTTTATCAAAAAATTGAAGCGAATAGGTTTTATCAAAAAAGATAAACTGAATTATTATGTAAATAGAAATATGTATTAATTTTGTAAGACAGAGAAGAAGATTAAAGAAGAAGATTTATTTATTGAAAACATACTATAAAAGAATTTACGAAACGTAATATTTTTCAGTAGATTATTATTTATTTTAAAATATTTTATTGCTTGACCTTTACTTAATATTGAGTTGACTTTTATATGGCTAGGGGATATCTTGTTCTTAAATAGATAAGGCAATTGTTGTTGTTTTTTTCGAGTTTTGAATATGTGGCGTTATGACAATTTCTTTGTCATCTGACGTAAGAAATCAGAGTTCAAGTTTAAAGAGTTTCTTTCATTTAATACCGCAGATAAATGTTTTCTTGAAATTTTGATAGATTTAAATTACAAATCTATGTAATGATAAATAAATACATTTTAAATAACTTTCATTGTTATATAAAAATAAGGCATATTAATGCATCGGGTGACATGCTTAAGGTACCCCGTACTTAATATCTTATTTCCATTCGCATATATAAATTTTTCATATTTGTTTACATAACATATTTTACACACTTACATCAAACAATTTATATTGCGCACTGCTGGGAAGAGTTAGGCACTAATGGTTACCATTTTATTACCAATTCTCAAAATATAACTGTAATTAATTTGCCTTTAGCTTTTAACTCGGGCAGCCATTGAATTACCATGTCATCGTAGAAAGATCCTGGCCAGAATTTTAAGAGCAAACAAATACTAATTAAAAAGTCAATTAATAAATTAACAGTACAAAAATACGCGTTTTTTTTAAAAAAAACGAATCGTCGCTTATGAATCGTTGATTGATGATATACACAATTAAATCCCATCAACCCAAAAAGCTGATCTAAATTTAACCTAAATAAATAGCCAACATGATGTATAATAAAAGTTTGACACTTAATAAAAATTAATAAAAGGTTATTTACAAGTTTACATTAATACAGCAAATAAGGAAAGACCAAAAATTTTAAGAATGATTCGATGATATAACTAGTAGCTTAACATTAGGATTGGTCAATCCAAACGTTTACTGTAATGAATAACTTCACAGTTGGAATATTTTGTATGTAAATGTACACTATATTGCCAAAGGTGACCGGTCACTTGTGATTTTAGACGTTTTGTTAACTATCTAGAAAAATACATGAGGAATTAACCTGAAACTGCAGGTGTGTAAAGAGTATAGTATAGGTTATACATTTCCGTGAAGATTTTTTCACGAAACCCCATAGGGGACTGTCAACAAATTGAAAAGAACGAATATATTTCGGATAACCTTTGTAAAAAACTAATGTAGCAAAGACGTTCAAACTCGAGATTATTAATAAGTGGCTTATTGTAATATACTGTGTTCATTTTTATGCGGATAGCATGTATACTCGTAGAGAAAGTAAGGTTTTTATAAAAACAGTCCCAAATTTTGCCTATTTTTTTGGTTATAATTTGCAGAGTTCTTAATATAAAATAAAGTTATTTTCAGAAAATATGACAAACAACATTGTACATAATACTCTGTAATCGGAATTAAAAAATAATAAAAATTGGATGAAAAATGAGCAGGTTTACTAAAAAATGTTTCACTGCGCATGCGCGAATGCAATCAAAATATAATATGCATAATGTATTAGCTAAGTATATAGAGCAACTTTTGTTTTGTGAAAGTCTCAAAATCATAGCTTGAAAATTCTGAAAACTATTGTCGATAGAATAAGCTCGAAATCCGTTGTTCCCAAAAAGAAGCAAAAATATGACGGGTTGTATCCAAATATAGTAGTACGTGCAATATTGTATACGCTATCTTGGCACTAATCAACAGATAGATGGCGCCTTGTACACTCATGTCTGTTGGTCAGCTGTGACATTTCACCCTATCAAAACTCTACAGGTCCTAAACCCTTCCAAATCGTTATTCTTATATGATATCGTATAGGATTTGGGACGTCATCACTGAAATAATTATTTTAATTTTATATTACGTTTCAATTAAAAAAGGGAAAAATACTAAAAGCATAGTTTTTATTAATTAAATTAAATAAATGTTAAATATGATATGCATTTCACCATGTACATTAATAAACTTTTAATTTCATCCAAATACATAGTCCCTTTCATGAAATATTATTTCGCTGAATACCACCGCATTTCGCTAAGTTTACGCTAATGAGAAAAGGTGCTGTACAAGGAAGTTACGATGTGGGTTTCATGTCAGCACGTACACGTACAATCGCCTTATGAAATAATTTTTTAAAAACTGAAAGTAAAAATTACTAATAGCATTTCTTAACATTTTAATATTATTAATCCAGAGCCTAACAATCGTATAGAAACGATTTCTTTATTTACCGAAATAGAGATATTGAATAACATGGAAATGGTCTCGTGATTGAGAAGTATTTATGTCACTTAAGTGTACTTGGGACCCTTCAATTTATAAATTTGGACGAAAATATCAAATTTCACTTTTTTACTTTAAAATATATTTAGAAATTCCTCATATACAGGGTGTCTCAAAAATCTTAATTGCAAACATGTTTAAAATAGTGTATAATTTAAGATAATTCTGATGAAAGAGTCCTGAAATTTATTAAATAAGAAAGAAAAATCATGCGTGGAGCATAGATTATTAAACACTTTCGAACACTTCCAGAACACTTTAACAAAACTTCGTTGTTTGATAAGGTAAAGTAAACATCTTAGAGTACTAATTTTTGAGCCTAAGTAAACCTTTTAGAAAACGCAGAGCACATTTGAATACCAGATTTAAGCAATTACTGCCTATAGCCATAAAGACACTCTAATTCTTTTGTGCAGCTTTGTATATGATCTATAGATTTGTATATAATCTACATAGAATGCTAAGATTTTTTTAGTAAGAAAACGGATAACAGAGTTTAAAATTCACCTTCACCAATTTCTATCAATGAGCGAAAATGTATTTGAATTCTTTTGTGCAACCAGATGTATTACCTACAGATTTTTATATATCCCACATGTTAATCTTAAATTTATTTCAAACAAAACACTCTTAAAACTAATGAAATCCCACTTCCAGAATTTATCCTCCATAGGCGGTCATGTATCCAGTTATTTGTGACGCCCTGTATATGATTTTGTTTATATTTTCCAAACAACTTTTAGGCGTGTAAAGTGGGACAGACGCCGCGGTGGGACAGATGCCGCTGAGATTTTGTGAGTGACACTAGCGCTCTGTATGCCAAATTAAGAATTTCGTTATGTGCCTTTGTGCTGTGTGATGTGTTGTAGGGGTTTCCAAAGCTTAATAGTTGGTATTTTAATAATTTTTACAGTTGTTATGCTTCAAATCTGCGTTGTAAGTTACTAAAATTATTCTAATAAATTTTTATTATCTATTTTATGCCTAATATGTAGAGATTTCATTCAAAAAAACCGGTTGTAACTGCTGACTAGATCCTTACAGAATACAGTCATGCGCTTACCTTTCTCCTGCGTTGTTCGCGCCACACAAAATGGTGGGGTGGCATCATATCCATCACTATGTGATAGATGCCGCAAAATATATTTTTGTTTTTCAGTTCAATAATTTCAGCACTACAATTTTAGTGGAACTTGCATATAAATGAACGTAAATTCGCATTTCTCTATTTAGTTAATAGTTATTTAATCTCTTTGATTTCATAAATAACGTTTGTAAAGAAATTCCCTTTTTAACGAAGTATAAGGATATTAATTAATGTGTAACGAAAGTGTTTTTTAACCTCTAAACCGGTACTTACTTCAGTGTACTTTAGTATTTTAGGAAAATGTCACGAAAGAGGGAAAGAACTACTGGACCGTAAACAATCTGCTAGAGGCTGTTATACTCAAAAATGAAGAAGGTGCCTCAACTAGAGAAGTAACTTGGAGAACAGGTGTTCCAAAACGGACAATTAGGATACGATTGATATCGACCAACTTTGTAATGTCCGGATGTGGGCCATTATCATACTTCGGAGTAGAGGCCAAAAGTAAACTCATTGCGCATATAGGAAAACTTCAATTTTGTGGATTTTCGTCAACTTTTTTTGACTGTAAGACAATTAACTCTCTTAAATAAAATTACTCCCAAAAAAGTTTAACGATGCTTTATCGCGATTCGTTTCTTTTATTTATTTGAAATGAGTTCAAAGCTGAGTAATCGTAAAGCGGAAAATGTATCTATTGCAAGAGCTAACGGTATGAATAGAGAAGATGTGAATACGTTTTTTGAAGTTTCAGAGAAAGCAATGATAGATGAAAATCTGCTTAATAAACATGCTATATAACATGGACGAAACTGGTTTTCAGCTCAACAATGAAGCAGTAAAATTCGTTGCTAAAAAGCAGTAAAGATGTCCATAACATCTCTTCAACTGAAAAGGGGGAAACTATTACAGTTGTAGCTTGTTGCAAAACAGAAGGAAATTTTCTCCCCCCATTTTGTATCTTTATGGGGGAAAAATCAAAGGAAAGGCTCATTGCCACCTAGTTCAAATTTTAGAATGTCCCAGAGATCAGTTTATCTGACGAGTGAATTATTCAAGATCTGGATTCAAGAGCACTTTATATGTCAAAAAACTCCTGGTAAAAACATTTTGCTGTTGGATGGCCATCGTTCGCATATTTTCGTTGATGATATTGAGTTGGCTGTTTGCAAATTAAATCACCTTTATTTGTTTTCCAAGCCACACAACACATTACTTACAGCCATTAGACAAGAGATTCTTCAGATCTCTTAAGCATTGTTACAAACAATCCTGTAAAATCTGGAGGGTGAATCATTTTTATCCGAATGCAGTTAAAGATGGAATTGCTATGAGCGCCACTAGAAACATTTGGAAGACCGCAATTTGGTGAACAACTTTCTAAAGCTAGGGGACAAGCGCGACGTCTTGAAACTGTATCTCAGGTTTTAAAGCAACGGGAATTGTGCCATTAGATAAGACAGCAATTCCAGACCATGATTTCATAACTGATAACAGCATTAATGAACCACAACAGAATGAAGCATGTCAAATCCAATGAGATAATTTGGCTTTGATACAAAATGAAGAAGATCCATTAGAAGGAACTTCAGCTACTTATCAAAATATTCTGAGCGACAATGTTGATTCACCAAGTGTGAATAAGAAAAATGAAGGCCTTGTAAATTTGTCACCATCTAAGCTATTCAACAAAATATCTCCTATTCAAATGGTCAAAAGAACCACATAGAAAAGTAACAGAAAGCAAAAGGCTGAAAATATTTTAAGCACAGAGTTTATAAACAAGCAAAAATAAGAAGGAAATAAAAAGCAAATGACACTAGAAAGCGTCAAACGACGACAGTTTGGCGTAAGTAAAATGTGTGAAAAAAGAAGGGAAATACAAACCGAAACACCTCACTTGAGAAACGACGAACGTGTTCCTCTTATGTATTCTGACGATGGTATTGGATTGGAATTATATGTGCCGAGTGTCTTGAGCCTTATCAAGAAACAAAGTCTAAAGCAGAATGGATTCAGGGCGTCAAGTGCAATCGGTATTGATATGACTTACTGAGGTGTACTACGAGATGTTTTTCAAAGAATATGAAGCGCATAACACTTAATTATAGGAATACACAAAACAAAATTCCTTTTACTAAGTTTTATCACATTATATTGTGTTTCTAAATTCTACAGATTATATGCAGGTCTGTACAGAAGAATATGCAAGCTTTACTGTATGTGGGCAGGTATTGTTTGTGTGACGTTAAACGTATTATGAAACTGACACATGAAATAAATTTTAGTGTGCTAAGAGAAGTTAGCAGAATTGATATAATTGTATTTACAAAACTGCTCAAAAGAGATTCATACATTGTTGTCTATCAATGGCAAATACTGAAAATATGTTTGTAGATATGTTGTGAGTTTTCTACTTGAATATAATTATATAATTTTAGTATTGTATGCTGTGATGCTGTGTTTATAAATAAATATATATATATATATGTAACATATATATATATATATATATATATATATATATATACATATGTAACGGAAAACAAGTTTTCTCTTCAGCCGTTCTTACAATCTATTTTCAAACAACTTGTTTAGATTTTTCTATCAAAATCTCGGCAATGAGCAACATTTTTCTCAAAATCTCGGCCATGAACCCGCATAATTTGTAGTAATTCTTATTTATAATCCCACAGTTCCATAAGTATTTTCTTGACTTATAACTGTGAAATCAGTAAATTTCTTCAATCTAAGTTTAAACAGTCTGTATTACTTACTCAAATAAACAAAGACAACGATGATATTATTTAATACTGTAATGTATTTGTACACATAAACTTCAATTTACCTAGAATTGCACTATAAACTGTTTATTTTACATACATCGGATGATCCATCTTCATATGTTTATACCAACTTATTTCTCACTCTTTTTACTTACCCATCATACGTAGTATAGGGTAAGTCTTGTAATCGTTTTGAAAATCGAAAAATTTTTTTAACGGATTTACACGTTTCAGACATTGGAGATTCCGAAAAACATATTTTTAGAAAAAAAAATCCGTCCGTCTGTGTGTGTGTCTGTGTGTCTGTAAACGCTCTATCTCCCGAAAAAATTGAGATAGAGACTTGCAATTTGGTATGTACTTAGTATGTAATAATCGGAAGAAGCCTATTTCATTTCAGTAACCTCGATTAATCGGAACTATTTTTTTCGGACTCTGAAAATATTCGTTCTGATAAAAGGTATATAAAAATTTTCGAAATTGTTTACTTTAAGGAAGGAATATAAAAGATAATAAAAAAACATAAATTTTGCATAAAGCATGAAGTCGATCGGAAAATTAGTTGCCGAGATATTTGGAATCCTATTTACACACTCTTCGATTTTTCATGACCCTGTATTTCATCCAAAGTTCACCTCAAAGATATATTTTAATTGGAAATGAGACGCTTAATCAGATGCAATAAACTGTTAGTTAATAGGATTATTGTTTTTGGAGTTATAATGATGTTTCTTTCAAGCAATTCAGTAATCGAGACTTTAAAGTTTATGGCGTCATCAAGCCATGATTTTATTCGAAGTGCAATGCATTTTATAAGTAGTTTACACATTTTTATTTTATTATTTTACATTATGCATATGCATGATGGGTAAGTATTACGGTGGCCCCCAACAACTAGTTTTTAATTATTTTGAAATGTTATTTTTTCTTTCAACAGATGTGTTAAAACAAAACACGATATGTTAACAGGTGGGTGGTAGAAATGTTTCTCCTCTCGTGGGACGTTTTGCTCCTATACCTCACGGTTGGCTGCCTACGAGTGGGTGATTTCTGTGAATTTCTGTAGAAATGTTTATGCAGGTCTCGAAGCGTATAAAGAAAATCTTATTGTTTCCACTACTATTTCGTATTAGGTAGCTTTCATTACAAAAAGTTACCTATTGCCGCCGTTCAGAGAAAATCAATTCTAGAAAATTTTGGTCTAATTTCACCGATCATGACTTCCAGACCCCAAAACCACAATCCGTTTAAATATTTATATATATATATATATATATATATATAT
Organism: Maratus michaelseni; assembly: GCA_963931845.1. Classification (NCBI taxonomy): domain Eukaryota; kingdom Metazoa; phylum Arthropoda; class Arachnida; order Araneae; family Salticidae; genus Maratus; species Maratus michaelseni. Next base: position 179,837,628 of record OZ007596.1, on the reverse strand, counting down.
CTGACATTTCTAATGCTGTAACCCTCTAATTTAGGAAATGATTTGGATGTGACTGAATATGTGTATGGGACATAAATATAAAAGACAATTTAAAAACATAAATTTTGCATAAAGCATGAAGTCGATCGGATAATGAGTTGGCGAGATATTTGTAATCCTATTTCCCACACTCTTCGATTTTTCATGACCCTTTATTTCATCCAAATTTCACTTCAAAGATATTTTAATTGGAAATTTGACGCTTAATCAGATTCAATAAATCGCTAGTTAATAGGTTTATTATTTTTGGAGTTATAAGGATGTTTCTTTCAAGCCATTCAGTAATCGAGCCTTTAAAGTTTATGACGTCATCAAACCACGAATTTATTTGAATTGCAATGCATTTTATAAGAAGTTTACACATTTTTATTTTAATATTTTACATTATGCATATCCATGATGGGTAAGTATTACAGTGGCCCCCAACGACTAGTTTTATCTATTATGTCATTTAATAATCTTGCGATTTCAAGTGTCTGTTAATTAAATCATTGCGTTTGTATTATTGTAGCTACTGATGCATATATGGGTATTATTTGATTTTTTATCCCCCGCCCACACACACACAGATATATATATATATATATAGATCATACAGATAATTACTGAACAAAAAATCGAATAAATACCGTTTATAGAAAGTACTAGCAGAACCACCCGGCTCTGCCCGGGTTAACATAAATTAAAATACAATAATACGACAATAACTATGACGGAGCTTTGTGCATTCTGGACCATAAATCGATAAAAAAGACAATTAGAAAAAATAGCGTTACTTTGATTCAACCATCGCAAAATTTCTCAGCTTTATAAATCAGAATGTGCGTTTTCTTTGCGCTTACAACAGAAAAATATACGATTTTCCTGACAATGAAAAAAAAAAATCAACCAAATGTCGTAACATTTTGAGAAATTCGCTTTCATATGACATCTATCTATATTATAAAACAAAAACATATCCGTGAGTAATGTCGACATCATATTGACGGTAGCAACGACCTAACCATTAAATTTTGTTTGTAATGCATTTTTCTACTACTAAATATAGCATAATTTTAACTTTTAAACTGTCAATTGGAAAAAAATGCACTTTCAAATGTAGTTTAAAAAGTTTATCTCAATTTACTGATTTTTTATGGATTTTGAAGTAATTTTAAAGCAGGTATATTTTTTAATCTGTGTCCAATCCAATTGCGAAAGATCAACGTATTTGATCTTTATAAAGTAAAGACATTTACTTCTATGCATAGCACATTCAATTTTTATGCGGACGAATAACAAAAAAATACTTGCAATTTTATTTGTTTGAAAAGCGTATCTCAATTTACTGATGTTTTATAGATTTTAAAGTAATTTTCAATAATGGATATTTTTAAATCTGCTTGCGACTCAATTGCAAAATAGTAAGTGGTTTGCTCTTAAAACAATGCAAGTAATTCTGCATTTGTTGGTTTACGTGTAATATTCCATAACTAAATTTCTAAATTAAATTAAAACTTTAAAAAAAATAAAGAAAGAAAATATGGAAGCCTCGCATAATATTAGAAGGAGTGTTCAAAATATATTAATATCATAGTTTTAAATGTTTTAAAATCACTTATTAATTGCACCAAAATCAATATCACCAAAGAAAACATTTCAATTTTTTTATTATTCTAAAGAAATTATAAAACTGGAAAATTGCCAGATTTCATTAAATAGCTTGCTGATATTTTTAACAGCAAAAATAAAATAAAATAATGGAAACATGGGGTTAGAAAAATGAGATTCAGGAGTATCTTAATATTTACTTTTAAGTTGGGTCTAAATTGCATAAACTAGCCACTACAGTAACATTTAAAAAAATTATTTCGTGTGGCTTAAACGTAATTGCGGGTAAGCGTTTACTTTATCGATAATAATAAATGTTAATTTCGGAAAATCAAGACTTTTCACTCTATAACAGGGCTCGCAGCGTCCTATATATTTTTTTAATAATCCCCACCACTATTTTCAAAATATATTATTCACAATATCCTTCTATTGCACCTTTTAAAGAAATCTACCATGAAATTTATAGTTTGAAAATAGTGGTATCAAATATATAAAAAAATATATGACGCTGCGACCCCTGCTCTATAAGATATAAAACATCATTTTAAAATTTAAACATAAATTTTCATTAATAAAAAATAAATCTATAATGATTAGATGAAAGTCATGTCAATTTTATATGTACTTTCAGTCGTGAAGTTTTTGTTGAAAACGAAAGAAATAACCCTCTCTTTAATATAAATCAAAGAAAAATATTACCACTGCTTCTAATCAATAAAACACTTAACAATATAACGTATAGTAATAAGATACAGCTCTAGTATACAACCGAAGAAGGAATAAAACATAGTAAACGATTACTTCGATTCAGTTTGAAATCGAAATGAAAACCTTTATTAGATAGTGACGTCATGCCAATTTTCTTTTTAACCTTTTGACTAAATTTTTTGAAGCATCTGTATTAAAGTAGATGTGTTAACTACAAAGAAACTTAAATTATGGTACTACATCATTTTAATGCATTTAAAGTTATCGTTTTTATTTATATAGAAACAAAATGCGCATTATCGTCTTAGAATCACTTCAATTTCAGAAATGAAAAAATATAGCGAGTGATTCTGAATTTTTATTGGCTTATAAAAAGAAAATAAATGTGTTATCATTTCTTTTTAAAATTTTGTGCCGTTTTTTAGAATGTGGCAACAGGAAAGAATTATAGCTTTAGAAATTGAGAAAAAAAAAAAAGATTTCTGCAATGATAAACTATGGGAGATGTTTTTAAAAAAATGATAAAGAATGGTCTGAGAAATTTTTAAAGTTGACAGTCATTTTACTCGCGTTCTAAAACGTATGTACATCAAGTTTCGTTAAAATCAGATAAAATCTGTACATTTGTATAAGGAACATACATACAAACCAAGAACGGCTTTTATATTGTTGTGAGCTCGGGGTTCGTAAGGATTGATGCCAATATATAAGAACAATCAACAGGTTTTATTTACTCCAAACAGTTCGATAAATACACCAATATCTTTTCAAAGACACAAATATTCAGTAATCTTCAAATCTAATAACAGCACAGCAAAATTTCTCACACAACAATATAGCGTATTGTTCAATACTAAATCGATCATAGACAACACAGTTCTCAATGCAAAGCCTCTCGTGCGTATTCAATCGCATTTGACAGAGAACTAACTGAACTGAACTGGTGGAGGTCCCTTATATCTATATATTTAAAACGCTAAGCGATTTCTTTCGACAATCCGTGAGAACAAACTACTGTATCTAATTACATCATTCTTTTTTTAAATGAAAGATATTTGGACACAGATTTGTTATCGTACATTCGTTTGTTCGAAAGTTTTATTAATTAGCCGTAATTTTAAATTAAACTTTTACTTCTGCATATGACGTCATAAAGTCGGCAATTGGATTTGCGAGGCACAGAGTGACGAGAAACTCTATGTTTGAGAAGATAAAATAGAAATAATAAATATTAAAGGCACGTGGCTTTTAGGCCATTTTTTTATTTGCAAGTATAAGTTCGGTAAAACTATTTATCGCGTGCACTTTATATTTCTAAGCGAATAAAAATTCATATTTATTGTGACGTCATGGGAATATTGTCCATTGGGTTTATCTTATCATTATGCATTATAACTTTGTTGATGCCATTTTTTCATTACAATTAAATACAAAGTATATTTTTATTTGTATACATGGTGTTTAAGCATAAAAGTAACGTATAGTTTGCATCGGAAATAGTACTGTATTTCACAGGGGGAAAAAACTTTTAAAATAAAATATTTGAAAGAATGTTTCATACGCACCCCTTCTTAAATAATAAAGAAGCTTATTTTACTGATATTGTTATAGTATTTTTTTCCGTCAAGTTTTGACGGGTTCCATCTAGTAGGCTTTAAAGATAACTGTAGAATTTTCCAGAGCCTTCAGATGCTAGAAATTACCAGAAAGTGCTTTAACTTTCGATAGAGAACCTAAGCGAGAAAGGATCCCAATGTACAGGTATAAAGGGGGGGGGGGTTGCACAAAAAGTCGCCAAATCCGTCGCCAACTTGGCGACATTTGGCTATATATCGCCAAATTTGGCGACAAAAATAAGTCGCCAAAACCATCGCCAACTTGGCGATAAACCCATTCCTTGGCGATTTTCCAATAGAACTCCATTATAAAACCGATGCTGTAAGGTTGTTTTTCTTGCAAAGCACCTGAGGCCTTTAGCATTGAGTTACATGATGCTCAGTAGGAAATACATTAATAATACTGCAATTTTCACAATAATAAAATAAATTAAATTAAAAAGAATGAAATATTTACAAAATTCATAACAATATATATAGATTTGTGGAAATAAAATTTCTAGCTATGTTATTTGTTTTCGGACTGCATTAAATTGGGTCTTGTGTTTCCAAACTCTATAGACCATATACTAAGCTGCACGGAATAAATCGAATAACTTATTGACTATGAACTGTAATTGCTAAAATTGGATTTTCATTTATGTTATGCGTTTTGTAAATTGTCTATTTAGATATCTTCTTTCGCCGCATCAAAAGATCAAGTTTCATTGCAGTATTCTGGAATTGTTGGAAAGAGTTTAATAATATATAGCGACGCATGATTTTCTTTCTTGCTATTTCTTAAAAAAATAAGTAATGTTAAATAAACCACTTAAAAAAATTTAATGCATATGTATTTTTCTTTACTTCATAAGTTTCAATTTTACGTTTATAAGAACGGCGTGATTATGCATTTCTTTCCCTTTGCAGTAATTCATTTGCAAAATCACTTTGCTGATAAAAAATGGATCCTCATATATATTATTTCTGTTGTCAACATCCATTTTTCTAAGCAAATACAAAACGCAGAACGATAAATCAGATACCATATGAAAGGATTTCGAACAGGATTCTGACATAGTGCACTCACATTTCGTTAAAACATGTTTTTGATTAAAATTTACTGTTAATTATAAATTAAATAGGCATTGTTTTCATAAATGAAAAATTTTCCTCAAATTAGTGTTGCCGCAAAAATAAAATACCGCATTATAGGACGTGTCCTGCAAACAATATCCTTCCAACCCTTTTTTGTTTAAAAAAGAAAACGGAAGTGAGGAGAAGACGAGAAGGAATGGTGTTTTGTTCGGAGTAAGTAGGATGCGGAAATGCATCCGAGTATATTTTGGTTATTTTAAGAAGTAATGTGGTTTAGGTGGAATTTTGATGAATATTAGTGAAAGTGTACATAGTGTATATAATATTGTAAATATCAGCTCATATTTAATAAACTGTGTATTTTAAAATTTAAAAGAAGAATTTGTGCATCTTTCGGCTGTCATGATATTACAGCACGCTCTCATAACGAGAAGAAGAGTTATTTCTACGATTTAAAATAATAAAGTATGTGCTTTGAATCGCAGTGTTTGGATTACAAAATAGAGGTGAGCTATTCTTTTTTTATCATTTGATTGTGTAGTAAGATACTGTTAACTTTATTCGAAAATGTTTAAAAACGTAACTAAAGCGGATTTACTTATTGTTCTGGAAGAAATAGGCGAAGAAGCTGATGCTAGTAAGAGAGTACCCGAATTAAAAGATTTGTTTTTGAAATCTAAAGAATACTTAAAAGATAAAGATTTCGTAACTGAATTTTTATCGACTACAGTGTCAGAAAGAAAAAAATGGCGAGGAAGTAAATACATTGCGTTTACAACAACAAATGAGAAGCGAGAATTTAACCCATAACGAAGGGGAAAATAGTACGTCATTATCATTAGATAAATTTATTAAAGAAGTTCAAGGTTTGGTAATCCCAGTGCCCAAGAAAAATGAAACATGGAATCTTTTTTTTTTTATTCTTTAGAAAGAGCGTTTAAGAACAAAAATGTTCCTAAGGAATATAAATCGGAAATTTTGCTAAAATTAGTAGGTGAAAAAGCAGGAGATGTTCTTGTTTATATTGATGATGAAGAATTAGCTGATTATGATAAAATTAAATCTTTAATTTTGAAAGAATATGAACCGTTCCCATTTACTTGTTTACAAAATTTTAGAAACGCTAAAAGATTACCTGGTAAAACCCATCAACAGTTCGGTTCGCGATTAAGATCCTGTTGGTTAAATTATTGTAGAATTCGAAACGTTAAAGATTTAGATTCACTTATTAATTTAATAATATCAGATAAAATTTTTGAAACTTTGGATAATGAGCTAGCTACTCACATTGCAGTCAAGCAAGGAGAAAGTTGGCTTTTGCCCGATCAGTTATCGAAAGACTGTGACATTTATGTTACTGCAAAAGGCAGGTCTTTCGAGGAAACAAAATTTGAGAAACGGCCTATTTATCGTGAAGTGAATAATGAAAATTATAAATATGTTCCCCCACAACTAAGAAAAAATCAAGTTACGTATGAGAACAGACACTTCTCAAAATCGCGTGATTGTTACATTTGTAATTCCCCATTACACCTAGCAAAATTTTGCCCAAACAGAAGAAATAAGTATGATAAATCTTATACTCAAAATGATGATCAGGGTCAGACAAAACCGAAAATGCAACAAGATACAAATAAATTGAATCCAAATAAAAATAATAATGCAGTAGTCACTAATGTTAGTTCCATGCATTTACACATGAATGATCAATTAAACGAAGTTCTTTTTCCTTTAAAAAAATCATTATTTATGTAGAAGGAAAAGAAATAGAAGCTATTTTGGATTCAGGTACCCAAATTAGTATTTTAAATACGTCATTAATTTCCGATATGAAAATAGAAGCTAAAGGTAGTATTTTGTTACAGTCCGCTTTCAAAGAAAAAGTACAAGCAAATTTGGCTACTATACCCATCCATTATAAATTACCTAACAGTGGAATTTGTCACTTTAAATACGCTTTTTGCTTTCACTGAAAACTTAAATGTCCCTTGTTTATTAACTCCAGACGTATATAATGCTTTGATTGAACTTCAAAATGAAGAGTTGTGTAATAGTCAGTTGCAGGAGTTCGAAGGTCACGAAGCTAAAAATAGCTCAGACGCCCCACTGGCGAAAGAGGAATTAAATGTTTGTTTTATTTCTTCAGAGAATAAACAAAATGATCGAAATGATGAATTTTCAGAGTTTAACAAGTTTTGTAAAGAACAAAAAGATTGCGCAACTTTAAAGAATTCATTCAAGGACGCTAGATTAGAAAAAAATAATTTTTTGATACGCAATAATTTGTTGTATCATAAAGAAATTATTTGCGGTGATAAAATATATCAGCTCGTGTTACCGGAAAGTTATAGAAATAAAGTGTTAGAATTAGCTCATGATTTAATTTTTGAAAACCACTTAGGGATGAGAAAAACTAAAGAAAGAATTAAATTATCTTTTTATTGGCCGAATATTTCAAGAGATGTAGAAAATTATTGTAGAACATGTAAGAACTGTCAGTTAAAAAGCCCTGAGAAACAAACAGATAAAATTCCGATTACACCTGTTGTCCGCGCACCATATCCATTTCATACTGTAAATATTGATTGTATAGGTGAAATTATTCCGCCGTCAGGAAGGAAGCATAAATATTGTCTTACCTTAATTGATCAAAATTCTAAATGGCCAGAAGTAGTACCATTACGGAGTCTCTCTGCGAAAACGGCGTGTGATGCTTTATTAGATATTTTTATGCGCACCGGAATTCCTGAAGTTATCTGTTCAGACCAGGCCACTAATTTTAAATCTGAACTGACTAAAGAATTTGAGAACCGGTTAGGGGCATGTCCTCGCTTTTCAACTCCATCATACCCCGCTTCGAATGGATTAATTGAAAAATTTAATCGTGTGTTTAAACAAATGCTACATCATGTAATTCGTACGGATCCTGTTAATTGGGATAAACATATTCCTTTTCTACTTTTTGCCTACCGTGAAGTGCCAAATTGCACAACTGGAGTATCACCGTTTAAGCTCATGTATGGTCGGGAAGCTAGAGGTCCCTTGGCAGTACGAAAGTCATCATGGTCAGGTGAAATCCCCTTACAATTGAATCTTAGTAATTCAGCAGTAGACTATTTACAAGAATTAAAAATAAATTTGGAAAGAGCCGCTGACATTGCTTCTCTAACTGCTGCAGAAAAACAAGAAAATTACACTCGCTATTTCAATCGTCGAAGTAGAATGAAAGAATTTGAAAAAGGCGATTTAGTATATTTGCTTATCCCTGATTCTACCAATAAATTATATGCTAGATGGACAGGACCTGGAGAAATACTTGAAAGAATAAAACCACATTCGTATAAAGTGAAATTACCTGATGGGGGTGTCAGACATGTTCATGCGAATAAAATAAGGAAATTTAACGTAAGAGTACAGACTGTTGTGGTCATTTTTGAAGACGATGTAGAATTTGGTGAAATTCACCCAACACCAATTAAAGCTAATGCTTTGAATGAAAATAACATAGAAGTAGACCTTAGTCATCTGGAGGTTGATAAACAATTCGAGTTAAGTAAACTTATACAAAAACATGCACCATTATTCTCAGGTAAAATTCAAGTTGCCAATGTTGGAGAACACAAAATTCGTTTATTACCAGGTGTGGAAAGAAAGAAACCATATATTTATAAAATTCCGGAATCGCTAAAAAATGAAGTGGATAAGCAAATAGAAGAGTTAGAGCATCTAGGACTTATAGAAAAAAGTGAAGCTGAAATAGCTTATCCGGTCGTATGTGTCGCAAAGAAGGACGGTAGCATGCGCTTATGTATAGATTTTCGTCAATTGAACACAGTGACAAAACCTTTTGATTACCCTATGGAAAATGCAACTGAATTAATTAATCAAATAGGAAGTGCTAACATAATTACATGTTTAGATGTATTAAAAGGGTATTGGGAAATTCCTCTAGAAGAACAGAGTCGAGATCTTACTTCTTTTAAAACCCATCGTGCTCAATACCGATGGAAAGTCATGCCTTTTGGGTTGCGCAATGCGGCTGCTACATTCCAAAAATCGATCAACAATGCTCTGGATGAACATCGTGAGTACAGTCGAGCATATTTGGATGATATTGCTATTTTTTCAAATGACTGGGAAAATCATCTGAAACATCTTGACGCTGTTTTATCCAAATTAACTGAACTGAAATTCACGGTGAATGTTAAAAAATGTGTTTTTGCAAAGGCACAGATCAAGTATCTAGGTCATGTCATAGGAGGAGGTAGACATGAGCCCGATCCGGAGAAGTTACGTGCCATTGAGACAATAGAATCGCCTAACACCAAAACAGCCCTCAGAAGTGCATTGGGTTTATTTAATTATTATCGTGAGTACATAAGAAATGATACTGAAATCGCCAAGCCTTTAACCGACTTGACAAAAAAGAAAATCCCAGAGATCATTCCGTGGTCTGAGGTTGAAGAAGAGGCTTTCCAAACTTTAAAACGTTCATTGTGTGAAGCTCCTAAGCTGTATACACCAGATCCTAAAAAGCCTTACACTATTCAGAGTGATGCCAGTTCTTATGGAGTTGGTACTTGTCTATCGCAAAGAGATGAGAAAGAAAATTTGTGTCCTATTAGTTTTGCTTGCCAAAAGCTCACTAAGGTGCAACAAAACTGGTCGACTATTGAGCGTGAAGCTTATGCGGTAGTGTGGGCATTAAAAAAAATTTGAAGTTTATGTGTTTGGTGCTGAAATTGAACTAATAACTGATCACAATCCCTTAATATATCTTCAGAAATCTGCACCTCTGTCTGCAAAATTACAAAGATGGGCCTTATCTCTACAAAGATATAACATAAATATTTCTCATTGCCCAGGTGCAAAATTAAAAAATGCAGATAGTCTGTCACGACTAGTTACTGTATAAGGATTATTTAAGTGATACTTTATTTTGTGTTTAATTTTGGCATGCAGTATTATATCAAGTCGTCTTTCCATCTGTTTTGAATTGTTAGTGTTTTTTTATATGTTTATTATATATTCATTATAATTATTATAACAAGGCTTCTATACATCTGTTTTGAATTGTTAGTGTTTTTTATATGTTTATTATATATTCATTATAACTATTATAACAAGGCTTCTATACATCTGTTTTGAATTGTGTTTTTATATATATTTTATGCTGTATAGTTGTATGGTTGCTATTTGTCAGATTTTGCTTCGCTTTGCGTAGCACAATTTTATCGGGGGGGGGGGGGGGTGTCATGCAACCAATATCCTTCCAACCCTTTTTTGTTTAAAAAAGAAAACGGAAGTGAGGAAAAGACGAGAAGGAATGGTGTTTTGTACGGAGTAAGTAGGATGCGGAAATGCATCCGAGTATATTTTGATTATTTTAAGAAGTAATGTGGTTTAGGTGGAATTTTGATGAATATTAGTGAAAGTGTACATAGTGTATATAATATTGTAAATATCAGCTCATATTTAATAAACTGTGTATTTTAAAATTTAAAAGAAGAATTTGTGCATCATTCGGCTGTCATGATATTACAGGACGCTCAACAATGATTATAAAAAAATAAATAGTACAATCGTATTTTCATAAAAATAATGAAAGGTTTTTCTCAGTTTTCAAGGAGCGAGTCCTCTAATACAGTTAAAAAACGATTGTCAATTTTTTCTCTCGCGCTTGCCTTTTTCTAACTTTGACTAGTTTGTATTATAACTTTGATGGAATAAATGAGATGATATTCTGGCTACACTAATGTTTTGTGCAGATATTTTTATTCTTAATTTTTCTTTAAAAGGTTAATCCTGAATCTCAGAAATATTAGATATTGCTAAAAAATATTGGACTGCAGTGAAAAATATTCGCACGGGTCCACTGGTCATATATACTATATCTGTTGTCAACATCCATTTTTCTAAGCAAATACAAAACGCAGAACGATAAATCAGATACCATATGAAATTAATTTTGAACCGGCTTCTGACATAGTACACTTACATTTTTTTTACAACGTGTTTTTTTAATTAAATTTTCATTTAATAAAAAATTAAATAAGCTTTGTTTTTATAAATGATATGAAAGGTTTTTCTCAAATCAATGTTGCCACAAAAATAAAATACGTATTATATCGTGTTCAATAATGATCATAAAACAAATTTCTAAAATAAAGATATAATGGGACTTCGTTGTTGCACGGGTTTATTTTATATTTCTGATTAAAAAGCAAAATTTAAATTCAAATTCTCAATTTAATTTTCTTTGTCCCATGTTTCCCCGAAACAGATGATGCCATCCTCTAATGCAGTTAAAATACGATTGATAATTTTTAGAGTTTCGTTCATCTCACGAAACCCTATTTGACATGTTTCTCTGTCTGTCCGTCACAGAATCGGCTCTCAGAAACTGTATAAGTTACAGACTTGAAATTTTGTGTACTTACAGACAAATACCTACTGTCACGCTGAAAATCATAAAATTTTGAAAAAATCGTATTATTTTAATATAGAGAGATAAAAAAACAAATATCTAACAGCCTTTTCCCTATTACATTTAAACATTTTTCGTTATAGCAGTTGCCAACAGTTAAAAATCCACAATAAAATTCTTTCTACAATTAATAATTTTCTATTGAAAGATTTCCCCGTGAAAAATGAAAAGGAAATAAAAAGTTTCACCAATTGAAAAAAAAAAAAAAAAAAAAAAAAAAAAAAAAAAAAAAAAAAAAAAAAAACATTAATATGACATCATATTGGTAATAAAACGAAAATTTTTAAACATTTCCCAATAATACAAGGAGTATGAGTATGTGTAAATACAGAAAGCAGGTTAATGTGGCATCATTAGAGAATTACAAATAAAATTAATCTGATGTCCTATTGGAAGTTTAACGGACTTTTTCAAATGTTTGAGAATAATACAAAGAGAGTATCAACATGAGTAATAGAGAAAGCAAGTAGATAGGACGTCAGCAAGTGATTATAACGTCATATGAGTTCAAGGAACGTATTGAATCGTGATAAAAACCCGATTATGGAAACATTGGCATATTTTAACATTTTGAAGGTCTGTATATAATATGTTTAATTTTGAAATTATTTTTTTTTAATATCGCATTTAGTTTACAAGACATATATTATTATGACAGAGTATAATATCGGGAAAAATATAGCGGTAAGTGTTTACTCTATAAAAACATAACTTTTTTTTTTTTTTTTTTTTTTTTTTTTTTTTACTAAAGAAAGATAAAGTGTTTTGAAAGGAATATCAAACGAAACCCTAATTTTGAAAGTATTACATTCATAAAGCTCGAAGCAAAACTGTTCTTGATACTAAATATTTGAATAAATAACGTAAAGTATAGTTAAAATATTAATATTTTAATAAAATCTGTGCCGTTATTAAGAGAAGTTACATGCTAATAAATATTTCACTATATATGACTCTTTGTTTTTGGAATGAATAGCTGCTAAACTTACGGATTATTTTCGAACTCAATAATATATCTAGAACCAAAAAATTCACGTAATAAAATGTATTATTAATTTATTTTGTTTATGTGTGCTACTTCTGTGATAAAATTTATTATTTAAATTTTCTAGTTGAAAGTACATTTTTTATTTAAAAAAAATGTATGTGCATTCAACATGCATGTGTAACTATACCTTAATTAAATATCTACCTTGATGTATTAACTCAATCTATCCATCAATAGTGATGGATTTTGTGCTCCGTATCAAGTGTTTAACAGAACATTTCCGCAATTCTTAGAATGAGATTGTAAATAAATTTACAAATGAGGCGTATTACCTAGGATTACGGAACTCTCCACGTGGACAACTGAATTTTAATCAACATTATCTGGAGAAATGCATTTATTATTACTTAACACAGCGTTATATATAATAGATGGAAAATGTCTAATTTTTATTTAATGGATAATTAAATACAACATAATACATCATAGTATATTCAACTGCAAAACATTATTTTTGTTCATGAAAATTTTTTCGATTTAAATTCTTTTATAGAGACTATTTTTAATGACGATGAAAAAGTCATCAAATTATTAAATAAAGAATTACACTTAAAAAATATATATATATTAAAAAAAAAGATAAATAAGTGGTTTCACAGGCATATATAACTTCATGCAGCAATATTCATAGGGTCATTACACATTTTTGAGCATAGATCCTAAATTTATTACATTCTAACATTTTATGACAGAAAATAGGCTGTTTTTATTTCTAAAGTTTTTTTCTTCTTTTTTTAATTTTTTTGTGGAATACTAATTCTTATTAACGCCAATATTTCACATGAAATTTTTATGTCATCTTTAAATAAGTCTTCATTATTTTCTTAAAATTAAAAAATCTATTCAAAGAAGATACTCTTCATCAGATAGTTGTATAAAATTTAATGAATGGTACTGAAAAACTGTTTTGCACTTCATTTACTTAAAAAAAAAATCCTTTTTTAACATTGTTATACACGTTTATCTCAATTTGTTTTGTTTGTGTAAGTTTTTGATATACTAACGCATTACAAAATACTTATAAATGCTTTCGAATGCTTTTCGTCTTTTACTGAAAAAGTTATTTCATATGTATGTCATTTAAGAACCTGAATTTCAACACACGAAAATCTCTCCTTTTCTTTCCTAAAGGTTAAAATCTGTGATTCTTCCTGATATTTTTACTTTTTACTTACCCATCATACGCAGTATAGGGTAAGTCTTGTAATCGTTTTGAAAATCGATTTTTTTTTTTTTTTGACGGATTTGCACGTTTCAGACACTGGAGATTCCGAAAAACATATTTTTAGAAAAAAAAATTTGCCGTCCATCTCTCTCTGTGTGTGTGTGTCTGTGTGTGTGTCTGTGTGTCTGTAAACGCTCTATCTCCCGAAAAAATTGAGATAGAGACTTGCAATTTGGTATGTACTTAGTATGTAATAATGGGAAGAAGCCTATTTCATTTCAATAACCTCGATTAACCGCAACTATTTTTTTCGGACTCTGGAAATATTCGTTCTGATGAAAGGTATATAAAAAATTTCGAAATTGTTTACTTTAAGAAATGAATATAAAAGACAATAAAAAACATAAATTTTGCATAAAGCATGAAGTTGATCGGATAATGAGTTGCCGAGATATTTGGAATCCTATTTTCCATACTCTTCGATTTTTCATGACCCTGTATTTCATCCAAATTTCACTTCAAAGATATATTTTAATTGGAAATTTGACGCTTAATCAGATGCAATAAACCGCTAGTTAATAGGAGTATTATTTTTGGAGTTATAAGGAAAAACCTCTTTCAAGCAATTCAGTAATCGAGCATTTTTGTGACGTCATCAAGCCACGATTTTATTTGAATTGCAATGCACTTTATAAGTAGTTTACACATTTTTATTTTAATATTTTACATTATGCATATCCATGATGGGTAAGTATTACGGTGGACCCCAACGACTAGTTTACATAAAGTTGTAGTTTAAATTGTTGCTTGAAATCAAATATCATTAAACAAAATCTGATCTTTAGCTATGCAGTCTAAGTTAAAACTGATAATTTAAAAACGAAACGAAAAAGAAGATTTCCAATTAAATTTTGGAGAAAACATTTTTATTTTTAAAAGATTTAAAATAACTCCAAATTTTATATTTGTTTTAAATTAATCGTGTTTATCATTCATTTAATGACAATGAAAAAATATGTTTTCAGTTTTCATAATAAGATAAATATTTTGAAGCAATAATATTAATTTATACTCAATTCTGGAAACGTTTTACAAGATATGCTGAAAAAAAGAAATATATCGATATTTCTTAACATACCGGCTTCACAAGATATGACCACCACGGTTGACCAACACATAGATCTCACTTCCAACCACTTCTAACTCTATTTTAACCGTACCACAGTATGATATTTTGCTGAAAAACCTGGCCAAAATTATTTCAAAACTTTTATGCATTCTATTGCAGATAAAATGCTTTAAGAAAACGTAAAATATTTATTACGTTGAAAACAAACCACTTTTCGTAGAATTTATGCAAATATGTGTAACAAAGTAATGTCCTACTTACCAGCATTCTTTTGGTCATAGTCTTCTACATCATCCTCTCGAGAATCAATTGAAACACTAGATTCTGGCAAATAATGCCTCTGCAGAAACAATTTTACTTTTTGTGGAGTTTTTTCGCATACTACAACTTAAATAAGGATCGCAACTCAAAAGTAGCCGATTGAGCACATCTTTATTGCATTCTATGCGCAAGACTATTCTTGAAAGGTTTCGATTATATGAACGGAAATGTTTGTTGCGGGCTTCAGCCACTACCTCTGATAACTGCCCAATTGGGAGCAATGCATGATCTGTAATGATACCTCCATGACTCAAAATTTTGTATAATGTGGGTGACATTGGGGGCCAACCGTAATGATTTACATAATGGTTAGAGGTATCATTTGCAAATTCTTAAAAATATATATATGTATTTTATAATTACTAGATAACACTTCTAGAATAGTTTTTAAGATTCGTATTATTTTTATGTCAGTTCCTGTAATTTTAGCTGACGTTTCTGTATATGAGAAAAACCTTCTTGAGGTGTTTCTGTTTTTTGTGTTTACGAAACCAGAATTCTCCATGCCTACAAGTAATTCCATCTCCATTTTAAACTTCTCGTGTATGGATTTTTTTCTTTGACTGACAATCTATTTCTCCTTATCACTTCTTACTTGCCGTTTTTTTATTGGAAGCTTATAAGCAAGATGTAGAATTGACTCGAAAAATTTTATCCTACCATGGAGAATTGAGCGGTTGAATTTCAAATAATCAGGATCAATATTTTCAACTATTTTTAACTTAATAAAATCGTTGGATGATTGTTTACAAATGTAGTATCGCATCGTAGAATTGGTGCTAGTAATAGCATTGCAAAGTTTAGCATCGACCATAGTCAGCATTAATCTGTACTGAACTTGCAGTATGCCATAAGCTGTGAGTATCTCTGTGTTTATTAAATTTTGTGCCTGCTCTTCAATGTATTTTACTTCCTCTTGGAGTATGTCTTTATCTTCATAAATGAATCTTATTCGTATAGGACGAAAGAACATTGAGATGAAGGGGCTTCTGCCACCATACTTTTTGAAATTTATTTATGTTACTTATTAATCTCAAAGCAACTAAAGAGCTTTGGAAAATGTTTGAGTTACTGTCAAAGGAGTTTTCAAACTTTTGTTTGAACATATGTTTCTGGGAGCCGTCACAGCATTTGCAGAAAAGTTTTAAATTTTTCAATTCTACTTCACTCGCTGATGTGAAAACATGTTCTATGTACTATTTACACAGTCTTTGTGCAGTTTGAAGTTTTACATCCGCCATGTTTTCAGTACTTGTAATATCTCTTGGGTAACATTGCTCTTTAGCTCTCTGAAGAAGTGGACGGTATATAGGTCTTCGGATGATATTATATTGATTCATGTAAGATCTTCTGCAACAAACATGGTCAAAGCCTCAGTCGGTGATAACTTCTTACTTACTTCTACTTCTAAGCAATTAGGTTTGTTGTCTCAGCCAAAGTTAAAATTTTTCGATATTTTGTTGCCCGTTGGCCTAGTTAGGATGGCTGTAAAGTCTTTAATAATTTTTGCTTATTTCAGATCTTAATTGTTCCATTTTATGCCTGTTACTTCTGCCACTACAATTTTTAAATTATTTTGCTGGACGACCGGGTTTCTCTATTGTCCAGGTAGGTAAATAAAGCGTTCCTTTCAGCCATTCCTCATTGTTTTCTCGAAAACGTTGTTCAGTGAATCGCGAAGAAGCCAATTTCTTTTTATAATGATGTTTGAAAGATTTTAATTTGTAACGGGGCAAGTGAAACCGTTTTCTGGACATTTCGTAATTTCGACATGTTTCTTTTTTTTAAACTCAAATTTCTTGTTTATTTTTCTATTGTCACACTGCTTTATTACATCACACATATATTTTCTTGATATTTTTTTATTATTGTTTCCATATTGAATAAAAAATAATATATCTCTATCTAGTAGATTTCTTCTTAATAATATAAAACTCTCTTACCTCGTTAGTGAGTAAAAAAACACCATTCCTTATGTTTGATCTAAAATATATTTTTCAAAATGACAGCTGCATTTTAGACAAAACACAACAAAATTTACATAATACGAACACTTGGTACAAAACAAAAATGTAATATTATTTACAGAGAATCATTTAGTGAACGTTGTCATTATACGATCAAAAAACTTTAAAAAATAAACAAAAGTTTTTTTTTTCACTTCAATTTGCAGATTTGAGGTCCGCGCACTAAAGAGTCTTCAGTAGGGAGTAAGAAACTACTGCATATATTAAATGTAAACAGTTTAATAAATTAAAACGTTTAATAAAGTAAAAAAATTCTTCAAAATTTAAAAAAAAAAAAAAAAAAATATTTTAGTTATAAAATAAAAGGGGGGTAAAATGTAGTAGAGTCCTATATTTTAATTAGCTAATATATACATTATGAAAACACAAGAGTTCCTATTGATCTCAGTTTAACTCCCTATTAGAATTACCTTTTTATCTAAAATATTTAACCTAAAAAAATATGGTTTCAAATGTGAATATCATAATGAAAATGCAATATATTTTCAAAACTATTTATGTAAAAGGAAGTATATACTTTCCTCTTTAAAAACCGTAAAATGTTTCTGAAATTCGACTAAGAATAGCATTTTAGAATTTCGATTAAAAATTACATATACCAAAAGCATAAAAAGAGAATTGCACAAGACATGAATTCAAAGTGAAATATCAGACGGTTGGAGAAGCTATAGAATTAAACGAACTTGTTATCATATGTACAGAACGGTGCATTTATACCAACCAGAAAATGAACAACTAAATATGAGATTTGAAATTTTGACTTTTGGCCAGCTTTTTCAGTAAAATACCACACTGTGCGAACTCCATCCGACTCCGATTTCCTATCGGTTTGGGTTGACGTAAATGTTTTATTTGCAGGGTAATTTGTCTCGAATTATTTCGGATTATGGTCGACTTGAGTTTTCTTTTGACTTTTGAGAATCAAGTTCGTGTTATCCTGAATTTTTGACAGAAATTTTATAATATTTATGAATATTGCTGAAAGAAATGCATTTTTGGATACAAAAGAATGTATATATATATATATATATATATATATATATATATATATATATATATATATATATATATTAGTAGGATAGTGTACACAATATTGATGATAGAATATTGATACACCCTGCTCAAGGTTTTGCGTGAGTTAAACAAATTTGAACTATATCAGAATATTTAAATTTTGTATATAGATACAAACCTCTCTTCTTAACGTAAACTAACCTTGCTTTTTTTTACAATACATATTTATTATTATTTATTTTTCGATTGACATATTTAAAAAAGAATTTAAAGAAAAAAGAAAACTGCATAAGTAATTTAGAAAATTGTCTGCTAATAAGATATTTGTAATTTTCATTGAAATTAAACCCTCTTTTAATATTGAGGTTTACTTATTTTAAGTACAGGTATAATAAAATAAATTATATCAAACTATATTTTCTTTCGCTTATTAAAAATTAAAAAAAAATAAAAGCTTTTCTTCATACGGAATTCGTGAACATAACGCTAAAAATGTGTTATGTGATTTAGCAAAATTTTGACTATATCAGAATAACTAAATCTGGTACATTGACACAAATCCCTCTTCTAAATATAATTCAGTCATTCTCCTCGACGAATTAAGGCAATTGGAATATCGACAGTGGATCTAGCATTTCTCTGTCCTTAACATGTTTAGTACATTATGTGAAGACAGCATGGGATAAAGATGTAATAACATCCAAATAAGGACCTTTATCTATTATATGGGAATCGGTCACGTGCGCAATTAACATCTTCCGGAATCTAATGGATTGATGGGATTGTGAGAATAGACTTTACTATTGTTTTCTGAAATCTATAGAAGATGGCGGTTTATTTATCTAATACGTTTTTTTTTAATTTAGGATTTTAAGTGCTTCAAAACCAATAAGCGATCCATATGAGATGTATTTTAATTAAAAACACCATTTTAAAAATTAAATTTAACTTCTAAAAATTAATTTAATTAATAGGCGTTTCAATTGCGTTAAACATCGAATTTATAAGTAATTATTATCTATATTACATATGAAGTGACCTTAATTCAATACATTTCAAACAATTAAAAAAAATTCTATAAATAATGAAAAAAGTATAACAGTATTTTTTCAAAGGATCAAGGTCCATAAGCCCTGTTTTTGGCCCATGAAATAAGACTAAAATTCGATTTTGTTATAATGATTTAACCCTTTCCGGCACAGACAAATTCTGTTCGTAAAATGAGAAATAACTGACTGACACCGGAATTTACAAACGACTTTTTTAGAAAATAAGAATTCCTTATTTTAAGCTTCCATTGTAGAAACAAAATTTTATTAACATATTCTTGGTGCCGTTTGCAAGTTTGGAACTAAAATTAGGTGTGCCCGGAGTGGGACCACTGTGCCGGAAAGGGTTAATTATTTCACTTTTTAATATTAGAAGGTTTATCCTATACGATTTCAACAGTATTTTTTGAATTTTGTTCGTGTTTATATAACATACACAAGCTGAAAGTTCGTATTATTCGTAGTTTTTGATGAATAAAATAAACTTTTACAAAAAAAAAATATTAACCGACTTAAAAAAAGCACTAAAAAGTATTAAATAATTCTTTAAAATTCTCTAATGACAAAATGTTATCCATTAACCACAAATCTGATATCATGTGTCGGAATAAAAATGATAAATTTAATATGTACAGTTTAATACCCACCAAACATGGATTTTCGAGAGAATATATTTTACAAGAGATGAATATACAGAATTATGATTCAGTTTACGAATATATACATATGAAAAGCAATCAATTACTTTTTGAAGTCGGTGCCAAACTACCGTAAGTTTAGTAAGAATTGTAAATATATTGTACCTAGTATCTACTAATTTATCGATTGGTGTTGTTTGGCACCGACTTCAAAAAGTAATTGATTACTTTTAATATGTATATATTCGTAAACTGAATCATAAGTCTGTATATTCATCTCTTGTAAAATATATTCTCTCGAAAATCCATGTTTGGTGGGTATTAAACTGCACATATTAAATTTATCATTTTTATTCTGACACATGATATCAGATTTGTGGTTAATGGATAACATTTTGTCATTAGAAAATTTTAAAGAATTATTTAATACTTTTTAGTGCTTTTTTTAAGTCGGTTAATATATATATTTTTTTGTAAAAGTTTATTTTATTTCCTACTTTTTAGTTATTAATACAGTAATAGACAATTATCTTGATTTCAACATCTGCTGAATAAATAAGTAATTTGTAATAGAAATTATAATTTACCAAAATTATCCATTAAATAAATATTATTAATAAAATCTTTGACAGAATCAAATTCTTGTCCATCTGGACGAAAACTGGAGAAATATCGCCAAATTTGGCGATCAAAATATGTTGCCATAAATGAAGGCAACGTGGTTATAGTTGACTAATTTGACGAAATTCTCATTCAGATTGACGAGAATTGGGAATGAATCTTCTGTAATCGGGTTCCGCGCATTTTTTAATTTTGAAAAATTTTTAACAGCAAAATTGTTCTAGTCATCAGAATTTGACGAAATTTAAATGGGACTACCAGGGTGTCTTACACTTTTAAACAAAAAAATATATATATCAAAATCGGTGCACATTTACGAAAGTTATGCGTGAACAGGACTAAAACATACATACATACATACATTGGGTCAAATTATTAACATCCTCCTTTTCTCACCTTCTTCTATCTAAATAGAAGAAAGTATTGTGATCAAATTTTTTTTAACTTCCGGTTTTCGACGGATTTATATGTTTTAGGAGTCAAAGCAGGTCCCACTTGAATTTGCGGATATTCTGCCGAAAGCGGGCGCTGTGATAGCGATTTTTGTTCCATTTAAATTATTGTATCATCAAAAAGTGTATTAGGTTATCCACAGTACTTAACCAAATTTTTTGTATGTGTTTTTTACTATGGCCTGCAGGTCCCAGTTGAATTTGGGGATATTCGACAAGAAGGAGGTGCTATGATAGACACTTAAAGATTTCAAATTCAAAAAGATGTACAGTTAAGTCGTTAAAAATATTAGAAATCCTAAAGGTTTTTTCCTATTGAATGTTCAGCCTTGATCCAAGGATACCGGAACAATTTTTGTTTTGCCTCGACTTTAACAAATGCCTCAGATATAGCATTTTGAAATTTTAGAGTGGCTGACATTTTGAAACAAGATAGAAGGATTCCGCCATAAACGGTTTTAATTTAAGAGTTTCAGTGAACATGCTGTCTCGCAAGTTTTATTTCATTGTTGTAACCATCGTTCTAACTCTCACATTCTCAACACTATATATTCATGTTCGCCAGCGTTAAATTCTCTCCAAGCTAAGCAATATTTGGCGAAATGTCAACAAATTTGGCGACAAAAACAAGTTGCCATAAATGAAGCCAACTTGGCTATAGCTAGCATATTTGGCGAAATTCTGATTCAAATTGAATATTGACGAGAACTGCGACTGAATCTTCTGTAATCGGGTTCCATCCATTTTTATAGCTTGGTGTTTTGCAGTAAAATTAGCTAAAATCTTAAAACCAAGGAATAGGTAGGCTGTCTTTTCCTGCCGGTATAGACCTGAAGGACTTTTCGTAGTTTAGTATACATAATATATCAGCTACAAATAAATTAATCTCTATTGTAAATATGTTTTTAAATTGAAACAGTTTGGAAGTAATGTTATTTGCGCATTTGGCGTAATTATGACGTAAGTTTTCCCATTTAATGTTTTGAACGTGTAATAATTTAAATATTTCTCTTTTTTAATATTCACGCGCAAGTATATTTTTTATAACGTATTTTTTTTAATTTACTGCTTTTAACACGTGATCATTTAATTATTGTTTTAAAGTTTTATTTCTGTTTTTGATAGTCACGTGTAAATATGTTTTTTATTTGACAGGGAATATTATTATGTACGCTATTTTACAAATTGGCAGCAATTCAAATAATGGACTTCGTGAAATATAAATTTAATTATCAAAATAATAGAAATTTGAATAAAATAATTTGTTCTAATGATCAGATTTTGACGAAATTGAAATGGGACCACCTTGGACCCTTACTCTTTCAAACAAAATAAAAATTATCAAAATCGATGCACATTTACGAGAGTTATGCGTGAACAACATAATACATACATACGGGTCTAATTGATAACCTCCTCCTTTTTTTAAGTCGGTTAAAAATACGCAATTTCTCCTAATTTTACCTCAATTTTTTAATATATTTTTTAATATTTTACTATGAGCGCAGTTTTGCAACACTTTTATTTTTACATATAGTGTACATTTTTATGTATTTTATAATATATGTAAAGAAGAAAGTTTTGCACGATTGCGCTCATATAAATAATTGAGGTAAAATTAGGAGAAATTGCGTATTTTTCATCAAAAACGACGAATAATACGAACTTTGAGCTTGTGTAAGTCATTTAAATCCAAACAAAATGCACAAACTATCGTTGAAATCGTACAGGATAAGCGTTCTAATATTAAAAAGTCCTTCCGGCCTGTACCGGGAGGAAAAGGTAGCTTTCCCATATCTTCGTTTTAAAATTTTAGCTAATGTTACACGAAAACAGCAAGTTAAAATGCAAAGAAACGTTTACAAAAGATTCGTTAATACTGAATTTGAATAAGAAATTTGCCAAATTATTGAGCAATAGCCAAATTGGCTTCATTTATGAAGACTTATTTTGGTCGCCAAATTTGGCGACATTTCGCTAAATGTCGCCAATTTTGGCGATAATTTGGCACTAACGGATATGAATATATAGTTTTATTCGTATGATTGGGAAAATTATTACAACAATGAAAGAAAATAATTTGCGAGTAATCGCGTTAATGTGCTGTTTTGTTTCAAAATGTCAGCCACCCTAGAACTTCAAACTCCTCTATCTCAGCCATTTTTTAAGATAGAGGTAAACCAAAAAATGCTCTGGAATTCTTGTATCAAGGCCTAACACGTAATTAAAAAATAAATTTGAATTTTTAATTTTTTTGTATATTTATTTTAGTTTTAAATTTTTAAATGGCCGCCATCTTGAAACAAAATGGCGGACCAAGCTGGCCAACGAACTCGGTCGAGACATTGGTGAGCTTAATACACACAATTAGTTTCATCAAAATCAATTTATAAATACGAGCGTTATCGTATGACATAGGTCAGATATATATATATATATATATATATATGGATATATCTATATATATAAATCAACATTTGAACGGAGGGTGGTTTTGGGGTCTGGGGGTCATGATCGGTGAAAATATATAGAAATTTTTAGGAACTGCTTTCCTTCGAACGGCTGCAATATGTAGCTTTATACTTTTTAGTATTGAAAGCTACCTAAAAGTGAAATAATTAAGTCAGTATAACAAAATCGAGTTTTAATCTATTTCATGGGTCTAAAACACGGCTTATGGACCCTGATCCTTCTACTTAATACGATATTCGTGTAGAAAACTGTTATTTAAAATTATGTTAAATATATAGATTTATAGAAAACGTTACAAACTAAAAGTTAAAAAAATTACAAATTCAATGTAAGAAAATGAAGAACTAATATTTCGGCCTTGATGTTCTTGACAAGCAGTGGAAATTGAGTTATTTCAGTACCTTATTTATAATTCAAGTTTGAAATGAATTTGATTAGTATAAAATATTTGTACAATTGGATAAAATAACTAAAGAAACATATTTATACAGAAACAACGGTCTGGCATGGCAGTATTGGTAAGCAAGGTTAAGCAACTAAAATTGAAAGTAAAACTAGGAATTTACATATTGATATTTTTCTAAAAGCAATAAGTATGGAAATTAAAATGAGGAAACTTGACGAAACCTACGAATTTTCGTTTTTGCGTTAAAAATTAAATATATCAATATGCTATCATATATTTGGCTTAAAATGTATTTTTATTTTTTCTTAAGGCAAGTAACGATAAAAACTATCATTCTTATTTCCTAAAAGGAACAAGTATGGAAATTAAAATGAGGATACTTGACGAAACCTACGAATTTTCGTTTTTGGGTTAAAAATTAAATATATCAATATGCTATCATATATTTGGCTTAGAATGTATTTTCATTATTTTTAAAGGCAAGTAACGATAAAAACTATCATTCTTATTTCCTAAAAGGGAATATGGAAATTAAAATGATGAAACTTGACGAAATGTACGATTTTTTGTTTTTGCGTTAAAAATTAAACATATCAATATGTATCATATATTTGGCTTAAAATGTATTTTCATTCTTTTTAAAGGCAAGCAACGATAAAAACATATAATATGTAAATCAAATGCATTTTTCTCGCAGTCAATAGATATATTAGAGACTGGAAGCGTTTTAATTTTTGCGCAAAAATCTCAATTTGCCTTTGGGTCAATCTTAATTTATACTACAACAAAATGTTTATCGATTTCAGAATGTTGATTTATTAAGGTGTTCAGTTTAAAATTATAGTATATCGGAAGGACCCGTGCGAAGCTTTCGCACTACAATCTTTGAGATTATTTCCTGGTACGTTTTGGCACCAATTTTTAATTAACTAATTTAAAAAAAAAAAAAACACCGCGTTTTAACGAAATGTGAGTGTATTATGTCAGAAACCTGTTCAAAAACTTTTCGAATGATACCTCACTCATCATTGTATGTTTTGTATGTGAATAAAAAAAGGGATGTTCACAACAAAAATCATAAAAATGATGATTGCTTGTGTATAAGAAAATGGGAATAAATTGCCAGAAAATTTGTTGCCAAATTTTCTTCTCTCGCCAAGTTCATTTCTGTAGGTTGCGAAGACCCCTATACTGAAAAAAACCGAATTATAAAAAAATTGAAGCACTGAATCAGACGTTTAGTGAATTCATATGAAAGCATTTAATCAAATTTTTCAAAACTGTTCCAGAAATGTCTTAAATACATAAATCATTATTTGGTACACCACTTTTTTGCAAGCCTATGGGAACTTAAACATGGGATGTCCAAGCTTTATGGTCCGGCAGCCATTTAAGTGACGTCAGACTTCGCTGGAGTATTAAAAGCTTAATGAAATATTCAAAAATAAATACGTAAATTTTTTGTAAATCCTAATGAAATGTATATCTAATTGGAAGATAATCCTTAAATTACGTAATCTACTGGTGTTCCGATACAGTACGCATATACACAGCCATGTTTAAACAAAGAAAACAAATAAACAATAGGTGACGCACGCGTAAAAATTAAATAAAAACCCGATTAAAAGATCGATATTTTTTCAAAAAGTACGCGCAAGAAATAAATTAATAATCGTATTTTAATTGCATTAGAGGATGACGTCATCCGATAATGCAGTATTTTAGTTTTGTGGCAACACTGATTTCAGAAAACCTTTCATTTAATTTATGAAAACAATGTCGTTTTAATTTTTAATTAACTGCAGTTTTTAATCGAAAAACAAAATAAAAAAAATGTAAGTGTACTATGTCAGCAGCCTATTAAAAATCCTTTCATATGGCATCTCATTCATCGTTCTGAGTTTTGTATTTGCTTAAAAAAAGGGATGTTGACAACAGAAATAATATATACGATATGATTAACGCACGAATTTTTATTAAAAATTCAGTTTTGTGGCAATTTTTCTTTTCTCGACAACTGTCTGCAGGATTAAAAAGTGAATGCGTTTATTTTCTAAATAAAATTCTTCTTATTAATAAAGTAAAAAAAAAAAAGGGGGGGGGGAGATTATTTGAAAAATTGCAAAGCATGGAGTATTTTAAATTCCCTACAAAAATCGGAAATTAACTTTAAATATTGAATTTTGAATAAATTTAAATCTTTTTTCAAACATCTTCTGAATTCACGATACAGAACATTTAAAAAAAAAGATTCATTTTCGAATGATAAAAATAATGCAAAATAAATTTTTAAATCGACCGTTCTCTAAACTGAAAAATGTTTTGAAAGACTCCATCGCCCGATAGAGAATTGAAAATAATCCTGCTATGAGTGATAAAGATGTTTTTAGTATTAGCAAAAGAAACGTTATACTCTACTGGATCTTATTTTAAACATGTAAATTATTATTCTTTAAAATATGTGTTAGATTATCGTTGCCTTACTTTTAAACATACTTTACATTAAAAATAAAGTTTTAAAATATTACAAAAATTCCCAATGCTATTTATTTTAAAAGGTGCACTCACTTACTGCTAATTTGGCCAACTTACTTACTGTTAACTCTCCGCCTTCCGGACTGGTCCTAACGGATCCGATAGGTACATTCAAAATGACTATTCGAACAAGAATTTGTTTTATAAAATAAGTTAAATATAAACCCTCAGAGACCTAAAGTAAACAAGAAAGAAAAATCATGCGTCAAGCATAGATTATGTAACACTTTCCAACGCTTCCAAAATAATTTTACAAATCATTACCGTTTAATAAGCTAAAAGATAACATCTAAGTAAACAATTTCGAAAACGCATAACATATTTAAAAACATAATTTCAGGAATTTCCAACGTATACAATATTCGAAAAAATACGCGAATACTTTTTTCAGCCCTGTATAGGATCTATAGATTTGTATTTATACTACATAGAATGCTAAATTGCAGTTCAGTTAGGAAACGCGTAACACAGTTTAAAATTCTCCGGCTGGAGTTTCTGTCAATAAAGGGAAATGTGTTCGCGAACCTTTGTGCTTCCCTGTATAGGATCTACAGAATTTATACACACCACGTAATAGATAAAAAGCGAGTTAAAATTAAAATCGCGTTCAGTAACTTAAAACGCACTTCCAGAAATTATTGTTAACAGACAGTAGAGAATTATTTTGTGTGTCCCTGTACATGAACTATGACTGCTATACACACACTATTCTCTAGTAAGCCTCTTGTAATGCACCTTAGTGATATGTATAAATTTAAATGCGTTTAAAATAGTGAAACATTATTTAATTAAACCGCAGACGATTTTTCTCTATAGACGTAATGTAACGGAATTCTTTTGACTGTCCCTGTAAAGTAACTATAAGCGCTATGCACACCCTATTCCATAATAAGCTTCTTCTGATGCACCTTAGTAATATATATAAATTTCAATGCGTTTAAAATAGTGAAACATTATTTAAATAAACCGCAAATGATTTTTCCCCATACACCGCAATGTAACGGAATTCTTTTGAGTGTCCCTGTAAAAAAACCATAAGTGCTACACACTTCCGTTGAAAGAGGGAACATCCTATAGATAACGACAATAACATACAAAAATTGCAGAGCAATCCGAACATATTTACGAGAGTTAGAGCACGGCCAGACGGCCAGACGGCCATACGGCAGACGGCAGACAAACCGAAGTCATAAACACTTTTCAACTATGTTGGAAAGTGTTAATAAAAAAGGTTAAATGGCTTTAAACAAGAATTCTGGTGTGAAATTTTTTTAATCAAGGTCGAGTAAAATTTCCGGTAGTCCTAGGATTAAGTTAGCCAATTGAAGTTATGCGACGTATCCCATCACGCATGATGCTCTTTTCTCTGCACGCAAATGTCTTACCTTTCTGAGACTTAATCACTTGAGTACACATTTGGTACACATTTGGACACAAAAAATATATTTTAATTGGAACTTAAGATTAATATATTCAATTTAACTACAAAATCAGAGTACATATATGTAATATGAGTTTAAATGTATTACATTTTAAGAGCGCTGTTACAAGAGATCCTTTAGTGTCAAATTATACACATACACTTATGAAAAAACAGTTATGTGTGATAGAATGTCTGTAGCTGAAAACAAAAGATTTCTGACTTTTGCGCACAGAAGAAAGGATTGCATCAGCAAATTTTCTGACTATGAAATGAATCGCTAACTAATTTCCATTAAAGTTTCTTATTTTAAATTTACCAACGCTTATCTTTTTAACACTTTCCACCGTAGTTAAAATGTGTTCTCGAATTGATATTATATTTTTTCTGATCGCTGCCTGCCTGTCTGTCCGTCTGACTGTCCGCGCTGAAACTGGCGTAAATATACTGGAATTGCCATGTTATATTTATAAGTCATTGGAGCAATGCCATGTTCTATATAAAAAATAAAGGGTGTAGCATTTATTGTTTGTTTACAAAAACGCTCAAAAAATCCCATTACATTATGGTACAGGCAAAAAAAAATCATCTATTTTAATGATGCTAGACTATTTCAAACGCATAGAAATTGATATACATCCCTAAGGTGTACTACAAAAGGGATACTGTAGAATACGGTGTGCATAGAAATTACCGTTCATTTACAGCGACATACAAAACAATTCCAGTACAGAGCGATAATTGCTAGAAGTGTGCTTTTACGTACAAATTACTATATTTTTTGCATAATACTTGGTATGTATAAATTTTATAGTCCATACAAAAAGCTGCACAACAGAATTCCAGTATATTTAGGTTTATTGACGGAAATTGCTCAAGAGAAATTTTGCACTGTGTTATGCGTTTCCTAACAGAATTATATTTTAGCATACTACGTAGTATATCTACAAATCTATAGATTATATACAGTGCTGGACAAAACAATTAGTGTACTTTTCCAACTGTAGATGGTAATTTCAGAATTTTAGTTATCAAATCTGTTATGCGCTTTCGAAATTGTTTGAATATCATTTTTCACCATCTTAAACGGTGACATATTTTTTACAGTATTATGAATGTGTTGGAAAGTGTTTCATAGCCTATGCTTGATGCACGAACTGTCTTTGTTGTTATATATGCATTATTTTTGATAAAAATAATTGCTGTTAATATTGCGTTTTTAATTCATAAAAGTGAATACATTTTTCTTGCTGTCGCGTGTGGTACTAAGTTCGAAAAATGCTTAGATCGAATTTAATCGTGCTGATTAGTTACAGCTAAGAATTCTTCTTATTCGATAATGTACACACAATATATCATTAAACATTTTAATTTTATGTTTTATTTATATAAGCATTCTATTTTATAATAGTTACACTCGTCTGACATATTATGAAACTGATATCAGGTTATTATATGCTGCAATATTTAAATTGAAAAAAAATTATTTCAATCATTAATATTTAAGAACAGCAAAATAAAAGCAACAACACGAAAAAATAGAATATTATTAACGAAAGCAACAAACTTTAAAATATTTCATTGTTTTCCGACTTTTTAATATTCATCAAAAACACAAGTATCCTCAAACAAGTAGAATTTACACACGCGTGTCAAGTTAGTTCATTTATTCCATAAATCTCCCTGAATTAGTGATAGCTTGAAAATGGCCGTGTATAATATTGCATATATATACAATAAACATGTTTTGAAAAGCTATCAGAAATCCTTTCTGCAGCAGGCATTTATAAAATTTAAATGAGGCGTCATTATATGTGTGGTTTGTATCATTACACATTAAATTGTAATTGTTTCAAACTAATCGATAACCGCCCTTTCCTTTAATTAAAATTAAGATAAATTGAACTATGCAACGAAAATTTTAGTCTCATGCCAGAGAGACAGTATCGTTATCAATATTATTAAGTTTGACATTAAATAATTTCTCCTTTTCTTCAAAAGAGCAATATTGGTAGGTAACGTTACTACGCATCTGCTACAAAAACTTTAGCTTCATAGCAAATGTACAGTAACTATACCAATACTATAAAAAGTTTGGCATTAAATGTTTTTTTCCTTTTCTTCAGAATAACAGTATTGGTAACGTTATTGCGTGTCTGCTGTAAATATTTTAATTTTATAGGTAACACTACTAACATTATGAAAAATTTGACATTAAATTATTTGTTCTTTTCTTTAAAAGAATAATATTGGTAACGTTAATGTGTATCCGCTATAAAAACTGTAGTTTCATAGCAGATACACAGTAACGTTATCCATATTATCAAAAGTTTGACATTAAATAAATTTTCCTTCTCTTTAAAAGAGCAATATTGGTAAGGTTACTGTGTATCTGCTACAAAAAATTAGCTTCATAGCAGATACAGTGTAACGTTATCAAAATTATCAAAAGTATGACATTAAATAATTCTACTTTTCTTCAAAAGGAGGTATTGGTATTATTATTATATGTATATATTAATACAATATATATATATATAATACAATATTGGTATTATTCTGTGTATTTGATATAAAAAATGTTAATTTTATAGCAGATACACAGTAACGTTACCAACATTTTGAAAAGTTTGGCATTAAATAATTTTACCTTTTCTTTAAATGAGAATTATTAGTGAAATTTTGATTACCATAAATAACAATGCGTAAATCCTTCAAATATCATTATTAACCCTGAAGCTATTGCAATAAAATCAAATATGCTTCTAGAAATCATATCTCATAAAGCAACATTAGTGGCAACAGCGATGCTATAACTTCAAGGTATTTCACCAAATCCTCAGTCACAAATGTGGCGTTGCTCTGACTTCATAAAATGTCACATATGTAAATAAAGCACACATCTCTCCTCTCCCTCCTCTCCCCCCTGTTATAATGCGACCGAATGAGCTCCTATGCGCATGTGCATTGCATCTTCCCAAAAGCACCGTCGAGATTCAACGTTAAAAAAAAGTTTTAAAATGTTTAAATTAAAAATTTTAAAATGTCTTCTTTAATCGTTGTTCATTTCAAATCCATATCTTCTAAAACGCATCCATTGTTTTAAGGTAATCAGATGAAGAATTTTTTTACAATAATAAATAAATCTTCAGATGAGGGAGATTTTTAATATTTTCAAGTGTAATTTATTTATATAGTTTCTTCCGTCCCTTTACATAATCAGGATGATTATCCCTTTTCCATCACAGTCGGGGATATTTTACCTCTTGTACAGTTAAATACCGAACGAATCTTTTAAAAAATATACAATTCGTAGCATATTCTGATGCAACATATACATCAGCGGATTCAACATATCAATTTTATGTTAAACATAAACTCAAAATAGTTTTTTTTTCTTTTTTGCCATATTTTAGTTTAGCGCCAAAATGCTCTATCTTATGGATAATCTGATCTTATGATTTATCAGGGTTTATTATTATTATTATTTTTCACTTTTTATGATGGTTAGAGAAATCTATTTTCAATTGTGGCAACTTTCGCAGGGGCTATTTTAAATTATTGAAGCAAACTGATGGTCATTGTTAAGATAGAAATTAAAAACATTTCATGCTTGAAAATTATTTTAAAAATCGTTAAATTAAGCGGCAGTTTTCAAATAAATTTCAATCGAAAGCTAATTTTTTTCTAATTCATGATGTAAGAATTAAAATTATAACATATAGTAAAATGTAGTAAAAAATTGAAATTTGTAGTATTTGGAAGTGATGTAAGCGCGATGAAAGCTAAAGCGATAGCGCCGTTTGTTGTCATAACCGTTACACATTTCTAAAAATTGCCACTGTGATTTCGCTGGCGTCCAAAAGTAGACCATTTTTAACACA
The DNA here is from genome assembly GCA_963931845.1 of Maratus michaelseni. Classification (NCBI taxonomy): domain Eukaryota; kingdom Metazoa; phylum Arthropoda; class Arachnida; order Araneae; family Salticidae; genus Maratus; species Maratus michaelseni. The sequence goes on along the minus strand of OZ007596.1, from coordinate 179,805,927 downwards.
TTCCAACCTAGTTGAAAGAAATATGACTTTGCCGCTAATATGGAACTGTTAAATAAACGCATAATAAACCTACGAAAATAATTCCTATAATATATTAGCCTTACATTGTTTATTCTAGCTAAAAATACAATCATTATTTCAAGTTTTTTTCTCTACCATAACACTAATTTTTAATAATTTTAATTTTCCTGAAATCCTTTACTTTTGGGATTTTTTTATATTAAAAAATGAAATCTTCTAACCCATAATTAAAAAAAAGTAATTGGTAACATGCAATCAAGATGAAGCAATCAATAAAGGCTCCAATTCTAATCTTTATAATTAAGAATGGAAAGATCAGTTAAAATTACTTCATGTTGACACAATCATATAAATTTTTCTCTTTAGTTTTATCAATGTTAAAATGCATTTCAAGCTAAGCATAACGTCATTTTCACCGGCGCAAACATTTCACACTTACTTTGTATATGTTACTTTTATGCGCAAATACCATGTATACAAATCAAAATATATTTGTATTTAATTGTAATGAAAAATGGCATCAGCAAAGTTATAATGCATAATAATAAAATAAACCCAATGAACAATATTCCCGTGACATCACAATAAATATGAATTTTTATTCGCTTATAAAACACGCGGATAAATATTTTTACCGAAATTTAACTTGCAAATTAAAAAATCCGGTCTAAAAGTCACGTGCTTTTAATATTATTTCTCTATTATCTCGCAACCACAGAGCTCAGAGAATAAACTATGTGCCTTGCAACAGTGGGCGTTAATCCGATTGTCGACTTTATGACGTCATAAGCAGAAGAAAAAGTTTAATTGAAAATTACGGCTAATTAATTAAATTTTTGAACAAACGAATGCACGATAACAAATCTGTGTCCAAATATCTTTCATTTAAAAAAAGAATGATGTAATTTGATGGAGTAGTTTGTTCTCACGGATTGTCGAAAGAAATCTCTTAGCGTTTTAAATATATAGATGTTGCATGGCTCAATTTGAGAGAAAGCGTACATTACCAATCGCACTTTTTTTAAAAATAAATCTATAGATATGTTTAAATCTTACCTTTATAATATTTGAGGGTATCACCTAGGCTACTTTATGTTTAACTACTAAAGATAATTAACGTTAAATGCTTTTCAGCAACTAATCAATGCTATGGTAGATTTATTGTTTGAAGCTGAGTTTTTTTTTAACTTAGCAGCTGCGATGTTCAGAAATATAAACCATTAGGGATACATGTAAATATATGTATATTTTTTCCAAAATGCATCTATATGCACATCATTCTTTTACACCAACTCAAAATGATTGGTGAAAATATACATAATGTATATTAAAGCATATTTAGTGCGTCGTTGTGAGATTAGAAGATTTATCGGCACCGCTTTTGATAAAAAGCGCCCTTAGAAGTTTTTTGCTTTTAGAGATACGACACCGATAAACTGTACATGATTGTCGTTATCCAACAATGGTGCATGCAAAATTCATTCATATACACTGCGCGCTTTTCCACCTACAGATTTGAGGACAATTTTGTTTTCATATTGTATAATGTGTATGAAGGCATTTTGCGTATAGTAGATGTCGGATAATGACAACTAAATTTTTGATTAATCGATATCGTGTAGCTAAATGAAGAATTCAGGATTTAAAGGTGAAAAGAAAGGTTTCTGCTGGCAATCACGTTAGAGGATCAAAGCTGATATAAAAAATTTAATTGATTGTTTGCATGTTAGATAAGCTGCATATGTTTTAGTGAACTTTCGTTTTGTACTCGAGAGGATATGGAGAATAGCGCAATTCTGGATATGAACATCAAGTGGTTGGTATAGCTGGATATATAAAATTTATTTACGTTTTTACTTACCCATCATACGTAGTATAGAGTAAGTCTTGTAATCGTTTAGAAAATCGAAAAACATTTTTTTGACGGATTTACACGTTTCAGACACTGGAGATTACGAAAAACATATTTTTAGAAAAAAAATATTTGCCGTCCGTCTGTGTGTCTGTGTGTGTGAGTGTGTGTGTGTCTGTGTGTCTATGTGTCTGTGTGTCTGTAAACACTCTATCTCCCGAAAAAATTGAGATAGAGACTTGCAATTTGGTATGTACTTAGTATGTAATAATGGGAAGAAGCCTATTTCATTTCAATAACCTCGATTAACCGGAACTATTTTTTTCGGACTCTCAAAATATTCGTTCTGATAAAAGTTATATAAAATTTTTCGAAATTGGTTATTTTAAGAAATAAATATAAAAGACAATAAAAAACAAATTTTGCATAAAGCATGAAGTCGATCGGATAATGAGTTGCCGATATATTTGGAATCCTATTTGCCACACTCTTCGATTTTTCATGACCCTGTATTTCATCCAAATTTCACTTCAAAGATATATTTTAATTGGAAATTTTACGCTTAATCAGATGCAATAAACTGCTAGTTAATAGAATTATTATTTTTGGAATTATAAGGATGTTTCTTTCAAGCAATTCAGTAATCGAGCCTTTAAAGTTTGTGACGTCGTCAAGCCGCGATTTTATTTGAATTGCAATGCATTTTATAAGTAGTTTACACATTTTTTATTTTAATATTTAACATTAAGCATTTCCATGATGGGTAAGTATTACGGTGGCCCAAAACGACTAGTTTAAAAAAGAAAGAAAACACAGCTATGCGAATTTGTTTAATTTTTTTTAGTAAATGACTTTAAAATGTGAATTACCAAAATATTTTCTAACTTATTTTCTTTAGTTTTTCTTTTAATATAAATAAATAGTATGAAGTGCATTTCAGTATTTAAAGGGAATATAAGAGTTTGAATACAAATTTCCATTAAATATCTTTCTATGAAATTAATTTAATTTCATTATCATAAATCTTATAATATTTAAAAACAAGCAATTTTTAAATAAATTTAAACCACAAGCATGCCAATTTGAATATTGGACTGATATTAGTTTGACAAAACAGAGTTGCTGGTAACAAACCTTTATTGCTCACATTTTAGACTCTGAATGACATTTTTGGCTGAATCGGTCAAATTTGACGAGCAGTACATGATCTTAAAATAACACTTTTGCTTGTCTATTAAACAAATATATATATACACTACCAGATGACTATTTTTGGAACATTGTAGTACTTTGCACCCTATAAATATATTCAACTTTCACATAAATTGAACAATATCTATTAAAGTTAACACCCACACAGACACAAAACAGACAATTTGCATCGTAGTGAAAGTACCACACAGAGATTACATGGAAATATGTCCCCGTTGGAGCTAGCTAAAATTTTGATAAGTTGTAGTTCAAGCAATGCTGGTCAAATGTCTGAATGTGCGTAATTCTGAAAAATGGCTAGTTTTGATTCTATGACCATCATCAGATCTTCATTCATATTACATAGCTGCCAATTTTCCGGATTATTTAAGTCAAATAAAGATAATTTGAACCATGAAAAATATTGTCCTGTTTTCATGTGGTTTTTAATTAGCTTTCATAAAAAAAATCTTGTTTCATTTGATTTGAAAAAAAATCATATTTGCATCATAATATCATAGCTGGCAACATTCCGGTTTCTTTTTTTCAAATCTATTCAAACCAGAAATTCTATTGAATAATAAAAGTTAATTAAGAACCACATGGCAACGGAACACATGTTGTTAAACAATTTTACTGCCTTATATTCTGTTTATTTGACTTGATGAAAAAATCAAAAGGGAAAGGAACTTATGTAATCTGAATTAAGATAATTCAATGGTCATATCATCAAAACTAACCATTTTCCACTTTTTTGCTTTTTGAGGCATTTGAAAATTATCCCATGATCTACGAGGGCATTTCGAAAAGTAAAGATACAATGGCTCGAATTCCTTAAAAAAAAACATTTATTTAGAAAACGTGAGTTACATCTTATTAACTGGATTATTTATTATTTTTCGAAATAATCACCCCCGTTATCCAAACATTTGTTAAGTCGGGGCACAAGATTTTGTATCCCACAGTCATAGAAGGTTTCCGCCTGTTGTTGGCGCCATTGCATTGATTGTTGCTTGGATTCATGTGTATGGTGATAGACCCACGTCTCGTCACCTGTCACAATGTGATCAAGGAACTCATCACCTGCTTCTGCATAGCGTGTGAGGAAGTCGAGTGCAAAGCCCATCTTTTTCTTTTTTGTGTTCTTCCGTTAACATTTTTGGAACCCAGCGCGCACACAATTTCCTGTACCCTAACTTGACAGTCACAACATCATAAAGAGTTGTCATTGACACTTCCGGTATGATCTGATGCAGTTCTTTCAATTTGAGACGTCTATTCGCAGGAATTGCTTCTTTCGCATTTGGCGGGATTCTGAATCGGCGGAACCATTTTAAACACGACCTACTCCAACCAGAATCAACGTTGAAATGCCGAACGACCGCGAGGAGAAAGCTAACGGTTCAAGGTTAACACCTGTGTTGCCAACTTGCTTGCCAAAACTCTTCTTTTCCTCCGGCGTACGGTGTACCTTTACTTTTCGAAATGCCCTCGTACAATATATCTTACATTCAGCCAATTCCAATAGAAAGACATTTCCATAAAATTTGTGCATGGCCCTTTATGAAGCGCATCTAAAAAGAAGCCCGTTCCTACAAATAAATTATTCAAATTAGACCATACATTCAAAAATTCGGCTTGTACAAATACAGAAAGCATAAAATAATTATTCAGTTATTAACTACGAAATACGCAAACTTCAAATGAAACATTGTCAATGTTTACAATTCCGCCAGGAGAACACACATTTCGAGTCTGAACTGTATGCAATAATTGCATGTAAATAAGATATGTGATTAGGATGTCCCAAAATCTTGTTCCAAGGAAATCTCGCAAATACTCTAGTATTAATCCCTTTAATTGTTCGTTTATTGAGAAGCTTAGTACGGAATTACTTTGTATTACTTCGAAGATTACAGAAAACAAATCAGGATGATGGGCATAAATGTTATTCAGAGAAAGATTTATTTTATATTGATCAGCTTTATCCAGCATGTGGAAGTGATTACACATGGGATTTAGAATTACAGATATCATTTAGATATCAAGCAAATATCAACTTATTGCAGATATAATTTTTCTGAGCCTTATTAATATCAATATTTATTCTAATTGACGTTGTCAGTTTTTAAGTACGTTCGTAGTTATATAAATACGTAGCACCTATATTCGTCCGTCTGTCCCTATGTCCGCGTATAACAGCGCAAAAACTACCCAACCGAATGGTTTGAAATTTAATATATATAATCGTTGCAGCATTTTGTCGAGTCATTTCAAATTTAATGAAAATCAAATCAAAACTTAAAAAGATATTAATAAAAGTTTTCTTCATTCTATTAATTCCTATCATAGGTAATTAATTGAATGATATCCCATGATAGGTAATGATTCTATTTTACCATGTTGATTACGTCATATTTAAGATGACGTCATAATATTTTCGCATTACTGAATCACAAATCGTAATTCGTATACTAAAATTGTTTAATTATAGCAATCATATAATATACCGACAGTTTTTTGGACAGATATTTCCGGAGAAATAGATATTAAATAGAAAAATAATTTAAATATGGATTTGAAGGCCTGAAATTTTCAAAGCTAGACTTAAGTTTCGCATTGGAATTTTCAGTAAATGTCAACAAATTATAAAATATTGCCAACTTAAAATGTACTTATTTTAACTACGGAAATTAATATGTTAATAAATGACGATATAAATATTTATAAAACTAGTTATAGTACGAACGCAGCTCATTTGTCAGGTTTGACGTACGATTTCCAACTTGTTGTTCATGCTGGATTACGAATCATGCGAAAAGACCCTGATAAACTATATTTTGTTTGGTAATTTTAAACACATGCATGAAATTACAAAGATATTTGGTTTTATAACAAGATTTTAATGTTTTATTTATTTATTTTATTTTATTTTATTTTGTCAGGGATTCCAAAGTCTAAGCTTGTTGGTACATTTGGTGTAAATATTTGTCCCCACCGGTGGGCACTTTGTCACTTCAGCATTAAACAGTAACAAGGCCCGATTTTTACTGGCAATTCTTTTATGTGGGCACAACAACGATGATTAGCGTTACCCAATCTGACGGGCGTGCCAGTGATTCGAACCCGGGCCATCAGCGTTGCAAGTGTCTTCCCAACCAACCACGCTGCCGGAAATCTATATACTACATTTATTAATATAAAAATTTTTATTCAAATGTGTTCATATTTAAGAATTTTGAAAACTAGCAAAATAAAACAAAAAAAAGACAGAATAAACTTTCGCCCACAGAAACTACATAAACTATCTTAACGTCCGCTTAACCTTTTAGCCTAAAGTTAAATATTTTAACCCTTAACCGCTAGAGAGCTGATCAACTTGAGTCAAAACTGAAATATCCGCTTTCACACGGCTATATGGTTTTACTCTAATTTCCCCTGTCTAAAAATATAGTCACAGTTTAGTTAACCCTTTTTTTTTTCTCTCTCTGAGATCACAGTGTCATTTCTTTTATCTCAAATGCTTATACTGATTAAGAAAGCCATTAAGACACAGAATGTCTTAAAATTCAATACGATCGATACGCTAATCTACGGATAGAGATTTCCGCTAATCCTGCAATTTAGTTCCTTGAAGTATAAAGCAGTCAACAGCAGCAGAATTTATTCTAACCTAGCATTGATTCTAACGTAATGACGGGAATCAACTATAATTAGAAAACGTAATGTTTTAAAATACACTTCTCGTCAATAAATATAAATAAATATATGTGATAAATAAAGATTTGGCCTTTATGAATGAAATGTAAAATATAAAGATTTGACATTTCTAAGCCAAATAATGATATCCAAATTGAACTAGCATGCAATTTTTACGAGAAAGAGTTTTATAATAATAAAAATTATATTAACAGAAGGGTCGTTATATTTATTAACTGTGCTAGATAAAACTGAAAAAAGCTATTTGCATAGCAAATAAATCTTTAGTGTATTATGGTAGATCTTCAGTGTCATTATGGTAGATCTTTAGTGGCATTATGGAAAGCCATTTTTTGAAAGTTTTGTCATCTTTTGGTTTCTTCCATAAAAGCATCGACCAGCAATCCACTAATTTTCATTCTCTTTGCCGATGAATCTGAAAAAATGTTTTATACACTCAGAAAAAGAAACTGATTAAAACTACAAAACATATTTTTTGAGTACATTTTGTTGTTTTAGCAAAATTGGAGTAAAATTGAACCATTTTACTTCAATTAATAAAACATTTTTCTGACGATACAATTTTTTTTTTTTGGAATTGCAAAAAAAAAAAAAAAAAAAAAATATTTTGTTGATTCAAACAAAATTTTTATTGACCCATATTTAAACAAAAATTTTGTTTAAATATAGGTCAATGGAAATTTTGTTTGAATCAACAAAATATTTTTTTTTTTTTTTTTTTTTTGTTTTGCAATTCCAAAAAAAAATTATATCGTCAGCAAAAATGTTTGGTTAATTGAAGTAAAATGGTTCAATTTTACTCCAATTTTGATAAAACAACCAAAATGTACTCAACCGAAATGTTTTGTAGTTTTAATCAATTCCTTTTTCTGAGTGCATTACATTTATTTATACATACATATTATTATATGTCTTATATTAATTAAGTTATTCTCATTAATATATTTTTAAGACATAGAATACATTAATTTGCAAGTGCTCGTAACTAAATAAAAGTGTATTTTTTAAAGAAATTTTTGCACTCTTTATTTTTTATTTATATCTTATTTTCTCACTTCTTGTCTTTAAAATATTGCATTGTTGCAGTTTCACAGCTAGTTGAGCTCTTTTAACAGGCGTGGATTGGCTTAGGATTAAAACTTCATTGTTGTTGTAACTCGTATACAGTTGTAACCATAAAAAATATTTGGCGATTAATTACCTGCATCCGTCTGAAGTAAAAATGCTTTAAAAGTTATTTTTAAGAATTTATAATTAAGTTCTAAAAATATCTTGTATTATCTATTTTTGTAGGTAATACAATCTCATCATCGTTTAAATTATGATATCCAGGATCATCTGCATCGCTTTTTAAACACTTTTTAATTTCATTTTCTTTATAAACTTGAAATTATTCATATCTCCTTCATTATTTCCAATTCCTTTTTTTCCAAATGAGTCTCTTTTGATATATTATTAGTTTTCCCTTCTTTTCCGTTTAGAATTTGATTCCAAGACTTCTTTAGTGTTAAGGACCTTTATGGATTATTATTTCTTTGCTCTCACTGATCCACTGATCTGTAAAAAGTGTTCAATATCAAGGGACGTCCTGAAATAAATTTCATACAAAAAAAAGTGTGCTATTGAGAAAACATCATTTATGTACATCCATTTATGTAAACAAGAAACTATATTATAAAAAAAACTATTATTTACATTATATGTAATATTCAGGTATATGTATTATATAGTCAGGTATGTTTATCCATAGCAACAAGGTTGAAAGCAGGAAGTAAGTGAGGCCCCACAGGTCGACACTTTTACGATGTCGATTTATAGCTTGATATCAGGATGTCTGGATTTTTACAATACAGCTAACAACTTAATGTGTGTAAATTTACAACTCTCCATAAGTATAAGAATTAATGGAAATTAGATTACGTCACGATGGAAGTTAGTGCATCAGTTCTATGTATTTGGCCGTAGCAATCAGAATATGATACCTTGTTTCAGATTCGACCAATGTGGGTCCACTGGGATCAGCCTGGATCACACTGGGCCGGTATTCCGGTATGGACTGCAGCGAATATTAATCCGCACTGTTTGGGGCCTTTTTAAGCCAATCCCTTCTTTTTTTTTCTCTCTGGAGAGAAATCTCTTCTAAAACGTTATTATCTTTACGAAAACATTTTTCTAACTTGCAGCGATGCAGTAACGATTCTAACTTTACCATTCGTCGAAAAAACAGTCTCTTACTGCAGTATCATATTTTAAGGAAACTGAGAATACGTACAACGTTCGGACAATTATACGTTTTAGTATATTTTTAATTAGTCAGTTTTCTGACTCAAAGAATTTCTATAATATGAAAACTTAGCAGTTTGGCTATGTCTATGGGTTCTGCGTCAATTCGTCGCGCACAATTTATCGCGGAACAATTCATCGCGCACAATTCGTCGCAGGGACAATTCATCCCGGGCTCAATTTGTCGCGGGCTCAATTCGTCGCGGGTTCAATTCGTCACGGGCTCAATTCGTCGAGGTATCAATTCGTCGCAGCGAAAATGTCTTTAAAATCTATTATGATAAAAACTAGCTTACATGCCCGGCGTTGCCCGAGCCCGTGATAACACCCTTAAAAATACCTAAAATCAATGTTGAATGATTTTATATTTTTAAATGAAAATCTATCCAAACGAACTGAAGAACAGTCGTTATAGTTATTGCCGATTTAATGTCGATTTAATTTCTGACATTTTGATACATTAAACATTCAATTCTGACCAAAAGTTCCTGAGGAAACCTAAATAATATAAAGCGCTCCCCCACCTTTCCTCTTTTAAACTCAAATACTATACAGTAGTGGCCAATTTATTAGTCCCATTCGAAAACAAATTCCAGAACTTTGTTTCTAAGACGATTATATTACAATTAAATAAAAATCATGCACTCGTGGCATCATAATTCACTTTTATATTTTAACAGAATAGTAAGGCTACTATAATTTGTGACTCGTGCTATAGCCAGTATACCGTTATCATTATCTTTTTACGCGTGGAGTTCTCGCTATGGTACTCCATTGTGAAATTTGGTAATTTTTGAAATTCAATATTTGAAAAACGGCATAATCATTAGATTTGAAATTTATATCAAGAAAAAAACAATTTTTTACCTTTCTAACACAGCTTGTCTAGCAATTTTCTGAGAAATACTTTTCGAGCTATTAATTTTTTCAGCAACTTCAAATGTTTCATTTTCCGAGATTAATCAGTGGCAACGATTATCGAAAATCCCAGTCGCCAGCAACGCATATAGCTTTCTATTAAAGAGGATAAGGATCACTTAGTAAAATTATTTAATGATAATTTGTTTTTTAGATATACAGAATTATAACTAAAAATTTACAGGCGATTTTGGAGATTTTTTTTTTTATATGTGATATTTTAGGGTTTCGTTCGTCTCACGAAACCCTATTACTCCGCTGCGTTGTCTGTCCGTCACAGAGCCATTCTCAAAAACTATATAACTTACAGAGTTGAAACTTTGTGTATATAGATTTATACCAGCTTTGAAGAGCTCAAGATATTAAAATTTGAAAAATTTGTATTATTTTAATAAATAGAGATAAAAATACAAAATTCTATCAGCCTTTTCCTATTAAATTTAAACATTTTTCGTTACAGCAGATGCCAAAAATTTTAAATCCACAATGCAATTATTTCTAAAATAATTAATTTTCTATCAGACGATTTCCACGTGAAAAATGAAAATGAAATAAAAAGTTTCACCAATTCAAAAAATGATAACTACAAAATAAAATTGATTGACGTCATAGTGGTAGTAAAACGGAAAATGTCTAAGATTTCTCAATAATACAAGGAGAATGAGTATGTGTATGTACACAAAGCAGATTAATATCACATCATTAGAGAATTAAAAAGAAAATCTGACGTCATATTGGAAGTTTAACGAATTTTTCAAATGTTTGAGAAAAATACAAAGCGAGTATCAATATGAGTAATAGGAATAGTAAATATATGAGTTTGAGAAGCATATTGAATCGTGATAAAAATCCGATTATAGAAATATTCGCATATTTTAACATTTTGAAGTTGTACAAATTGTTTAATTTTGAAATTATTTTTTTAAATATTGCATTTAGTCCGTATGATGGATATTATTATGAAAGAATATAATAGCGGGCTTCGCCCGCTATCCGGCTGGTTTAGATATTCGAAAAAAAAAACGAAAAATTAAACCGGTAAATTTTTACTTTATAAAAAACATGACTTTTTTTTGTTGTTGTTGTTGCTAAATGAAATTTATTTGAATTTATTAAAGAAAGGATAAAGTGTTTTGGATGGAATATGAAATGGAACCCTTTGAGCGATCTTCGATCACACTTACCCACTTGTTTGTGAATTTCCCTACTGAGAATATGAAAGTTTAATGAATTAGAGCAAGTCATTTCCTATTTAAATTAGATTAAGTAAATATTGATTTAGATCACCGAAAAAATGGCGGAAGATTTAGGATAAAATCACCCAGATCATGAAAAAATGACGAATACAAATGCTAGAAAAAAAATTACATATGCGTACACAGGTTAAAAAAGAGGACCCCCCCCCCTCCTCCTTATATTTGAAAGAATTAGGAAATTAAAAAAGTATTGAGAGATGAAAACATAAAAAAAAATTGTGATTGTGATGGAACTGATCGGTTCATGAATGCCTTTTCATTATATGATATTTTGGCTTTAAAAGTTTTTTCATTTATTTCACCTATACTAATAAAAGAAAGTTGTTAGTCTGTCTGAGTTCTGTGTGTGTGCGCGAAATCTACCGCACGTAGAGGTCTGAAAATTTGGGTGCGAATGGTCCAAGGCAGGTCCTGAAGACCTGAGCCTCATATATTTATATTTTAAGACCCGGGGTCTCTGGGGCCCTTTTAAGGTTTTTTCATCTAAATTGTTAATAACGTGCCCCATTTTTACATTATTTTCTGTAACTTCTGATTTTTTTTTATTTTTCAGCTCCAAACTTTTCTAAAAGTCCCAGTCTTTGAACAAGTACTCCGGTAGTCTAAATCAGTTGTTTGAGAAAAAGCAGTGTCATCATCACTCCCCCTCCTCCCCCCTTCAGCGTTTTTGCTCTTAACTGTGGTCCGTTTCCATAACTTAGAAACTATGTTCCGGATTTACACCAAACTGATTCCAAACATTATAATTAACGTAATAAGGACCCTCTATAACATTTTTAAAGTTTCTGAGTTTATACCACTCTCTTCGAATACCAAATTTCAGAATTTATTTTTTCATTTCAAAATATCTCGAGTTGTACGAGTCCAATCGCAACGCGGTTTGGCTCATTCGACTCGATATCGATAGCGCTTACATATTTTAGTTCCAAATTTCACCACCAGGAGTAGCTTCTGTAAATCAGGTTCTATGGGACCGATTACCACGTGGTTTTGCTCATTCGAATGGAATTCGATAGCTTTACAGATTTCGGTTGTGTTCGTAAAGAACAGATTGCGCCCCCTGGCGGTGGAAGATGTAACTAAAGGATTTTACAGCTAACTCGGGTTCTAAGGTTCACATCAAGACGCGGTTTGGTTCATTCGACTCGACATCGATAGAGATTACTGATGTTAGTTCGTTTTTTCACCACCAGGGAGCACTGTCCTATCTCTGGTTCTATGTGCTAACAATCACCCACTCGTGGACAACCCACCGTTGCCGGCTAAGAGCTGAAAAATCCAAGAAGGAAATACCATATCCATCACCATCTAGGCCACAGTCAAGACCAGGCCCAGAAGACAATGGAAAGGCCAAAGGAACTCTGAGAATCCAGAGCGGTCGGCGCCTCCCGATTATCGCTGAAAATTTATTTTATAAGTAAAGAGAGATACAAATGACATAGAGTGATCCGCATTCGGATGCACTGATTATAAGATAACTTACAATTATACAGTAAATGAACATATATAAGTAATGAAAACTTTTTGAATGCTGATGACACTGAATATAAAATTAAATTAATATATTATAAAAGAGAAATACTAATGAGATATAGTGATCAGTATTTAGATGCACTTAATAGAAGATATCTTATAATTATACAGTAAATGAACATATATAGGTAATGAAACTCTTCGAATGTTAATGACACACAAATTACACAGTAAATTAACGTCTATAGGTAATGAAAACTCTTCGAATGCTAATTACACACAATGTAAAAATAAGTCAGTAAATGGACATATATAAGTAATGAAAATTCTTTGAATTCTGATGACGCTGAATATAAAATTAAATTAATATATTATAAAAGAGAAATACTAATGAGATATAGTGATCAGTATTTAGATGCACTTAATAGAAGATATCTTATAATTATACAGTAAATGAACATATATAGGTAATGAAACTCTTCGAATGTTAATGACACACAAATTACACAGTAAATTAACGTCTATAGGTAATGAAAACTCTTCGAATGCTAATTACACACAATGTAAAAATATGTCAGTAAATGGACATATATAAGTAATGAAAATTCTTTGAATTCTGATGACGCTGAATATAAAATTAAGTAAATATATTATAAAAGAGAAATACTAATGACATATGGAGAACAGCATTTACATACACTTATTAGAAGATAACTTAGAATTGCACAGTAAATGAACATTTCAAGGTAATGAAACTCTTCGAATGCTAATGACACACAAATTACACAATAAATGAACATCTACAGGAAATGAAAACTCTTCGAATGCTAATGACACACAATGTAAAAATAAGTAAATGTAATATTTCACGACTCAATGAAGACCTTCGACCCGGGTCCCCGATGCCTTCGGCAACGTATACCGGTTGTGCTACGTGCGCACCGGATAATCCCTTAATTTTCACACTGAATAGTATAAACCTACAACTGAACGAAACTCTGGATTGGGTCCCCGCTGCCTTTGGCACCGTATAACGATGAATTATAAAAAACTTCGAATATGACAAATCTCGAACCGAATCTTGTAAAACCTTGAACTGAATGAAACTCTGGATCGGTTCCCCGCTGCCTTCGGCACCGTATATCAATCGTGCTACACACGCTCCGGATAATCCCTTTAACCGAACGAATCTCCGACCTGGGTCCCCGGGGATAAATAAGAATGTCTATTTAATTTATTTTGTACAGCATTCGTTTTAATAGTAGTATTTGAAAAAAATATATATGTAGATATTAAATGAAGAACTCGGATGTGAATAAAGGTAACTAACAAACTGAAAGTTTCAAGATATCATAATTCAAGAATTCTAAAGAAAACTGCAAACACAACTCTTATAAATTTTATTTTATTGGACTTATGTAAAAGAGTCATTGTTTTTAAAATTTATATCTAAAAATTATCTTTGATTATTATTGCAAATATTGAGTAAAAAGTGAATCTTATTCTTTAAAATGTTTGTCAAAATATGATTAAACAATTTTACATAAAAGTCAGAAAGAAATATATAATGACAGTTACCGTATTTTTCTTCAATTAACAATTAATAATTTACTGAAAAAATACTAAGATGTTGTATGATGAAATATTACTTTAAGATTTATTTATTATGTGTACTAACAAAACATCAGAAATCCGTGTTTATTTATTAACGTCAAATCATCCAACTTATTACTTACAATTTATTGGATTTTTCACTCAGATTTTCAGGATTTCTCCCAATGACGGTTTATACTATTCGATTTTTTCAAATGATCACCAATATCTCAGGAGCATAACATATTTTTGCTGCCCTCTTTAGTTTTGTTTGTCTAAAATATAATTTTAAAACAGCTGGAATAATTAAACCACCAATTGGAAGAAGGGAATAAATAAAAAAAAAGAAAAGAAAAGTGCCCAGTTAAACTGAAGGCATTGAGCTCACAGGCTATTCACACTATTTGTATATTATACTCTTATTTCAAAGGATAATGCCCCTCAAAAAACAAAGAAATCGACTATAAAAATGCAAATTCCGATTATGGGATACACTTTTGATACAAGCTAAATACAAATTTAGAGTTTCAGTCCATTCTTTTATTTTTAGAGTAAAAATATGTGATCCATCTATCCCTAACGGCGCTGTTATCTTTATGAATTTAAAATACAAAATTATAATAAATATGGCAAATGTAAAACTTCCATTACCATTTCTTAACAATAATTATTTTTCAAAAAAAAATGATCATGAAGCAAGTTTCATAACAAACAGTTTTAGTTAAATAAACAGAAATAAATATAGGTGTATATTTACAAAATTATTAATAAAACACATAAAAGTGCCTACTCCGAACCAAATCATTTAATAAGTTTATGTCCTACTGAATATACAGTTACATTAGTTTGTTAGGTAATAAATTTTAAAAATAATCTTAGAAAATCACAAAATGTAACTAACACGTTAATAACATCAAATGTAACTAACACACACGCATAGGTCATTATCACCTTTTTTCGAGTGTAAATAAAAATACAAAGTTTACCTTACCCGAAAGAAAGAAAGAAAAATTAATCTTTTCATTATAAATAAATACTCTATGCATTGTTATATCTACTTGTATATGAGAATGTCCACTACTCCAGTCACAAGGCCAACATTAGTTTTAAGAAAAAAGTTCAATTTTGACAAAGGAAAGATAATTAAATAACTGATAGCAGAGTTTGATTAAAAAAAAATGTTTTTAAGTGTCAATCATTACTTTCAATTGCAAATAATTACACGCAATAATAATAATAATAATAAGAATACGCTTATATTTGATTAAATAGTTTTAGGCCAAATACAGGAAATTGCTTTATGGTAACTGAAAATAGATTCGTAATACCAAAATTCTAGGTTTTCTTCATTTGTATAGCAAACGTCTATCTGTGTACTTTCATTCGTTGAAATTTCGTCAGAGAAAACCTTGTTATGTAAGTTGTATAAAGTTAATATTTTATTTACTTTTTGAAAATCGGCGGATTTTCTTTCAATATTGAAATCACCAGCAACGGTAAGTTTACAGTCAAAGTGCATCAAATTGTCTAGAATTTCTGTCATTAATGATTCCAGTAGTTTGATTGATGCCTTCGGAGATTTGTAACCAAAAAGAACAATCATTTGACCAAGTTTAACGGCACAGAATTCTGCATGAGCTCCGCGATCATGTCTTATCCAATTATTTATGAATTGGCACTCGTGAATTATTTCAGTTTTAGCAGCACACATCAAGCCAAAAGCCTTCCGTTTGCCAACACAGTCTATGCGAGATATGCACGTGAATTTGCCATCAAAATCATACACATCATCTTTCAAAGAAAATGGTTCCAGGAAACATAAAAGGTGTGCAGTCGTATAATGTGGTCTAATTTATATCTAAATAATGTCCATTCAGTGACTGGACGTTGTGAATAACAATTTTGAAATAATTGTCCGGCACGTCATACATGAATCTTAAATTGAAACGTTTTGGATGATTTTCCAATCTAGACAGCTCTTTTATTACTGGATCATTTTTTTCTGGGGATTTGGGTGATTTAAAATCACCATCAATATATAAACCATCAGCAGTAGTTGCTCGACTGCATGTGACGTACAGCTGAGCTCTCTCCATTTTTTTTGCAATTTTTACTATCACAAAATTATGTGTGGCACTTTGACCCTTATGTATAGTTCGTCCATTGGCAGCAATCAAAGGAAATTGTGTCCGAACAACTTGTAAGCCCCGTCCATGCCAAGTTTTAATAATTTTAACAAGTGGAGAAATTGGAGTCCAAGTTTTATCTATTCCTATAGAATTGAGAAGATTTTCATACTTTTTCCTCATTTGCGCTCCCACAAGTGGATCATCAAGTTTCAAAAATACCATTGTTGGTACCCTTTTACCCGTATTTGTATTTCCATATTGGATGTGTTCTAATGTTCCTGTTGTGCCGTTGAAAAGCCCATCTTCTACATCTATATTGCACGTAATCATATAAATTGCAGATATTTTCAATTTAATGACTGCGGGCAAGCCATTTGTGTCTGTAATTTTAAGATTTTTAGCGGATTTTAGTATTTCTTCCTTGGTAGATTTTTTACCAGATCCTTGAGGTTTATCGAAAGCATATGCCATGACTTCTTCTGTCTGTAATTTACTTTGAAAAAAGCTATTGTACTTTTCACATTCTGCATTTGTCGAAAAAAAGGAGATTGCATTGATAGGTGGTTGATTTGAATTTGTTATTTTACGAGATTTTATTAGTGTAATATCTTTTTCCGTCATTGCACCGACAGCCATATTATTTAGTGCTTCTGCAAAAGCACGATCGTTTTGTTGTCGCATGATTTCCGTTAATTTGTACATTGAAAACATGTGCCAAAGATAATTGTGAAACAATGGTTTTCTATCGATTTCGATTATTTCACCTTCTTTTCGATTAGTAAATACAAATTTTCCCATTACTGGTCGTAATTGCCAAAAATCACCAAGAACAATAACGCTAACGCCACCGAAAGGAAAATTATTACGGAATATCTGCCTTAAACGATTTTCGACAAAATAAAAATCTCGTAGTTTGACCATTGAAATTTCATCAATTACAACCAATTTTAAATTTACAAGTTTTGTAGAGAGCTGATTACATATATCATCACTTAGTGGTTTTAGAGAGTTTTGATTTAGTGGCAGATGGAAAACGGAATGTAAAGTCATTCCTCTAATGTTAAAAGCTGCTTTACCAGTTGGTGCGCACAATAAAATCTTAATAGAAGAAGGATCTTCTCCCGGAAAGGAATTAAAGTATCTTAAATCAGCTTGAACAATTGAATTAATAAGAGTACTTTTACCAACTCCTGCGCCACCTAAAACAATTTCATAAAATGGAACTTTTCCGTTTTTTATTTTAAACATGATATCCATAAAATATTTTCTTTGCTTGATATTTAAGCTTCGAATGAGATCAATATATTGATATTCAGGAATTAGCTTTGGACTCAAAAGTTTTAACTGTTCCTGTGCAGTATCTTGACCCATATCGAAGAGTATGTCAGATTGAAGAGTATCATCCATTAAAATATATTCCTCATCCAGTTTCTCATCTGTTGTGTTAGAGAAGTCATTTTCTTCTTGCTCGATTTCTCGCACCATACTTTCTAAATCTAGCATTTCATTAGTAATATATTTAATTTTATTCAAATTTATGGATCTATTATTAACATTATAAATTTCTTCTACATCTTTAGATATAATATCATCTTCTTCATTTCTGTATGGATGGAACAACATCACTTGCTCTCTAAAATAATTATATGGGTCCTGTTCCCTACCATATCTTCTGAATGTGATAATTCTGGCTTTTGTCTGTTTTCTTATATAGCCTGACCTATCCAGAAGTTGTAAACACTCAGAAATTCGAGTGTTATCTTCGGTTTCAATAACTGGTTTGTTTAAATCTATTTCACGAATTTCTTGATCATCAAGAGAATTTACTGCAGAAACATATTTTTTGTCACATTTTGCTTTAGAGTATGTGTACATTGCAGCAAATTTCGCAAGACATAAGTGATTTAATTCATGCGGCCTTTGTGCATAATGGTCTAATATACATTTAACTCCGATATCTGTCGAATCATCCGATAATTTTTTCAAATCTTTTGGAGCTTTTATCATGAAAACACGAGAATCTGCGTGTGAGGTCGGAATGTAAATGGAATCGCGACTACATACAGACAATGGCAGCCTCAAAACACCGTATGCTGCTTCTTGTGCTGATATTTCTGTTCCATTTAGAAACACATTTGCAGATTTGCGGAGATTTGTTTTATTGTGGTATTCCCTCTTTTCATGTCTTCGGAAGCATCTTTTAGCAATTTTGACATTCCTCCATATGACTTGTTAATATAAGCAACACAATACTTGGCACATGCATACGGATCCAAAATATATTGAATGTCCATATTCGCGCGCCATGCTTCTATCATTTTGATATTGTACGCATTAATGAACATTGCATTTACATTTCGTTTAAGAAAAATGGTGGGTCTCTTTATGGATGATCTGATAGCAAGCACATATTCAGACTCAGACATGTTCAAATTCTGTAAAAATTCAGCAAAAGACATGTCACCAGTGTAATTTCTACCAAGATCTTTGCAATTCATGTATAATTTGATTTCTTTAAATATTTTTTTGCATTTTGTCAAAGTCTCTTTATCTGTATCTAGCGCCAATGGAAGGAAGATTTCAGTTGAATTCATGGGAGGATGGGGAATGCCGAATCTACATATTTTGGAACTACTTTTAGATTTTTTTAGACATGTTTTTGAATGGCGATGATTTTGAAAATTTACAAATGCATTCAAATGTTCATTATTCTCGTAAATTCTCTGGCATGTAATAAACTGATCAATAAATTGCATGCAATTTGACCAAGTTGAATTTTCTTCCAGATCAAATACAGGGGCATTTTTCTGCCAAACGAGCATATGAACATGAGGTGATCCTCTGTGTTGGAATTCAACTCGATAATAATAATCCAAAATAGTTTTATCTTCACTAATAGGACCGGAGTTGGATCTCAGTATCAAGCTGAGAAACATTCTAAATCGATAATCAAAATATTCTGCACAAGTAATAGGGTCATTACGGATAAGTTCTGCTATTGAATTAAAATCTAGGTTGCATGCATCTTCATGTGAAATAGTTTCCTGATGCAAATTCTTTGCCAAAATTACAATTAATTCAAGCCACTTTGTCTCTGCCGCAGAAAATGTCAAGAACAAAGATGGTATTCCAAGCTGTCTTATCATGGCGTTTAAATTTTTTTGCTTATCTTCCCAATAAGCTGGTGATGATCTTAAATTTTTTAGAACTTTATAGCCATCGTCGTGTTGAATAAGTCTATCAACGCTCTGTGCATCCTTCAAATCGGCCGCTGTAATATTAGTTCCATATTTATTTGTTTTTTTACGTAAGCAAATGTTAATTTCTGAAGCAATTCTCTTATTTTGTAATAATTTATATGCGTACAATATTTTGTTTGGCTTGCATGCTCTTCTGTCGTACCTTTTCGCTTCAGAATTAGCAATATCTGAATAATTGACATGGATAGAGTCTACAAATACCCTTGCGGTTCTACAGTAAATAGATGGAAAAGATAATTCTTCGACTTTTTCGTCGAGTAATAAAGACATTGGGGATCTACCCTCTCCAGGCGCAAACTTAATTGCCATATTATTATCTGTTTCTGTTATCAAAGTTTCCAATAAATCTGAGTTATGTAGCTCATCATCTTCAAAATCGGAATCATCAGAGTGCAAAAAGACTTGAACAGCATCATCCATTTCCTTTTCACTTACTTTTATTTGATTTGCAACCTGTTCTTCCAAAATGAAATCTATTGTTTCAGTTTCCAGTCTATTTGCCCATTCGTCGGAAAGTACCACACCTTCTTCTTTATACAAGTCTGTATTTGCCAAATATTTAGCGGCTGCGTAAACTTTTGCTGGACGAATTGTTTCGAACATATAAGGACGATTATATTTCATTCTTCTCATTAACATTAATTGGATAGTCGAAGTTTCGTTGAATTTTCTAGGTAGAACTGTGACTGTATCATTTAAGGTATTTAATATATTTATAACATTTCCATGAAGACCAATTTGTCGGTCAATACCAAGACGCAGAATTTGCATAAATGGCAGGCGCAATGCAACCAATCGTTCTTCTAAGGATGTCAGATCAGTCAATTCAGGTGGAATTGGCGGAAATTAAAATCCGTTTCCAAGCCATAATTTGGGAATTTTGTTCAATTTCATTTGATTCCAGCAGGTGTTACAGAAACAGTATGGAGGATTGGAATCCTTCAGAAAAAGAGATTTATTGACGATATCTTCTTTAATATTCGCATGTAAAGTATTTAAATAACGATACGATACAGATTGTCTGAACCATAATCTCCCACAACATGAACATATGTGAGTGGGACCTTCACTAATCATATTGTTAAATTCTTCCAATAAATTACTCCAGTTAGATCTTATACTTTGCTTAATATAGAGCTTTCTTTGACGATCTACTACACGTTCATTTTCGCGATATTCATCATTTTGTCTTAATTTTTGTACTCTGCTATGAGTTTTTTCATTTTCATTTTCGCGGTATTCATCATTTTGTCTTAATTTTTGTACTCTGCTATGAGTTTTTTCATTTTCTTTTTCGCGGTATTCATCATTTTGTCTTAAATTTTGTACTCTGCTATGATTTTTTTCATTTTCTTTTTCGCGATATTCATCATTTTGTCTTAAATTTTGTACTCTGCTATGATTTTTTTTCATTTTCTTTTTCGCGATATTCATCATTTTGTCTTAAATTTTGTACTCTGCTATGATTTTTTTCATTTCCTTTTTCGCGATATTCATCATTTTGCCTTAAATTTTGTACTCTGCTATGATTTTTTTCATTTTCTTTTTCGCGATATTCATCATTTTGCCTTAAATTTTGTACTCTGCTGTGAGTTTGTTCATTTTCTTTTTCGCGATATTCATCATGTTCCCTACGGCGTCTTTTAATTGCTTCAGCTTTTGCTCTCAGACTTTTAAATTTAGTTTTCGGCATTTCAGTTCTTCATAAAATCTAATTTTGGTGGCATAGGTAAATATTGAAAAGTTAATTAACTAGTTTGTGTTATTCAATACATTATAAACTTTATTTTTCATTTTGGTGGCATAGGTAAATATTGGAAAGTTAATTAACTAGTTTGTGTTATTCAATACATTATAAACTTTATTTTTCATTTTGGTGGCATAGGTAAATATTGAAAAGTTAATTAATTAGTTTGTGTTATTCAATACATTATAAACTTTATTTTTCATTTTGGTGGCATAGGTAAATATTGAAAAGTTAATTAACTAGTTTGTGTTATTCAATACATTATAAACTTTATTTTTCAGCTTGTAAACTTTAAAATCTATTTCGTATATAAACATACACGTAAACATGTTTGCACTAAACACATAACACTCTTAAGTGCACCAAGTATATAATTTATATTATATCAACGTCTGGATTTTAAGAGTAGTTTTCTATACACCTAGATTGTTCAGTGAAAGGATATGTTTAATAAATTAATCGATACATTTTACAGACATTTTTGAAATTTAAATAGAACATTGCAGCTTCTTCAATCAAAGTATATACAACATCACTACTTCATAACTTTCTTGAATAAAATAAACACTTGCAACATTATTTAGAATATATTTAAAATGTTCAAAATTATTTCCATGCACAATTTTAGTGCATTACTTAACTTGGCAATTCGCACTTCAGTTTATATTTTCAAAACAAAATGCATGTTCACCACAATAATAAAAAGTTTAAAAAAAGATTAAGTAGTACATGTATTTTTTCCGTATTGAAAATACTACAGAAATTTGCAGTGTTGTACTTACGGGAATTTGAAACTTGAAATAATAGCATGAAAAACAGTTAATTAAAAACAGTTTTACATATTTATAAATTCTCAAACGTCGAATGATCGAACGAATAATAAACGAAAACGATATTTATCTATTCTGAAATATCTGTTGCCACACATAAAAAAGTAACGTTATGACTGTCTTTTTTTTAAAAAAAAAAAGGTTTAATCGCAGACGAGTTTTAAAAAATTATTTTACTAATCACAACAATAAACACAAAATTTTCATAATTTGAAATTTATCAATTTAAAATACGGCAGACGACAACTAAGCAATAATCCAATCTTTATTCAGTAAATGCTTGGCATTTCAAGAAGTTCAAAACAATTTTTTTTATCGTAAAATTGAATATTCTATGCATTGTTTATGTCTATTATTCATAAAATAAAACTTACTCTTTTTGAGCAAAACAGTAAAAAATAAAAAACATAAAAAATCAGCGTTTTTTTTATAATAGAAACCAATATAGTTCAAATAAGAAAAAAAGGATACTGCTATTACACATTAATGTCGACATTAATGTCGAAATATCTCTTCATGATATAGGTATAGTTGTTATTTTTACGAAATTAATCATTGCATACATATCGTATGGCATTAAATTGGGTTTAATTACTAAAATAATGTGTGTGTAGGGAAGGGGGGGGGGCTATTCTAATAAACTTTACTTATCAAAGCTCTAACTTCACGGAATGATATAACTGTTTATTCTCAGTTTCGTGCGTGTGTCTGGGGGGGGTAACTTTTTATTCTATATTTCGTGTTTAGGGGGGGGTTAACTTTTTACTGTTGACTTACTCATCGGTATATTCGTAAAAAGTTTCAATAACTCCAACGACTAGTATATTGTGGCAAATCGAAAATCGTGGCAAAATTCTGAAGTAAATCGGATAATTCTGTATGAAAAACCGATTTATATAAATTAAGGTGGGATTAGCCCCCCGTTCCCCCCTATTTAATTAACCAGTCAATCCAGAAAACTAATCAGGGAAGCGTCTTAACCGAATGAACCTATAAACAAATTTTGAAGCAAATGGGATAATTCTGCATGAAAAACCCGTTTATATAAATTAAGGGGGGGGGGATTAGCCCCCCCCCCTGTTGCCCCCTTTATACTTAACCAATCAATCCCGAAAAATAATCAGGGAAGCGTCTTAACCCAATGAACCTATAAACAAATTTTGAAGCAAATGGGATAATTCTGCATGAAAAACCCATTTATATACATTAAGGGGGGATTAGCACCTCCGTTCCCCCCCTTTATACTTAACCAATCAATCCCGAAAACTAATCAGGGAAGCGCCTTAACACAGTGAACCTATAAACAAATTTTGAAGCAAATGGGATAATTCTGTATGAAAAACCCATTTATATACATTAAGGGGGCATTAGCCCCTTCGTCCCCCCCCCACTTTATACTTAACCAATCAATCCCGAAAACTAATCAGAGAAGCGCCTTAACACAGTGAACGTATAAACAAAATTTGAAGGAAAACGGAATAATTCTGCATGAAAAACCTATTTATATGCATTAAGGGGGGGGGGATTAGCCCCCCCCCCCGTTCCCACCCTTTATACTTAACCAATCAATCCCGAAAACTAATCAGGGAAGCGTCTTAACCCAATGAACCTATAAACAAATTCTGAAGCAAATGGGATAATTCTGCATGAAAAAGCCATTTATATAAATTAAGGGGGGGATTATCCCCCCGTTCCCCCCCTTTATACTTAACCAATGAATCCCGAAAAATAATCAGGGAAGCGTCTTAACCCAATGAACCAATAAACAAATTTGGAAGCAAATGGGATAATTCTGCATGAAAAACCCATTTATATGAATTAAGGGGGGGGGGTTACCCCCCACACGTTCCCACCCTTTATACTTAACCAATCAATCGCGAAAAATAATCAGGGAAGCGTCTTAACCCAATGAACCTATAAACAAATTTTGAAGCAAATGGGATAATTCTGCATGAAAAACACATTTATATAAATTAAGGGGAGATTATCCCCCGTTCCCCCCCTTTATACTTAACCAATCAATCCAAAAAAATAATCAGGGAAGCGTCTTAACCCAATAAACCTATAAACAAATTTTGAAGCAAATGGAATAATTCTGCATGAAAAACCCATTTATATAAATTAAGGGAGGGAATAGCCCCCCCGTTCCCCCCTTTTATACTTAACCAATCAATCCCGAAAAATAATCAGGGAAGCGTCTTAACCCAATGAACGTATAAACAAAATTTGAAGGAAAACGGAATAATTCTGCATGAAAAACCTATTTATATAAATTAAGGGGGGGGGGGGATTAGCGCCCCCCCAGTTCCCCCCTTATACTTAACCAATCAATCCCGAAAACTAATCAGGGGAGCGTCTTAACCCAATGAACCTATAAACAAATTTTGAAGCAAATGGGATAATTCTGCATGAAAAACCTATTTATATAAATTAAGGGGGGATTAGCCCCCCCCAGTTCCCCCCTTTATACTTAACCAATCAATCCCGAAAAATAATCATGGAAACGTCTTAACCCAATGAACCTATAAACAAATTTTGAAGCAAATGGGATAATTCTGAATGAAAAACCCATTTATATACATTAAGGGGGGATTAGCCCCTCCGTGCCCCCCCCCCCCCTTTATACTTAACCAATCAATCCCGAAAACTAATCCGGGAAGCGCCTTAATACAGTGAACCTATAAACAGAATTTGAAGGAAAACGGATATTTCTATGAAGAGTTATCGCGTTACGTACATACATACATACATACGTACGTACAGAACCGACGGGCACATAAGCTCTCAGGCTTTGATAGCCTGTGAGCTAATAAGAATGGAGATAATTAAAAAATTTTTACAACTTTTTACTTTCAACTTATAGGCTCATGTGATATCAATAATAATGAAAAAAATATAAATTCTGATTTATTAACTAATAGAGCTGGCTGAAATATATAATATTCATTTATATATGTATATGTAAATGTGTTGGATTTATTCCCTTCTTTCAATTTATCATATACTATATACAAAATAATTTGAAATAATAAGCAATATAATGACAAAAACTATTTATTTATTAGAAAAAACGTAAGGACACTCTATTACTCATCTATTTCTTCACTTTCGGATCTTGTAGTTGGCCAGGTCAGAATAATATCGTAAAAATTTTTGAATTCGTCAGGAATATATTGGATTATTTTTTGTATGTCGTTCATTTTTTTCTCATTTATGGGTATTTTAGTAACATATGCCGGAGTTTCTGGTATTTTCGGGTTTGTAGAAGGTTTTTGGAGCAAAAATGTAGCTTTAATTAAACCATCAATAAATTCGGAACATATCAAGTAACCTTTATGACTTGAACTATACTCAAAGCATCTATATTGCGAAATCTTGAATGTTGCTGCCTATTAGAAGAGTTGGCAGATTTTGTAGTGCAGGGCTACTTTCAATAAACAGCCAAACCGTGATTGACGCCAAAGCAACGATCTTAGCTTTCTATAAAAGTATATATATGTATACATATGTTTGTCGAAAGAATACTTAATTAAAAATATTTCTTACACTTATTTAACGTGTCTTCAATGAAAATATTTTGTTCCTTGCTTATTGCTATAAAAATCACACGTTTATCCATTACTAGCCAACGCAATTAAATTTTATTTCGAAAACACAGTACACGACATTATTCCAAACCCCAAATGATCGTTTGATCTTGAAAGATAGCAGTTGATATTGCCTATTTCTTGCTAGCCGCTATAATAGACCGGGAGGCGGCAGCACAGACAATTACCTCATCGAGTTCACGGCTGAAATTCCAGAATTAGTTAAAACTTGATTCGCATATTAAAACGCAATCGGTCTGCCAAGTCATATCTTGGTGGAAAACACCCGAAAACCCGATTTTAGCGGTTGGCTCGTAGGTTTACCATTGTGTGTTCCTGCTCCCATTCTTCTCTGTTTTCATACCTTTGGGTGCAGGAAAACACAATGGTAAACCTACGAGTCAGCCGTTAAAATCGGGTTTTAAGCTGTTTTCCAACAAGATACGACTTGGCAGACCGATTGCGTTTTAATATGCGAATCAAGTTTTAACTCATTCTGGAATTTCAGCCGTGAACTCGATGAGATGATTGTCTGTGTTGCCGCCTCCCGGTCTATAAGTTTACTTAGAAAATTAAGAGAAAATATTATATATTGTATTATTTAAAATTAAAAGTGGATATTAATAAACAATTATTATAATATTACTTAAAACTTAAGGGAGAATTTAAATAAACGTAAGGGTTGACAATTGATGCCACGGAGTTTCAATTTTGCTCTCTTAAAAAACCTTTTTTTTTCTCTCTCTGAGATCACAGTGTCATTTCTTTTATCTCAAATGCTTATACTGATTACGAAAGCCATTAAGACACATAATGTCTTAAAATTCAATACGATCGATACGCTAATCTACGGATAGAGATTTCCGCTAATCCTGCAATTTAGTTCCTTGAAGTATAAAGTAGTCAACAGCAGAAGAATTTATTCTAACCTAGCATTGATTCTAACGTAATGACGGGAATCAAGTGTAATTAGAAAACGTAATGTTTTAAAATACACTTGTCGTCAATAAATATAAATAAATATATTAGACCGGGAGGCGGCAGCACAGACAATCATCTCATCGAGTTCACGGCCGAAATTCCAGAATTAGTTAAAACTTGATTCGCATATTAAAACGCAATCGGTCTGCCAAGTCGTATCTTGTTGGAAAACAGCTTAAAACCCGATTTTAACGGCTGACTCGTAGGTTTACCATTGTGTTTTCCTGCACCCAAAGGTATGAAAACAGAGAAGAATGGGAGCAGGAACACACAATGGTAAACCTACGAGCCAACCGCTAAAATCGGGTTTTCGGGTGTTTTCCACCAAGATATGACTTGGCAGACCGATTGCGCTTTAATATGCGAATCAAGTTTTAACTAATTCTGGAATTTCAGCCGTGAACTCGATGAGGTGATCGTCTGTGTTGCCGCCTCCCGGTCTATAAGTTTATTTAGAAAATTAAGAGAAAATATTATATATTGTATTATTTAAAATTAAAAGCGGATATTAATAAACAATTATTATAATATTACTTAAAACTTAAGGGAGAATTTAAATAAACGTAAGGGTTGAAAATTGATGCCACGGAGTTTCAATTTTGCTCTTTTTTCGCTTCTCTGGCGATTTCCTAAATGTCTATACTTATATAAGAACTTGTCCTGATGACTCAGAATCAACGCCGAGCCTCAACAGTGGGACTATGGAATTTGGAAGACATTTTCCTTACACAATATAGACACCCACTAAGCAAGTATTTTGGAAAATTTACCCCTAAGGGAGTCAAATAGGGGGTCGAATTTTTTAGGTCATTTCGCCTTTTTGCCATATCTCAGAAGAAGTTTTAAGTAGAAGCAAGAAATTCATGATAACAAATCTACTAAAAAAATAGTTTAACACGTATTTCAGTGATATTAGAAATTAAACAACTAAGGGGGTTAAATGGGTGGTCGAAAGTTTTAGGTGATTAAGTCTTTTCGCCATATCTCAACAGCGGTTTTAGGTAAGGACGTGAAATCAGGTTACTCAATCTACTGAAAACATAGTTAAACACGTATTTCAGCGATTTTAGAAGTTGAACCACTAAGGGGATTAAATGGGGGGTTGAACGTTTTAGGTCATTTCGTCTTTTCGCCATATCTCTGCAGCAGTTTTCGGTAGAAGCGTGAAATTCAGGATAAAAGAACTACTAAAAAATAGTTATACAAATATGTCAGCGATTTTAGAAATTCAAACAATAAGGGTGTTTAATTTGGATGTCGAAACTTTTAAGTCATTTCAGCCTTTCGTCATAGTAGCAGTTTTAAGTAAAAGCGTGAAATTCAGGATAAAAAATTTACTAAAAAAATAATTAAACACGTATTTCAGCGATTTTAGAAATTCAGCCAATTAGGAGGTGTTAAACGGGTACCGAATGTTCTAAGTCACTTTGCAGTATCTCAGTAGAGGTTATAGGTAGGAGAGTAATATTAAGAATAACAAATGTACTAAAAATATTTAAATAGGTAGCCTAAATCGGCTATGAACTAGGGTGGTGCGAAAAAAGTGAAGTTGGTATTTCCGAGTCGCTATAGTGCGGAAAAGTGGCGATTGGTAAATACAAGAAAAAAAAATATTCAAATTGGACTTTATCTTCCGATCCCGCAAACAGCCAATACAAAAAATTTTAAATTTCCGATTTTCTCAGAATTAAAAAAAAAGTTTTATCACTATAGTGAAAAATATTTGCAGATTGTATTGTTTAATAATAATAATTTAAAAAATTGCTTTTAGAGAATATCTTCCGATCCCGCAAACCGCCTAAAAATTCAAAAAAATTGAGAATTTCCGATTTTTTCAGCATTTAAATTTTTTTTTTACGTATATACATTTTTTTATCGCTATAGTGAAAAATATTTGCAGATTGTGCTGATTAATAATAATAATAATAATAATAATAATAAATTGCTTTGAGAGATTACCTTCCAATCGCGCAAGCTCTATAAAAATCGGGAAATTTTCAATTTTGAGTGATTTTGATGAATTAAGAAAATAATCACATGAGGTCAGTTTGCGTTCTAATGTTAATAGTTGCATATAAATTGTACAGCTGTTTGCTTGTTTAGATATTTCATAATATTTAAACAACCCACAACTCATCACAGGGAGATTTGGTGGTAAAAATTAGTATCATGGACCTTGATTTCAGTGTGGCCCTGATGAATCCATCTCTAGATTGGAGCGCACCGCACATACCTTAAGCAATGCTTCCCTTACCAATTTGACGCACAGCTCGACAGCTTGCGTGTGGCAGGGAAATGTTTTAGCATCCCAATCTGGAATATCCCCTGATTAAACGAAGAAATGTATTTCTCCATTGCTTACTCTCCGTAAAAGAGTTGGAGATATAATTTTACTACACTCCAATCAATTAATTCTCTATAGTCTGTCGCACCGAAGTGTAAAGTAGGAGTGATAAAGTTTCTAATGCCTTTACCTTTTGAAACAGTCTACCTGGCTTTTAACACTCTTCTTAGCCCTAGCTCTGTATGTGTCTCCTCTTATCAAAGATCATTGCCATCAGCAGAGCCTGATTATCACAGGGGCACATGGGGCACGTGCCCCGGACCCCTATTTTCAGAGGTCCCCAAAATGAATTTTGTAAACTCTCTGAAAATACAAATTAATACATAATTACATTTATTAATACAAAATTCGATAGAAAAAATATTTTTTCCCGTCATGTAAACTAAACTATCTCATTATGCTTCACTAACTACAAAGAATTGTAATGTAAACTTCAAAATTCGGTATAGAACTGGTATTACATCAAACACATTTCATTCAATACCTTAGAATTAAAGATTTATTGACTCTAAATAGCACATAGTGCAGAAGATTTTACCTTCAGATAATTTTTTAATGCATTTTTATATGTGTCTACAATATATCCTTTTCATAAAGCTGTAATTTAAATTTTAAAATGCACGTACAGCTGTACGTGTTTATAATGCAGGAATTTTCCTCTGAAAGAAGGGCCCGACATGGTCTGTGCGCCCCGGTCCCCACAGAGAGATGATCAGGCCCTGGCCATCAGTAGGTTTTTCGGGAGGGCAAAGAACGAGTTTCGTTCAATTACAGGGAATACCACTTTCTTCAGGTCGTCAGGTAAGTATCGAGATGTTTCTATTGCTCTGTACAGATAAATAGGCCCATCTTTAATGTACTTACTGCATTTTATTTCAAACCAAACTGGCATGTAAGATTTTAAAATAAATGTCACTATGATTTTTAAGGCATATGATGGGATTTCTGCGTTCACGTAAAGTCGAAGAAATCTATTTGCACAAATGAGCCATCTGGCATGTGATTTTGGGCCGGGGGGTGGGGGGTCACGCTTTTATAAGTCATTTGGAAAGTTACCACTTATAATTGATTGATTTGCGTCAAAAATATATCTTTGGTCTTGCTCAATAGTTGCCTGCCCACGTTTTGAATTTCACAATCAATTAATTGAAAATTTATCACTGAGAGTTTTTCACAACCAATAAGATTCTGCCCATTTGGTCCCCTAAATGATCTTGGACCAGTTGTTTCACCAAACAAATGTTGAAAAAGTTTGCGGAAAGGTAATTCAACAAAATGGAATAAACAAACAATCCACTGAAGTGGTCGTCCGAGATGCACTTCAAGCAGTGTGATAGCAGCAACTTTCCATCCTGTATTGGTATTTGTACCACTACAGCACCACCAAATCTAAGTATTCTAGTGAAACCCCTGTTCAGTAATCAGCTCAATAGTATAAATTTACAATTAAATCTTAACATGAGACCACAAACTGACTTCAATTAATTATTTTCTTAATACATCAAAATCAATTAAAATTGAAATTTTCCCGATATTTATTGAGTTTGCGCGATCGGAAGATATTCTCTAAACGCAATTTATTATTATTATTATTATTAAACCGCATAATCTGCAAATATTTTTCACTATAGCGATAAAAAATGTATATACGTAAAATGTTTTTTAAAATGCTGAAAAAATCGCAAATTCTCAACTTTTTTGAATTTTTAGGCAGTTTGTGCGATCGGAAGATATTTTCTAAACGCAATTTTTAAAAATTATTATTATTAAACAATACAATGTGCAAATATTTTTCACTATAGTGATAAAAAATATATATGCGTAAAATGTTTTTTTAATTCTGAAAAAGTCGGAAATTTTCAATTTTTTGGAATTTTTAGGCGGTTTGCGAGATTGGAAGATAAAATTCGATTTGAATAACTTTTTTTTGTTTTTCTTGTATATACCAATCGCAACTTTTCCGCATTATAGCGACTTGGAAATACCAACTTCACTTTTTTCGCACCACCCTACTATGAACCCGATCATGGAAGATTAGAAGAATAAGACAAATAAAGAGAAATAAATGATAAGAGAAATAAAGATTTTTTTATTAGATATTTTGCGTGACATTTTTCCAAGGAAAAGTTTTTTTTATTTATTATTTTATAAATTGTTTTTGCGCTTTTTGTCTTCTAGTGATCGGATTTAAATTTTTATACAAAATAAAATACATTTCCCTCTCTGTTAAAAATACATTTTTTGGATTCAAAGATTTTCAATTTAAATACTAATCGCCATATTTATGTGCTCGGGTATGCACAAGACTGCGTTACAGTGATTGTCGTGTAATCAGTTTAGAGGTGTGCAACCTAAGGGCTCTGTTAAAATAATTTCATTTTATAGATTTATGCACACATAATAACTGAATCCATTTATAATGATCGATGTATTAACGATGCATGGCTGAGACACACACAGGTCCCCATTATTTTGACCACGACATTAACAATTTACGGGCATGAAACCACACTACCGTGTATCTTAGGCAATCTCATTTTTCTTTATTTTCTAAAAGCTCTCCCTTCTCTTTAGATAATCACGGGCAAGGCCAAGCAGTACTTTGACAGGGGGGGGGGGTCATGAAAAAAAAATATTTATGTCACGAAATCTTTATTTACGTGCTTTTTTGATATTCTTATTAGTTATTTTTATATAGTTTAAAATAAAGTATTTTATTTATATTGTTCTGTTTGCATGTAAAATGCACTTTTTGGGCCCCAAACAAAGGCAGAAGGTATCTGAGCCCCACTCGGAAGCGACTGGCTATTTAACGATATATGACTGAGAAGCACACAGGCCCCAGTTATTTTGATCACCGTATTAACAATTTATGGGAGTGAAATCACAGTGCTTTTAACGATGTAACGAGTGTATTTAACGATATAGGACTGAAAAGCACACAGGCCCCAGTTATTTTGATCACCGTATTAACAATTTATGGGAGTGAAATCACAGTGCTTTTAACGATGTAACGAATGTATTTAACGATATATGACTGAGAAGCACACAGGCCCCAGTTATTTTGATCACCGTATTAATAATTCATGGGAGTGAAATCACAGTGCTTATTTACAAAGATCGTCATGTATGTTATACTATCTCATTTTTGTATATTTTATCTAACAGCTCTCTCTATCCTCTGGGCAGTGCCGAGCGTGCCTTTGTCAGGGGGCTAATGCAAAAAACGAATTATTTATGTCGCGAAATTTTTATTTACATGTTGTATTGCTATACTTATTAGTTATTTTCGTATACTTTAAAATAAAGTAATTTATTTAAATTTTTCTGTTTGCATGTAAAATGCCCTTTCTGGTTCCCAAGCAAAGTCCGGGGTATACGCTGCAGAAGGCAACTTGGCCCCACACGTAAGTGACCGGCTAGAGGTGCGAAGACCGGCTAGTTAATAAATGTTGGTTTAAAAAAAATAGAAAAAAATTGTGGATAACCATTTTATTTTCAAAACTGAACTAAGCAAAATAACAATTACAGATAATTGATACATTAATTACATAAATTAAGCCTTTATTTTGACAAATCCTATACATACACACACACACACACACACACATATATATATATATATATATATATATATATATATATATATATATATATATATATATATATATATATATACTTCTATAGAAAGTAACAATCATTGCTTTGGCAATGACGGTTTTCACGGCTTGGCAGAGTATTGACAATAGCCAAACCACTACAAAAGCTGACAACTCTTCTATTAGGCTCTTTCTCTGCCAGATTTAAATCGGCGTCGGTCATTAATTTAGCAACGGAATTTCGGGCTGGCAAATTAATTATGGCTTATTTGATAGCCAATGTATAACATACTAAAATTTCAGCTTTGCTAAAATGACTTGAATTTGACACCTCATTTTACCTATAAATCAGGGTCTAGCAAGGTCTTAGCAAAGTTGAAACGGTCTGGCAATAATGGCTTACTATCACGAATAGTTAGCAGAAACAAGTGTTATAAACAAAATTCATGCTAAAATGACGTAATTTTGTCACCTGCATTGCCGCTACCCCCAAAGGTAGATGCAACGTCTCCCGCCAGCCAGACCGGCCACATGCGTATTACACAAGTGGGTAAGTGTGATCGAAGATCGCTCAAAGGGTTTCGTTTAATATACCTTTCAAAACACTTTATCCTTTCTTCAATAAATCCAAATAAATTTCATTTAGCAAGAAAAAAAAAAAAAAAAAAAAAAAAAAAAAAAAAAAAAAAAAAATCATGTTTTTTATAAAGTAAAAATTTACCGGTCTTTTTTTTTTTTTTTTTTCGTTTTTTTCGAATATCTAAACCATCCCGATAGTGGGCTGAGCCCGCTATTACATTCCTTCATAATAATATCTGTCATAATAATAATATCTTCATAATAATATCTGCGGACTAAATGCGATATTTAAAAAAATAAACATGTTGTACACTTTCAAAATGTTAAAATATGAGAATATTTCCATAATCGGATTTTTATCATGATTCAGTATGTTTCTCAAGCTCATATATTTATTATTATTTATTACTAATATTGATACTCGCTTTGTATTATTCTAAAACATTTGAAAAATTCGTTAAACTTCAAATATGACGTCAGATTTTCTTTTTAATTCTCTAATGACGTGATATTAATCTGATCTGTGTACATACACATACTCATACTCCTTGTATTATTGAGAAAGCTTTGAAATTTTCCGTTTTATTACCACTATGATGCAATAAATTTTATTTCATATTAATCTTTTTTTCAATTGGTGAAACATTTTATTTCATTTTCAATTTTCACGTGGAAATCATTCAATAGAAAATTAATTATATTAGAAAGAATTTCATTGTGGGTTTTTAATTTTTGGCAACTCTTATAACGAAAAATGTTTAAATTTAATAGGAAAAGTTGTTAGAATTTTGGCTTTTTATCTCTATTTATAAAAATTATACGATTTTTTCAAATTTTAATATTTTGAGCTTCATAGCTGGTAGCAAGTTATATAGTTTCTGAGAATGGCTCTGTGACGGACAGACAACGGAGCTGGAGTAATAGGGTTTTGTGAGATGAACGAAACCCTAATAAAAATGAGGAATATATAGAAACATGACCCTTGCTAAAATCACGTGTTTTCTAACGTTGCTAGCTCTTAGACTATCGGTCTGGAAATTCTTTTTTGCTTAAAAATTAAAATTCCTCGTTTGCTTAAAAAATACTTTGCTTACCAATAAAACTTTATACTGGGTGTCCCTAAAAGGAGCGATCATTTTTAAAATTAAATAATTTGTAAATTGTTAACGATAGAAATGCCCCGTTTGTTTGTTTGTTTAATATGTACGTTAAACTTGTGTACTTGATACAATTATCCGCGTATAAATCTGCGTCAAGATAATGACTAGATAGACACAAGGAAATAACAACACTGAAGAATTATAGCTGAGAACTCCACAACGAGTGTGCAATGGAGTTGCCGAGAGTCGAACCCGCCGCCCTGGCTCCTACGCTCTCAAGCGATTAGCGGAGTGGTATCTTAACCACTGGGCCACGGAAGGCCTGCCCCGTTTATTGCATCTGTATAAAAAAGCAATAAATGTTTAACCATACGATTTCAAATGTAGTTTAACATTTCACCAATAAGTGGCGCTGTAAGCTGAAAAAACTAAATGCCAATATTTTCGAATTATCCGCCATTTGTAGCAATAATCTTACGTAGTCTCATAACACCACTAGACGATCTTCAGGAATGCTTTATAGATATAAGGTTCCAATTCCCCTCAAACTTTCCGAGTTTTGTAGGTGAACTTGGTCTTTTAAGAGCCCCCACAGAAATAAAATTCTAAGAACTCAAATCCGACGAATAATGTCATTTAGTTTTTTCAGCTTACAGCGCCACCTATTAGCGAAATTTTAAATAAATTTCGAAATTTCTTCTTTTTTATTAACTATTTTCTTCTTTTTAACACTTTCCAACCTAGTTGAAAAGTGTTTATGACTTCGGTTTGTCTGGCCGTTTGGCCGTCTGTCCGTGCTCTAACTCCCGTAAATATGCTCGGATTGCCTTGCAATTTTTATATGTTATTATCGTTATCTACAGCATGTTCCCTGAAGTGTGTAGCACTTATAGTGTTTTTACAGGGGCACTCAAAAGAATTCCGTTACATTACGGTCTACAGGGGAAAATCATTTGCGGTTTAATTTAATGATGTTAAACAATTTCAAACACATTATAATTGATATATATCACGAAGGTGCATTACAAGAAGCTTAATATGGAATAGGGTGTGCATAGCACTTATAGTTACTTTACAGGGACAGTCAAAATAATTCCGTTACATTACGTCTATGGAGAAAAATCGTTTGCGGTTATATTAAATAAAGTTTCACTATTTTAAACGCATTGAAATTTATATATATATCACTAAGGTGGATTACAAGAGGCTTACTACAGAATATTGTGTGTATAGCAGTCATCGTCCATTTACAGGGACACACAAAAGAATTCTCTACTGTCTGTTAATTCTTGGAAGGGCGTATTAAGTTACTGAACGCGATTTTAAATTTAACTCACTTTTTGTCAATTACTTGGTGTGTATAAATTCTGTAGATCATATACAGGGCAGCATGAAAGTTCGCGAAACATTTCCGTTTATTGACAGAAAATCCAGAAGAAAAATTTTAAACTGTGCTACGCGTTTCCTAACTAAACTAAAATTTAGCATCCTATGTAGTATATATACAAATCTATAGATCTTATACAGGGCTGAATAAAAGTATTCGGCTATTTTTCCGACTATTGTATATGCTGGAAATGTATGTTGGAAATTCCAGAAATTACGTTTTTAAATATGTTATGCGTTTTTAAATTTGTTTACTTAGATGTTATCTTTCAGCGTATTAAACGGTAATGATTCGTAAAATTATTTTGAAAGCGTTGGAAAGTGTTACATAATCTATGCTTGACGCATGATTTTTCGTTCTTGTTTAAAATTATGAGCTGTACCGGTTGTTTAATGTATTTAAAAAGTCAAAACATGTATGCTAAAACTAGAAGTAGAATATGTTGACAAAGAATATAAGTCAGAGTCTTGACTATTTTATATTTAAAAAAAACTTACGATTGAAATTGTTTATTTGCCCCGTTGTTTTTTACTAATATCGAATATGTTCCTTTTAATGCAATTACGTATAAATAAAAAAATATATATCTTTAATTTTCCTATAAAATTTGATTTATCGTGCATGCAATGTTTCCCAATCAAACATTATTAAAAAGATAAACACTCCTCTGTCGTACAAGGTATACAAAAAGTTCAACCACTCAGATCTGTGTGTATTCGAAACTATTCATCAGAAAAATATGAAACTTGGAATGCGTCTTAATACAAGAATGAGAAAAAAATTTAGCAGAAAACAAAATTAATTTAAAAAATGGCCACCAGAGGGCGTTTCGAGATAAAATTTTGACTTGTTTGCAAATTGTAGCAACCACGTGATGTATCTACTCGCGCACACTGATAATGTTGTTGCAAAATGAAAAGGAACCACCAGATGGCGCTAAGCGCGTAGAACAATTTTGATTGACTGACTGTTGTTTACTTTTACGTTTGTACATAGCTGTTTTCGTGTATTCATTCTGTATCGTCATTAAGTGTGTCTATCGTCTTTTGAATAATGAATCTTCGTTAGTAAAAGATGTTTCTACTTTTAAAGAAGCTAATAGAACACGAACCAGATAATTAAATGAGACCAAACCTTTTATTTACTTTATTGTCTTGTATGAATTAAGAAAGTACGAATTCTGTTTTATGGTGTCGAAATTCCCAAGAGCTGAAATTTAGAAAATGGCACAACCTAGCGAATTAGATAAATCAAAAAGCATGCGTAAGTCTCTTAGAATATCTTTAACGAAGATTATTAACAAAATAAATGAATATTTGGCAGGAGACAAGATAGATAATGACGAAAATGAAGATCTTAAAATTCAATTAATCGAGAATGCAGAACAGGTTTACAAATTAGATTAAGAAATTCAGAAACTTGTAGACAACTTAGAGACACTCGAAAAAGATGTATCATGCAGTCAAGAATATCGCGAAAAAATTACTAAAACCAAAGCTAAAATCGATAGATATTTAAGGCGGAATATTCCTAACGAAAGTAAAATAAACTCTTCTATTCTATTGTCCACAGAACCTGATCAATTAAAGAATTATTCTCACGTAAGATTACCGAAACTTACAATAAAACCTTTCGATGTGAAATATGAAAATTGGCAGGAAATCTGGGGGCAATTTGAAGTAGCTATACATGAAAATGTAAAGTTAACTAATATAGAGAAGTTAAATTACTTAAAGAATTTCTTGACAGGAGCAGCTTTAAAATGTATTCAAGGTTTAGCTTTAACACAAAATAACTACGATGTCGCCATCGGATTGTTAAAAGAAAGATTCGGAAAAAATGAATTAATAATACGATCGCATGTAAACAAGCTTTTAAGCCTAAGTCCTGTAAAATTTGGAGCGAATTTAAGAGAGCTTAGACAATTGCATGATACCTGTATTATTCAAATCAGAAGTCTCGAAACAGCCGGGGTAGAATTAAATTATTATGGGGGAATCTTATTCGCTATTTCAGTCATATTAATTCCTGAAGAAATTTTTCTCGGATTTAATGGCTCTGCAACAGACGAAGATTCTTGGAACTGTTCCAAATTGTTAGAATTTCTAAAACATGAAATCGAAACGCGAGAAAAAACGTATATGTTTCAAAATGATGAAGAATTTGAAAAGAATAAAATTAAAGAATTGCCTTATCGAAAACATGAAACTCATAAAAATATACCCACAACAGCTGCATTAAACGCTCTTATCAAGAAAGACTGTTTATTTTGCGCAGGGGATCACGAAAATTTTAATTGTCCCTTAACCATTAATGGATGCAAATCGAGTCTTTTACGAAAATGTTATTGCTTTCTTTGCCTCCGAAGGTCACACGTATCGAAAAATTGCCGCGATAAAATGCGTTGCAAGATTTGTAGTCGAAGACATAATGTTTTAATTTGTGATGAAACTCAAATTTTAATCAAAATTTAGAAGAATCAGACATTTTGAAAAGGCTGTTCGATTTCGAAGGTTTGGGAGTATCGCGTAGTGACAATCTGAATTCCGAAAATGACGAAGATTTGAAAGAATTTGAAAATTCTACAAAACTAATCGACGGTCGCTACAAAGTTAAACTACCATGGAACGAACTTTCCGTGTCGCTACAGGATAACTATAGTAATGCTAACAAACGTTTGCGAACTCTTGTCAAAAGATTTAAGAAAAATGGAAATTTTCATAGCCAGTACAAAGACATTATTTCAAAGCATCTAATTCAAGGAATAGCTGAAAGGGTCAATGAAAATGAATGTGGTGATAATTCTCAGATCTATTACATGCCACGTCACGCAGTAATATGCGAACATGAAACAACGACGAAGATGAGAATAGTTTTCGATTCCTCCTCGAGTGAACACAAATTTCCGCCCCTAAATGACTGCTTGAGTCCAGATCCGAATTTAACGCCCGATGTTCTAATAATTCTTTTGCATTTCCGTCTGAATAAGGTTGCCATAACGGCAGATATAGAAGGTGCATTTTTGCAAATTGCCTTGGCGCCAGAAGAAAGAGACGCAGTTAGATTTCTATTTTTTATGAAACATTTAGACGCTGATCCCGAAGTTTTGGGGATGACGCGTGTAATTTTTGGAGCAAGATCGAACTCATTTTTACTGAACGTGACAATTAAACATCACATCAAGAAGTATAAGGATATTTATCCAACTGCCTTCAGTGTTTTGAACAGTAGATTGTATGTAGACGACCTTATACACAGTTTAGAAGACACAGATTTAGCGTACACCACCCACGAACAAATAAGGCTCATTTTTGTAGAAGCAGGCTTTAATATGAGAAAATGGAAAACAAATGTACACTCATTGCAAGATCGATTTAAGGAAGAAGTTAACGACGAATCCACGTTATGCAATGTCCTTGGCTATTGCTGGAATTCAGCAGATGATGTCTTAAGCGTTGATAGTGATAAAACTTTAAGGAATAGGGATATGACAGAATTAAAATTTACAAAGAGAAGCGTAATAAAAACTATTGGAAGAATCTACGATCCGTTGGATTTAATATCAGCATTTGCAGTTCGATGATAAAATACTACTGCAAGACATATGGAAGAAAAAACTTAATTGGGATGATGCTTTACCAACCGACTTAGTAAAAATATTTCAAGACTGGTGTGAAGAATTGTTTTATTTGAAACACATATCTGTACCAAGACATCTATTCTTAATGAAAGGAATGGAAGAACTTACGGACTGTCAATTTCACGTCTTCGTAGATGCCAGCAAACGAGCTTACGGAGCAGTTGTTTATGCACGTTTTTGCAACTCTGACGGAATTTTCCATTCGAATTTAGTCACTTCAAAGACTAGGGATATACCAGTTAAAGAAATAACTCTGCCGAGATTAGAGCTTCTTGCTGCACTTATAAGAGCCAGATTGTTTGATCATATTCGACTACATTTAAGTATACCGAAGGATACAAAGACTATATTTTGGTCAGATTCCACGATTGTTCTTCACTGTTTCAAGAATAATTTTCGAAAATTGAAGATGTTTGTCAAGAACAGAGTACATGAAATCAAGAAAATATCCGATCCTGGTTGTTGGAATCACTGTCTTCGGAATGATAACCCTGTTGATATTTTAACACGAGGTGAAAACTTAACCAGTCTAAAGGACCTGGAGCTTTGGTGGTTTGGGCCACCGTGGCTAAGGAAGTGCGAAAGTCAATGGCCACAATCCAACGTTCATACCGATCATGAAACCAACTTAGAAAATAGAGAATTTGAAGTGGTGGAATCCTCAGAGTAAGAGAAGTGATCCAGAGGCTTCGGAAGAACTTGAATTTGCCGAAGAATACTGGATTAAACTTACACAAATGGAGCATTTTCCTGAAGAATATTCAGCGCCTACGCAAGGAAAACCAGTACCAGCAAACTCGGTTATTCGACCGTTCAATCCAAATTTAAATGAAAGAAAAATAATCTTGATTGTTGGACGATTACAGCAAGCTAAAATCTCATACCACGAAGCTCATCCAGTTTTACTACCTAGTACATCTCATTTATCAAATCTTATCATCAAAGATTGTCATGAAAAAACAAGACATGGTGGTGCATCGGAAACTTTAACACAACTCAGAGAAAAAACTTGGATTTTGGAAGCAAGACAAAGAATCAAGAGTTTGATATTTAGATGCAATTTATGTGAAAAACTTCGTGTTAAACCTTCCTCCCAGATTCCTGCAACTCTGCCTGCCGACAGAATAAACGAAGCCTATCCATTCCAAATTACAGGCCTAGATTACTTATGTCCGTTATACATTAAAGATCACAATGAGACTAAGAAAACCTACATATTGCTCTTCACATATACCGTAACAAGCGCAGTACACCTAGAGTTAACTCCGGACTTGACCACAAAAACATTCATTCAAGCATTCCGAAAATTTGTAGGAGGACGAGGAATATGCAGAACTATCTACAGTGATAACGCGAAAACATTCCGTAAGGCAAAACGATAATTAAATTTAATATGAAATATTATGAAAAATGAAGAAGTGAAAAATTTGTTTAGTGGATTTTCCATCAAATGGAATTTCATAGTTGAAAGAGCAGCTTGGTGGGGAAGTTTCTGGGAGCGTCTTGTAAGATAAGTTAAAATGTCTATAAAAAGAATTCTTGGAAAAACTTCAGTTTCCTATTAAAAATTGGAAGTAATTGTGATTGAAGTAGAAGCTATTCTCAATTCAAGACCTCTCACGTATGTATTCAGTGATCTTCGTGATCCAGAACCCATCACACCTGGCCATTTATTAATTGCCAGGAGATTGCTAACTCTACCCCCAATCAAAGATAACAGTTTCCCAATCCAATGAATAACAAATAATAAAAATGAGAAAATATCAAGAAAATATTTTGACTCAAGTTTGGAAACGATGGAAATCGAATTATCTACTAGAATTAAAATCTGCTCACCAGCACCTACAGGTTGACCGACCAAGCGAACTTAAGGAAAACACCGTCGTTCTTATAAAGGAAAACACCCCATGCCTCATATGGAAAATGGGTGTTATAATCCAGACTCATCCTGGACGTGATGGTCGGACAAGAGCATGCACAGTGAGGTTGCCAAACGGAGCCATCATCATTAGACCTGTGCAGCTTCTTTGGTCCCTTGAACTTTCAACACTTTCGTCTGCAGACGAACTTCGCCCCGCGAAAGTTGTTGCAAAATGAAAAGGAACCACCAGATGGTGCTAAGCGCGTAGAACAATTTTGACTGACTGACTGTTGTTTACTTTTACGTTTGTACATAGCTGTTTTCTTGTATTCGTTCTGTATCTTCATTAAGTGAGTCTATCGTCTCTTGAATAAAGAATCTTCGTTAGTAAAAGTTGTTTCTACTTTTAAAGAAGCTAATAGAACACGAACCAGAAAATTAGGTGAGACCAAACCTTTTATTTACTTTATTGTCTTGTATGATTTAAGAAAGTACGAATTATGTTTTAAATGT
The DNA here is from genome assembly GCA_963931845.1 of Maratus michaelseni. NCBI lineage: Eukaryota > Metazoa > Arthropoda > Arachnida > Araneae > Salticidae > Maratus > Maratus michaelseni. The sequence continues at coordinate 179,764,063 of OZ007596.1, read as the reverse complement.
TAAATAAAAAGTTGCAATGAATCTCTTGTCAGCCTTATGTCTTTTCCGCGGAAAATGTCATGCAGTTTACAAAATCGTGCTTTACTGGTTAAACATTTTTTTAATCAAAATACTGATTCCGCACCAAAATCTTTTCAGATGTTTCGAGCTTTGAAAAACATTCGTACAGGTGGAATAAATGCAAACGGAACATTGTCAGAATTCAAAAACAGTGTGTTTCTCGTCACAGCCTCAACACTTCCAAGAATTTGCTTCGCGTTACTGTTGAAATTGCTATTTTACAATTTCAAACGGTATTTGACAATAATAGTCAACACTTTGAACAGTATTTGTCTTGATAAACAAATTCTATAAACCAATTCTATATTGATGAGATCAATAATACGCCCTCTGGTATACCGTATTTGTCTTGATAAACCATTTCTATATTGATAAAATCAATAATACGCCCAATGGTTGCTATTTAAAAAAAAAAAATGTCATTCGCATCCTTTTATTTAAATGCATTCCAAATTTCATACTTTTCTCATGAATAGTTTCGACTAGAGATAGCTCTGAGTAGGTGAACTTTAATTATATACACTCTGTATATATATATCTTTATTTTATACTAAAATTATGTAAAAATATTACTATGAAAATATATTGTAGTGAATTATTTTTGCAGTCTCGTAAATTTGTATAGCAATTTTTTTTCTTTTTACTCTATGAATGTTGCTTCTTGCTGCCCAGGTAGCACAAAGATATTGGCGAATATCAAAATGCAATATCGGTCAACGTTAAATGTCTCCGCCCCTCCTAAAACAATATTCAGGAATATCACTTTTTGATCTCTGGCAATGTTAGCCAATATTTTCCTACCTCTGTGAATATCGTTTTTTGACATTGAACAATATCATTTTCTGACATCAAGCAATATCATATACTAACATTGGGGGATATTTGTTTCTGATATTTATGAATATCATTTTCAGTTATTGGGTGATATCTTTTCATGACATTCCTGAATATAATTTTTCAATACTCTTAAACACTGTTGATACTAACAATACTGGATAATAACAATTACAATGCAGAGCTTTTTTTCTACATTATAACTTCATGGTTAATATTATGTAGTATTAGTTGGCATATTAAAGGCAATTGCAAAAACATTTATATTCAAGTTTACTTGTATAACTATATAATATGATATAGATACATTTTATACAGGGTGGGCCAAAAGTCCCGCATCATAGGAATTTTTGTTTTAATTTTTTTTGTTTATTTTTTATTTTTATTTTTTTAATTTGTAGGTGAAAATGTTGATTACTGAAGATCGTGTAGAGTTTCTTTGTGGCCTTAAATCAAAAGTTTACAATGAGACGATCAGGGATAAAAACTATCTGCGTGAACGAATTGCTACTGAGTGTCATGCTATAACTCCAATCTTAGTGGACAATATTCTGAGGAACACGAACGATCGCCTGCAGTTGTGTTTTGACAATGGAAGCAATCATATTGAGAACATATTGTAACAATATATGTTTTCCTATGATGCGGGACTTCTGTCCCAAACTGTAGTTATACAGATCATATTCAAAATATTAGAATAATTAAGAAAAAGTAATAAGAAAAAAATATTTTTTATTTATTTTTTTTATACTACGTAAATGCAATTAAATTTCTTATAAATTAAATCTGGGATAATTAGATAAGATTTTAACATTTACAAAATATAAAATACAGTACAATAAATTAGGTATACAACTTTCTGAAACACATCAAAATATTAGAATAAAATTTAGATTGATTCAAAATATTAGAATATTTTATTTTACGCAAAAATATTAGCTTATGAACATGAAGTAAATGGTAGTTAATATTTTGTAGCATCCCCTTTAGCTTTCATAACAGTGTACAATCGATCTTGCATACTATATACAAGGTGTTTACAAACATTTCTATCAATATTAGTCTAAGTAGAGTTTATACGTGCCACTAACTCAGTTTTACTTGCAGGAGGATTTTCTTGGAGTTTTTCTTTCATTTTACACCATAAGTTTTCGATGGGATTAAGGTCTGGTGAATTTGATGGCCAAGGAAGTACTTTAATGTTGCGTTGGTGGAACCAATTCTTAGTTGGCACCGAGGTATGCGGTGACGCTAAATCTTGTTGAAAGAGGAAATCATCTTCAAATAAATCTTCTGATGATGGAATCATGTAATATTCCAAAATGTCTTGATATATCTGAGAGTTAACCTTTTCGTAGACGATGCATAACTTTCCAAGCCCTTCTGCACTCATGCAACCCCAAACCATGACACTAGCAGCAAATTTTGCGGAACGTGTAAGGCATTCTTTATCAAATGCTTCTTGCTTCATTCTCCAAACTCGAATACCTTGATTACCATATGAAACACAAGACATACTTTCATCACTAAATAATATATTTTTCCAATCTTTTTCGATCCATAAACGTCTTGATTTACACCAATTCAATCTTATACGTTTTGTTTTGCAGTCATGAGATGTTTTGTTTTCAGTACACGAGATTCAAACTTAAATTTATGGAGATATCTTAATGTTGTCGATGTAGAAACTTCAACTCCTTCTTCTTTCCATTTTCGGTGCAAGAATCGCACACTTTTAAAACGGTTTTCCTTAACTATACGCTTCTGTTTCCTGTCATCTCTAGCAGATGTTTTTGGTTTTCGGCCACCATTTCGGCGATTATTTTGAAAATTTCCATTTTTTTTAATATTGTGTTAGCATTTTACTAACGCTTGATTGTGAAGAATGTAAATAATTCGCTATATAACATTGATTTTTACCGTGACGATACAAATCCGCCATTCGATTTTTAATAGATTCAGGAATATCACTCACACGACCCATTTTAAGACGAAGGACACTGATTTTGAATAAAATCGTCTGAATTTAATCAATGATGCCAGCAGTTATGAATTGGTGATAATTAAAGGAGAATTAATGTGAAATATTCTAATTATTTGAACCACTTGAATAAATATTCTAATAATTTGAATTTTCAAAAAAAAAATTTTTTTTAATTAATCTTTTCAAAAATTATATTATTTTAAGATAATAAATAAGTTTAATCAACAATAAGTTCTTAATAAATATATCATTTGCATATTTGCATTAAAATACATTAAATTACCAAACGATATTTTTAATTTGTAAAAAAAGTTATTATTCTAATATTTTGAATATGAGCTGTATATATAAATACTTTTGCAATTGCCTTTAGTACGGTAACACAACTTATATACAACATTACCATGCAGTTACAATTTAGTAAAATATATGTGCATTGTGATTGTTATTACCAGGTATTGTTAATATCGACTGTATAAAATGTGTATAGAGTATATATTTATATAATACTATAATCATTTAAACAGGTGGAAATAAAACTACCATTGTAAATATATTATTGATACAAGCCACCAATCTGATTTTAGGAATTTAATAAATGTATATTAAATTGGAGTTTTGCATTTTGTTAGTTTGCATTTATAATATTTACCATCGATATTATGTATATTTAATAAAATTATATGCTGTTTTGAAAATAATTGGTGACCTGGTATGGATATGTAAAAAAAAAGGTCACCAGTAAGAAGCATTTACCATCAAAATTTGATGATTTAAATTTTTTCCTTAGATATAATTTTTATACAGACCGGTGACATCAAGACTAATTTGAAAGTCAAAATCCTCAATTTTGAATTATCTTATTATTAAACAAATCTTTTATGGAACAACCTCCAAAATCCTCAATTTTGAATTATCTTATTATTAAACAAATCTTTTATGGAACAACCTCGAGAAAAAAAAACAGCCAAAAGAATATATTTTAGATACAAATTTATTATTTATAATTAAATAAATGCAAAAAAAATAAAAAATAAATAAAATACTACAATATATATAAACAATACAACATACCTGTCAACATACATTGTCACATTGTCAACATACCTGTGGACAATATAAGGTCCAAACTGTCTGCTAAATATGTCACTTAATGGCACAGTAATCTTAAAATCAAAAATGAGCTTTCACTTAATGCTCACACTCAATATTAAAGCATTGACTCGACGACGATTATGCAATGTTTTGTTCACGGCTGAAATTCTAGAATTAGTTAAAACTCGATTCGCATATTAAAACGCAATCGGTCTGCCAAGTCATATCTTGGTGGAAAACACGTGAAAAACCGATTTTAGCGGTTGCCTCGTAGGTTTACCATTGTGTTTTCCTGTGCCCAAAAGTATGATAACATGGAGAACTGAGTGCAGTAAAACACAATGGTAAACCTTTCGAGTTTTAACTAATTCTAGAATTTCAGCCGTGAACTCGATGAGATTATTGTTTGTGCTGCCGCCTCCCGGTCTATATGTATAAATCCATAATACACGACTCTACAACCAATCACGTGCCAGCCACTTTATCCACTGCTCTTTGCTGTTTTAGTCCTGCACCAGAGAGCTTGTATTCTGATGGTCCTGTTTAAAGGGAATTTTTAGCTGGATAATGTTACCGAGGAATAGGATGTTAAAAAACTCGCATACCCACTCAGCAACACTTTTACATTCCACATGTCTTAATCTTAACTTTTGTAACATCTCAGGAAAAATCTCAAGATTCTGGAAAGAAAAGATATTTTAAATACTTAAAGGTCAACAGAAATTTATCAACATATATATGAAATAAAAGACTAGCATTAGTTTTTAAAGCAGGAACGGATTATCCCAAGGGAAACAGGGCAACTGCCCAGGGCCTCCAAAGCTAAAAATTAGAGGCATTTTTCTTAAACTGACTATGAATGACAGTTAAAAACAGAGATTGTGATTTTTTTGTTTTTAGGTAGCTTTCAATACTAAAAAGTATAAAGCTACCTATTGCAGCCGTTCGGAGGAAAGCAGTTCCGGAAAATTTCGATATATTTTCACCGATCATGACCACCAGACCCCAAAACCACCCTCCGTTCAAATGTTGATTTATATATATAGATATATCCATATATATATATATATATATATATATATATATATATATCTGACCTATGTCATACGATAACGCTCGTATTTATAAATCGATTTTGATGAAACTAATTGTGTGTATTAAGGTCACCAATGTCTCGACCGAGTTCGTTGGCCAGCTTGGTCCGCCATTTTGATTCAAGATGGCGGCCATTTAAAAATTTAAAACTAAAATAAATATACAAAAAAATTAAAAATTCAAATTTATTTTTTAATTACGTGTTAGGCCTTGATACAAGGATTCCAGAGCATTTTTGGTTTACCTCTATCTTAAAAAATGGCTGAGATAGAGCAGTTTGAAATTCTAGGGTGGCTGACATTTTGAAACAAAACAGCACATTAACGTGATTACTCGCATATTATTTTCTTTCATTGTTGTAATAATTTTCCCAATCATACGCATAAAACTATATATTCATATCCGTTAGCGCCAAAATTGGCGACATTTGGCGAAATATCGCCAAATTTGGCGACCAAAATAAGTCTTCATAAATGAAGCCAATTTGGCTATTGCTCAATAATTTGGCGAATTTCTTATTCAAATTCAGTATTAACGAATCTTTTGTAAACGTTTCTTTGCATTTTAACTTGCTGTTTTCGTGTAACATTAGCTGAAATTTTAAAACGAAGATGTAGGAAAGCTACCTTTTCCTCCCGGTACAGGCCGGAAGGACTTTTTTAAATCTGTTTCGTTTTAAAAATTTAAAATATAATTTTAAAACTACACATTTTAAGGTAAAGTAACCTTCACTAAATCATTAAATTTAAAAATTAGAAAAGCTTATTTAATTTTATTTGAAATTAAAAAAATTATAAACTATAAACAGAATATCGTGCACTTGGATAATTTTAAATACTGTACTCATACAGAAATTATATAGGATATATACTAGTTCAAACAAATACAGCAATATAAACAGATTCAATTTGAAAATGTAAATTCTCACTTATTTTTGAAAACATGAAACAAATAAAGCAAATTCTCTTGTGTAATACGAGCACTCACTTATACAACTGTAATTTAACAAATTGAGCCTGTATTACACACACATAGAAATGCTCAAGATTATAAATACTTTTCAATCACATATTTATTTATTCAAAAGTTTTCCATATCCTTCCAGAAATTCTGCATGTTTTTGTATTTACAAAATATATTGACCTAAATTTGAAATACCTTTTTTTTAACGCTGATTTAAATCATTGGTTTTTGCACCAGGGTCTCATGTGTGGTTAATCAGGTCCTGCTTTAAAGCACGATTCATAAAGATCATGCATTTAATAATATAGTACAATTCATGTTTGTTATTCTATAAGCAATCTTATAAACAATTTTGTTACATTAAGTTTTAAACTAAAGTCAAAGTATTTATGTGATGCAAGTTAAAGTACTTATGTTATTTTAAATGAAATTAAAGTATAAAATAGCATAAATAGTCTACTCGTGCAACCAAATAATAAAAGCAAGACATTATTAACAAGAATTTAAAAATTCAGTTTATGATATTGCCCTGCAAAATATTTCTTACGGGAAAATATTAAAACTACGTAAAAACGTATAAACTGCATGATAAACAAATAAACAAGCATTGTATTAATAAATAAATAACATCTATTTTGAATGGAAAACACGTCAAACAACACTAACTTAACATGTGATTCAAAGAATAACAATTATATTTTAATCAAGAATAAATATTACAAACCTTTTACAAGACTCGTTCAGGTGTTTTAAAATTACTCAAGTAAGTTTTATGATAATAAACTTCGAAAAAAAAACAAAACATGAAAGTAATAAACAGAAGCAAACTCCAGTTTATTTTTATCCTACAAGGCTGTCTGTTCACTTCATTTCACATTTACAAACTTCGCCAGATATTGATGTCCTCAGATATCTGTAGATGTCCGACTTTAATTACGAATGTCGATAGATATCGCCGAATGTCGCATTTGTAATATCATTTTTACAACATTGGCCAATGTAAACCAAATATTAAAAATGTAGCATTGAAAAATCAAGTTTTTTAAAAAACTGGAAGCTTATTAATTTTCATTGTTTATAGTACTATTTCTGTATTATAATGTCATAAATAATTCAAAAAACTCTTTTGAATGTTTTTTTTAAAAACCTTTTTTAAGTTATGTCTGTGAATATCGGCAGATGTTGTAAAATTGACGTACGACATTCAGCGACATTTGAAATATTGGGCAATATTGTCGTGGATATTGACCAATATCTTTGTGCTTCCTGGATGGCTGGTTAAAACAATTCTTGGCTAGTAAAATATTATGAAATTTCCCCACTCCTGATCTAGTCTACATATATTTTAATAACCAAATTTTGACTAAAATCTACTTATGTATTTGATATTTATTGTCGTTTAGTAACCGTTTTGCATTACATAATTTTATATTAGTTTCAATGTAATTTCTATAGATTAATATTTTTATTTTACACTAGGGATTTGGCAAAAGGAAGAAGCCTCATCGAATCCAGAATTCGAAAAAATGTTAAACGAGTGACTCGCTGTGACGTATTAACACATGCTATTTTGTTAGAAAAAAACACTAACCCGGAAACATCTCCACCCTATGACGTAGTTGTTTCATGTTTGTGCTTGGAAGAATGTCCCGTTGATGTCAAAGGCTATAGAGACATAATGAAACGAATCAATGCCCTCATAAAACCTGGTGGTGGACTACTCATTGTTGGATTTTTCGGATGTAATCCATGGGAAACTGCAGGTTATAGATACCACCATATCAACATCGACGAAGTCGATTTACTAGACGCATTGAAAAACGCTGGTTTTAAAGACATTGAACTGAAAACAATGGATTTAGCTTATATAGAATATAAAAGCTTCACATGCTCGAAGCTGTTTTGTGTTGTTGCTAAAAAGTAGAATAATGTTAATCGATATTGTGCTTAAGGAGGTGTGCTAGCGTGCGTATTTTTAAAATAAGGACTCTTCAGCCATACGCATCCGGATTCTCGTACTTGGTGCGATTTCAGTAAGCCCCAAATTTTTCCGTTTACTACGCATTTTCAAATTACGCGGGCGACACGGCGTGCGTATAACGCATGTGCTCTCCTCTTTTCAGCTTTTTCTCTTCTATTTTTATTTCTTTCAAAATGCTACATCATGTATGCTTCATAAAGCATATTTTTTATGATAAATGAAATACTGTGTGTTATTAAAATAAGATTATGACAGTAACATGTTATGATATTGATTTGTATTAGTAAAATAAAATATTTGTTATAATTTGATAAAAAGAGCTTCTAAACATTTGATTAGCAAAATTAATTTCATAATTTTCATACCTAATTAACAAAATTAATTTATGAAAGTGTAATCTTCCTTAAATTATTTTTTTATGTAAATTGCATTATTTATTGTATTTTTATGATTATATATTTTATCCCATTAATGCCCAAGTTGCATTTTTTTTCAATAATATTTGGTATACCGTTGTCAAATGTCATAAGATCAACTGGAAAAATAGTAAAAAAAAATCCTATCTGAAAATTTTATGTTTCATTTGAAATTTTTAAAACGTCCCTAAAAAAGGACAATAGGCACCAGAGGCTACATTAATTTTTTGTAAACTGTTTTATTATTATTATTATTATTATTTATTTAAATACGTTTGAATAAATTTATAATACAAACATGTTAAATATTAAGCTAAAGAACAAAGACTTGGGATTAAAGTAATATTTTACTTTTTATTGTGGAATATGAAATGCTATAAAACATTTGTCATGTAGACCTCTATACACTTGCTGCATTTACGGTACACTTTTTGCCACATTGAGCGCATCGAACCTGAGTTGCATTTACAATAAGAGAATGCTTACATCCATCATGTTTCACAGAATCAGGAACGTGATTTTAATGTGTTTGGTCTCCCTAGAGGTGTCCACGAGGTATCCGAGATTTTTATCACCAGCATACTTTTGAAAAAATGCCAAAGTGATCTGTCTTTGGAACTGAAGAAAATTCAAAGGGTTTACATTTGATGATGGACAAAGACGATATAACAGCCATTAATTTTGCATATCAGCTTCCAAACTAAAATAAAAAGTGGTCACCACCACTTTTTGCTGCGAATACCGCAATCAAAATTGGCAATATTCTGGTCCATCCTATCAGTACCTCCCATGCACTAATTATACCTCTGAACTAGTTTCAGTTGATCAATTTCAATTGTTTTTTATCTCTGCTTCACCATCTTTTTGCTTTCACTAAAGGATAACGATGTACATTTCAGGCTATTGTCACAACGCTGTTGTCATTCCATTTAACTAAAATTCCTTTTTCTCCTTCTCATCATATTTATATTGAACGATTTAATATCTGTTAATGTTCATCCATCAGTACGGTTAGAACGAACTGTGGCAGTGATATTAAATCCTTTATGTGACAAATAGTCGATTAGTGCGGGAGAAATGAAAAAAAATTATTGCAATATAGCTCAATATACGAATGTTCAGGAAGTCTGAGATGAGATCCACAACAACTGAACCTGCCATACCAAAGTTTTCAATAATATATACGGTTATTGCTCCTTTACTGGTTGAAACTGTACCAAATAACATGGCGTAGTATTAAGGCACTATATTTTGTAACCAAAGTGAATCAGTTTGCCCCATATGAACTGTTTACAGCTGTGTCACCCATAATATGGCACCATACTTTCATCTACAGAAAGTTGTTGCTGTTGAGGTAGATAAAATAGGAATTTCTCATTTAACATACAAAAAATGGTCGTATTTTCGCGAATTTGTCCTTTTTGTTAAGCGCGGTATTGTCGGCCATAAGGAAGTACTGCAAAATCTTTTCAATTCTATTTCGACTCATGGCAGAACTTATTGCTTTCTGTTTACATCAATATCATTTGAACAATAAATACGCCTCTATGGTAAAACGACATAGCCACTCGTTAAAAGAATGGCAAAAACAAGCCGCATTTAATTTCTTGTAATAGAAAATGACGTGTCCCATTTTAAATTTACATATATGATAATATGATTAACAAACAAGTCTAATAATTCATTTGACATAAATTCTTCGAAGATGGAAATAGGACACCAATGAATATCTAACAATTGTGGTTTTGGTACACTCCATTTTAGATTGTTTTTTTTTCATTGGTAATACTGTATATAAACAATAAATAATTATAATCCTGTTCTGTCCTTATTCTTCCCTTGGTCATTTTCCTAAATTGACTTTTCTTACGTTTACAGGGTGGTGGATATTCTGAGTAATCATCATCTCTTGATGAGTAGAAGTCTCCAACATGCTCTACCGATTTATCAAATATTTTGAGTGTTACTGTAGCAGGAGCTGTTAATTGTTGACTTGATAATCTGTCGATTTCTACCGTATTCTCTGGTCCACTGTCTTCATCAGTAAGGTCATTCTCTTCGGAAGGTGGAAAAAAACAAATGGCAGCTTTTTTTAATTATTCATCATGATATAGCTGATGTAGTAATGCCACAGCTTCTTTGACATAAATTCTTCGAAGATGGAAATAGGACACCTATGAATATCTAACAATTGTGGTTTTGGTACACTCCATTTTAGATTGTTTTTTTTTCATTGGTAATACTGTATATAAACAATAAATAATTATAATCCTGTTCTGTCCTTATTCTTCCCTTGGTCATTTTCCTAAATTGACTTTTCTTACGTTTGCAGGGTGGTGGATATTCTGAATAATCATCATCTTTTGATTAGTAGAAGTCTCCAACATGCTCTACCGATTTATCAAATATTTTGAGTGTTACTGTAGCAGGAGCTGTTAATTGTTGACTTGATAATCTGTCGATTTCTACCGTATTCTCTGGTCCACTGTCCTCATCAGTAACGTGGAAGGTGGACAAACACAAATGGCAGCTTTTTTTAATTATTCATCATGATATAGCTGATGTAGTAATGCCACAGCTTCTTCTACTGACAAACTAAGAAATATGTAATTATTTTTCTTAAATATGGTAATCGACTTCGAATAATTATTAAAAATATAAAATTCTTATTCAAATAATTATTGTTGTAAATGACAGTGAATTTTTAGAAAAATGTGTTCCTATAAAGTATAAAATATCGTCTATAATAAAAACACTTTCAAGCCAATTTACGGATAACATTTTTTAATATATAAGATTTTATTATTTTCCACCACAATTTTTTCTAATTTTTGCATCAATTGATCAATTTTAAAGACAGATTGGAGTAGAAAATTCACTGAATCAGCTATGTTATTTTAAATTTAAAAACATTGACAGCGATACCACCACGAATACAAGATCATTTCGAAAAAAAAAACGTCCTAATATGTTTTCAAGTTATCCGTGAACATGAAACAGAAAATACAACGGGTATTGTATAATTTCTTTTTCTTGGAATCACTTAAAAATATATTGTTTTATAGTCTAAATTTAACTAACCTTAACTGTATCTTATTCAGATTTTTCAATATTTTTTATTAAAATATAAATATTTATTAGGATTTTAATATTAAGTGCAACAAAATAGATATCTGTACAATCAGTTAGAAATATTTCAACTATATAAACAAACATAACCACCCACAATAATTTTAATTTAGAAATAAACTTGATTAGGAAGTATATATTTTCATAATATTATGAACTACAATATTAATGTTTAAAATTTATCATTAAATTTAAATCAATATTATTAACAAAAATGCAATGTAATTATTATTTATAATTTTTAATACATCAACTTAGCGTTTGTGTGAAATTTTAATTGAGAACAAAAATGTCACCTATCCGTACCAAATGGTAAAATAACGTGCCCTCCAGTGCCTAGCGTGCCTTTTTAGGGACGTAATTAAAAAGGCAAAAAAAAAGACTATAAATTTTTTTAATTTTGTAAAATTCCAAAAATAAATATTCTTATAATTGTATTTACTGACATATTAGTTAATAACAAGTCATTTAATTGATAAATAACTAAACATGTTTACTCTTTTTTTCTTGACATTGCAAAATCACCGTTTTCTGCGACTATATTATAAACTAAATATCTGTTTAATGCTGCCATGTGCTGAATACAAAATAAATGAACACATAAAAATACTTTTTTACAAAATACATGCTGAAACAGTAAGTTCTGTGAGATTGGGATGAATTTTTATAATCGTCCCTCAAAAGGGACGCTAGGCACTAATGGGTTAATAGTGTACGGACAAAAGGGAAATATACATCATAAAATACGAGAATTAAATAATTATAGCACTCAAAATCATTATGCAAAATACTTATACTATTTCAATAGAAAATATATAAACATTCTAACCCTCTTTTATTTATTACAGAACTAGACGCCAAACCATATTTATTTTGCCTCTTTCAAAAAATAAGTACTTATATTTCTTGTTAAAATAATATATATCTACTTCATTTTATTTTTATAGTATTTTCCACATTGACTTTTACATCGTAAAATATGCTTTGTATTGTATTCTAAATTATAATTCTACATTAAATTACTCCACATAAATTACACGGAGAATTTATCATATTCGAACACAGATAATTTCGCACAATTCTTATTGTTCATTGGCTTCACTAACTTTTACGTGTTTCATAACATTGTATTGAAATGCAAATTTAAGTATTAAAAGATGTAGTAATATAAACTTTCTATCTGGTAATAGTTCATTTAATCGTATTTTAATAAGACATTTTATTTTAATAATAGAAATAAATCCTTAAGTGTTAATAATATCAAAATTTATTTTTATCAAATATATTCCACTTATCAATCAATAAATAAATAAATAAACTGAAATAAAAAAAGATCACATTGCTTTTCAACATGAACCATAAAATTAACTTTAACTTCTAGATCAAAAATCTCAAAAACCTCTCCTACAAAGAAGTTAAATTGTTCAGTTCTTTTCAACTTTTGTGTATTTAAATTAAATTAAAATAAAATAATTTCACTTAATTGGATACGATTCATTTTTTAACACAACTGCAGCCCAACCGTTAATTTGAATTTCAGCGATACATGCCGCTATATTATGCTACATGTTTGAAGCAGCATTTGATTGTATACTCTAGCAAATAACCAACTCATCTGTTAGCTAAGCATTACGAAAATAGTAACTCTTAATATGATAATGTTTGCATATATCGCAAATCATGAAAAATACTGGCATTTATATTTAAAGTCTTTGATTTTCCTCAAGAATTTTTACATACTTTGATTGTTACGACCAGACGTATGATATTTTGTGGAATAATATTTTTATTTTCTGATACTTCAAACTCTTAAACTGACTACATGTCATAACATCTTTCTTTTAAAATTCAAAGAATATCTATTCATCAGGAATATCAATTCCTTGAGCTACAGTTTGATCTGCAATTTGCTTAATGGCACTACCAATACAATTTAAACTACCTTGACCATCCCCAGCTGCAAAATAGTTCCAAGCTGCTGAATTTGATGCTGGGAAATACGTTACAATTTCTTTAATGAAATTCATTAAATTATTCCAATATTGGTTTGTTGGTGAATCACTTATGAAGAGAACATTTTAAATTTGAGATATAACATAACAAGAGTGTTAAAAATTGACTCTAAATGACCCCATATACTGCAGGGGTTGCGATGTAAGTTGCCTGAAATAGTGCAAAAGTCTTGTTCTACATAGTTGTCAATAGTTTTATGATAAATAATTCCTGTATGGAATGTGACTTGCTTTCGATAACAGCTAAAATGAAAAGATTGAGGTCTTCATTTAATTTACAAGAAAAATTTTAGGATAATCTCCGTGAGAAACAACTTAATGTTTGGAAACAGTATTTTTCAAATTTGTTAAACCTTCATATTGATGTCTAAAATTCCTTAATGTCTCAACAGTTTCGGAATAGATTCTGTGAAATCATTAATTAGTTTTCCAATGGTACTGCATTCCTTTTCTATGTCTGTTACTGGAATAACTTTTTCAACACCTTTAATTGAAGCAGATTTTTTCATCCTGCTATGTCGAATGTGGTAATTTTTGTAGTAAATTATTAGAAAATTAAATCTTTAAATTTGTCATTTCCATTGTCTGTTGGTCATTACCATGTTTTCAAAAAGACATGGTAATAACATTTTTAATGTTAAGTTCATTTTAGGCTTTAAGTTAGTCTTTAAAGTTATTTGTTTTTATTGTTATATTTTAATAATATGAAACATGGTGATGACACATAAAAACACATTGTTCCCACTTTTTGAATAAAAGTGTCAAAATGAAAAATACCTTCATATATATGGGCAAAATTCCATAATTTCTTTCACAAATGACGGTATTTTGAAAGCTACCGAACTAGTTAATTTAGATCAAATGTCGTGATGTTATTTTATACGCTGCTATACGTTGTTTTATGTGCCTATATTGCATTGCTCAAGTATCATCTTAATTGTCTGTATGTAATGAGATGTACTGAGTTGAACACCCTTAAGAATTTCTGAAAATGCGCCCCGTACTAAAATAAAGTTAATGGTTTTAGACAAAATAAATAACAGGTTACAGTAGAAAATCAAGCTGAAATGCTGCTCGAAAGAATGATAAACTGTTAACTAGACAAATATCTCATTGAAAAGAAATACAAACTTTATATTTATAAAACCCAAATTTTGAAGAATGCATGCGACCAGGAGCGTTTTTCACAACTTCTCTGCATTAGAAGTGAAATGTCCCTTTTACGCCCAATATGCATGCGGTTCATCAATTATTTATGGATATTGCCGTAGAGGAAAGTATAACAGAAAATTACATGTCAGATAATTTCAATGGAAATAATAATAATAATAATAATAATAATAGTAGTAGTAGTAATAAAACAGTTATTACAATTTGACAGTTTTCTATCACTTTCAGAGTTACCAAGAACTGTTACCGTTATTAAGCGTATGGTAACTGAATGGTAATTTCAGGCCACCACGTGCTTTACTTGTTCGCAATCGTCCTTAACGACGACCGAATCATAAGAATAGTATCATAATCTACATGAAATAATACATTTGAAAAGACAAGAAGTAATATGTGGACATAAAGGTTAACTTCTCATTTGCAACAGTAGTTGTGTAAAATCAACGCCCCCTAGATAAGAAAGCCGTGACACACGTCACGAAAACGTCATACCAAGAAGCAAAACAAAGAACAAAATTCGAACAACTTGCATGTTTTGATTTCATTTTCTCATAGAATTAATAATTATTGTTTACGACTAAGAGTTAATAATTCCACGAGCCATGCAAGTTGTTCGAATTTTTAGATTTGTTTTGCCTGCTTGGTATGACGATTTCGTAACGCGTGTCACGGCTTTCTTATCTAGGGGGCGTTGATAAAATACTTTTGAGGGGGAGGGGAGATTTCCTTAAGTAACTCGATATTACATAATTTTACACAAAAATTCAGAATTTTACAGAGTTGCAAATATCCCACCAAAGTAAAAAATTTTTCTTAATTTAATTGTACAACAGTTTGTTAATACATTCATATAAAAAAAATTAATGAAATACAAATATAACTATAATTTAATTGAATATTAACTAATTAAGAATATTTCCACGTCAAATTTGATGTACGTACATGTCTTGCGCAAAAAATTATAAACTACTGGGATATACCAACCCCAAAGCTTTCTTCTATCTCATATATGCTACTACTTCAGAATTCGTTATCAAACCGTCAGTAAAATCAATATATTTCGTCCTTTATTTGTACGTCAGCTTCTTGCGAGTCGTGTGCCGGCAGGTAAGGAAAGCCTTCCTATTCCTTTCTTTTAAGATTTTACCTAATTTTACAGAAAAACACGAAGCTAAAATGCGTGGAACTTGATTATAGAAGTTTCATTACCAGTTCTCGTCAATATTGAATTTGAATGAGATTATTACTAACTAAGTCAGCTATAGACCAGTTGGCTTCATCTATGGCAACCTATTTTTGACGCCAAACTTGGCAATATTTCGCGAAGTGTCGCCAAGCTTGGCTAGAATTTAACGATGGCGATCATAAATATATAGCGTTAAGCATATAAGAGTTGGAACGATGATTATAACAATGAAAGAAAATTTGGCGAAACCACGTTCACTAAAACTCATAAATTAAATCAATTTATGTAGGAATCCTGCTGTTTTGTTTCAAATGTCAGCCACCCTAAAATTTTTAACCACTATATCTTAGCTATTTTTTTAATGTAGAGGCAAAATAAATATTGCTCCGGAATCCTACCATCAAGGCCGAACATTTAATGAAAAAATCTTTTAGGATTCTTATTATTTTTTGTATATCTTTTTGCATTTGAAAAGTTTAAGTGGCTATCACAGCGCTCCCTTCCTTCGAAATATCTCCAAATTAAATTGGAAACTGCAGGCCATAGTAAAAAAACATATTCATAAAATTTTGTTCAATTCTATGCAAACTTGAAAGATTTTTCGATGATACAATAATGAAAATAGCACAAAAATCGCTATCTCAGCGTCCCCTTTAGGCAGAACATCCCCAAATTTCGGGAACACCTGATGGCAATAATCACAGACATGTAAATAAAATTTGGTTCAATTCTATTCATAACGTCATATAATTTTCGACGATACAATGAGAACAGACATACGGACAGACAGGCATTTTGTAAAAATATGCTTTTCGGAATCTCTGATACATAAAACGTCAAGAACGTCAAAAAGTTTTTATTACAATACAAGACTTCTATTATGGATAGAAGAACGTAAAAAACTATCACACATATTTGCTTAACATTATATATATAATTTATTAAGATGTAGCGCGTTAACTTCCACCTAAAAGTATACGTAATAATCAATTTTACAGTAGAATTTACTAATTTCTATTAATTATAACATTAAAAGCAGAAATTCTGAAAAAAAAACTCGATGAAATTTAAGATAAGAAATATATATATACATATATACCTGCCTAGATGTAGGTGTAAATTCATTATATATCTATATATATCTATATATATATATATATATATAACGTACACAAACATACAATATTTAAAGAGTGTCTGTCAATTAACTTTGAAAGTGAAATGAGCGCAATGGCAAAAAATCAAAGTTTGGAGAAAAATCACTTTAATGTTGTATAAATGGTCTTGCG
Source organism: Maratus michaelseni (assembly GCA_963931845.1). Classification (NCBI taxonomy): domain Eukaryota; kingdom Metazoa; phylum Arthropoda; class Arachnida; order Araneae; family Salticidae; genus Maratus; species Maratus michaelseni. The sequence goes on along the minus strand of OZ007596.1, from coordinate 179,746,849 downwards.
TTAGTTTGTCATAACTTTGATACTAATTCGAATATCGTCGAAGTTCAAAAACGTAAAATGCTATTGAAAATAAATATATAACCTTTTTTTTCCATTTTTAACACTTTCCAACCTAGTTGAAAAGTGTTTATGACTTCGCTTTGTTTGGCCATCTGGCCGTCTGGCCGTCTGCCGTCTGGCCGTGCTCCCGTAAATATGCTCGGATTGTCCTGCAATTTTTATATGTTATTGTCGTTATCTGTAGCATGTTCTCTATTTCAACTGAAGTGTGTAGTACTTATAGTTTTTTTACAGGGACACTCAAAAGAATTCCGTAACATTATGGTCTATGGGAGAAAATCTTTTGCGGTTTATTTTAATGATGTTACACAATTTCAAACACATTGTAATTGATATATATCACTAAGGTGCATTACAAGAAGCTTAATATGGAATAGGATGTGCATAGCACTTATAGTTACTTTACAGGGACAGTCAAAATAATTCCGTTACATTACGTCTATGGAGAAAAATCGTTTACTGTTTAATTAAATAATGTTTCACTATTTTAAACACGTTCAATTTTATATATATCACTAAGGTGCATTACAAGAGGCTTACTACAGAGTATTGTGTGTATAGCAGTCATCGTTCATTTACAGGGACACACAAAATAATTATCTACTGTCTGTTACCAATAATTCTTGGAAGTGCGTTGTAAGTTGCGGAACGCGATTATAAATTTAACTCACTTTTTGTTTATTACTTGGTGTGTATAAATTCTGTAGATCCTATAAAGGGCAGCACAAGGAATTTTAAACTGTGCTACGCGTTTCCTAACTAAACTGAAATTTAGCATCCTATGTAGTATATATACAAAACTATAGATCATATACAGGGCTGACTAAAAGTATTCGGATATTTTTCCGAATATTGTATATGTTGGAAATTCCAGAAATTACGTTTTTAAATGTTATGCGTTTTCCAAATTGTTTACTTAGATGTTATCTTTCAGCCTATTAAACGGTAATGATTTGTAAAATTATTTTGGAAGCGTTGGAAAGTGTTACATAATCTATGCTTGACGCATGATTTTTCGTTCTTGTTTTTAATGTTTCAAAGTGATCTCCTTTCTTCAAAAAAAAAAAATGTTGTGTGCCAGGAAAGTGTATCATTATTAAAATTGGAGGAAAATATGACCTATTAGTAAGCATTCGGCAATTTTGACAATAGTTATAGTGATATAAATTTTAAAACTCGAGTAGGTTTTTATGAGATATATTCGTATTTTCCTCAAAAATTTGTGTAACAAAAATTATCAATTATTTGTAATAACTTAAAATCTGTTGGTGCTTTTTTTTTTTTTTTTTAGAATTTAGCAGTCGTTATTTAAGTTATCAGCTAAATACGGGGTGATTTTTTTTAAAGTTTTGAAAGTGAAACCTTATAACAAAAGAACCACTGATCCAAATGACCTGAAATTTCGCCAGTATGCTCCCAAAGCAATGGGATTTTTTTAAAAAACTTAAAATCATACCGACAGAGGGCGCTGTATATGAAGTAAAGTCAGGAGACGAGCTTGCGCACGACACACGCAAGAGTGGCGGTAAAAACGTGAAGCAGGCACACCTCTTGTTCATTATTCTACGGATATTCTTGCAATGACTGTGCCATTGACACCGTGCGTCGTTAGTGAAACCGTATTATCAGAATAATGAGAGCGCAGCAACTGCTCTTAGGAGATTTAGGACACTTAAGATTTTAAGAAAAGGCCCATTGACGACAGAAGACCTACGGAAGATGGTTTCTCAAAGTACCGTCCATTTTTTCCCTCCCACTGACGATATTCTTTGTTTTTGTTAACTTACAGCGCCATCTGTCGGTGCGATTTTAAGTTTTTTTTTAACCACGCCTAAAAACCCATTGCTTTGGGAGCATACTGGTGAAATTTCAGGTCATTTGAATCAGTGGTTCTTTTGTTATAGGATTTTACATTCACAACTTAAAAAAAACACCCTGTATTTGAATGTGCAATTGCCTAGATTTTTTCATTAATATGATTTGTTTTTTCCTGAAAAATCAAAAATCAAAAAACAAAAAAACAAAAACAAAAACGTCCTCCGCAATGTTGAATACTTAATAACAATTGTTTCATTGAATGAATATTACTTTAGTGTTTCTTTGTTGATTTAAGAAACTAATTAGTGTATAAAGATTAAAAAATTTTATTATTTAAAATTCAACAAATTGAATTAAAAAATGTGTTTTTATTTTTTATCTAAACACTACAATATTTGGAAAATGAACTTATACTAGATAGATAAAGAAAGTTTTTGCTGTAACTAGTCTTGCCTTCTTTGATGGATTGGGCGATTAGAACCATACTGTGGACTAGAGTGATAAGAGAAAAACAGTAGTTCATATGGATTTTCTTCATAAAGTATGAAAAAAAAATCTAAAAATAAGAACGTTTAGAAATGTTGAAAATATGAGATTTCAAAAAATTATTGATGATTATTACTGCAAAATAACGGATGAAATTTCTTCAGCCGTAGCTAATCCGCTTGAGATAAAAAGTGAATTATAAAATTTATCCTAGATTTTCTATACATAAGAAAGATTATTTCTCAAATTTTTCGAAAAATATACTTTCTAAAATACATAAGGGATACAAAATAAAACGATTTATATTTAAAAGAACATAAAATTATGTTTTTAATATACATTAAATCATGTATTTTTTTGTAAAATTAATACAGTTTTTATATATTTATATATAAGAAATAATATACACTTAAAGAATTTCCGTAATCATGTGTTTCTTGACATTTAATTAAACGAAACCGTTTAAAGTAGGATAAATTTGTAAAATGATTTTTAAAAACGATGTTGGTTCATTCTATGGCAATCTCAAAACATATCTATTACAACCAAGAACTTTAACCCTTTAAGATTTAATACACATGATCGTGCAAGTTAGAAATTATTAAATTTTGTGACTTTCTGACAAGTCTTTTAGTCCTAAAGTTTTGTATTTTTTAAAAATAGAAAATATTAAACATTGAGGTTCATAAAGACTGGTTGAGGATATAAAAATTAATTTATTGAATGATAGGAAATATCTTTAAAAAGTATTTATTTCTTTAATAATTATATCTTAAAAGTAAATATCTTTAAAGTAATATCTTAAAAGTAAAATATCTTTAAAATGTATTTCTTTAAAATATATTTTTCACGCATCGAAAATTGTCCTTAGCGGTCATAAAGGTTTAACAAATAATATATATTTTTTAATAAATTATTTAAAAGTGGTGAAAAGTACCATTAGAAATGGGTTACTTTGTATCGCATACGAAACTTATTTTTTATAAAATAAATTAAATCCTTTACTAATGTACGCCCCTTTAAAATATATTATACTTCTATATGGCAAAATAAGAAATTGGTCGGAATAGCGATTTTTGGTACTAACGGTAGAAAATAATAAAGATTACTAAAAGTGCATTTTATTATATTAAAAATACAGAAATATCAACTAATAAAAAATAAATTTGTTGTTATTTTTTTAATAAAGAGAAGATTGTTTATTGAAATGAAATTGAATGAAAATGTCGGTGACTATGGGCCAGACATCTTTCCCGATCTAGTCCAGGCATTAGGGGATAAAAAAGAGAAAATAAAGGAAAGTTTTGGTGTAGTTTTGAATTTTGGGTCCCTTTATGTTTTTTGGGTCGCTGACCACGAATCCGAGGTTTTCCAACAATTTTTTTTTTCCGGGAAATACTTTTTTTTTTTTTTTTTTTTTTTTTTTTTTTACAAAAAACGGGTAAAAAAACGAACTTTTCTCCCTTTCTTCCAAATAACTCCAAAACTGTGCATTTTGCGTGAAAGTCGGCAATAGATGAATTAAAGAAAATAAAATTCATAAATTTTATGCATGAAAAGTTTTTTCTCTGATCAATGGTTTAGACGTGAGAGTGCCGCAAAAAAGGGTGTTAAAAACAAAAAACTGTAAAAAATGGGAATTACAGTAGTGTATGTCGATGTAACATGGAAACTAACCATTTTACGCAAACGGTAACCATTAACGATACTAAATATTATATGTTTGATTATATTTTATGCATTTGAGGTAGAGGAAAAGTGCGGATCCTGCGCCAGGGGAAGGTGGGAGCAGTGAAGCAGTTCCACATTCTCTCAAGAGTCGAGGGTACTCCTCCGCCGGAGTGCTCGTACTCTAAGAGGCGGTAAAATTGGGAGGTATAAAAGACAAAAAACTGTAAAAAGCGGAAATTACGACCTTGTATGTCGATGTAACATGAAAATTAGCCATTTTAAACAAACATTGACTATTAATGATACTAAAAACTATGTTATTGACTACATTTTACAATGAAATTGCCTGATAATAAATACGGAATCATTATTTAATTATAAATTATTATGTACATTAGTAACAAACATTAGTATATTTACATGAAGTCAAAAAGCAAAATTCTTATTTCCACAATATTTTATTTGAAGGTCCCTGTTGTTCATCGACATCTACAACATAGAAAATAGACGTATGGAATTAGTGGATTTTTTTTACTACCAATATTATAGAATATTATAGAATAAATGTTTTCTTAATGGTAAATATTTCATTCCTTGTGGCATGGATTGTTCCTCTTCCATTGGGTCCACGGATTCAATGGGTGGACAATCCATCTCCAGGTCGGTTTCAGGGTACAACTCGTTTTCCTCATCTTGATTTACCACTGAGATGTTGTTGCAGTTCCCTCCGCAGTTGAGACACATGTTGGAACATCAAAGACCTGCCTTCTTGCACCCACAATTTTGGTGGCAGTTCTTTTTGCACTTGCATGATACAAGCTTCAACAAAGCAAGGGGAACAGGGGGTAGTAAAGTAAATACAGGCTCAAGTTCAATATTTAATTTTTTTCAATCCCCAATCTTCCATCCGCACACCTGGTGATATACTCTTAAAGAGTGCTGTCGTGCTGCAGCTGCAGATGGTGGTAAAGCAGCAATATTGGAATTGTATTTAAATGCTGACTTCTCGCACTAAATATACCTTAGGTGGTTCAGTATGAAGTTATGGATATAATTAAACTAATGTTTTATAGGTTTGGGCCTATGGCCACAAACTAGGTCTTTCTCGAATTTGGAGATATTCTGCCAGGAGGGGCGCTGTAATAACAATTTTTGTGCAATTTTCATTACAGTGTCGTCGAAAAGTGTATAAAGTTCTGCATAGAATTGAACCAAAATCATGTGTATATTTCTTATTATTTCCTGCAGGTATCAATTGAATATGGCTATACCGACAAAAGGGGTGCTGTAATAGAATTTTTTTGAGAATTTCTCGTAGCTCTGTTGTAAATCGGTTGCTCGTGCAGCAAATGTAACTCGGTGCTTCGCAAGCAGCTAACGTACAACAGAATAAAGAAAAATATTGATTTTATTGGCGTTGTGATACCGAATTTTGAAGTATTAACATGTATGAGATAGAAAAATGTTTTGGGATTGGCACATCTAACTATCTTTCTGGTGAGTAGATAATTGTCTTTAATTGAATATTTCTTTTATTTATTTTCTGATTACAAGAAAACAAGTTTTGCATATGGGCAATCATTGTTTTAATTGGAAATACTCATCATTTTAACTTTCTTCTATCTATAATAGAAGAAAGTATTGTAATCGAAATTTCTTTCGACTTCCAGTTTTCGACTGATTTACACGTTTTCGGGGTCAGTGATGTGGAAAACTATGTTTATACAAAATGTATTTCTGTCCGTCTGTCCATCTGTCCGTATGTCTGTCTGTCTGTCCGTGTGTCCGTCTGCCCGTATCTTCATTTTATCATCGAAAAGTGTATGAAGTTATGCATATAATTGAACCAAATTTTTTTATAGGTTTGTGTCTAAGGCCAGCAGGTTCTGAATTGAATTTGGAATTTTGAATTTGGAAATATTCGGCTTGAAGGGGCGCTGAAATAGCGATTTTTGTGATATTTTCATTATTGTATCATCGAAAAGCGTAGGAAGTTATACATACAATTGAACCAAATTTCGTTTATATGTTTTTCTCAATGACCAGCTGGTCCTACTTGAATTTGGGGGTACTCCACCGGAAGTGGGCGCTGTAATAGCGATTTTTGTGCCATTTTCATTGTTCTACCATCGAAAAGTGTTTACAATTATGAATAGAACTGTACGAACTTCATTTATAGGTTTTTGGCTCTGACCAATAAGTTTTTCTGGAATTTCGCGATGTTCCGCTGGAAGGGGGCACTGTGAGAACTGTATTTTCATTATTGTACCGTTTCATTGTTGTAGCGTTTTCATTATTGTACTATTTTCATTATTGTCCCGTTGAAACCGTTATGCTTAAAGTTTAGCCAAATTTTTTTATGGTTTGTGACAATGGTCAGCATGTCCTTCTTGAATTTGGAGATTTTATCCATTTTTTGAAAGTCTGTTGTCAATCGGCTGCTCGTGAAGAGAATGTACCCGGCATTTCCCAAGCAGATGACGTACAACAGAACAACGAAAAATATTGATTTTTTTTGACGCTGTGATAGCGAGTTTTGAAGTATTAACTTGTATCAGGTAGAAGAAAATTTTGGGACTAGTTCCGACTAGTTTTATTGAAAGATTATTATTCGCTGTTATAAATATGTTCGATAGTCTGTCGCAAAATGTATTTTGAAAAATACACAAACTATGTAATTAAAATCTTACCCACATTTACGTTTTCTTATTTTCAATTTAATATTATTTTCCTTTTATAAATATGTCTTTCCATGCTTGTACAAATAACCCAGAAAACTTTTATAAGCGAAAGATCGTTTGCTAGTTATCTGTTATTGAACCTGAATGTTTTTCGCTTTGAAAAAATAATCTTTTTTCCTAGTAAAAGATATTTCAATAGCGAAAATTTAAATAATCGAAAATGGAACTATTAATAGTTCATGAGATTAAAAAGTCTAAAATAAGTAAACTTAAAACTTAAATTAATTTGTAACAAAAAAACTGTCAACTATTATTAAGTACTTAAATATACATACAAATATCTTTTTTTAGAATTACTTCCTGCAAGTATTCTTCCTTTTAGGTTTGTAATTTAATTTCTTTTTCGTATTACGTTATGAGTATTTTGTTTTAATAAATTTAAGCTTATGAATATTGTTACAAATTAATTTCGGATTTAAACTATACAGTTCTTATTTCGCATTCTTTTGGTAAGTTTTGTATTTAGTTTATAGAAAAATGTCAATTTTAGAAATGCTATTAATAAATTAAATACAAACAAAACATTCTGTTTATGTATGACATATTTTTTCTTTCTTGAACAATAAATTAAAATATGGGGGATTAATTTATGTTCTTACTATGCAATAATCAGTTTCAGTCGTGCTAGATGAACTGTAGAGGTTTATGTTATTCATATTTCTGCAAGTTATAACGGAAAAAATAATACGTATTTCTATGTAAAATTTAAAAAAAAAGAAAAAGAAAATAAATTTCTTTTATTTAATAAATTTTCGAAAATGATCCAATTAGAATCAATGGAAGATAAAATGAGATACAGATTTCTATAATCATATTATTAGACACAGATTATTATAATCATATCATTAGATACAGATTATTATAATCATATTATTAGATTTTGGTCATAAGTATTTTACCATTTCATTTCAAACTGAATCAGAAGACATATTGTTTAAAGGAAGTGGTTAATTACAAACCATTCACATTATGCTTTTAATTTTTACGTAGTTTATAAGATAGTAAACTTTACTATTTGTAGTTATGATCTGTTTGTCTCAATGTTGACAGTTTGGCCTTTTTATCAAATTTTGAAATTCCGAATACTTACCGAAAATTAAAAAAAAAAGAATGTCTACTTTATATAATCCCAAAATATTGACAATAAAGAAATTAGTAATTACTATTCTATGAATTCAAAATTTCTGAATTTTAAAAAGTCCAAAATGACAGTTCTGGTTTGTTTCTGCAGTAAAGAAAAGTATTGACAAGTTTTTTTTTTTTTTTTTTTTTTTTTTTTTTCAAAAGTGTTTGGTGAAAACACATCTTGAAATGTCATTTTATTTCTTTATTAATAAAATTCAGATGTAAGGTACCCAGGGAATGTTTGTTTGGAAAATCATCAATAAGAAATAGGGATCTTTATTTTCTGTTTGTACTTTTCATCATTAATTGAAAAGATTGCCTTTTGCGTATTCATCATCAGAACATCCACCATTAATTACTTACCCATCATACGTAGTATAGGGTAAGTCTTGTAATCGTTTTGAAAATCGAAAAAATTTTTTTGACGGATTTACATGTTTCAGACACTGGAGATTCCGAAAAACATATTTTTAGAAAAAAAAAATTTGCCGTCCGTCTGTGTGTCTCTGTGTCTGTAAACGCTCTATATTCCGAAAACATTGAGATAGAGACTTGCAATTTGGTATGTACTTAGTATGTAATAATGGGAAGAAGCCTATTTCATTTCAATAACCTCGATTAACCGGAACATTTTTTTCGGACTCTCGAAATATTCGTTCTGATGAAAGGTATATAAAAATTTCCGAAATTGTTTATTTTAAGGAGTAAATATAAAAGACAATAAAAAAACATAAATTTTGCATAAAGCATGAAGTCTATCGGATAATGAGTTGCCGAGAAATTTGTAATGCTATTTACCACACTCTTCGATTTTTCATGTCCCTGTATTTCATCCAAATTTCACTTTAAAGATATATTTTAATTGAAAATTTGACGCTTAATCAGATGCAATAAACTGCTAGTTAATAGGATTATTATTGTTGGAGTTATAAGGAAAAACCTCTTTCAAGCAATTCAGTAATCGGGCCTTTAATGTTTATGACGTCATCAAGCCGCGATTTTATTTGAATTGTAATGCATTTTATAAGTAGTTTACACATTTTTTTTTTAATATTTTACATTATGCATATCCATGATGGGTAAGTATTACGGTGGACCCCAACGACTAGTTTACTATTACTTTATAATTTTTTATTACTGTTAAAAACCCGATGGATTAATTTTTTTCAGTAAAAAAACACACATCTGGGTTACATTTATCATTCAAGAAAAATAATTTGATAAAACCGTTTCCTTTATTTAAAACAAGAAATTCTTTAAACTTAATAAGAAATAAAAATCATGCGTCAAGCATAGATTATGTAACACTTTCCAACGCTTTCAAAATAATTTTATAAATCATACCGTTTAATAAACTGAAAGATAACATCTAAGTAAAGAATTTGGAAAACGCATAACATATTTAAAAACAGAATTTCAGGAATTTCCAACATATACAATATTCGGAAAAATATCCGAATACTTTTATTCAGCCCTGTATATGATCTATAGATTTGTATATATACTACATAGGATGCTAAATTTGCTAAAATTTGGCACGCGATGATCGATAAATGGAAAACCAATAAAAATAAAAAATAAAAATAATTTTTTCACGTTTCCCAGTTTTGACCAAATTAAGCACCTACAAACTTTTGACATGCGATCTCGTGGTAGATGTTTTACTATTTTCAAATATGCGAGAATTTTGTATTTATTATTAAGATCTGAAGATGTCACCGATAGTTTTGCATGAAACATATGTTATCTACATTAAAGAAAAAGGTATTTTAAATATTCTGTGTTATGTTTTTTTATCACTTTAAGCATTATTAGACATTAATTTAATGCTAAATTTTAGTTCAGTTTAGAAACGCGTAGCACAGTTTAAAATTCTCCTTCTGGAGTTTTTGTCAATAAACGGAAACTTGTTCGCGAACTTTTGTGTTTCCCTGTATAGGATCTACTGAATTTATACACACTACGTAATAAACAAAAAGTGAGTTAAATTTAAAATCGCGTTCAGTAACTTAAAACGCACTTGCAGGAATTATTGTTAACAGACAGTAGAGAATTCTTTTAAGTGTCCCTGTAAATGAACGATGACTGCTATACACACAATATTCTGTAGTAAGCCTCTTGTACTGCACCTTAGTGATATATATAAATTTCAATGCGTTTAAACTAGTGAAACATTATTTAAATAAACCGCAGACGATTTTTCTCCATAGACGTAATGTAACGGAATTCTTTTCACTGTCCCTGTATTGTAACTATAAGTGCTATGCACACCCTATTCCATATTAAGCTTCTTGTAATGCACCTTAGTGATATATATCAATTACGATGTGTTTCAAATTGTGTAACATCATTAAAATAAATCTCAAATAATTTTTTCTGTTACGTTTCCTGTATTCAACGGAAGTACTACACACTTCCGTTGAAATAGGGAACATGGCATAGATAACCACAATAACATATACAAATTTCTAGGCAATCCGAACATATTTACGTGAGTTAGAGCACGGCCAGACGGCCAGACAAACCGAAGTCATAAGCACTTTTCAACTAGGTTGGAAAGTGTTAAAAATAGTAATATCAGAAGTTTTCGATCTAAAGAAAAAAAAAATTCCATCCTAAACAACAAGTGGGTTTTTAGGAAATTAAGTAAATAACTAGTAATGTTTTTGACTCTACGGGTAGAAAATTTATATATTCTTAAAATTTTACAATTATGAAAGTTAAGTAAAAATGACATAATTACAGTTTAATGGTGTACCTTTTTTTCCCCAATCAGACATTTTGCTCTTTTTTGAAATAACTTTTCAATATTTCAATTCTTATCTGAAATACTGATGATATTACTGAAGGACTTATCATTTAATTGGTTTATAAAAGTAATATAGCGCATCAATATTTATTCCTCGTGGGGCTTTTCCATGAATTCATCATTCTTAGTTACACCACCTATATATGTCATAAATCATAGTAACGTTAACATTGTTACTAAGATCACGCATTTTACATTGTAAAAAAAGACAGTTGTTTCTTAATCTATGAAAATATAACATAACTAAGTAAAAAATACACAATAATCTCTCCCAAGTTATCCACGGCTCCAGAAGTAGTTCTTTATCCTTAGAAATCTCAGAAACCCATATATTTTGAAGATTTAATGAATCAATTATTAAAACAAAGTTACTTTTGCTGCCACTGATTTTCGGAAACGTTTTCGAGTAGTTTTTAGAGTGTATTAATCAATTTCAGCAAACCCGAATACTGCTTTTTCTGATGCTATCAATTCGGAAGTAAATATTTTCATGTTCATCAAGTTTGTTTTAAAGAAATACCGCATAAATTAAGAATATTGACATTAACATTAAAATTTATGTTTTTTTAATATACCTGAAGGTATAAATTCAATTACGCAGAAAAATCCTTATTAATATACTATAAAAATTACTCGGCCACGTTCCCGAAAATATGTGGTGGCCAAATTATAAACATTGTTTTCATTCTTTAAATCTCGAATATATATTGGTTTCTGAGATTTCTAATGATAAAGAAGCGGGTCATTTTGGAGTCATGGGTAAGTGGAAGTGATTATATGTCAGTGATTATATTATATTTCCGTAGATAAAAAAAATATTTGCCTTTTTTTGACAGTGTATGATATCATATATTCTAATACGAGCAAATCTTGTGTGTGGTTATATATATATATATATATGCAAATTTTATCTTAAAAACGGCTCTAACAATTTTGACGAAATTTTGTAACCTACCGTTTTGGGGCAGCAGAAAACCATTGGGATAGGTCACATGTTCGAGAAAATTTCATTAGTGGGTCATTTTCAGTCATTTTGGTTCATATTCTAGCTAATTGTATCTGAAAAACGGTTCAAACGATTTTGACGAAATTTTATATCCGACCATTTTCGGGCACGAGAAGACTATTAGGCTGGATCACATGTTCGAGAACTTTCGATTAGTGGGTCACTTTTGGGTCAATGCGGGTCAAATTAATTTTATCTAAAAAACGGCTCTAACGATTTTGATTAAATTTTGTGTCCTACGAGTTTCGAGCACGATAAAATCATTGGGCTAGGTCACATGTCCGAAAAAATTCGATTAGTGGGTCATTTCTGGGTCATTGTGGGTCAAGATCTAAAAAGCGGCTCAATTTACACTAAATTTTACATCCAATAGTTTTCGGGCCCGAGAAGACTGTTGGGCTATGTCACATGTTCGAGAAAATTCAATTAGTGGGTCATTTTGGTTCATGGTCTAGCTAATTGTATCTAAAAAACGGTTCAAACGATTTTGACGAAATTTTGTATCCGACCATTTTCGGACACGAGAAGACTATTGGGCGGGGTCACATGTTCGTGAACTTTCGATTAGTGGGTCATTTTTGGGTCAACGCGGGTCAAATTAATTTTATCTAAAAAACGGCTCTAACGATTTTGATTAAATTTTGTGTCCTACGAGTTTAAAGCACGATAAAATCATTGGGCTAGGTCACATGTCCGAGAAAATTCGATTAGTTCGTCATTTCTGGGTCATTGTGGGTCAAGATCTAAAAAGCAGCTCAATTTGCACTAAATTTTGCATCCAATGGTTTTCGGGTCCGAGAAGACTGTTGGGCTAGGTCACATGTTCGAGAAAATTCAATTTTTGTGTAATTTTGGTCATGGGTCATTATGAGTCAAGCTATTTTATTTTTTCTTAAAAACGGTTCAGATGATTTGAAATAAATTTTGCACCCTACAGGTTTAGGGAACAATAAGACTATTAGACTAGGTCACATGTTCGAGAAAATTCGATTAGTGGGTCATTTTGGTCATGGGTCATTATGGGTCAAGCTATTTTATCTTAAAAACGGCTCAGACTATTTACACAAAATTTTGCATCCTATGGTTTTCGGGCACGAGAAGACTGTTGGGCTAAGTCACATGTTCGAGAAAATTCAATTAGTGGGTCATTTTGGTCATGGGTCATGATATTTGAACTCAAATTTAATTTTGACTGAGCATATCTCGGTCTTCCCTGCTCGTATGAAATAATCACATATAATTTGAAATTGTCTTTTTTTTTTTAAATTTAAAATTACCAATTGCACATTTTATGAAGTTATCTTCCGCATTTCATCCAGTTGCCGAAATTTGTGAATTTCGTGACCAATTCACGAAAAAGGTTGTTTTTTCATGTTTTTTGTGAGTTACTGGCCAAATTTGTGACGTTTTATTTTCGCAACTGGTAGATACCATGTGCAGGAAAATATTTCAATGGGATTACATTTGAGTGGGATTTTTAGAAACTGTGCGATCCGGTGCTCTATTGTGAATACTGAATAGTTATTGTTTCAGAACATTTAGATACATTATGTGAAAAGATCATGCAAAGATTGCTTTCTTAGTGGTTAAATTATGACTTCATTCTAGTTGATCTAAATTTTAAATTATGTGGGATAAAATTATATTTATTTTTTGCACATGCAATTTCAGTCCGACTAGTACATGCATACAATTATGATAAAGGTAAGAAGAAACAAATAAAATAAAATAACTATAATTTAAAATTAAAATTTTAATTTGACTTCTTAATAATTGAGTTAAATTTAAATTAATTATTATGAAGGACAAGTGAAACTGGTTTTTAACATGGTGGGTGAACTTAATGACACAAAGATATATATTTTTCAAATAATGTAACAAATTGCGAAGAGGTCATTCTTTTTTGTACAGTTTTTGTTTTACATGCTAACTTGTTTTAAATTGATAACTGTACTTTTGGTTGCAATTTTGGCAACTCCTCCAATTAAATATTAAATCCAAACTATTCCTAAATTAAAACTAAATGAAAACTCCAAATCCAAACTATTTTGGATGCAATATAACTTTCCAAGAAGTAACGTAAAATACAAAGTATTCCTGTTAAGAATTTTTTTTTATGTAAAAGAAAGTTTAATCGAACAACTTTCCATCAGAAATTTAGCGTATGAGTCGAATTGTAACAAAGTAAATAAAAAAAAAATTAAATTTACGCATAATTTTAAAACTTCGATTAATTTTTTCCCCATAAATATTCAAATAAACTTATTCAACTAACTAAATCAAACTAAATCAACAAACACTTTTAGAGGAAAATGAAACCTCAAAAAATCCTTAAATGATTAAAACAAAAATGTGAACGACAAATCCAAAAGTAGTTGAAGCTGAATAAAAAAAAAACTATTTTAAATCAGAAAGCACAAAACATTATATGTAAAAATAGTTTAAAAGAAAATTCCTACAGAAAATGGAAATTAAATCCCACTTTCTGGAAATAGAAAGCTTTATTTTACATCTTCTGTTCGTAGATTACTTCGCTTAATCCCCATTTCTCTTGATTTTTATCCCTAGAGATGACAGACGAGTATTTTCTAAGAAAAGAATCGAATTGCAGTTATATACAATAAGGTTACAGTTTATACTTACATACATAAACAATTAATTAAACGTTTTTTGCTTAATTTTTTCAGTTCTTTAAAAAAGGAATAATTCCCACTGAAATAATTTGCCGATCTGGATAGTAAAACGACACTGCCGACTGTTTGCCGAACGGTATGTGTTTGCTGCGTTGTCGTTTGCAATATTAACCATTGACTTTTTGACATTAATGCAACTGTTCATATTACACAATCCCCATTTGGTTCCATCAGAAACAAAATCTGTAGGGAATGTCCTGCGTCAGTACTGGGATATATGGTTCACCTAGATGAACCCATGCCAACAGTTGATTGGGGTCGTCATAATGGATCCTTTATACCTCTTTTACATGAATTCGCTAAATAAAGGATTTTTTCATTTCCATTGAAACAGAAATTCACGTATGATGTTTTGATGTTCCACGACGTTTCACATTCACATGAGACCCAATTTCCTCGCTATCGAATTATGTCTGCATTTAGATGTTGTGAAGTGCATGGTAGGATTATAAACAAACATTTTGGAGCCTTTTAACACTTTTCAACATAGTTGGAAAGTGTTTACGGAATTCGGTTTTTCTGTCTGTCCGCCATCAGTCTATCTGGCGTCTGTCTGTCCGTGCTCTATCTTGCACAAATATACTGGTATTTCCATGCAATTGATATAGGTTAATGAGGTTTACTGTGGCATGTCCGGTATCGAAAACTAAGTACGTTCCGTTTATAGTTCATTTAAAGTAACACGCAAACGAATTTTGATACATTACGGCCTACTTCGGAAAATCGTTAATAGTGTATTTAATGATGTTACACTATTTCAAACATATGAAAATTTATATATATCACAGAGCTGCAGATCATGAGGTTTGCTATAGAATACGGTATGCAAAGCATTCATCGTTCATTTTCATAGACGCACAAAAAATTCGCTTACACTACTGTCAAAGAACAATAATTGCTAGAAGCGCATTTTAAGTTGTGTCACACGTTTTTTAAATTCGACAAAACTTTTGCCTATTACTTGATGTGTATGAATTTTATAGATGATATACAGGGCAGCACAAAAGGTCTGGAGTACATTTCCGTTTGATGACGGTAATTGCTGAATAAGGAATTTACAAATGTGCTATGCGTTTCCTATCGGAACTAAATTTTAGCATACGATGTAGTATATATACATATCTATAGATCATATACAGGTCTGCACAAAAGAATTTTGATATTTTTCCGACTATTGATGGTAATTCTTGAAATTGGTTTTTCAAAGGTGTTATGCGTTTTCCAAATTGCTTACTGAGACATCTGCTGGGCGGGCCTAGTTGAGCTTAGGCCGAAAGGTACGCCACCCCGCCCGGATTAACCTTAACCTTGCTTACTTAGACTGGGAGGGGCTAGTTGAGCTTAAGCCAAAAGGTAGCCCCCCCCCTACCGGTTTGACCTTGACCTTGCTTACTTAGACATCATCTTTCACCTTATTAAACGGTGATGTTTTGTTAAAGTATTATGGAAGTGTTGGAAACTGTTGCATAATCTTTACTTGATGCATAATATTTTGTTCTTGTTATTGCACTGAAAAAATGAAATACTCAAAAAGGAGTAAGTCCATGTACTCATTTCGAAATGAGTATTTTTGGATCAAAAATGAACATATGATCAAACCCAACATACTTGTATATTTCAGAATGTGCAATGACGAAATTTCGGAGCCTAAAAAGCTATTATTTGAAGGAAAAACGAAGAATAAGAGAAATGAAAAGTGGATCTGGTTGTTCGGGATTTTCATCAAAGTGGATCCACTACAACACATTTACTACTCTTTTTTTTTTCTCACATTTTACAAATCTACTTTTTTTTTTCATAGTACTTCAAAATTATGATTTTTTTTCCACTATTTTTTTTTTTTTAATTTATTTTAACTTTTTTAACGTGAGGCGATATTGTGTTATTTAAAAGTTTCATAACATAATATCTTTGCAAATTATAGCTATGCAAATTGGTATTAAACTAAACTGATTTGGCTTACAAATTTATGAATTACGCTAAAATTTATTATTTTATAAATGATAATTTTACAAAGTTTATAATTTTTTCCTTACATTTATAAAATTAGTTAATATTTTTTCTTTACTTTTATGAAAATAAAGTTTTTAACTTTATAACGTTTTTAATTTATTTCTTTATCTTATATTTTTATAAATTAAACTAATTTAATTTAAATTAAATCAATATCCCAAGGTCATTAATTTCAAATTTGTCGCTAAAAATCATTTTTTCTAACTATTTAGTTTAACTGAACCGTACGCAAAAGCTCTTAGCATAGCTGAAATAAAATAATTTAATTTATTATAAAAAAAAAATATTTACATAATTTTTTTTTAAATAAGATATTAAAATAAATATTTTAATAGCATGTAATAAACACGTTTGATTAAGATAATTGTTGTTTTTATTGGAATTGATAAATAGATAATCAGGCAAATAATTTTAAAAAATTATATGTTCGAATAAAGAAAATGTTGGTAATGTTGCAAAAAGAAGCAATCAGTATTCTTAATAGAATGTTTTACGCATATAATACATAATAAATTGAAATTTATCTGTTATAAGGCACCAAATAATACAGAAAAATATTTAAAATTATGAAAAGAAAATATTAAATCCATTGGAACTGAAGAAATCCATCTACAGATGAAACCTCAAGTTTTTGCATCATAAAATAACTAACAACGTTTGAAAAGGAGGCGTGATTACTCATGGCGCATTGGTCTGAGTCTTCAGATTAGTATACAAGAAATCACGAGTTTGATTCCTCTCATGACAAGGGTTGGTTAATTACTATAAACTCACGCAGGAATGAAAAAAAAAAAAGATCAGAAATGTATGTATCCCTTATAAGGTTGTCCTCGCGAAGTAACTTTTTTTTTTTATCCTATAAATTTTATTTTAACGACATAAAAATTTCTAAATTTGAATACATCATGGAATCAAAAATGAGTACATGTGTTTCTCAATTTTGTGTACATTTGGATAAGAGCTATTTTGAGTATGTGACGTAATCAAAATTGAGTACTTCTTACTCAATTTTGAGTACCCGTTTTTTTTCAGTGTGTACCACTACGTTCAGTTTGTTTATTGTAGTGATCTTTATTAAAGGCGCTGTCAAATCTGAATTAAGTTTCTCCGTAAAAATATCAAATAAACAAAGAACATTATAAAAACGTTTAGAAAACAAAATGTAATATTCCTATAAAATATAACAAAAAAAATTGTGCTTAAATAGAGTCTTTTATGGTAAGAAAATGACAAAAGCAATTTAACATGATTAAAAACAGTTTTTCACTCGTATAGGATAAAACAATGTAGTCAAATAAAGTATCTGAAAACAAATCCCGAAAATGTAAAAAAAATCCCACTTTCCGGAAATAGAAAGCTAAAGACAGATTTTTTTTTTTATATAATCAGCTCGTGGATTATTTTTCTCTTTCCCTATTCCTCTTTTTTTTCCGGAAGTCGGTGAAGAGTTTTTGTTAACAAAGAATTAGGTTTCTCTTAGAGTAATATACATTATCAATTAAACATTATTTACTTAAATTTTCAAGCATCTTAGAAAAAGAAGATTTTGCCTAAAATAATTTGACAGCATTGCCTTTGAATAAAAAAGATTATTAAAAGAAGTTTTGATTGTTTGAGATTTGTGACTATCAAACATTTTCTATTTCCTGAATATGGTATTACTATAATCTTTTAAAGCATTTTAATACTGAAATCTTTCTTACATTATTGTAAACATATACTTAAATCAGTGGTTATATTTTAGTTTGACTAGTAATTGTGTGTTTAAATACATTTCACGTTATTTTGCTTTCGAAATTTATTAAAATAAATCTGGATCCAAAAACTTAAAATTCTACTTAACGCAGAATTATAAGGCAACTTCTGCTGTTTAAAATTTTGTCTTTATGTAGTCGGATGTGCCAATCTTAAAATTTACTTATACCTCATACATGTTAATACTTCAAAATTTGCTATTACTGCTCAAATAAAATTAATATTTTGCGTTATTGTGTTGTAAGAACGCTGCTTCCGAAGCGCTTGGTTAATATCGCTGCACGAGCAGACGATGTACAACACAACTATGAAAAATCGAGAAAATCGCACAAAAATTGCTACCACAGCACCCCCTTCCGGCGGAATAGCCCCAAATTTATCTATGAATTGCAAGAAATAATAAAAAATATATACATAAAATTTGGTTCAATTCTATGCATAACTTTAACACTTTCCGAAGATACAAAATATGGAAATGGAACAAAATCGCTATGAAAGCGCCCCCTCTAAAAGGTGCAACAGTGTCACTTCTTAAAAAGAATCACAAAAGAATCGCAAAATAAAAAGTTTAAGAAAAATATCTTGACATTGTTCGATTACATAATCGTACAACTTAAGTCGTAATTCTTAGATTAAACAAAGCGTCCTCAAATAAAAACCTAACGTATTAAAGCAAAAATCTTACTTTGCTTTTCTGATCTGAGCATCCTGCAAATGCACCATTGTTGAGGTGTGCATAAATAGACATGATGCCTGGTATTATGCTGAAGTTTGAGTACCTATAACGAAAAATATGACCAATAAACTAAAATATCAGAAAAGAAAATTCGCAAACTCTATTTAACTACGTTTGATGCTTTTACCATATCAAGGTCAAACTCACAGTTAATCGACATTGAAGACGAATATCCTTATGATTATCATTATTAAGATATAAAAAGGATTTTAAAACAAGCAATGGATCCCTCCAATGTGCAGATGTGAGTGAAGTTAAAATCTTCTGCATTTCAGAGTCTTCGTTACGGTGTTTCTGATCGTGGAACTGCCGATATTGCAATAAGTGTTTTACAAATTATGCACACATATTTGGATTCTGATTCGTCCCATCTTATAGACAAGAACAAAAAAAGGAAGACAAAAGGACCGTTGAGTAACACATTTTCATTTCAATCTCGTCTGACAACTGGTGAGAACTTGATACCTCATTTTTAAGTTATTCCCATATATCCATCTAAATAAAAAATATATGACTCTTCAATTTTCTGTTCTTCAATTTTCTGTTCTTCAATTTTCAGCGTGAGAATGCAGTCTGCGAAGCATGATGTGCGATTAAACTTTTCTTCAAAACTTTTAAACTAATTATATAGTTCTTGTGAGTCTGTTCATCTCAATTTTCTAATTATGACCTTCTCTTTGTAAATAAACAAACCTCAGTTCAATAAAATATATAATGCTCAATTTTTTATTATCCAAATACATCCACACAAATCAAGATTTTTTTTGCACACTCAGCAACAATCTAGCATGTGCAAGATGCAACGTCCAGAAATAAAATAAATATTAGCTTCAACACTTCAATTTTTCTTTGCAGATGCTTTGGTTTTGAACGATATTCGTAGATTTTTATATTTGTCAAGCAGCGCAAGTATAATTTGAACTGTTTTCAAATTGGAAAATGTCGAGATCGATGTTTTTTCAAACAAAATTTATATTTTGTGAAGCATTAAACCTTTTTTTTTATCTAACACTTTTACTGCTCTCTCCTAGAGACAATATATAACTTTTTTTTAAACAGTCCGTTGCTACGTCCCTTTTATACCGATACACTTGCGGAAGCGAGGTAAAAAGGTACTTACGGTGGTATTATATCGTAATGGTCCTTTGCTACGTCCCTTTTATACCGAGACACTTGCGGAAGCCAGGTAGAAAGAAAAAAGTCTGAAAATTGATAAAGGACAAATTTAAAAGGAAACATGAACAAATTAAACACCTCGAAAAGTTAGAAGGATTGGGCTAGGGGCTCTGAAGCTATCGGTGAACCCCTGCGGCTTCCAGCTTTATGTTCGTCTCAAAGGCAGTCGGGGGTGGGTGGGCTGGGAGAACCCCGCAGAATTCGCGGAGCTAGGTGTTTTTCGCGTAATGGTGCTTTGCTATGTCCTTTTTATACCGAGATACTTGCGGAGGCCAGGTAGAAAGGTACTTACGGCGGTATTATACCGTGATGGTCCTTTGCTACGTCCCTTTTATGCCGAGACTCTTGGGGAAGCCAGGTAGAAAAGAAAAAAAAATCTGAAAATTGAAACCGGGCAAATTTAAACGGATAAATGAACAAATTAAACACCTGGAAAAGTGGGAATGATTTAATAACTCCATATTGGAAAATTATCACGCATTTATTAATTATACGACCAAAACATTTATTAACTATACGACTACTGTAACGTCCAAAGAAATACTTGGACGTTACAGTATTTACAATATTTTCTTAATCGATGTGTTTTGATAAATTTGATATAATTTGAATAATGAGTGTGGGAATAAATTATCCAAAGAGATTTTTGAGGTGAATTAAAGAGATTTTAAAGATTATTGAGGGTGTTTTTATAAATTCGTATTGGAATACTGCCACATTGTGGACTCATTTGTTAATGACATATTCATGTGATGTAAGAGCTTATTCTATTTATGTAACTAAAAATATGAAATTCAGGACATTCAGATATCGCGTTCGGGATTCTTTCTTCAAATGGGTCACAATATATCCCAAAAATAACACAACCACACAGTAAATGATCTAGCCTGTACAAAATAATTAAGTAACGGATCGGGAAGGAAAGAAGTAAGGCACAAAACACGCGTGTGCGCGCTTGATCCCTCAATATTTTGCATAAATCCGCTGCTTACATGCGATATCGGAAGGCGTTATGCAATTTATTTTGTTATTGTTCTCAATGATTTGAATACTTAGAAACTAGAGCTATAGCGTTCAGATCTTATAAAGTTTAATTATCATAAATAATAGCGTAAAATAATGCATTATTCGCCATTTCCATTAACTTTAAGGACGAGATAGGAAGACACTAACCAATTACTTCGCTTTTTTTATATTTTCTCTTGTTTCTCCAATTTGCACCTTTTTAGTTTAAAGGAATGAAAATATATTTTTTTCATTTTTTCGGGACTATGTTGTTTACATGTTTTAGTTTTATTAATAAATGTGCCTCTGCCTTATAATGCTACACTTCAGTATGCGTAGATATTATTCCGATGACAGCATATAAAATATATATTAAAAGGCATGAAAAAAATTAAGTTTTAGATCAAAGATATTATTTTATACCAGATTCAGATTCAGATTCAGATTCAACCAAGCAGGGTGGCCTACCATACGGCTTAAGCTCTACAAGCCCTGCTTGGCAAGTTTATTTAAAAAAAAAAAAAAAAAAAATACAGATGAGGCCAATAGGCCATTAGGCTTTTACTGAGGGAATGGAATTATTTACACTACTGTGTTTCCGCTATTTTTGTGGTCAATGATGAGGGTTATTCTTCTTCATCATCGTCTGAGGGCAGGACATTTCCTAGAAGGTGTGCTGGAGGCATTTGAAAGAGTTGCTGATTGTGTT
Organism: Maratus michaelseni; assembly: GCA_963931845.1. Classification (NCBI taxonomy): domain Eukaryota; kingdom Metazoa; phylum Arthropoda; class Arachnida; order Araneae; family Salticidae; genus Maratus; species Maratus michaelseni. Next base: position 179,725,046 of record OZ007596.1, on the reverse strand, counting down.
CTAGGAGATGGACACAGTCTATTATTTTTTGTTGTAGATTTGGTGTATGGAGGACGTGGTGGAACCAAACTGAGGTCCTCAGTAATGCCGGTTTCCTTATGTGATATGCTGACGTTAGCGGGCAGTTGAGTGTGTAGTGGGTGGCATCTCCTCTTTTTCCACATGTGCAGAATGGAGATGGGGCTTTATTGAAGAGAGAGAGATATGATGGGAACGGGCCGTGGTTGGTTATGTACAGGTAGATGTTTCGGTGTGGGACCAGGAAGTCCTCGGTGACTTTTGGACAGAGGCTGTAGGCTTTTCGTCCCCTGTGCTCCGCTGTCCATTGGTCTTGCCATTTAGATGTGTATTTGTGTTTTAGTTGTCCTCTGAGGTAGGATGGAGGTGCTGGGTGGAAGATGTGTTTTATTGATGTGTCCGGTTGTGTGGCTTCCTTGGCGAGTCTGTCAGCGTGTTCGTTGCCCGCAATTCCTGAGTGGCCTTTTACCCAGTTGAAGAGGATCTTTTTTGTTGTGTTTTGCAGTTTCTTTATTATTTGACCTATTAGATAATTTTCTGTATTCATGTCTGTAAGTGCCACTAAGCTGGAAAGGCTGTCTGAATTTATTGTTGCTTTGTCGTGTGTGGATGTTTGCAGCCAGGAAATTGCGTCGGAAATTGCGAGCAGCTCCGCTTGGTAAACGGAGTTTGAGGTGTCCAGGTGTATTTGATGTTCTGTTATTGTGTCTTCTTTGTTGTAGATGCAGAAAGCGTATCCTACACCAGCGTCAGTCTTCGATCCATCCGTGTATACTTGCAAATTTGGCTGCTCCTCTGCATTCTCTGCCCATTCAAAATATGTTTTGTATGGTATAATTTCTGTTGGTATAAATTTCGGTTGATACATATCTGGTTGTATTCCAACCATGGGGATGCCTAGCCTAAGGATTGCTCCTTGGGCTGCTGTTTTCTCTGTTCTTAGTGAGAGTGGCATTGTTCCCGTGAGGACGCAGAGAGCTGAGGTTGCTGTCTTCTTGTATGCACGGGAGATCAAAAGCAGACACTGTGCCTGAATTGCTGAGAGGAGTCGCAGCCCGTGGGATTTTTGTAGTTTGGGGAACCATGTTGCTGCAGCGTAAGTTATTTTCTTTTCTAAGATTGTGTTGTTCCATATTTTTAGTATTGCTTTTGAGATACTGCGTTGTGAGGCTGCAAACTTCAGGAGGTTTTGGACTGCTGTGTTGATTTCTGATCTCTTGGCATGTAGATGTGGTAGGAAGGAAAGTGTGCTGTCCAGAACTAAGCCGAGATATTTTAGTGTGGGGTTATGTTTGATGGATCTGTTATTAATTTTTAGTGTGGGTGGACGCTTGAGATATTTACGATTCTTTATTTGCAGAACTGTTGATTTTTCGTGTGTTATTTGAATGGAATGACAATCCGCCCAGTTTTGAATCAGTTGGAGAGCTGCGTTGCCTTTGTCTTCTATGATCTTCCTGGTGCGACCTGTTATGATTAGAAGTATATCATCTGCGTACGCCACCACTTTGAATCCCTTTTCTCTGAGGATTATCAGGATCTTATTGATGAATATTCTCCAGAGAAACGGGCCGTAGCACGACCCCTGGGGACAGCCCTTTTTGAACCAGTGAAGGTCTCCAGAGAGCCAGTTGGTGTACGCAGATCTGAGCGATAGGAAGGATCTTGTCGTGTTTATGTACGGTCTGCTCAGTTCTAAGGTTTCGAGCTCTTCCACTGTTGCATCCCAAGGTAGATTGTCGAAGGCATGGTGGAAGTCTAGAGAGATGAGATATGTGTAGTTGTCTTCTTGTTTGCTTAGATCTATGATGGACAGCACTTCTTGGATTGCCGTTTCCGTCGATTTTCCTGGGACGAATCCATGTTGGGACGGTGCTAGTTTTGGTGTGTTGTGTAGTTCATGTAGGATACGCTTTAGTATTAGCTTCTCAAAGATTTTGCCCAGGATTGGCAGCAGGGAAATCGGACGATACGAGTCCGCTTCTGTTGGAGGCTTTCCATTTTTCAAGAAGAAGACTAGTTCCCCCTGCTTCCATGCTGTCGGGAAGTAGTTAAGCTTGAGGAGTGTGTTGTAAATGTCTTGTAGTAGTTGTGGGTGATGTTTGAATATTTGTCTTGTGATGGGATGGTCTATGTTGTCTATTCCTGGGGCCTTGTTTTTGTTGAAGCTGTATATTGCCGTTTTTAACTCGTTTACGGTGAATGGAGGGGCCGTCTTGTCTGGTGTTGGTGTTATGGTGTCTGTAATCTGTGAATTTCCATATATGTGTTCTGTGAGGTCCTTGTAAAATGATTTCTTGGTGTGTGTGATTGTTGTTGAGTGTGCCAGTGCATATGTTTCTTTCTTGTGAAAGTCCTGGAAGGCAATTTTCTTCATTTTCCCATAGGGATCTGTTGTTGCCTGACAGAATCGCAGCCATGCTTCTCGTTTGGCTTTTTGGATTTGAAGCTTGTATCTGGCTCGCTCCTGTTTGTATTTCTGTTTGTGGGCTTGTGTGGATGTTGGAGAGTTTGTTTGTCTTCGGAGTGCCCGGACGTAGTTTCTTGTTTTTCGGAGCTCCGGAGACCACCAGTTGATCGAGGGTTTGTGTGTGCTACTTTTCTTCTTGAGAGTGTGTTCACTTGTCTCTTGTATGATTTGTATTAATTCATTGTAGTGTGTATCGAAGTTTTCTTTACTTTTTATTTGCTGGAAGTTAATGTTTCTTTCTATTAGTCTTGAGGTTAAGTGTTGATTGAATTTTTTAAACGATATGTTCTTCGTTCTGTATCTTCTTCTCGGGAGAGTTGGGGTTGTTATGTTTAGATATATGGTGATCAAGCGGTGGTCCCCGTAATTCATGTCTTTTTCCACAGTCCACTCTTCTAATCTAGAGAATACGGGGAACGAGAAAAGAGAGACGTCCGGCCATCCTTGTGATCTTTCTGTCTGAAATGTGGGTGGGCTGTGTGGGTCGTTTGCCGAGATTAAGTGGTGTTGGCTCATATGTGTGATGAGATGGTGTCCTCTGTCGTCGTCCGATGGATACCCCCAGAGTTGGCTATGAGCATTGAAGTCTCCCAGGTGTATCAGGTGTTTGCTCATGCCTCTCTTGTTTGTCCAGGCTTGAAGGTCTTCCTTTAGATCTGCTGACGGCGGGGAGTATTGATTGCCGATTGTAATAATTATATCTTGGAGTGTAACGTTAATGAATACTGAATTTTGGTGTTGCTGTGTTCGTATATGTTGTAGGTTGTTGTCCAGTATGATTGTGTGGCAGTTGTTGGATTACGAGGCATATGAAGGCAGGGATAATGGTAATCCGTGCGGTCTTCTATTGGTGACTGCGCAATCCTGGAGACAGGCTATTGAGTAATCCTCTTCTATTAAGTGATTTATGAGGTCTGCTGTTGCTGATTTTGTTCTTTGAAGGTTTATTTGTGCTATTTTGAATTTTGGTGTTGTTGTTCTATTGCTAGTTGGTGTGGTTGTTGGGTTTGGGGTTGTTACCATCGCGAACTCTCTGCTGTTAGGTTCTGTGCACGATGGCGATTATGGAAGAGGTCCTGAAAGACTTGGCATCCGGCTGAGTTGGCGCTATGGTTATTTGGGTAGGGGTATCCATCTTGATCTTGCGTGTAGGTGCAATTTAAGCATCTGTGTTGTCGCAGGTGGTTTTTCTTCGGACATCTTTCAGATTCATGTTCTGCCATGCAATATGCACAAGCCGTTTTTCTCTTACAGTTGGTAGAGGAGTGCCCGAAGACTTGGCAGTTTTGACAACGAATTATTGGGGAGTATGTCCTTATTTTGCATGTTATGAGGCTGAGCGATAGTCGACCCACTTTGTGGAGTAACAAGGCTTGGTCTTCTGGGAGGTCTATTACTAATTGGTATGTTCGTGAATTTTCTTTTGATATTTCTTTATGTATGTGTAAATGTTGTTCGATGTCTTCGTTTGTCTTTTTGTTGATTTCTTGTAATACTTCGTCATGTGTGATCGATTTCGGGATGCCTAGTATTATCAGCTTTTTCCTTTTTTCTGTTACAAATTCTTGGGATACCAGACGTGATATGTCTTCTGATTGAATAGAGGATGGAGTATAACGTTGTATTTGACATTTTACCAATATCATGTACCTTTACGAGACAGGAACGCTAACTCCACAGTTTGCCACTAGGTGGTACTGTAAGTGGTTTGATCGAACTGTGCATATCCATTTTACCATATCTAGACAACACGTCCATGATTATATCTTTTGCCGTTCAGCCGTTAATGATGGTGAACATGACTTCAGTGGGCACCCTATATGTTACACTGATACTGTCGATAATATTTAAAAAGAAATTCCACGTTTGTGTAAAAAAACTTACGTGAAACTTAGGCGGCGTTGTGAACATAAATTATTGAAATCAAACATATAGATTCACAGCCAATAATCCAGCTATTGACCCGTATACAGATTACGTTAGCAGTAAAGTGGGTAATATCTGAGATAAAAATTAAATTTAAACTTAACTTTTGCTCTTTTAGAAAAGTTACTGAGTCGATATGCAACATAAATACTGATAGATTTGGAACCATTGTGCTTCATTAAATCGGTTGTAAGTAAAAAACTCAACTTTTATTTACATTATAGTATATGCATTATTTTCATATATAAGTTTGTTTAACATTTTAAAATATAATGAGAGTTTTAAAGCTATTTAAATCCTCTTTTCCCAATAACGAATTGTCCAAAGACACTTCGACAACAACTATCAAAAATTAAATCGAAATAATTGTGAAGGTGGCTTAGAAATCTGTGCATTAGGAAATTAAACTTTTTCTTATCCTTATATTTCGCATTGATTCAACCGTAACATGAAATCGTTTGAAACAAGCAGGCGATTTCTACCTTCTAACTCTCCTTTTCCTTTAAATCCTCTAACGGGAACGTTTTGCAGACGATAAGGATTCCCTCAAGATTTTCCTGCGTGTGTAAGATAAAACCTCTACCACTCTGCTTTCTAACGGCTCGTTAACTGTGAAATAAACCTAATCCTTTCATTAAGGATTTGGTGTACTAAAAATTCTCGTGTTCAAATTCGGTGGAATTTTTTGAAAAATTATTTTTATCTTGAGTTTTAGAGTAAAAATAAATTGCTTTTAAGAAAATAGAATGCTTTTCAATTTGATACTTTTGGAATTTGATTCTTTTCCATTTGGTTTTACAATAACGTTTAGTGATTGAAACAAAACTTACAAAGTATTTGAAATATAAATATTTTCAGGGTGTTAAAAAGCAGCAAAATATCGTGTCGCAAATATGAAATTATTTTCCCGGAAAATTATTCATGACTTTTTGTGTAATTTTATAATGCTTAAAAATAGGAAATATTGCAGCTTTAAAAATTATGTCATTTCGAAAAAAATAGAATCAATCAAAAAGAAAATTCACGAAAAAAAAAGGAAATTTAAAATACGTAAAATATATTTGAAGGGTTTATGGAAGGACCGATAGTATTCCTCTCTTAAAAATTTTGATGTGATACTGTCATCTGTTTCCTTTAGAGGTGTATTATTGTTAAAATTAAATGAATCAAAGCAAAAAGGAAGTACATCCTTTGACCATCACAGAAAAATATAGATATAAAGGAGTAATATAGATGGAATTCCTTCAAAAAAAAACAAAAAAACAGTAGAATATTAATATGATAGGGGAAGAACGTTGAAAGCCAACACTCATAACCAGGGCTTGACAAAGACGGTCGCAATTGACGACCAAGTTTTTTTATTTGGCGACCACGTTATTTAATCTGACGCTTTTTTTTTTGGTACAGAAAGATACCTAAAAAATGAGAGCTTTCGTCAATCAGCATTTCCCGAACAAGCTGGTTAATTCAGGCTTTACAGATTTTTTTTTATTGATTTTTTTTTTCAGAGCTATATAATTTTGATACGTTTTATTAGAAAATTTCGTTTAAGTTATATTTCTAAGTTATGTACTATTCAAAACTATGAAACTAATAATGTTAATCTATGCTTATTATTCTCGTCTCAATTAATTCTTAAATAACTTTTGTGCTTTTTGAAAATCAATGACGGAGCAGGTACATATTTTGTTCAGGCGACAAGATTTTTTTTTTCTGGCTACCAAATTGGAAAAAAAAATTATAAAGACCTGCTCCTAACAGCTAAAAGTATAAAAAACTATCATTCATCTCTTTTTATTATTGTTTTTCTCTCTCACCTTTCATTTAATTTTGAATATTTTTGTTACCTTATAGTAGATTCTATTATTTAAATCTCCTTTTTGAATAACACAGGCACTCATTATTTTGAGTATATACCATATTAACTTTTATAAATTCGCACAAATAAATAACTACTCAGTAATAAAATGCCCATAAATAGAGACGCATACAGCTACATAAATTTTCCATACATCATAAGGTATAATGTAATTTTTATTCTTCAAGCAATTTGTTGGCAATATTTTCTATTTTTATTAAACCATTTCGTTTAAATTCTGTAATACATGTAAAATGAAGTAATAAGAAACTCTAAAGTAAATAATGTATACAATAAACGGTACTTCTCTACTATCCCGTCGACCACTTTTGATAAAAAAAAAACTATCGCCAAACTGTAAGATTAAACTCCAAAAATGCAATCCCATTTACTTGATATCAGAGGCATTATACGTGTTTTGTATGTCATCAAGTGGTTTTTAATTCGACATTTGCGTGTATTTTTCATTATGTTTTACTGATTTATTAGTTATTTCATTAATTAAAATAATAATTATTTCCTTAAATTCTTATATTTTATTTATTTATTCATTTTGATATTCCAATGGTAACGTTCTCCCGTTTATTTTGCGTTACAGTTTGGGATAGTTTTTCGGTATGAAAAGTAGCCGACGAGATAATAGAGAAGTACCCAATAAACATTGTCGATAAAAATAAATAAATAAATAAAAAATAAATAAATAAATAAATAAAAATTAAATTAACGCAGACTATAGACCTCTTTCAAATCATATAAAATTGATTCTTCGTGACGTATTAAAACAACGTGAGATTTGAGGCAACAGCATAAGGTGAAGTAAACAAGAAATCCGTACAAGGTGGTTAGGGAAGAAAAAATTTATTTAGGATGAAGGGAGGTAGAGGAAAAAAGAAAGTGTATAGGAGTGAAGAAAATGAGTAAATAAAATTCATAATTAAAATATAAAATAATATATGTAAAATTACAAAAGAATAAAATAAAATATAAAATAATATATGTAAAACTACAAAAGAATAAAATAAAATAGAAAATATGTGAATAAAATATAAAATATAAAATATGTAAATAAAATATAAAATATAAAATAAGGAGGAGGAAAAATGTTAAACAAGAAAAAATTGCATACAAAATTTTAATGAGATGAAAAAAAGAATTAAAAGAGGAAACAAAGAATATATATATATATATGTTATATAAAAATTTATTTCCTTCGTATCCTTCCATTTTATTCGCATTAATCTTTTAAATTTAATCTAACTTCTGTCATAGTCAGTATTTTCTTAATTCTTAATAATATCTATTCCTATTTAAAGTCCTTTTAAAAGTAAATATCCGTATATTAATAATTATTTTATTCCAAATCTTAATCTAAAATTTAAGATCATTCGTAGCTTTTATCAGTTCCCCAATCTATAAAATTCTGAGACGCGTTCTCATTTCGAATGTTTTTTAAAGCCATTTTCTTTTTATTATTATTATTATTATTGCTCTGAATTTTTCGCGCGCTTGGGATTTTAACTTCAAAATTGATCCGCACCCAAGTAAGGGATTCTTTACTGTTTTAGCCTCGCCCTCTAGCCTCATTCGTTGGGCTGGAGCTAGCTTCTCACTCATTAGGTTGTGCGCTTGTGACGTAATTCTGTGTATGTTTCCGCGGAGAGAACAAAACTCGCCCGCACCGGTCGGAGCACTAGATTTTTGACGTTTTCGGAAGCTAAACAAATATGTGTCTGGTATTTTTATGTCCGTAGAATATTCATCTGGCCGAGTAACATCTTAATTCAATGAAGTGAAGCAACGTTAGCCCGAGGGCTATAAGTTTTAGACCTTTTGGAATTGTTTCTGTGTTGTTCGTCTTCTAATAACATTATTTGTCTGGAGATTGGCTGGATTTATTGGAAAACTTTGGTGGAATCATTTCATTGCCTTCTACTTCGCCATACTCGCTAATATCGACTGCAACTTGCTATATCGTTGAAGGACTGCCATCTTTTCATCGAATATTATTCATCGTAATATCTCAACCTCGTCAAAATGCTACATATATATATATATATATATAACCATAAATGAAACATTACCATAACACCAATTTATACTATGAAATAATTATTAAGGTATGTAGAAAAGGATTAGTTAAATTCATATAATGAATCGTGTGATGAAAATAATGAATCAATTATTGGAAATTTCTATAACGAGGTATCAGATATCTACAAAGTAGAAATCAAATATTAAGAGAAATTTCTAAGCTTTCGACATGAACGGTTTTGATGACAGATCAATAACAGGTTTTGTGGAATTTTGAAAAGGATGAAAGGAGATGATGAAAAATGTGATGAAAAAAGTTTCATGAAATTTCAAGTGAGAAGACGAGGTAGCTAAAGAGATAATGTTAGCCCATGAAATTTCAAAACAATGACCGGATGTCATGCAAGTAGTTGAAGACTTAGACATTTCTTGATTAAAACATATTAATCGTACGCTTTTATTCTACATTCCTGAGCTTACTTAGTTTTGCCAATATAACAGAGATAACTTTAAAATCAAAAAGGTAAAATAATTTTAGAGATTTTGAAGCAGTGAAATAATAGAAGGGAATTTGGAGGTAGCACATTAAAAGGATAGAGAGTAACTGAGAGAGGCAGTTTCAGAGAACTCGGAAATCCAGAATAAAGGCGCAACGTCAATATATTTTTAAACCTCCTGTTTCTTTCCATAGCTCATTATCTAGTCATTGCTTTGATATTTCAAAGGGTGAGACTATCTCTTCTCCTATCTCATCTTCTCACTTTCATTTTCATGAAACTTTTTTCATACGTAAAAATTTCACAAATCTTGTTAATGATGTCTCACCTTCTCCGTTCATGCCAATTGCTTGGGAAATGCTCTTATAATTTTATTTTTCATGTTCCCACCTTTCTTACTTTAATTTTCTCATCTCATTTAACTAATGAATTTCATTTTCTTAGATTTATCCCGTACTCCTTATATTTTATATTTTATATCTTTATTTTTATTTTTTTATTTTTTGTCTAATTTGGATTCTATTAATTATTGTATTCATTTTTTTGCAATGCCCCCTTTTCCTTATTCTGTGTCTTTCTTTATTCTGAAGGCTTTCAAATAAATTTAGTTGAATTAAATTGAAATTTTCGATCACTTAGGCATCAATATTTTTTGTTGTATTTATAATGATAATTGTTAGCATAGTTTGTCATACATTTGTTAAAAAAAAAAAAAAAAAAAAAAAATTAATTTAGAATTAACGAGCACATTTTCCATGTTCGAAATAAATAATCTTTCAAATAAACTATAATTAAACATTGTTCGGATGCTTATTACAAACTTGAGTTCACTTCAACTAAAATTATTTGTAAAACTTCACACATTGGTAAATTGTATTTTATAGAATATGTTTTTATTCATAAAAGCTTTTGTAATTGTGTAAATGTTGTCATTGTGATTCTCTCTCCCCTACTTTTGAAACTATTGGAAATATTTTTTAACTCTAATTTCTCTCCATTAGGTTATTTTCTAACCAGGCAGTACCGCCTTTGCTTCCAATTTTCCAAATATTGTTACAACATGTTTTCCCACTGGTTCTCGTATCTTGTCATAGGAAATGTCCATTTGTTATGCAGTGTTAAAGAAAAAAGAATCACTGTTGAATTTGGTACTGACAACGAGAACATTATGACGCTGTCGAAAAGATTTGTTTGATCCTATTTATTATTACGTATTAAAAATTAATTTTTTTGTCATTATCATAACGCTAAGTGTCTTATATTGTTCATCCTATGTATCTATTCCATAAGATAGGGTAAACATTTAAACGGGCTGTAGTTATATATCTGTCATAAAATTTGTACTTATATTATCATGAAACTGTAAGTTAAATAACATTAGGTGTCTTCTGTAATAACACTTAGCTCAAATTGCAACCCGTTTCCTGCGATTTGCAAAATATGTCTCTGCAAAGTATAGTCAACACTAAATGTAAATAATGTAAAATTATTTTCTTATAATATATTTGTATATTGCTTTTAATGAAAATGTGATTTTGTTAATTTATTTATCTTTATATCTTTATTTTATTTGATACTATAATCATTTTGATATATTTCTAGATAACGCAGAAGGTAGATGACTCAAAGGTGACTATAGTTAAGTTTTGAGGATTTTTTATAAATTTCTGGTTGGGTGTGCGTGACTGAATTTTTGTTTGTAAAATTTTACACATATCAAGTATATTTTTGTTTGTAAAATAAAATTTATTTACTTTTATAATACAAGTTCAAAATTGTAGCTTGTGGGCTACCTTTGGCGCATAGTGTTCCAAAGGTGGACCATGTAATGAAATCACTTTTAAAATGTGAAACAAATACTTGGCAAACTATTTGCTTACTATTGTACTCTGATGATTTTTTTTTTCTTTCTACATCTTTCGATTTTTTCTTCTTAATCTTCTTATCTTAAGACACGAAAAGATCTTGAAACACTTTTTGTGCACGGTAGTTCAGGGATTGTCTTCTGCGAGTTACTGAGTTCTTTTGTGTGATCTCTGGTGTTAACAATAAAAAGGTAAAAAGTTTTTTCAGATATTTATGTAGAAAGTTTGAAAATCAACCCTATCTCACTGATTTTCACATTTATTTTCTAAGGTGGCCACCTTGGGAACATGCGAATGATCGCCATTTGAAAGGCGGAAAATTATTAATCTCATACATTTCTTAGAATTGAAGTAAATGTAGTTAAAGTGAAGTAAATAGGCTTTCAATAAACGTATCATAACTCAAAGTTCTAAGAATTTAAACACATGTAAATTAAAATATCTTCTTACCTGGAAATTAGAACGACTACTTCTCAAAAGTAAAATCACTGCATAAAATGTCGGAAGTTCAAGGTGATCTCTTTAAATTCAGCCACGTGCACTGCAGATGCATGGTTGACGCTGCAGTAGCACCATTTTGTAATTAAAAATTAAATTAATTCTACTTTTGAGGGTGAGATACCTTAGGGACACTGGCCACCTTTGGTTCACCCACTTTATTCTATTTATTTATTTCAGTTTGAGCTTGGCTTGTTTTCATTTAGTTTATTGAAATGAAATGTACGATCTGAGTAATATAGTAAGGTTATATTTTTTTTATCCTGATGCAGTGACAATCCTGACACACTCACAAAGAACTTTCTATATGTAAAAACAGGAAATTTGTTGGCATTATTGTTGCATTGTAATTTTAAAATAACTTATTTTACGCTGGTTCTAAAATTAGAGAAACAACGCATATAATTAAATAATATTCCTGTTATTCAGTTAAATCTGTATCTCAAAATAAGAAGAAAACATTTTCAGCTCTTGTAAAACTGATTTCAGGCTTTTAGTAAATGTGTGAATATAATTTAATTTTATGATTTTTTTAATAAAAAATAAATTAACATATCAAACATGAGTTTCAAAATTCTGTTTTCCTTTTATACATATCATATAATTCCACATAAGTTAGAAACAGAACGAATAAAACATGTTTCTTACAAGTATTTTTTCTTCTTTGTCAAATGTGTCTATCCATTAATCGTGAAGATCTAGAAATTTTTATTTTATGTATTCAAGATGCTCAAGTATATTTAAAATAAATGCTTCGTAATCTATGAGAATGAAAAAAAAATCAATTGATATTTGATAAACCTTACGGTTATTATGAATCTCGTATATATATTTTTTCAAATAACAATGTCGAAAACGGAAGACAAATATTTCATTTGATACTATATTCATTTTGATTTCTTTATAGATAACCTATATTCTACTTATTGCTTTCCGCTTGATCTTACTTGTATTAATTTAATTTATTGAAAGAAACATGCGATCTGGGTAATTTACTGATGTAATATTTTTATTTTTGTTTTTATTTTTTACTCAGATACACAGATAATTCTGACACACACACGAAGTCATATTTATATGTAAAAACGTGAAATTTGTAGGAAATATTATTCGAATGTGTCAGGATAAAATGCCGTTTTTTTTCTTTTAGACGTATGGTATTTATAAAATGTTATCGGGTACTTCCTGATAACAGCAGTTCTTTTACAGTCGTAACTCGAAATTGGCTTTAAAATTGTAACTCTGAAATATTATTTGCGCTTACAGGAAAATAAGAAATACTATTGGATTTATTACTACCTACAAAAGATTACTTTCAACTGTCGTGTCTTTTACGAAAACTTTATAAGTGTGTACTTAAGAAGAAAATTTCGACTCGAGTTCAGCCGTAAGTAAATATTTGAAGTAATTTTAATTTAAAGAAATTGTGTATTCAAAATAAATATTACACGAATAAAAAATCATGCGACGGATAATGTAACAAAACTTCACCGTTTAATAAGGTGAAAGTTGATATCTAAGTAAGTAATTTGGAAAACGCATGACAAATTTCAAAATCCAATTTCATGAATTAACTCTAATTGTCGGAAAAGTATTCGAATTTTTTTTTTAAATCTCTGTATCTGATCTACAGATTTGTATATAAATTTCGTAGTATGATAAAATTTAATTCACTTGTGAAAAGCATAAAACAGTTGAAACCCCCTCTTCAGCAATTTCTGTCAATAAAAGGATATGTATTTCAATTCCTTTGTTGAGCCCGGCATATGCTCTCAAGACTTGATACACAAAAATAATAATATTTAAACATTTTGGTAAGTTTAAAAACGCGTACTACAATTGAAAACGCACTCACAGGAATATTTATCATAGATAGTACTGTAATCGAATTCTTTTGTGTGTCCCTGTAAATGAACGATAAATGCTTCGCACTTTATATTCTACCAGTAGGCAACTTATAATGCACTTGAGTATCTTATATAAATTTCAGTAAGTTGGAAATTGTATAGCATCATTAAATTCGCTAAAACTATTTTTCCATATATACCGTAATATAGCGAAATTTCCGAGTGCCCCTTTAAACTACCTATAAATGCTACATACTTAATTTTCAATACCGAACATGTCATAATATACCTCAAATTCTTATATAAATTACATGGCTAAAAGAGAATATTTATGCGAGTTAGAACACGGAAAGACAGACAGACGGTAGACAGACAAAACGAATTCATATGCATTTTTCAACAATTTCAGACAGTGTTAAAAATGACATACATCAACCTTTATGGAAAACGGAAGTCAAACTAATTAAATAACTATAAATATATACCCATAAAATTACGTCATCAAGTGCATATGACGATGAATGTATGAGCTTACACAGCTTAGTAGTGAAGAAACGAGCTTTGTGACAACCAACCCATATGACACCAGCTCCTATCTTCCCGGTTTGAAAAGAAAGCGTATATTTATGTGAGTCAGAGCAAGAAAAGACAGACGGACGGTAGACAGGCAAACCGAATTCATAAACACTTTTCAACAATTTTATAAAGTGTTAAAAATGACATACAGCAAACTTTTCGAAAAACAGAAGTCAAACGAATTAAATAACTATAAAACATATCCATAAAATTACGTCATCAAGTACATCTTCTGAAGAATGTATGAGCTTACACAGCTTAGTACTGAAGAAACGAGCTTTGTGACAACCAACCCATATGACACCAGCTCCTATCTTCCCGCTTGGAAATGAAAATTCAAAGAAATGCACGTGGTAATGTGCCATAAATTCACGTTGATAAGATTTATCTTTAATAAAAATTGCATAAAAACTGCCGAAAATTAAAATCAGTTATAATGATTTAACTATTTATTTTAGCTTTTCAATTTATGACAAATATGATGTCTGAATACTTCTATGCAATAATTTTTAATACATTTTCCCTTTTTGTTTGATTTCTGGTTACATTAACTCTTTTAGGCCTATCACTTCTTCATATATAGTATAATAGAGCTGAGGTTTAGCTTTTTTTCAGAGTCCGAGCACACCTGATCCTAACGATCTGAAATCCGAAGCCGAAAGATTTTCTCTCTTAAAAAACATTGCTTTATTGCATAGAAATTAGCATTAATCATAAATACTCACTCAAGAAAACGTTTCGTGATATTTATGTTCCTGAAAATATGCTTAAAATTGATATTTATACCCAACTATTGGCAGGCACCTGTAAAAGTAATAGTTCTTATTCTTTTGAAATATCATTAAAAAATTAAAAATATCATTAGATTAAAAATATCAAGATTAAAAATATCATTGTACAACTATGGTCTAAAGACATGAGTTCTGTTTCCCAGTAAGTCTGCGAACAGAAGAAGAGAATATACAGGGGACATTGCACGGTTTCTCTATGTTACTAACATTGACCGTTCAAACGCATCAAATAAAATATCACTCCTTATATCCTATTAATAACAATCCAATTCCTTTACAAGCATATGTTTAAAGGATTATAAAACACATTAAGAAACTTAGACTACATTTTTGCGTCTCCAATGGCAAGTTTATTTTTTTTTTTCATTTTTGAATTTGGAAATAAATAAAATTTTCGCTTTGAGCCTGTTTGAGTCCCGGCTAGTGCTTGGGCTCAGACTGAGCCTGTTCCATCTCTAATATATAAAAGAAATAAATCAAAGGATATAACAGTTTTTAAAAATATTCAACTGTTTTTGTTAATATCATTTTTACAAAAGATTGCAAACAGCATATATATATATATATATATATACATTTTTTTTAAATAAGTTTTCTTAACAAGTAGGGATCTCTTAAGAATATTTTACACCACTTTACTTTTTAAACTGCAACCGCTTAAAGAAATGTTTTTGACTATAAAAGTTTATATCAGACATTTTACGTTTTGATACATTTTAAAATATAACCTTTCAAGAAAACCTTTTCCCTCTCTCTCGCTCTCTTATAAAAGAAAATGTATATAAAATCCAAGAATTGTTCTGAGTCACATGTTTTATGTTTAAAATATCAAAATATTTTGAAAGCATTGGGAAATATGTGACCATTTTTAAGAATGAAATCTGTTTTTATGTAGTATATTACACACTTTATGATTTGTTACATGAAGAACTTTAAGTGTTTAAAGATCTAAAAGGCAACTTTTATGCGCTATGTCCTTATAGTAAATGCGTATTTTCGCTGAGAAAACCGATTCGGTAAGAGCAATGGATTTAAGTAATCAAACTTTAATCTTTATTATAAAATATAAACATTTTATTCCTTTAATACAAACTAAAAAATACATTTGAATTTTCTGTAGTCAATACTTAATATTCCAGTTATGAGTAGATTCTAGTTATCAGCCTGGTGTCGCGTGAAACTGGAATATTCTAATCGTCAATCTAAACAATCAACCGAACATGAGTCAGGTCAAACTTCTGCAAACAAATTGGAAAAATCTGTTTTCCCTACACAAAAAGCAAAACAAAAATCATGTGCACAGAAAGAGAGAAAGAAAACCTCAACCCAAGCCTCTTCACAGTGGAAAACTGTGAAGGGAAAAAAACAAGAAACCTTGTTTTGATACCTCACTTCTTACAACAAAGGATTCCAAACAACTGCTGCACTATGCAGAGGAAACTATGGAATCAGAGTCTTACAGTTCGGACTCAACATCATAATACTCTTTTTGAGGTATTCGAACCTATATTATTTTAACTATGTTTCGTTTGGTAATCTATTGTTTAAGTTAAATATATTTCTGCTAGAAATTTTGGACATTTTACCAACTGTTAGTTTTTAGATAGTATATGTTACAATTGTGAAAACTTGTGTTTATTTGTGCTTGACGTTGTGTTATATTTTCATTGAATTATTTTATATCATTTATCATCACATCACTCTTTTCATTTAACTGTGTTATTTTCAATCATCTCGTTTTTATGACAAAGTTTTAAATCAATTTTAAATTTTAATTTGACGTTCTTATTCTAATATTTTTTTTAGCTCTGCGTGTCCCTAAAGGGACTTTGTATCGAAAAACCCTATTCAACCAACCAACCAACTAGCCTGGTGTCGCAATTTTCAGGAATGACTACTGCGCGGGACTCCAAAAGTCCCGATTTTTCAGGATCCACAAATTATCTTAAATATTTGCAGTACCATGCTATTTTTTTGTCTGTATCAAATGAAACTTAATACAACAAATCCTGTGAAAACTAAACCTGTCTATAACGGAAAACTTTTATGGTCCAGTAAAAAGTAGTACCGTATAAATCAAATTGTGTAAGATGGGATATTATTCACTTCGAATCTGTTTTTGTGGTTTTATTGTATTTTGTTTTGTAAAACATGTGAAAACGGAACTTTTTTACAACGGAATCCTGTCTTTAACGTAAAAAATTCTTAATCCCTACTAAAGGAACACCATGGAGTTATAACTACTCAATCGGAAACTACTCCAAAACGGAATTGAAAGAATTTCCGTTATAAAGATATTGTGTTTATACAGTAAAGAAAAATCTACTAAAATGGAATCTCAAATGACCAGAGAAAGATTACGTTTTAAATCAGTTTTCATCTTAGCAGGTATAGCTATATGGTAGTTTTTCGGTGAGGATCATGATTGTTCTACGTTTAAGACAGGATTCCGTTATACACAGGTTCCGTTTTCTAGTATTTATTTTTTAAGTCAATGTCCCGCTTTTTTTGCCTCCTTGTCCCGCTTTTTATGGCAGTGGACCTGGCAACACGGTTTTATGAGCGAAATAGCACAGACAGCACGCACGGACAAGAAGGTCCCTTCCACCTTTTCAAAATACGATGACGAAAGAAGAATCACGGATGACTTCACCGGAAAAATTTAAAAGCTAAATTCTACAAGTTTAATGCACCGACTAGCGGGAAAGGTAGGGCATTCCAAAATCCCATGTTATGCAGTAAATAAAGTTAATCAAGATGAATATTTTGAAATAAAATTTTTATTATTTGAGATAGTAAAGATCTTTTAACTATTAGCGATAATGTTATTAACTAAATTCTATGTATTAACGGAATTTCAAATCATAAGCATTATAACACTAAGATATATAAACTCATAAATATTATTTTTATAAGCAAATTGCATCTGAATTTAAGGTATAAAAATTGAAATATTAATTACTCTTGTATGCAATTTACAATATTAAACCACATTTTTTTCTGTTTACAAACATGAAATGAATGAGAATCTTTTGCAATTATGTTTGCTAATCTATACAGTTACATTTGCGTTAGGCAACGAGTAAGGATAACATTTAATTGCTTTATTATTATTTTTATTGCAAATTTATATAATTTAATTTTTCTTTATTAGAATGTTTTTACAAAATAAATTAAACTCATTTAATTTTTTTATGAAATTCCAGTCCAACTAGAAGAAATATAAAGAAATTACTTATTTTAATACATTTGGATAAATTATTAGTTAAGTTAAAAAAGTGGACTACTGTTAAATGCGTAAAAATGTGTATATTTACCTTTCATTTCCCCGACTGTACTTTGAAGTACCAATAAAGAAATTTTAATATAAAATTTATTTTACCCGTTTACTAATAAAATAAGAAAAACTTAGTTTCCATAAAAAATACTTTGTTCGGTCACATTTAGAAAGCACAGCGAAACATTCCATGTTATAAATAATATTCAAAATTGGTCAATTCTCAACCATTTAAATAAGTGTAGCTTTTTTCGTATTAAAAATGTTATATAAAAAATTTGCAACTGCAAAAACATTTTCATTTACAGGTAGGATCATAAAACATTTATTTATATTGTATTCCTTAGAATAGGGATATAGTAGTATTTTTTGTTAATTTATCTAATTATCCTCTTAAATATTTTACAAAATGAGATATAACTACCGATATTTTGGAAAAGATTTTTATGTAAGCACTCATATTAGTCATTATTTTTATATTATTCATATTATTTCAAATTTCATATTATTTTTATATAAATTTTCTAATATATCTTCAGCCATTAAGGGATATGTTAATTGAGGTGGAACAATTTCTGAATTTATGATTTAGTCAGTGGTCACCAAATGTTTTCCCCGTGGGTCCGTTTCAAAGCATTGTCACACTTTCGCGGTCCAGAAAACGTAAGCCTCCCAACACGAACCCCCTCCACCACGCTACCAACTACTTTACTAGCCTAGTCTACCTTCTTCCTTAGTATACCTTTTCTTTGAAATAAGTTGTTTATCGTACGCACAAAACACAATGGATGCCAGTGAAAATAAGTGCATAAATACGAAATCAACAGTTTTTTATTATGATTTTTTAATGAAAGAAAATCAATACATATTAAATATAAATTCTGCTCACCGAAGGTCATTGTGGGTAATGTTTACTGAAAAAATACTAAAAAAAATATTTTGTGTTATTCACAATTTAGTTTCGGTCCGTACAAAACTTGCCTGCAATCTGCAGCCGGACCTTATGATTTAGCGTTTTAGGATTTAGGGTACAAAAGTAAGCTGCGCCGCAGGCTCCCTGAAGGAGCGCCCTGCGCGTAGACGACCACCGAACCCAAGTCCTGAGGGACTTTTATCGCGCCAGCAGGTTTTTCTCACTGCGGCGCTTTGGCCGGTCATAGTACCACCACCTGCGGACCCTCTAAGCTTGAACCCACGTGTCGACGACGTAGGCCGTTGCGATACGTGGTGAAACCACGGGGAGTCACCACGAGACACTTGGTGACGGGCCGGCGTCACCCAACAGCTTCGGAGCTGAAAACCCAGAAGGGAACCAGGACCTAGGCCTTAAGTCGGTATGTTCCAACCCGTACTTGCTCTACCACAACTCGAGGGGTATGAAAACCTACAGAGGTAGTCACGGTTCCCTCTCGTAGTGGACCTAGGATTTAGGGTATAAACAATTTAAGTATAAACAGTATATTGTGCATGTTTCAGTTATGTTGGGTATTTAATAGGTAAGAAAACAAAATGATTTTTTAAGTACCGTATTATTTCGCGCATGACAATAAATAAATAAATGCAGGAAAGTTTTTAAAAGATTTCAAAAAGATACTCTATTGAAATACAAGTATTATAATTAATATTTTACAATATTTACAAAATAATGCAGTGAGATTTTGCATATTATAACAGAAAATGGATTTCCGCTAATCAAATATACACTGTTAAAATTTTTTTGCTACGTTGAACACACTTTTGGCGCTTGCTCCAGCAGCTGCAACCAGAAGTTATTGAAATCTCGTTCTAACATTTAGAGCTCCAGTTTAAACATAGCTCCAAATGTTGGTACAAGATTTCACCATATTATGGTTGCCGCACCAAAAAATGGTTCAACCCAGCATAAATTTTTTAACAGTGTGCAGAGGTCAGTAAAATGTAACGCAGTATGTTGAGGCGGCATTCAAATTTCAAATCCTCAAACGTCAGTCGCATCCCCAAATTTGCAGTAAATTAATAAAATAAATAAATAAATAAATAAAATAAAATAAAATAAAACGCGTATTATAAAATAAAAACACTATATTTAAAGAAAAAAAAAAAAGATTGATTTTCCTTTAACACTAAAGCGTCATGTGACGCGTTTTTGACTCCTTGCAAAAAAATACGCGTGTTTGTCACCACCTTTTTACGAATAGAAATCTTAGCCTTATTTAATTAAAGATTTATTTGCGTTTAAATAAGAGAAAGATACCTAGAAAAAAGCGGTGGCGAACACACATAGAATTTGCAACTACGTGCGGATGTGTCAAATGACCGGACGTGCTAGATTTAGTGTTAAGTATGTATATGTCATTTACCAAAATAATATGTAATTTATATTGCATATAAAAAACTAGAATACATTGTTATTTTATTAGATACTTGCTAGGAATTATAAAGGTCTACTGATTACTCCATAATATTCAATAACAGAAATATTAAAAAAAGAATTATTTAAATCAAAATCTAATTAATGCTGAAAGTGATAAAAACATAACACGAAATGTTTAAAAAAATTATGTTATCATATATATTATTTCTCCTGTCAACATCCCTTTTTTTCTGAAAATACGAAACGCAGAACGACGAATGAGATAGCATATGAAAGGATTTTGAAAACGCTTCTGACATAGCACACTTAACATTTCGTTAAAACATGTTTTCGATTAAAAATTACTGATTACTGATAAAAATTAAATCGGCATTGTTTTTTTAAATGAAATGAAAGGTTTTCCTCAAAACATTGTTGCCAAAAAAATAAAATACCACATTATATGATGCTCAGCAATTATTATAAAAAACACCGCACGGGTTTATTTTATATTTATGATTAAAAAGCGAAATTTAAATTGAAATGTTTAGATTTATATTTCTATGTCCCATGTTTTTCCCGAAGCGGATGACGTCATCCTCTAATGCAGTTAAAATACGGTTGTTAATTTTTTTTCTCGCGCGTGCCTTTAGCAATCTTGGATCAGTTTTTACTCTAACTTTGATGGAATAAATTAGATGATATTCTGGATTGACTAACAACTAAATGTTGTTTACAGATATTTTTATACTTGCTTTTTCTTTAGAAGTTTAAACCTGCATCTAATAACTATTACATATTGATAAAAAATGGTCTCTTTTATCCCGTCGACCAGTTTTCATAACAAAAAACTATCGCCAAATAAACGGGAGAACGTTTCCATTGGAATATCAAAATAAATGAATAAAATATAAGAATTTAAGGACACAATTGTTATTTTAATTAATGAAATAACTAATAAACCAGTAAAACATAATGAAAAATACACGCAAATGTCGAATTAAAAACCACTTGATGATTTAACAAACACGTATAATGCTTCTGACATCAAGTAAATGGGACTGCATTTTTGGCGTTTAATCTTACAATTTGGCGATAGTTTTTTGTTATGAAAAGTGGTCGACAGCATAATAAAGAAGTACCTAAAAAATATTAGATTTCAGTGCGAAATCCTCGCACGGGCCCCCTCTTGTTTTATAATATTTTTGTTAAAATTATGTTTACCATTTTCAAAAAACTATGCGAGAAATATTTTATTTATCATTTAGATCTGAAGATGTTGCCGATAGAGCGAATGAAACATATGTAATCTACATTAAAGGATATTTTTAAAAATTTCGTGTTATGTTTTTATCACTTTAAGCATTAATTAGAATAAAGTTAACAAGTGATTCTATTATATCATTTGAAGACATAATATTTACTGTATTTAATTAGAAACTGCATGGAATAACATAACTGAATTTTAATTGAATTAAACTTATTGGAAATTCTAAATTCCCTTTATGAGCAAAATACATAAAAAGATCTGACAAATCTTTTTCAAAGGAAGAATGTTGCAAACGATGCATAAAGATTTTGGTAAATATTTAGTTAAAGTTAATTAAACACATATTTCAGATACAATGAGTAAACCACGATTTATTTCGAAACGTGAAGCTATTTACTGTAAAAAGCTTTCACTCTCTTTATCAACGAACGAAGTAACCCAAAATTAAATTAATTTAAAATTGTTCAGTTGGTCTAGGGATATTTCGAATGACGAATCTTAAAATCGTTATTTGCCATATTTTATTATAATTTTAAGAATATTTGATAATGACTTCTTCTTTTTTATTTTTATTATCAAATTTAAACGTAAAGTGATATAGATACAAAAAATCAGTTCAGAGAAATTCTATGTATTAGAGTATAGGGTGGATCAAGTGAAAACGGAACAGGGTTTTAATTTGGTTTAATTTTGTATGAGTAGGGAGAAAACTGTGTCTAGAGGTAGAGAAGGAAGACAAACCCTACTGCGGAAATGGATTTGCACTACGTAGTTCCGCTGGGGCATGCAATATGCGCTGGCAGTCGGCCAACAGTATCGTCCTGTAGGCAGTCGATTGTTATTCATCAGCGTCTACAGAATAAAGAGCACGTAGTGTTACTTGTTAGTCGTTTATTAGTGGCAAAAGGAGTGAGTGTTTGCAAAGTGCATCGGCAAAGGAAGGCAGTGTATGGAAAACATGCACTGTTATTGACTTGTTTGAAGTACTGGCTCAAAGATTTCTGCAAGTTATGCAAATCTTTGAATGATGATACACGACCTGGCCCAGATCACCTCGTCATCACATAGTCACATCGTCATCTTGTCGTCACATCTTTGTTCCGTTGAAAAGAGAATTGATGTGTCGCCGGTTTTACTCGGACATCGAAGTCATGGATAATGTTCGAAAACTGATTCCCATTTCAGCCAAAATAATTCTAGAATCAGAGTATTAACCATTTGGTGAAACCGTGAATCAAATGCCTCCGTAACTTAGGAACTTACGTTTGAAATAAACAATGTCATTTCCTTCTGTGGCTTATGTTCCGTTTTCGTTTGATCCACCTTGATAATATACGTCTAGAGTGAAATATGATTCTTAAAAAACAAAGACTTCTATTCATGAAAGGATAATATCATTATGTAATTAAATATACAATATAATAATATAAAATATAGACAATTAATAGATATTCTTTGAGTAAATTGCGTTTAACTAATTTTTTTAAAAATCTAGCACATCTTCATTAAAGGGAAAAGTATTCAAACTACGCACATTGTCAAAGATTTTGTAAATATTTAATTTAGATTAATTAACTATCTCAAATATTCGTTTTGCTTTCAGTAATTAAATAAGATTTATTTGAAGCGTGAATACTTTTATTTTAAAATGGTTCTCATATAAGCAACGGAGGGGAAAACGCAAAATCTATTTTATTTAAAATTGTGTTCAGTTGCTCTCACAGCGTAGCCTGCGGACCGTGTGCGGCCCGGCAAGTTTCGTACAAATTAAAATACTATATAAATACATTCATATTTTATAAATGTATTTCTTAAAGACTTCTCGATTGTTTTTAAAAATCTGATACAATAACATAAGAATGATACAATTATTTTTCCCAATTAATAACCCCAATACTAGAGTAGAATATCGAAAGTCTCTTCTATAGCGATGCATCACACATTCAGGAGTTTATATATTAGCTAATGGCTCAGCTCTTATTCACGCAAATATTATAAAAATATTAACATTGATTATCAAAACTAATATTTAAGTTAAATGATAAAACTTTGTATGAATCATCAAAAAAACAAAACAACACACAGAACGCGTTTCGGTTTGGAAATTTTTAACAGCCCGTTATCAGCCAAAGTAAACACGTATCAGTAAGGGGATAAGGTCACAAATGAACAGAAGGACAGAGAGGAGAGCTTACAAGAACTGCGACAGGTGGCGCTAGCTGACAGGAAAACACCAAACATAGAGGAACACATGCCGAAGAGGAAATTGTAGCCAAAATGATAAGGGGAAAAAATGAATAAATAAAACACAAGAAATAAATTAAAAAAATAATAACAATATATAAATTAATTAATTAAAATAAAATAATAAAATAATTAATTAATTAAAATAAAATAATAAATAAATAAATAAATTAAAATAAAATAAATAAATAATTAATTAATTAAAATAAAATGATAAATAAATAAATAAATGTATAATAAATAAATAAATAAATAATAAAAGAGACAAGAAAAAAGGGTAATAAATTACGAAAGTGATTTCCAAGCTGAAGAGAGAAAAGGAACTGACAAGATTGACAAGATTATCGTAATATTTAAAAAAAAAAATACTCCATGAAAATCCAAGTGAGTGGAACAGACAGGAGAAGAAAATCTTCTGGCCATGGAAAAATTGAAACAGTGATTTGAAGTCCAACAGTGAGAGGCAATCGAAAATTTAGAAAATTCTTGGTATGATAGGTATATCTGATGCTCGATTATTCAGAACTTTAATGCTCTCGTAATTTGATCAATATACCCTAAATTACAAGAACAAGGAATAAAATAAACGCCTGCCAGTTCTCGGTAGAAATAGGATATTTCAGAGAAGAGAATTTTATTTTATTAATAGGTTTGAAGATAATTTTAAAATTGAAATTAGAAAGGATTTTGGAAATTTTCAAACAGAGCGGAGAATAAAATTTCAGAATGATACACTTGAAATTAGGAGGATTATTGGAGTACGTTTAGGATTGTTGAATTTATTCAGAGCTTTATCAATCAAAGAGGAATTACAACTAAGTGCAAGGGCAAGATATTTGAGATAATTAATTTCGATATTCAGAGTTGAACAGTAAGAACAAATGCGTAACGCCCTGAAAAAAATATATATGTATAAAATGACGCCACTTTTTGTTGAGGAGGATGGTTTGAAAGAGTATGAGGAGGGAGAGATACAGCGAAAGGTTTTCTATAAACAGAGGTGGAGAACCGAACTTGGTGTTTCGAAACCAAGACATCAAGGAAAGGAAGAGAAAAGCTCTGATTGACAAAGTTCTGAATAAATTCAACAATCTTAAACGTCCTGTTTATGACTCAAATAATCCTCCTAATTTTAACTCTATCATTATACCATTTTATTCTCCTGTTTGTTTGAAAATTTCTAAAATCCTTTCACGTTTCACTTTTAAAGTTATCTTCAAACCTATTAATAAAATAAAATGATCTTCTCTAAAACATCCTATTCCTTCCGAGAACCGGTGGGGCGTTTATTTTATCCCTTATTCTTGTAATTTAGGTTATATTGGTCAAATTAAGAGAACATTAAAGTTCAGACTAAGCGAGCATCAGAGATACATATCAAATCAAGAATTTTCGAAATCTTCGATTGCCTCTCACTGTTGGGCTTCAAGTCACTGTTTCAATTTGTAAATGGCCAGAATAAAGTTATTCTCCGCTCTCCCTCTCTCTCTCACCTGGATTTTCATGAAGCATTTTTTATTTTTAAAAATTCCTATAATCTTGTCAATGAACTCTCATCATCTCTTTTTCTCGCTTCGGCTTGAAAATTACTTTTGTAATTTTTTTCCTCTTTGTGTATTCCTTGAATCTTTTATTATATTTTTTATTATTTATTTATTATATTTTTTATTATTTATTTATTATTCATTTTTTTATTTACTTATGTATTTACTTATTTTTATTTTTTTGCTTCTTCTGTTTATTTATTCATTCTTTTTTCCCTATTATTTTGGCTATACTTTTCTCATCGGCATGTAATTTAGGTTATATCTCTATGGTATTAGGTTATAATCTCTATGATTGGTGTTTTACTTCCTCTCTCTCTCTCTCTCTCTCACTTGGATTTTCACGAAGCATTTTTTATTTTTAAAAATCCCGATAATCTTGTCAATTAACTCTCATTATCTCTTTTTCTCGCTTCGGCTTGAAAATTACTTTTGTATTTTTTTTTCCTCTTTGTTTCTTCCTTGACTCTTTTATCATACTTTTTATTATTTATTTATTATTCATTTTTTTTATTTACTTATGTATTTACTTATTTTTTTTTACTTCTTATGTTTATTTATTCATTCTTTTTTTCCCTATCATTTTGGCTATACTTTCCTCTTCGGCATGTGCTCCTCTATTATTGGTGTTTTACTTTCAGCTAGCGCCACCTGTCGCATTCTTTGTAAGCTCTCCTCTCTGCCCTTCTGTTCATTTGTGACCATCTCCCCTTACGGACTCGTGTTTACTTTGCCTGATAACAGGGTGTTGAAAATTTCCAGCCCGATAGGCGTCCCGTGTGTTCTTTTGTTTTTATGGTGATTCATTCATACAAAGTTTAACCTTTATTTGAGATTTATCGCCAGTTCTTCGGTACTTTGTCCTCTAATATTTATAGTATTCATAATAAATATATAACAGTTGTACATTATAATACAGTATTAAGGTTATAACGTATCTGGGATATACCGTACTCAGAGGTTTGATCCCGCCTATAATCCTATATATTGCAATTGTTTACAACTTCCGCTAAGACTTATTCCGTCTATAGTGTAGTTTGTAGTTTCGAACGAAAATTGAAATTTTGATTTTAATCTTTTATTTTCGGTTTGTAATGCAGTAAGCGCTGCTGGACGTTTCTCTTAATGAGTTCCAATAGCTTTTTTTATTGTTTACCCTCTTTCCGTGATTAAAATGCACTTCGTTTATAATGTACCATATTTACCGATGCCATTTTAACCGGTCTCTACTGTATATAGGCTGCAAAAATATAAACTGGTATGACTGCCAAAATGTAAATGCGGCATTGAAGCTCAGGTCTCTGACATATTTTAATACGTACAGAAATTTTAGTGAATACCATTGATCTAATATATAAGGAGATTTGTAGAAACACAATCTAAAATTTTTTTATGACATATTTCCCTATAATTTCAAGAATGTTTAATATTGACTCCTTCTTTTAAATCTAATTTTCTAATTGAAACCTAAAGTGGTACAAATGAGAAAATGTACTTCATTTCATTTTAATGAATTTTTTTAAAACATTTTAATACACCTTGTGAAATGTAATATTTTTCAGTACAGATCTTTCTAACTGGAAACCATGTTTAACCAAATTAAAGTCCTTTCAAAATCCATTGTGAAAATACTTTAATTTTGTCAAACATGGCTTCCAGTAAGGTAGCTGTTTCATAGATGGCGCCACCAGGCCTATTATTGAATATGATTTTTTCCTTTAATTTCGTTGTCTTTTCAGATGAACATTTTTCTCAATTATGTAACACGTATCTAACTTTTCGTTGTTTGTTTTTATGAGAATTTTCTCCTGAAGATGGCTATGAAGAATAGCCGAAACGTCTAGAGTTGTTTATTTAAGTAGTTTTTTAAAATAGATCATATTTAAATTAAACGAAATATACGTTGAAAGCAAGTGTTTGATGTTTGTATTTATATATATATTTGCAACGTAAAGTCCTTATTAATTACAAATACTTGTATTGGAAATATAGCATTATATTTATTCGTTATTGAAAATCATATATAAAAATATTATAAAACTGTTAATTCATAGAAATTCATCGAGTAAGATACATTTCAATTGCAAATTAATGTCTATCAAAGAAAATTAATTCATCTGGGACGTGTAGCATTAAGTAAATAGGAAATGTTGAAACAAAATAATGACAAGGATTATCAAAGCTTTAAAGTAATCTGGCATAGCTTCTTCAAAGGAAAATTACAGCAAACTAAACACTTTGAGAAAGATTTCGGTAAATATTTACTTAAATTTAAATAAACTCAATTATACAAGTATTTCAAATATAAGTGACATATACAGTGAAAAAATTCGATTTATTTCGAAGCGTGAAATATAGTTTACTTTAAAATGGTTCTTGATTAAACAACGAAGAAAATAATACGAAATCGATTTTATTTAAATCTGTGTTTTCTTGCTCTAGGGAGATTTAGAAGGACATATTCGAACTTATTTCTATGTCATATTTTACAGAAATTTTAAGAAAAATTTATAATGTTAGCTGCTACGTTAAATCTCTTTGCTCTTAAACATTTAAATACGAAAGTGGTATAGGAACACGAAAATTCACTTCAGAGAAATTTTTAGAGATATTTTCATATTTTAATTCACCTTATGAAAATCATTATTTTAAAATAGAAATACTAATATTTGACAGAAAAAGAATATTTTCCGTAATTACAAAAATTTATAATGTTATACGAAAATTTTCACTTTAGAGAAATTCCTTGAGCAAAGTAGATTAAAACTGAATCTGAAATTTATCCATAATTTTTTTTATAATATGTAACCTGTAATGTTTGCATGCGATTACTATACTAAAAAAACTTACGTTACTACTGTCGTTATATTTGCAAGATATATGACATAATTTGCATACTTATATACTTTATGCAGACTAATTTATATTCTATGCAAGTTGTATTCTATATATTTCCATTTTTCTACACAGTTAATGTCCTCCGATAAGAATGGAGGACGTTCCGAACTCCAAAGACGTCTTCGCAGTCTGAAAAAAAGTCACTATATTACAGATAGAAAGATAGTAATCGAGTGTTAAATAAGTGGGAGTTTCAAGCAAAATTTGGCCATTAGGAATTATTAAAATGAAAAACAATTTTTGGGTAAAAAACAGTTACAAAACATATTTTCTTAAACTAGTACTTCCCTCAAACGGATTAGTCTGAGGGATATTGCTGAGAACATAGGGTTAACAATTACAATATAAAGAAAAAGAGCAAATTAAATGATAGAATTACAAAATATCATATAAAAATTCATATACAATGTTAAAAAAAATAGAAAAGAAGTACCGTTCATCAGATCTGTTGTCGTATTTTTTTTTAACATGTGGCAAAGAATCTCATTTTCTTAAGCGCGTATTGCGCAAAACTTGAAAAAAAAAAAAAACGCCGGATCTTTTAAAACGCCAAGCTTTTTAAAGTTGCGTAATTGGATTTGCAGCCAATAGTTTATTCTATCAATCGTGGCTTAACGCAAATTTAATTTCATTGTTGCACCTTTTTTTGTGTGTGAATAAAATTTTTTTTCCCTTGATTATATATCTACGAGCAGGGACGACCGAGCTATGCTCGGCCGAAATTAAATCTGAGTTCAAATATCATGACCCATGACCAAAATGACCCACTAATTGAATTTTCTCGAACATGTGACTTAGCCTGATAGTCTTCTTGTTCCCTAAACCTGTAGGGTGCTAAATTTATTTCAAATCCTCTGAACCGTTTTTAAGATAAAATAGCTTGACCCATGATGACCCATGACCAAAATGACCCACTAATTGAATTTTCTCGAACATGTGACCTAGCCCAGCAGTCTTCTCGTGCTCGAAAACCATTGGATGCAAAATTTAGTGTAAATTGAGCCGCTTTTTAGATCTTGACCCACTATGACCCAGAAATGACCCATTAATCGAATTTTATCGAACATGTCACCTAGCCCAATAGTCTCCTCGTGCCCGAAAATAGTCAGATACAAAATTTCGTCAAAATCGTTTGAACCGTTTTTTAGATACAATTAGCTTGACTACGACTCAAAATGACCCAAAATGACCCACTAATTGAATTTTCTCGAACATGTGACCTAGCCCAACAGTCTTCACGTGCCCAAAAACCATTGGATGCAAAATTTAGTGTAAACTGAACCGCTTTTTAGATCTTAACCTACAATGACCCAGAAATGACCCACTAATCGAATTTTCTCGCACATGTGACCTAGCCCAATGATTTTATCGTGTTCGAAACTCGTAGGACACAAAATTTAAACAAAATCGTTAGAGCCGTTTTTTTAGATAAAATTAATTTGACCCGCGTTGACCCAAAAATGACCCACTAATCGAAAGTTCTCGAACATGTGACCCAGCCCAATAGTCTTCTCATGCCCGAAAATAGTCGGATACAAAATTTCGTCAAAATCGTTTGAACCGTTTTTTAGATACAATTAGCTTGACTACGTCTCAAAATGACCCAAAATGACCCACTAATTGAATTTTCTCGAACATGTGACCTAGCCCAACAGTCTTCACGTGCCCGAAAACCATTGGATGCAAAATTTAGTGTAAACTGAACCGCTTTTTAGATCTTGACCTACAATGACCCAGAAATGACCCACTAATCGAATTTTCTCGGACATGTGACCTAGCCCAATGATTTTATCGTGCTCGAAACTCGTAGGACACAAAATTTAATCAAAATCGTTAGATCCGTTTTTTTAGATAAAATTAATTTGACCCGCGTTGACCCAAAAATGACCCACTAATCGAAAGTTCTCGAACATGTGACCCAGCCCAATAGTCTTCTCGTGCCCGAAAATGGTCGGATACAAAATTTCGTCAAAATCGTTTGAACCGTTTTTTAGATGCAATTAGCTTCACCATGACCCAAAATGACCCACTAATCGGATTTTCTCGAACATGTGACCCATCCCAATGGTTTTCTGGTGCCCCAAAACGGTAGGACACAAAATTTCGTCAAAATCGTTAGTGCCGTTTTTAAGATAAAATTTGCATATATATATATATATATATATATATATATAACAACACACAAGATTTGCTCGTATTAGAATATATGATTATTTGTATAACTGTTTATAGAAACGCTTACACTTCAAACCACATTGATAGCATGCTTTGCTACAAACCAGATTGCAAAACTATAGTCTAAATTACTATTAAAGTATACAAAAAATCTTTCGATGACTTCTTTAAAATAATTTTTACATTAAATCTCCATATCGGCAAAATTGAATAATTATATATATTTCAAAGTTAAGCTTAACAGATACTTCTCTCGGATACTATTCTCTAGGAGGTTCTGCCCCCTGCGCCTTTATTGCGCCAATCCGCAGACTTTTCTTTTGCCAGTCTGTCTGTCTCTCCACAACCTGTCTGTTTCCCTATCCGTTCTTCTGCCCGTCTCTCTAACCGATTGTCTATCTCTCTACACGTCTCGGTACCTGTCTCTATATTTCTCTACCGGTCTCGCTACCCGCCAATCTATTTCTCTAACCGTCTGTCTATCCGTCTAACTACTTGTATGTCTAGCCGTGTCTCTATCCACTTCGCTATCCATTTGTCTATCTGTCTCTCTACCCGTCTGGCTATACGCCTCTCTACGCATCTTCTTATCCATCTCCGTACCCATCTATTGTCACTCTACTCGTCTGTATACCCGTCTCACTATCCGTCTGTTTTTGAACCCGATTCGCTACCAATCTCATTACCCGTCAGTCAACTCGTCTCTGTACTCATCTCTCTACTCGTCTCTTTATCTACCACGCCACGCGTCTCGCAACCTTTCTCGCTACATTCCTGTCTACCGGTGTCGCAACCTCTCTGTCAACCCTCTTTTTACCTTTCTCTCTAGCCGTCTGTTTATTCGTTTCGCTACCCGTCAGCCTACCTATGTCGCTACTCGTCTCTCTACCCGTCTGTCTACCTGTTTGTTTACTCGTCTTTCTACCTCTCGCCACCTCTTCCCAATATTTAAACAATTCATTTAATATACAGAAGCCGTTTATCTGTTATTAAATGCAAACAGAAGTAATTTATCTAATAAGTGTAATCAGATGCAATTTTTTTTTAAATACATACATAAACCTGAATAATAATTCATCAGTTTTGTGTTCATAGTTGTTTATATCATTTGACAGTAAATCTCAACTTCTTAAACCTGAACTGTCTCAAGCTTTTAAAAAAAACCACAAGGTCTGTATAACTGCAAAGTACCCTGAGGGATATATTAGCTACATGTTATTAAGTTAAGTGAAAGTTTCGTTATCGCGTTTGCAGCCAATTGCTTATGTCAGAAAGCGTGGCTTAACGCCATTTTAAATTCATTACTGTAACTTTTTTTTGGGGGGGGGCGGGGGGGGGTAGGGGGGAAGGGTTTCAAATATATACATTTAAATTAAAACTTTTGACTCCATGCCATTAGTGTTGTTCGTATTATTAACTAATACCTTGTAGACCGAGCTTCGTTTGAAACAAATGTAAAAGACTTCTTCTACAGTTTTTTTAGGAGAAACTTCGTAATTGTGTCCAAAGCCAATTGGAGCATTTAATGTCATTATTGTAACTGTTATAGAGTTAAAACAATATTGTTGCTAGCTTTACTCTTGTTTGAGACCAGCCTTGCCTGTGTATCTGAATGGGGAAAAGTTTCGTATCCTATGTCGGTTGGCGAAAAAAATTTTAAATGGTGCCAAAAGGTAGTTTTAGCATCTTACAAAATTTTTCAAGAGAGAGGTAAAACATGTTTTTCAAATATTTAAAAACATACGTTTATTAAAGCATGTTTTTGCACCATCTTAAAAATTTAAGCACGATGCTAAAATAAAATTTTATCGCCATATTCGATATTTTAATAAGTAATGAAAATATATAAACAAACTTATTTAACAAACCTAAAAGGCATTTTTGTGATAAATTATTGTTATTGTCAGGGGGGTAAATTGTAAACAATTAATAAACGGCTAGTAAATAATAAATAGAATTTAAAATCTAAAAATGGAGAAGTGGTCAGGGTACTTTTCGGTTAGCCGGGCGCCAGTGAAATATATATACATATACATACAAACGTATATGTAAGTGTATATATTTACAAAAGTTTTATTATATGTATATATGTATATACATATATATAAATGGTTATTATTTACAAAAGTTTTATTATATATGTATATTTATTTATTTATTTCACTGGCGCCCGGCTAACCGAAAAGTACCGTGGTCCTTATAAAAATGCAAAACATAACATTATACGCTTGATATATGTAAATCTTTTTTTATTTTTTAATATTTCCGAAGGCACAGATAAAAAGGTAAAAATCTATTTTCCAAATGCCAAATAGAAAATATACAAAATAGAATGCCAAATATACAAAATAGAAAAATATCTGCAAAAAAATATATTTACATAATACTACATCTGCAAAAAAATAAGATTTAGAAAAAGTAAGCCAAATCCCCTGCAGATCCCAACAATCACATCGAAAAACTTATCACCAAAAAAGCACTCGCCAAATCTTACGGCACAGGAGATGGATTTTTCCCTCTGAATGCAGAATATTAGTTTTTTTTTCTTGTACGACGGGTGATTATAATATAATTGTTTCATTTTACATACTACATACCGTTTGATATATTGGTACTTTTATGTTATCCTGGCGCAGTTGATAAATCGCCAAATATTGTCCCTATAACATTTTCATATTGAATTCATTTCATTTAAATGTAAACCTTTTACACATTTAATTTAAAATACATGCCTTTCATTAATCCCATTTAAAATGCTAAAAAGAGGAAAAAAAAAGGGTACTTTTCGGTTAGCCGGGCGCCAGTAAAATGTATATATCTATATATACATATATATGTATACATACACACATATATGTATGTGTATATATATGTATATATATATACATGCGTATATAAATGTGTGTATGTATAGATATATGTATATATATGTATACATAGGTATATAAATTTCACTGGCGCCCGGCATTTAAAAAAAAATCAGAGTTTTCTAACGCTCCCTTCACAAATGATATAACTATCACTCATTTCTACCACTGAGCATCGGGCTGAATTTTCACACACTATTGAGGAATTTTACACACATCTTTGCTTCTTCATTCGCAGGCGGTAGACGTTGATATTTTTCTTTTTAACACTTATGTAAGTAAACACTTCGTGAATGAATTAGATACACTGGAATCACAAGATAATATTAAGAAAGCTCTAAAGTATATATAGATGGACGGCACAAATAGCCAAAGATACACGGTAGTTATTGTGAAAAAGACTTGATATAGAAGATAAATTTATTTTCTGGAACTTAGCAGTTATGTAATTGAAGTTAACATTAAAATTCTAGCCAGGAAAAATTCTGGCCAGCGAGAGAAATTCACTGTTTAAAGAAAAGCCAACCTACTTGTTGCTGCTTTTTTTTTACCACTGTAAACCGGTTAAAAAAAACATATTTCATTCTACGGCGGTTACCATTTGGAGGGAGAAAAAACAATCAGAAGTAACGCCTGCCTATTCGTAGATTGTTGATTTTTGCGAATTGGCGAAAAGGAAGTTTGTTTAACATGCATATATTTATTTTAAATATATATATACGGTGTTTTGGAAATCGGTTATTTGAAAGTGGGAAATTAAAAAGTATGAAAAACTCCCTTTTGAAAGGAAGAGAAGTCGTTTTTGGTAACATAATTTTTTTATCGATATGGGTATTATTCGATATGGGTATATGGGTATATATGGGGATATTCTCATGGGTATTTCAAAAACTGATAAGCAAATAATAATAATAATAATAATAATAATAATAAATCAAACAAAAACATTTTTTTCCTGCTTTTCTTGCCAAAGACATAGAAAAATTATAAAATTCAAGGTGTAATAACTGTGTATGTTTTGACAGCAAGGAAGGGGATTGTTTTAATGTTCTTATTAGAGGTGCACAGTAAACAAGTGGATAAGTGTGATAGAAGATCGCACAAAGGGTTTCGTTTAATATTTCTTTTAAAACACTTTTTATCCTTTAATAAATCCAAATACATTTCATTAAAAAAAATAATATTTTTTTATAAACTAAAACTGTACCGGTAGATTTTTCCGGTTTTTAAAATATCTGAACCGAAATAAGAATGTAACACCTGACAGTGGAAATTGGAAATAAAATCTGTTCGGTGATCAAAACAAAGCGGAATGAGACAAATTCCGTCGTAATCGGACTAATAGGACCCGAGATACTCCTGTAATTCCACCTGCCACCACCAGGGTGTGAAATCTGTTCTATACGAACATAACTAAATATGTAAGGCTATCGAAATCAAGTCGAATGAGTTAACACCATCGTAATCGGGCCTTTAGAACCCAAGATCGAAAATGTCCTCTAGCGGTAGAAAGTGGAAATTTTTTTTTTAATGCTATCTCTATCAATTCGATAGAGCTAAATCCCGCCGTAATGAAGCCCACAGAACCTGAGTTACTCTGAAATGAAAAAAAAAATTGAAGTTATTATTCGAAATGAATGGTACATACAACTCATAAGTTCACTCTAAAGTTAAAGAGGGTGGCTACAAAGTTAGAACTGAGTGAGCCGCCAGACACCTGAGTGGCTGCCATCAGCGTCTCAACCGCATAACGCATGTTTGGAGGGACATATAACACACATGACCAGGGGCTGCTCCCTGCGTTACGTTTTAGATATATGTTTCTTTAAATCTCGAAATTATATTGGTTTCTGAGGTTTCTAACACAAAAGACTCCTTATTAAAACATCATGGGTCTCTCAGAAGTGATTGCTGTATTTTTTTCTCCGTGGATAAAATACATTTCGCAAATTAAGAAACAATTGTCTTTTATTAGAGTGTAAATTTTAAAATTTTCCTCTCCTTTAAGCTAAAACATAACCCAATTATGATATTTTGAATTTTACGATTTTGGGACGAGCTATTTTTTTGTGTACTGTGTTTTTACATGTGTGTATTTTATTTTGAAATATTAATTTCGATAAAAAAATTAGGTCATCAAAAAACAAATGTCTTCCTTTTAAAAAGGGGTTTTCATTACATTTTAATTTCCCAGATAGCGTGATTTTTCGTATATGTCCCTTACAAAATATTTTACATATATTTTGAAAAAAATAATACATTTCTTGTTTCGGAATATCTGTAACTTATATTGCTTTCAACATTGTTAAAGTTACGAAAAACATCGGACATACCAAAAATCTGTAGGTGAAAGTGAGTTATCGAAAGTGATTTAAATCCGCAGACCTTAGAACTAAATACTTTTTAAAGCGAGAATTTCTAACAGAATTTAATTCAACTTTGCGTACATACTCTGCAGTTATCGTTATACCATAATATCGTTTTAAATATATGATTAGTTCATCCCATTTTTATGAATAAATGATTGTTTATAAAACTTCAATAAATCTGGACTTATTCTACAGATAGTGTAAAATGAATGCATCTGTTAATTTTACAAGAAATGTAAAAATTAGACTTTCGTTTAAAAAGGGAGCAATACATTTTAGTTTACAGCTTTAATTAAGTTACTGAACTTATTATTTCAATAATAAATCTAATGATATAATTTTTAATGCAAAAGGATAATTATCGTCATTAAAATTTCAGGAATTGCAGAAAAAAAGTTCACATATTTATCAGTTTTTTAAAAATAAAAATTACACTTACTCATGTAATTTGACATCATTTTCTTTAAACATGGTTTACTGCCTTTCAATAATTATTTCCCAATGTTATTTTTTTTTATCTCACGTAGAATATCGGTTTGGTCGTTTTTATCCGTAAAAGTGTCCTTTTAAATGCAAGCAACAGTTTGATTTTGGAAAATAAATCCTTACTAAATATGGTACTCATAATAATATAAAAAACTTCTGTAACATCAAATGTGTTTATATTTATTTTCTTTAAAACTAGAAACAAATTTAATTAATTTTTTTAACACAGAACTATATAAAGATCAGTATGAAAATATCTTATTGACCGCTTTACATTATCGCCTAAATCTGACTGTTTCAACAAAAACTAGCTAGAGGGATGCTTGAGTTAAAACTGAGAGATCCAGTTTCACCAAATAATACTACTTTAATGACTTTCCCCTATACAATAGCAACATTTTGGAGTTTGTAAAAACTTTCTTTTAACAAAATATATATTTTTAGAATTCTTTAACACTAATAGTTTGAATGTACAGACTGTGTAACAAAAAGGTGATAAAAATTCTGCTGAATAATAAAATGAGAATTTCAAAAATTAATCTTCTAAAGATATTCCAATGCATCTTTCACTATATGGATCTCAGCAAAATCAATTTAGTAGGACAGAAATAAACCTTTAAGCCTGAATTTCACAAAGATCTTTGGAAAGGTGTCAGGTGAATATTTTTATGTAGAAGAAATAATGTGAAATAGTTAGCGTGGGTTCGCTTTGTCAGAAGATTAAGCTTTGTTTTTATCTTATTTTTGAAAGTGTTGTAGTCAGAATATAATATTTTTCCTTCTAAAAGTTTTTAATTGTTGTTTTGACGAAAAAAGAACTAAATATTATATTTCTATAGTTGAAAATTTGTGAAAGGTTTAAAAAAACATTTAAAAAGAAAATAATTGTTATATTTATCAAAAGATTTTTAATTCACAATGACTAAAGCAAGTGCCGTTATATTTCCACATAAAAAAAAAAAAAAAAGAAATATAGAAAAATAACATTTCATTTGATTAATCTGCATTTATAGGTATTTGTTTTCAAAATATATTAGATTTAAAAGCGTCTTACTAATATACTGTTATATAAAAATTCATTTTACATTATAATTTTTTTTAAACGACTATGCATACCATATTTTGTTTTTATTAATTTTTATTTTTTAGACAAACTGTTTTGTAAATTGATTTTTTTTCTTTTTTATTATTTTTCTTGCTGTTTTGAAGGTTCCCAGAATATGAAATAAAGTAATTCTTATAAAACTCACTAATTTATTTTATAATTTTACCAATTGAGAATATGATACATTTCCAAGAATATGATACATGAAATAAATTAATTTTAACTCAATGTATCTATCAAAGTTATAGTAACCCACAAATTTTTAGAATTGGCGGTAAGTGCATGCATGGTATAAAATATTAAGAGGTAGATTGTTATTATTTGTAATTTTTCGTAAATAACAGAAGGTCGTTCGTACTTTATGGAAACGACTTTCAAAATAAATTTATACAAGAAAATTTATATAAGAAAATAATTGTTATATTTATCAAAATATTTTTAATTCACAAGGACTAATGCAAGTGGCGTTATATTTCCACATTGAAAAAAGGAAATATAGAAAATAAGATTTCATTTGATTAATCTGCATTTATAGGTATTTATTTTCAAAATATATTAGATTGAAATGTGTCGTATTAATATACTGTTATATAAAAATTCATCTTACATTATAATTTTTTTTAAACGACTATGCCACATATAATCGTTATCACATATACGAACACTTATTTTTTAAACACACTGTTTTGTAAATTGAAATTTAGTTATATATTTTTTTCATTTTTTATTATTTTTCTTGCTGTGTTGAATGTTTCCAGAATATGAAATAAAAAAGTTCTTATAAAACTCACTAATTTATTTTATAATTTTACCTTTTGAAAATATGATACATTTCCAAGAATGTGATACATTAAATAAATTAATTTTAACTCTATGAGTCTGTCAAAGTTATAGTAACATACAAATTTTTAGAATTGGCAGTAAGTGCATGCATGGTATAAAATATTAAGAGGTAGATTGTTATAATCTGTAATTTTTCGTAAATTACAGAAGGTCGTTCGCACTTTATGGAAACGATTTTCAAAGTAAATTTCTACGGATAAATGATATATTCATTGAAACAATTTGACTTTGTTGGATAGCCTTGACTTTTGGCTATAGCTCTGGCTCAAAATTTCTATGATAATAGAATTAGCTTGTTACAGTCATGTCAGTTTTTTCCGGATAACTCTTGTAAAAACTTTCCAAAGTCTTTTGAATATACGTGAATTCATTTAAACAATCCGAATGCAGAAAAAGGCCGTTGGTGAGGGGAGGGCGGGTGCGTCAGGTGATTTTAGATGCATTTCATCAATTAATACGTAATTTACTTCCGTTTCGGATTCTTTCTTTACTAAATATGCGTCAGCTGAGTTATGGAAGAACGACTGGGAGACCTTGTTCATATGAAGCTCAATTAATGTTATTTTTTCATGTAAAGCTGGAATTTTATTTTCAAAAGTGGGTTCTAAAATATTTTACTGATAATAATCTTAAATCAGATTTACTTCTTTTTATACCTTTAATTTAGTTTCATAACAAAATTCAGCAGCAGTCATGAATTCTTCTGCAAATTTTTCTTTACATTCACAAACCCATTTCTTTCTTTTTTTCTATTAATTGATAAAAATTGTTCTTCTTTTGATACACTCACTTAAATAAAGCCATGTTTAATCCAGTGTTACGATAAAGTTTTATTTATCACCACCTATGTGTTTGTTAAAGCGTGCGTTAGAAAGTGTTATCAACAACACATTGAAAGTCTTTGGAGAGTTTTCTAAGAGGTGTGGGAGAAAATTTTATATGATTGTACTAAGATAAAAATCAACCATGATGAATATTTTGATCCAGTGTTATAACCAAGAGTCAGGACTGTACAGTAGAGTAAAATTGGCGCAAAGAGTATGGCATATATCGTCGCTACCATATCAAACTATCGAATGTGAACAAATGCATTTTTCATTACTTTTAAAAATGGGCCGATTATCACCAATAAATTTTAATAGTATTCTTCACCAGGGTTACCATTTTGGCCACCTTTTCTATTCAGAAATTTTGAATCCATACCAGAAATTTCAAATAGAAATTTTTGCTTTATTTAGTGACAGACATTTCGTGATTACTTAAAGTAAAAACAATTTCTCAAAATTTCCGGTATGAATTCGACATCTCTGAATAAAACAGAAGGCCAAATAGGCAACCCTCTTCTTCGCAGAAATTGTATTAGTATTTTTACTAGGCGAAGAATTCTAATAAAATATAGTGGTGACAGTCGGTCCATTTTTAAAAGTAATGAAAAATGCACATATTCATATTCGATAGTTTGACATGGTAGCGACGATATGTTCAGAAATTAATTGTGAAAACCGTTTCCATAAAGTGCAAACGATCCTTTTTTATATCGTGAAATATTCAACTGCATTGGACAATATTTTATCTTTTTCAAAAATCATTGTTTTCATTTCAAAAAACGTGACCTACAAAAATGTAATTTTAAAACGATCATATTAATAAAGAGAAAACAAAATATGTTCAGGAAATCTATATAAACCTGAGAATGATATTTTGAAAATATTGGATTGGAAAAAAATAATGTTCATATTAGGAAATGTAAAACTCTTTTTGCTAATCTCTAACCAGGAAACCTTTAAAAATGCCTGAAGAGAAAGAACAAGAACGAAAAGTAACTTACTATTACTAATCAAAATTTAAATATCTTTGTTATTTAAAAGGATATTCATTAAATAATTTTATTTTATTGTTTAATGCAGTACACTTTTACCAAAGAAATTTATACTTTCAATTTAAAAACATTATTATCTCTCATTTGAGTTCTAGACACTTTAATTATTTAAAGAAAAATTTAATGCATTACAAAATGTTAATTACAAGCAACTTGTAATTTCATCTCCTAGTAATATTCCGATGTCAAATTTATTTCTTTTTTCTTCTTGTAATGACATCATAAACCTTATCATAAATATTTTATACAGATAAGAGAATTTTAGAGAATTTTTTTTATAACTTAGATTTGCTATGACAAGGTAATATAGAAAGGACTTCGGTCAAAAAAAGGCTATGTTTCAAAAGTTAATATTTTTTTTAATATAAAGTTACATAATTCCATAGTTCCTATTTGATAGAATGATAAAATCGTTGGGTAGACAATGATAATCCTTTAATACTACTTTTCAAAGGAATCAATGGATATCTGACACATAAATATCTTTCTTAAATATTATTGTCAATAAATGGTGTAAATGGCAGTGAATTTTTATTCGAAATGTGATTTTCGTGCTAATACTGGGATTTACACTTTAACAATTTAATCTATAACTTGAAAATAAATTTTAACGTTTGATTTTACACTAAAGTGGTAAAAGATTACAACATGTTATATTCTTTATTTCCGTTGTTTTATTATAATTTATTTGTATTTAAAAATATTTCCTGAGCATTTAAAGAAAGGAAAAAAATCAATTTAACGTATAATATGAATTAGTTCCTTAAGTCAAAACAACAAATTTAGACATAAATCTGTGAATAAATTAATTTTATGGTTTTGGCAATTCACTAAAACGTCTGTGTTTATATGTTAATTGTAGCTATATTAAAAAAAAAACTGACTAAGTGTTTGAATTTTGCAACAACTGATTTAAAAGTCTGAAACATTAGTCAATGAATCTAACACCAATTATTCGAAGGAATCCGAGGTTGTCGTGATAACACTTAAAATTTTGAACTTTGAATTTTGAATTTCCGATATTTTAGATTTTTTGTAAATTTTATAGATTTTTCTGTAATGCCGGCGAAAAAATTACTCCACTGTGGTAATAAAAAACAAAATAAAAGAAAATAATAGGAAATAAAATGAAATTATCTTACTGTTGCAGTTTTTTTTCATTTGCACTCGAATGTAATGTCCGTATTTATGCACTTTATACAACGATATTTCTTGTAAAGGTAATAATTGACTAGAAGTGTATGTTTTTTTTTTTGCCTTTAATCACGAAAACTAAAAAAAATATACAAAATTGGCGTTTCCAAAGAGGCTTTTGCAGCAAAAAAAAAAAAAAGGAGGTGGGGGTACTTACGTATTAACGCCACCGCAGCAGAAGTTGCGGTAATGCGCCAATAAAGAGCAATCTTGTTGTTCGCACGCGCACGCAGTTATCTTTTGGATTCCTTGTTATCTTGTTGTTTGCTGATTTTTGAAACCATTTTTTAGTACTACGAAAGATTGGCGGCACTTTAAAACCGCCAAATTTGTAGCTGCGTGGTGTTAATACGTAAGTACCAAAAATGTCACTGATCTTTGGTTTACTAGGTTACTAGTTAGGTTTATTAGGTTAAAAGGTTGTTATCCTTTGTATCTTATAGATACAAAGGATAGTAACGAGTGTTAATAGGAACTATTGATTGAATAAAAATACTTACGAATTTGCTGACATCTTAGATTGGATCTAAGTAAGAGATATAAATTCAACTCTTGGCGATGATCTTAACTTCCAATGCTCAATACTAGTATAACGATAGCCCACTATGTGTTAGGAATATAGGGAGAAGGAGCGTTCTCGAACTCCAAAAGACGCAATCAGAAAAAAGTCTCTGTGTATTTTACTGATATAAGGAAAGTAATCGAGTGTTAAAAAGAAACAAAAAAGATTTTCTATTTGAATAACTAGTGTTACCTTTTACTGTTTGCTACCAAAAATCATTAGCATATATATTTTGTTTTGTTCTAAATTTATAAACTGATTTAATGATTTTTAATTTACACCCTCAATAAATAATTTCATTTAATTAAGAGTAAACAAAAAGGTTCACTATTTGAATAGATAATATGACCTATTATTGTCTGCTATCAAAAATCTTTAGCATATATCGTTTTGTTTTGGTTGCATAAATCTATTTAATGATTTTATATTTACACCCTCATTAAATAATGTAATTTAAAGAACGTTCGTGTGATTTACTACTGCATTTACTATAATTATTACCGAAAGATTTCATAATTTTTAATCGTATGAAAAATGATTTTCTGGATTTGTTTAAAATTTAAATATATGGATTATGATAGAACATGAAGTTCTGAGTTTCGTGTCTGAACATACGCAGTTGGCGTATATCTAGATTGTATGTTTTTGTCCAAATAATAACATCCCATACAACAGTACATGGCGATACGTGTCAAAACGAGTAGCTTCGACGACTGATTCAAGTAAACAAACGTTAGCAGTACAATAATGGTAAACTCGCCAAGTTTTTGTCTACAATCTTCTCGAGATATCAAATTTTATGCTCGTGTGTTGCCTTTTTCTTCTAAAGATATTCTACAATAACTGTATGAAAATCGCTTAATTTACAATACATACGTAATCTTTAATTAATCTACATTGTAAATATTATTTCTTGATAGTAATAAGAAATTAAAAATCTTAATACCGGAAAAATGCCTTAATGTAAAATAAAATTAGTTTTTTTTTTTGTTGTTGTCCGAAAATTGATTGATCTTATACAATGGGAACTCAGCAGATCCGATTGTTATGCCAGTTAGTTCAACAATAAAATTATAATAGTACTCATGAATACTATTGTTGAAGTTTTAGATATTTCTGGACTTATTCTTTAATCTTTTATTAAATGCACGCGTTACCTAACCAAGATTTTTATTCGAGATAAAAGACTGAAGAATTGAGTCGTTTCGAATATTAAGGGGAAACTCGTACTCATGTTTCAATGATAAGCAGTTTAATTATGCACATCTATCATTAGCATCAATCTGGCAGTTTGCTTTACAAAACATATTTCAGAATCTTAAAGACGAATTGGACATTGTAAGATATTTCACCAGTAACTACACTATTCCATTTGATGTTTAAAAAGGGATAAGACAAAAGTATTAAAATTATGAGAATGACAGCTGCGAAAAAAAAAATATGTAAATGAAATCTATACATTTTTGGTACAGTCGTCAACCCAAAAAATGAGAGAACACCCCCTACTAACTCTGACATAAAACACCTTATAAAATGTGACTGGTACCAACCGATCAGAAATAACATATACTAATTAATATCCTAGTTACATTTTGCTTTGGGGGATGTCTGATTGTAGAAACTGAAGTAGAATTCAAACTTTTAATTCTAATTTTGACATTGTACTGACAGCTATCTATGAATTTTATCCTTGGCTTCCGAACAGGAAGCCAGTCTGTAAAGTAGTTTGGGAATTATGCAGGTTTAAAATTTAGAAGTCCTATCATTATTCGTTGCAAAAGATATTGCAATGCTAATGGTTTTTAGCAGAAAAACTACTTGGCAGAATGGACTGTAATTTTGGATTCGCATACTTGAAGCTTTTAGCTATTGATTTCAGATTAAAAAAATCAAAGATTACAATTTAAACTTCTTCAAGTATTAATTACAATAATACTTCAGTTACAATAATACTAAAGTTTGATGCTATATGTTTAATGCTATATGCATTTCTATATGTAATCGACCCCATGAACCAAATTTATGTATAACATTAATTAGTAGGCGTCATTACTTATCTTTAATTATCAGTCACATTTTATACGATGATCTGGTGCATATGTATTAGGGAGTGTTCTTCTTCTTCTTCTTTTTTTTTTGACAACTGTACATATATTTTTTAAAGTAATAATTTCTGATTTTATAAAAAAAAAATGTATCTCAAATATAAAAAACTGTACAGCATTTTTTCAAAAATTTTCCACGTCCAACTTTTTCTAACTTTAAAGATATTTTTAAAAAGCATTGGTGAAATTGTATGTATTTTTATGCCACACCTGCAACACACACACACACACATATATATATATATATTTAAATACTAAAAAATATCAAGAAAATTTATTATCTTCATTAAAATAAATATAAGTGTTTCTTACATTTTAAAAAAATGCATTTAAAAATTCGGCATTAAAATTTTTGAAATAAAGAACTAATTAATTCGAAATTGATATTTATATGGTATTTAGCTTATAATTTCCATATATTTAACATGCTTATTGTTTTTATAAATAGAAAAAGCATGTTTTTTTTTCAAATATCGGTGATATGAGAAACGTAATATAGTGTTAAAAATGGAATGAGCTTGAAAAAATAGTTGGCATGAGGTGACATAATTTACTGTAGAATTTAATATATAATAAATATTTTACCTAAATTTGAACAGTTGTATAACATTCTATTTTTTTATAAATTAGTTAATTAATTTAAAATTTTTTCACAGTTCTATAAAATGTGTGAAAACTTTTTAAATATTTATACTAATTCTGTATTATTTTATGCTTATTCCAAAAATGATCTCAACTTTTTCTATCATATACATTCGTTTCCCAATCGCTTCAACTTGCGTTGAATTGGTGTGCATATATTGCTGAAATTAATAATGACAAATAAATAAAGTCGGATATTTTTCTTTGAAAATTCATGTACATAGATATAAGTATACATATGGAATGCATAAAAACAGATTTAAATTCAGTTATTTAACTTTGTAAAAGATCTTATATAGTAGATATTTTTCTTTTGCTGGAAAATCTGCATTTCTTCGTTTTTCTCTCATAATGATTCT
Source organism: Maratus michaelseni (assembly GCA_963931845.1). Lineage (NCBI taxonomy): Eukaryota > Metazoa > Arthropoda > Arachnida > Araneae > Salticidae > Maratus > Maratus michaelseni. The sequence goes on along the minus strand of OZ007596.1, from coordinate 179,680,518 downwards.
GCATTTTCCCGATTAAAGATATTACAAGTATGAAGGTAATTCATTCATTCATAAAACCGAAACGCTTTAATAATATCCATTTTATATAAAAAATGGCTGAAAATATGGAACTAAGAAAGTTGTAATTTAAACTATCATTATTTTTTGATAATTGAAATTTATACATTAATCAAGGTTTTTTTATTCACATTCAAAATTTCAACCTCTATCATTTGGTAACTACGAGCGAAAGTCAGTAAGTAGGTTACAAGCCAATATGGGATGTCAAAAATTAGTAGTAAATTGTTTCCAGATATGCCAATACGTGGCAGCACTATACATCTGTAATATGTTAATTTCGAATTCATGAAACGACAGTTGTACAAGATTAGCAGCTGCATTTGAAAATGGCGACTTTGCTAGAGGAGTGTACACTAGAAGTACAGCGAAGTGTTATGCGTTTCTTGTGGGCAAAAGGACTTCCGGCAAAGAATATCCACAAGAAAATGCTTTCTGTAAACAATGTAAATTGCGATTATATAGAGAAATAAGCATGCTTTTCAAGTATGTATCTTGGTTTCCCTTTTCGTATTGGCTTTTGTAACCTACTTACTGACTTGCCCTCGTATTAAAGTTCAATTGAATGCTCTAAAATTTGAGTCTGCCAATCTGTTTTATATGTACAATCCTGGAAAAAAAAAGTAAAAACCCTTCAATAGAAAATATACATTTAAAAAAAATTAATTTCCGAAAATATGTATTTTTGGAAATTAATTTTCGAAAATGTATAACTTTTTAATTAATTTTCGAAAAACAATTGTAACCTTACGCATTTTTTAAGATAACTCGATTTCTAAAAGCTTCAAATATGCGAATCCCAAATTATAGATGATTCCGTTAAGTAAATTTTGAGTTATTTAAAAAAAAAAAAAAAAAAAAAAAAAAAAAAAAAACTACTCGCATTGCAACCTGTTAGGTAACGATTAAACGATTAATAATGACAGCGTTGGTACGACAAACCAAAGTACGCAGGTTCGAGTTCTGTTCACGGCATATTTTCTCTCTGTTGAAAAAAATCTCAACTATGATATTCCATAACCCTTGGATATAATTTACCTAGTTGAATATACTTTCATCTGCTCGCCATCAATAATAAAGAATTTAACATTACGTGTTCCAAACACTAAACCTGCATAATTCTGTATTTACTTGCCCGAATGCCATCCCGTTTCGTATCCGAAATTAAAATTTACATGCCATAATTAGATATTACTATTGAAAATTTTAATGTATGGTGCAGTATCTATATGTAGACGACATTATAAACAAAATTTAAGAATATAATTTATTTGTAGACTTTATTAGTAATCGATTGCGGTACTAGTCACATTTTTCTCTGATGCTTTGTGGTAAAGTTAGTAGGGGGTTGTTACTTTTTCATTTGTCCTTGGTTTTACAAGTAAGTCAATAGAAAATGTATTTTATACGCAATGATACATAAACAAAGCTAGATGGCTCAAGTTCTCTAGTAAAGTTTCCTAAGGTTGGAGTTACTCGAGCCCTATAAATAAAATATATATTTGGCTCATGATAGAATGCTCTGAGGTGACGAATCCTACACACAAGTTAGTTTAAAAATAACCAGATGCTCCATAATAACAACATTTATTATTACAATGCTAAAATAATGAAAAAAAAAACCTTTTGTACACAATCCTTATGCTAACCTTACATAAATCAATGGAGTCCATTTGATCATCTTGTATCATATTGAAATGTCATTCCTAATGGTTAAAAAGTATCGTAAAATGTATTTTTAAAATTTTAAAAGCTTTTACAATAGAAATATATGTATATATATATATTCCACTTTATATATACCACAGATATATTCCACTATGTATATATATATATATTCCACAGCTTACCAGGTGGCCAGAATTAAAACGCCCATACTCTGATCTTCCAGTGCATATAACTACTCAGTGTGAAGGCTTCAAATTTCGTACACATACTATTAATGACATGTGGAAACGGATTACATGAAAACAAAATTTAGCTGTATAATTACCAAAAGAGATATACCCTATGCAACAACAAAAAATGCAAAAAAGACAAAAACAAAATCAAGCATATGAGAGATAATATTTTCCCTTTATAATTTATATTACTCTTAATAAAAAAAAAGGAAATAAATGTAAGTAAAGTAGCTTAAACTGACACTGTAACTGAAATTTTCGACTATAAGCACAAACAATTGCGTAAACCCATGGCTTGCAGCCAATGTCTGTGTTTAGAAGAGGATAAACACTGGGGAATGCCACTGTTATCATTGATGGTTAATACGCTGGCGTAACCCGCTTTGCTTGTGAAGCTCTTTTATGAAAACAAAGGAAATGCTCCAGCTGTACTTCGAGAGTTTTGTCGATTTATAAATTAGCGCAAATGAGTATTTCTTCTACAATCTCTCGGCTGAATTATAGTTCGATTCCGGAAAACTGGACATATTGTAGTTCAGCCGTATTGAAACGCAAACTCGTTCGTTCAAATGTCGTTGAAGAGGTTGACACATCTATTGTTGAACAGTCAATCGATAATGTTGTAGACTGTATTAGTGCATGTGCAGTGTTACGACAATTGGGTGTTGCCTATAGCACAGTGTGGAACGTACATAGAAAAATGGTACATTGTTTACTGTACAAAATCAGTGAAGTCACAGGGAGAATCGACTGACCTCTGCATTGACATTTCTTGCTAGAGTTGAAATGTATGCATTGAGTGAATGATAGATTCTGTTGAACTATGAGGCTCATTTCCACCTCAGTGGAACAGTTAACATACAATTTTCGCATTTGGGTCACTGACCCCACCCCCCGTCAAAGACATTCCACACCACTCACCAAAAGCAGTCTAGTGTGAATTCACATCCACATTGTTTTTCAAAGAGACTACTCTCAATTGCCCTGTGATGTGCACCGTGATAGGCAAATGGACAAAATAATGATCGAAAATTTTGTTATATCCTATTTGCAAAAGTGGCATAATATTGATTCAATTAGACTTTATGCATGATGGGGCCTCCACCCATTGGACTCTGCGTACTGTACTTTCTTCGGCAACGTTTTACTAATGATAGAGTAATGTCTATTTCCTTTCTGACAACCTTACCATAACGTTCTCCGGAGTTTTATCCGTGTGGTATTTTGCTTTTTACATCTGGTAACCTTCGAACATTTGAAAAAAGATATCACTCAGCATGTGACAAACATCTCAGTCAACCCGTTACGATCCGCAGTTAAACAAGCTGTCCACAGACTGTAGATATTACATCTGAAAGAAAGCAACCATGT